>CM077082.1:167493349-168693349 GCA_039513925.1 Platanthera zijinensis | reverse complement strand
AGAGATGGTGGAAGACACTGTTGGACATGACGTTTGCTTATAGAGAGGTTGCAGAGATTTCTTGGGAGGAGTTCAGGGCCACACTGTTGGAGCATTTTGTTCCGCAGTCAGCCAGAGATGAGCTTGAAGAAATATTTCTACAGTTGGGGCAAGGAAACAAGATAGTGGTGGAGTATCACTTGGAGTTCAATCATCTAGCCCAGTTTGTGGATTCTTATCAGTTTGATGAGGCAGGATACACCAAGAGGTTCTATAAGGGCCTGAGAGAGGATCTGAGATAGGCTCTATTGTTCGTATCTAACGGGCCTATTACTCAGATATTGGAGATGGCGAAGAGGATTGAGGCAGATTGGCACACTACTCGAGGACGGAAGCGACCAAATGAGGATCAGGGCCAGGGAGCCAGAAATGATCAGCGACGTGGCCCCTTAACTGATGGGAGTGATGGGAGAAGGGCAGAGGACTAGCCTCATCAGGAGGTGTGACAGGAGTCGAGGGAGCCGGTGGTAATTGCTCCTCAACCTCTCCAGATGAGGGAGATGCAAAGACCCGGGGTTATTGCGGGCCAGAGAGCTTCAACTGTCATCAGGTAGGGCATATCCGGAGAAACTGCCCATAAGGGGGGCACCCCTACCAACACCACAGGTTGCCCCGCCTGCTCAGTATTTTCGAGGCCGAGGACATGGCCGAGGACGTGGATACCAGGGCGGAGACCGCATGCTGGAGAGGGAGCAAGTGTATGCATTGGATCTGGCTCAACCACAGAACCCGGAGAAAGTGATCACAGGTACGCAAGTAAATTTTAAGTTCTTTCTTTCCTAAATAATTAGACCCATGGATATAGAATTGACAGACTAGGAAAGAAAAACCATAACCAGAGTTCTAAGATATTAAACTACCCCAAGCATAGTCTTCATCAGCGGCAAGCCCGCTTATACAATGTTCGATACGGGTGCTTCGCACTCGTTCATTCCTTCGTGGAAGGGTTGGAAGGAATAGAGCGATTCACAGGCTTGATGATGTGGATACGACTACCCGACGGATCGGAGCTACTCACCTCTGTCCACTTCAACATGGAGGCGGAGATCAGTGGAAAGGCATTCAAAGCACCAGCAACGATACTAAGGATGCCAACCTATAATTTGATCCTGGGCATGACATGGTTGTATTGGAACCTTGCCCAGATCGACTGCCTGTCAAAGAGGATCACCGTAAGGCATGGGGATCCCCACATCATCATCGAAGGTATTAGACCTATTCCCCCCCTCTTGCTATCATCCGTGCATGTCATTAAGGCCCACTTGTAGGGAGAAGAAGTATATGAAGTGCTGTTTGAAATGGCCGAGGCCAAGGATTCCATCTCTGGTATCCCGGTGGTGCGGGATTTTGCTAACGTATTCCCAGAAAATTTGCAAGGGATACCCCCACACCGGGAGCAGGATTTCTAGATACAGCTGGTGTCGGGGGCTAAGCTGGTATCTAGAGCCCGTTACTGGATGGCGCTGGAGGGGGCGCATTTCTTCTCGAAACTTGATTTGAGGTCGGGCTACTACCAGCTGCGGATTCGGTAAGAGGACATTCCGAAGACTGCTTTTAGTAGAAAATATGGGTTATTCGAGTTTATCGTGATGCCCTTCGGGGTCACGAATAAACCATCGACGTTCATGAGCCTCATGAATCGGGAGTTTGAGGCTTATCTGGATGTGTTCGTCATCGTGTTTATTTACGACATCCTCATTTACTCGAGGACAGAGGAGGAGCACACACGACATCAGACACTTCTCTAGAGAGACTGCGGGAGCACCACCTTTATGCGAAGTTCAGCAAATGCCAGTTCTTGTTGAAGGAGGTGGCCTACCTAGGCCACATTATTAGTGGAGCCGGGTTGGCAGTGGACCCGGCCAAGATTCAGGCAGTTCGGGATTGGCCGCAGTTGAAGGAGGCCACAAACATACGTAGTTTTCAGGGGCTTGCCAGTTATTACAGGAAGTTCAAAGAGGGATTCTCTCGAATTGCCCTCCCTCTCACATCTCTGATGAGGAAGGATGTGCCATTTGTTTGGACCCTGCAGTGCGAGACAGCTTTTCAGGAGCTGAAGGATCGAATTACCTCAGCTCCTATTCTTGCCCTTCCTTCGGGGAGAGAAGGATTCCATGTCTACACTAATGCTTCCTACTATGGCATGGGTGCAGTACTGATGCAGAAAGGCCACATGATTTCTTATGCTTCTCGCCAGCAGAAGAAGTATAAGCAGAACTACCCTGTTCATGACTTAGAGATGGGAGCGGTTGTATTTGCTCTGATGGTCTAGGGACATTATATGTCCGGCGTCCACTGCGATATATACTCTAATCAGAAAAATTTTAAGTATGTGGACAAGCAAAAAGAGCTGAACATCAGGTAGAGGTAATGGGTGGAATTTCTAGCAAATAACCAGTATGAGATGCCTTACCACCCAGGTAAGGCGAACGTGGTAGCCGATGCGCTGAGTCGGAGAGCTGCCATCTCCAGAGCGGAGCCCCAGATTATGTCCATGGATCTAGTGCAGAGATTAGAAGATATGCACATCACACTGGTGTCGTCTGATGACCCCGAGCTTTAGGAGGAGTATTTTTCCGCGATTAGCGCCACAGATAACATTCAAGACCGAGTCAGAGATGGGCAGAGGAAGGACGCTAAGCTGGAGCCGATATTCCGGGCCTTGGAGGCAGGTACTGTAGGAGATTACACACTGAGGGATTTCCTAGTGTGTTTCAGAGGACGGGTTTATATATCAGAGGGAGGCCAGGTCCGAGAGGATATCATGATAGATGCCCACTATAGCCAGTATTCGATACACTCGGGAGTTAATAAGATGACCGCGGATCTGAAAAGGACCATGTACTAGTTAGGCATAAAGAAGGATATCACCTACTTCGTGACCCACTACAAGACATGTTAGCTGTTGAAGGCGGAGTGCAGAAACCCAACAGGATTGTTGTAACCACTCCTAGTACTGGAGTGGAAGTTCAAGGATATAGAGATGGACTTCATATATGGGCTTCCCCGATCGCCGACGGGAAATGATTCGATCTGGGTAATCATCGACTGGCAGACGAAGGTAGCCAGATTTATCCTGATTAGGAAAGATGACTTAGTTGGTGTGCTGGTTCGGAAATTTGTAGAGCAGTTCGTCCGTTATCATGGCGTGTCCGGGACGATCGTATTGGATCGAGATGGACTGTTTACGTCCAGGGAGTGGAGATCAGTGCAGACTTACTTAAGTACTCAGCTGATATTCAGTAAAGCTTTTAATCCCCAGACTGACGGGCAGAAGGAACGCACCAATCAGACCTTGGAGGATCTACTGCGACTATGCAATCTGGATTGCGGAGAGCCTTGGGAGAAGTTTTTTCCACTGATCGAGTTCTCGTATAATAATAGCTACCAGTCCAGCATAGGGATGGCTCCTTATGAGGCCCTATACGAACGAAGGTGTAAGACTCCGCTGTTATGGATATAGGACGAGGATCCAGAGGTTTTGGGTTCAGAGTTTGTTGAGGACACCGAGCTCAGATGAGGCTGATACGGAAGAGGATGTAAGAGGCACATAACCGACAGGCTAAGTATTACGATGCTCGGCATCGTCAGGTGGAGTTTCTGGTGGGGGACCGGGTATTCTTGAAGATCTGACAGATGTATGGGGTTTCACAAGTGCGTGGTCGGAAGAAGAAGCTTAGCCCAAGATATATGAGGCCTTACTGGATCATGGAGCGGATCGGTCCCTTAGCATACAGCCTTGAGCTGCCACCAGAGCTGGCCTGTCTGCATGACGTATTCCACGTATCTTCTATTAGGAGGGCCCTATTACGCCCGGAGCAGCAGATTACAGCCACAGATGGGCCGGTAGCATCTGACCGGTCAGTTCACCTGGAGCCGGTCCGGATTGACGACAAGGGGATACGGGTCTTGCACCGTAAGAAGGTTCCGGTTGTCAAGGTCCTGTGAGGAATCATGGTTAGGAGGAGCACACCTAGGAGACACAGGATCTGATATAAGAAAGGTACCCAGATCTTTTCCATCAGGTATTCCTCACAACCTCTCGGGATATTATAATTTACTTTTCATATTTGAAACCCCGTAGGCCTAACTAGAATTTTGAGGACAAAATTTTTTGTTTATGTATTGGGATTTGTAACATACCTCAGGAAACTAGTCCCCCTATGAGTAGTTTTGTCATGACTAGGTCATGACAAAACCCTAAGAGCCCAAGAAGACCAAGTTAACTTATGAATATAGGTGAGATCATTATGGTCTGTAAATATTAGATTTATAAACCCTAGTTTAGGATGATCAAGAGACTCCAAGACCCCACCATGACATCACAAATCTACTGAAAGGCCCTAAGGGTTCATATGAGTCAACCCAAGGTGGCCAAGTTGATCTAGGATCATCCTAGGCCTAAATAGGGCAAGATGCCCTAGCGAAGGGCAATGTGCCCTAATGAGCCCAACAAACCCTACCAAGGTCTCCCTAGATCTATAGTTGGGTCAATGGGTCACTAAAGATCCATTGGGGTCAACCTTAGAGCTTAAGTTGACCTAAGTCAACCCTAATCCTAAATGGGTCAAACTGACCTACATAGGGTCAATTGACCTTCCCTTAGCCAATTGGACCCCACCCATGCCCTCCTAACTCTAGAGTGAGGTCAATTGCTCACCAAGGACCCATTGGGGTCAACCCTAGTGGCTAAGGTTACCCAAGTGAACTCAAACCCATAAGTGGTCAAAGTGCCCTTAATAAAGGTCAAGTGACTTTCAAGGTTCCAAGTAAACCCTACCCAACCCTACCTATACCTTAGGCGAGGCCAATAGGTCAACAAGGATCGATTGATGGTGACACATAAGGTCAATTTGACCAAAGTCAACCCTAGGCTAGGTCAAGTCAAACTTAGCTCAAAAGGGCTAACCCAAGCTCAAGCCCTAGCCACATGGGCTAATCACCTCCTTACCACTTTATATTAGCTTAGTGGGCTGCATTTAGGCTAGTTCCATGACATAATTCGGCCATGAAGGGATGGAGAGAGAAAACTCCAAATTCCGCTTTAATGGAGGAGAGAGAAAGAGGAAGGAAGAAAGCCATTCATGCCTTCGGGAGACCAAGGGCCACCTTTATTGGCTGGATTCAACTCCTCTTGGGAAGAGGAGAAGTTTCTAGCTGTTTCCGGGCCACTACAAGGCAGGTTCACCCCCCCACCACTTGGCCGAAAGCATCATTGAAGGCCATTAATGGTCATTGGTGCTTGGCCCCTCCTCTCCCCCATTTAACGCTTTTAAAAGCTTCACTACACTCAGGAGAGTCATTTACACACTTCATCTGACAGAGAAGAAGCATTCCACTGTGCTATTGCAGAAACCTGATCGGTGACACCACACCCTTTGTATCTCGGCGATCGGCACGCCTCCAGCCCGCAAACAAGGTCCTCCCCTTCCTCTCTCATTATGGGTAGATCATAAGAACTGTTAGGGCAAAGATTAGGGCTCAATTGAGCCCGATCGGGAGAAGCTTTCTCCAAGTTTTTCCACAAATTTGAGCTTGTTATCGCCGGAATCCGCCCCTCCGGCGGCTGTGCCGCCTCCTAGAGATAGCCACAACCTCAACGGAGGTGGTGGTGGCGATGGCCGGCCAGGGAGGTGGTCGGATGGTCGGGAAATTTGGCTGGAAGTTATGAAAGGAGGGCTGGATAGTGGTCGTCATCCGGAGGAAGAAGACGATCCAGCCACCCTTGTATCCTGCTTTAAGATTCGTGCTTTCATTTAATTTAATTTTGATTATTATAGTTTTTTGTCCCTTATTATCAATCATCTTGGAAAATTAATAAAAAATACCTAGAGGCTAAATCTGAGAAAGTGTTCAACATATAAATTGTAACCCTGAGGGTCTAATTTAATTTAAAATATGATTCGAATCAATTTGGATGACAGGTTTGACTAATGCACCCATTTTGGTGAGGTCTATACCGAGGACTAGACAGAGATTAAAATGTGTGCCCCGACTACACCACATGTCCAAATGACCTTAAATTTGGACAGGGAGTTAGACTTAACAATATCTAGGTCATGTTCAAAAATTGGAATTTTTGGAGACAATTTTTCTATAGTTTTTTTAATTATTTAATAATCCTAGGGTAAATTAATTAGGAGACCTAATGACCTCCAAACCCTCCCAATTTTGGTGAGTGGTCCTTAGGGTCATTAAGAAGCTCTGTATAAATTTTCACCCCATTTAGAGATGATTTAGTTAGGAATTGAGCAAACCCTAGCCCTGCCCTAATTGGGGTATTTAGGTCAAAAGTGCACCTTGTGGGATTGGGTGGCCAAACCACCTAAACAGAGGCTGAAATTTTGCCCACTGGTTTGGCATGAATTTTAACACCCTCATATTGGTTATGGGGTGGTTTGGGGTAGGATTTCCCTAGGATCCAAGTTCAAACCTTAGGTTTGAACTTTGGGGGTTGAGAAGGGCATGGGATAAAATGCCCTTGTGTGGACTTAAAATTTGGTAGAGAGGACACTAGGGTATCTAAGGTCCTCTAGTAAAAATCTTAGAGGATTCGGAGATGGATAAACCCCTCAAAAACCTAACCCTAGTTTAGGTCACAACCCTTATTCATGTAAGATAGGCCACCAAAACTTAATGAAAAGTTATGAAACTTGGGTAGTATAGTCATAGGGTTAACTAGAGCCTCTGGTGATTTTGTTGGTAATTTGGGAACAATACACTTAGTACCTCCTTTATAATTCATGGAATTGCCCTTGATAGACTTTTGTTTATTATGATCAAAATGTTTAGTAGGAAGTTATTAAAATTGGGCAGAGGGTATTTTAGGCCAATATACCCTTACTTGAATTTTATTATAATTTTTAGAGGTATATTTCTAGTACTTTCTTCACAAGCTTTTAAAAATGCAATCATATTAAAAAAAATGGACTCAGAGTTCTATGTTTGATTTAAAAATGTGAAACTTGACCAGTAGTGTTTCTAGGACAATATGCTCATGTGGGAATTTTATTGTAATTTTTAGATAAACAATTTCTGTATGTAGTTCATTAATTTATCAATTTTGGTTATTGTCCAATATTAAGTTTAGAGTTCACTACTCTCTAAAAAATTATGAAACTTGACCTACAGTGATTAAAGGTCATTATATACATGCTTGGATTTTCTCAGAATTTTTAGAAGTATTTTAGCATTACTTGTCTCTTTAAATTTATTAATGTAGGTTATGTTAAAAATTAATTTTAGAGGTCTAAACATTGCTAAAAAATTGGGAGACATTTAATTTATTATTAAATAGCTATCTGATATTTATCATAAATTTTGTGGAGCATTTTACATGCCCAAAAAGGTACTTCATGTTCAAACTAAGGTATTTGGATTTCTTAGAAAATTATTTAAATTATCAAGTAAATTAGGAAAATTATGAAATTCTGGATTTAGGCTAAACATGTCATGATAGACCCCCAATAATAATTATAGGGATTTTGAATGATAATTTGGAGTACCTCCCATTGTATACATCATATAGCTTAGGATGTTCTACGTTTTGTAAAACTGCAGAAATCGTGTTAACATGGGGAATGGTCGTAGGGAGATGGGATTGTGGTTTACTTATTTTGGTATGTGGATTGGAGTATACCATTAAAGCTGGGGAGAGTAGGTAGTAGAGTTGTCTACGTTTAGGCGATACTCGGGATCGATGAAAAATCGTCTATCCTGTGAAGGGAGAGAGAAGGTCAAAACACATTAAGGTTAGAACCAGTATAATACTAAAGGGATCATGAAGCGGGTATTAACCAATAATAAAAAGTGTCTTGCGAAAGGGTGCTTTGGGCTTCAACCCATCGTAGTTCCTAGTGCCCTTTGATAGACCCTCACGGGGTATGCCGGGGGCAGTCTTGGGCTAACCTAAACTGTAGGAAAAATAAACTTCAAGAGTAACAAGCATAACTATAAATTCACTTTCACTCTCCTAAATGTCTCGGGATGTTAGGTTGGGTCATACGAGCAGTAGGCTCGGTGGTTTTGATGATGGGCAGGTTAGCCCGGGAGCTTAGGCTCGGTGGTTGATTGTGACGGACGGGATGGTCCGGGGAGCTTTGGCCCGGTAGCTGATACATAAGGTTACATGTGCATAAGTATAAGGTGGTGCGTCTTCGGTATTGGAGGGTCGATGCACCGATGCCAATATGTTGACTAGGTAAGTGTGGTTTTGCACTTCGCCAAATTAAGTCTGGTGCGCCAGTTGGCAAGAGTATACATGAGCTCCGCTTAGTGCACCATCATCGAGGTGTACGATAGGTCTGACTGGTAGTGCAATTACTGGTTTAGAGGTGGACAAGGCCCAACCTACCGCTTCCATTTTCCACTACGGAGGTATCCTGGGATGTTAGGCTCCGGAAATGGGAAACTAAAGCTCTGTGTACACAGAGTAGATTAGGTGAGTTACACTTGCATGTTCACATCATAGCATATTTTGTGTGTCATACCATCATCATTGCATATAACCCCGACACCTATTGTATAAAGTGGTACGGGATGCTTTATACAAGAGGCCCTACAAAACGACCCCTTGGCTTATAAGCTCGTGTGAGCGTTCTTATAAGTTAAGGTTTTTACTCTATAGATATATACATGCTACTTGAAAACCGACACCATATCGTATAAATTGGTATGAGACTTTTTATACGATAGGAGCTTTGCAGAAGATCCCTTAGTTTATGTGTTTTCATATAAGTTAAGGTTATATATTATATATTCAGTCTTTCGTACTTTCATTCCTGTCACATATACTCTTAGAAATGCTAGATTAGTTCCGCCGTCACCTGTGCTTTGTTATTCTCCACCTTCATTTCCTCTCCTTTTCTCATCCCAGCTTGATGTCTGGGAGCCATGGGGGAAGGGGCGGGGGATGATAGGACTTAGTCTTTTAGACTAACGGTTTTTGAACCACATTATTTTTGGGGACTATGGAGCCCAGCATGGAGGAGAAGCCTTGGAGTTCACCACACTTGGAGATGGGACAGTCTAGCACCCGAGTTTAGACAGCTGGGACTGTGAGTCCCGATCGTTAGTAGATGTTTAGTTTTTTCTTCCGTGCTTAGTGATTTGTAGTGAGGATATTGATGTACAGGGCATGAGCCCTATTTTCTGTACCTTCATTATTTCTGGGGACACTCCCTTCGTGGAGATTATTTACTATATATGTGATTTCTATGGACTTACCTTTTACTATTTGCTGCTTTTCTATGATCGATTTGGCCGGAAGGATCGGCATTTTGTAGTGGCGACCTTTCAGGGCATGAAGGTATCACAGCAAGCGGCAGTTCTAGGACTAATACCTCGGTGGTTTAAAAAGAAAAAAAGGGTCTTAAAGATGCTTTGCCCTTCCTTTTGGAATTGGCAGCTCCAGTGTTCCCTTTAAAGCCAAACCCATTCTTATCCTTTTAGGAGGAGAAGGAATATATCAAATAAATCACAGAACATAGCTTTAAAAACTTATCCACTAGCTCCTTCTCCTTTTGGAGTTTACCTTCAAGATTCCTGATGTGGTTATTCTTGAAGTTTATTGTGCCCATCTGACTAACAGTGATGTTTTTCAGCTTGCTGACTTCTTTCATCTTCAGGTCCAGCATGTTGGTGTCTGCTAATCGTGAAGAGAATAAAAACCAAACTAGCAATCCAACATGGCAAGTATACCAATCGAATTGTAGCTAGGGGACCCAAGTGTCGTAATAAAATCCGGGAACCGTTGAGTAATCATACTCACACGAAGACTATTATCTTATCGAAAGAACTTTTTTAGGGTTATTAAGAGAAAACTAATTACAATTAAGAAGATAAATATTTGCGCTAAAAAGAGAACTACTTGCAGTTAAATGGAGAGCTGCTAAAAACGATTACAACGAGGGGTTAAACAATGATAAAGAAATGCACTCGAACGAGAATCACCTCGGCTTAAGTTGATCAAAACATGCGATAATAAACTCTAACTTAATAAGGCAAAGGACCTTGACCGTGGAGGTTCCTAAAGCATGAACACGCTTCTCTCGAATTCGTGCCCACCTGAGTTTAGAAAGGTCCAACCGAACTCTCATCCAAATCAGAGGCTTAAAGCTCGCTTTACGTTGTGAACCCCGCTATTAGATTTCATTCCAATCCAAGAGATTTAACATCTGCCTCCCTTGAGGGGTGGGTGTTGTTCTCTTTACTCTTGAGTGTTCACTCCAAACTACGAACCTCTCGGCTAGCTAAGAGTGGAAACAAAGATGAAAAATATATATTGATTATATATCTCCAAACACGATTAATCAAGAGTAAATCAATGTCTAAACCTTACGAAGAAAAAGCAAACTAGAGCATCATAACTTAATCAACTCGAACCTCAGATCATAAAGATCGAGTACAAGAAGGATTAGTTACTCATGGTGAAGTGGAGGAAGAAAGATGAGTAGGACTGCATGGAAACAAAATAGAGACAAGTAAAAGCAAACATACTTTATTTTAAATCAAACAGAGACCTTACAACTTGAAATATAAAAACTATTATACTTGCAGGAAAATGAGAAACTAAGCTAGCAATAAAAGTAAACTATAAAAGAAATTCAAGAACTATTACAGAAGAGTAAAACTGGAACTAAACTAAGAAAAACAGAAATGAGAAAAGGAGAGAGGAAGAACAATAAGGAAGAACTGAAAATGGCAGTACTTCCCTTTTCTAAAGTTCTTTCTTTTTTTCAACACAAGGTGTGGAGCTCTATTTATAGATTATTCAAAGAGCAGGAAATGCACATGCATCCAGCCATGCACAGGAGTTGACCTTGGTATGAAATCTGGCTGGAAATGATGATTGCCTTGGTACAGGTGACGTGCATTTATGGCGGCAGCAGACATTTGTGGAAAAATGGGACTTGTCTCTGGCAGCGGGGAAAGCTCGACGAAAGAAGGAGAGAGGGCTCGACGAAATCAGAGGAGGAGGGAGAGCTTGATGAACGGAGAAAAGAGGAGGTGGAGGGGAGGTCGACGAACAGAGGAAAATGTCGAACACAGAAAGTGGAAGGTGCGATCGATGAACTTTGAAATGAAGGCGAGGTCAACGAATTCTTGCGAGTTTGATGAACTTTGAAAAGAAGGCGAGGTCAATGAATTTTGGCAAGCTCGACGAATTGGGGTTGAATGAACCGTTCGTCGAATGGAGAAGATGCGTTCGACGAATGCTGAGGTCGATGAACGTCGAACGCAGAAATTGGACGAAAGGTTGACAAAATTGAACTGAAGGTGAGGTCAACGAACGTCGAACACAGAAAGTGGAGGGAGGTCGACGAAATTTAATTGAAGGCGAGGTCGAGGAACGGAGGAAAACGTCGAACACAAAAAGTGGAAGGTAGGATCGACGAACGGAGGAAAACGTCGAACGCAGAAAGTGGATTGGAGGTCGACGAATGCTGGCGAGCTCGGCGAACTTTGAACTGAAGGCGAGGTTGACGAATTCTGGCGAGCTCGATGAACTTTGTAGTGAAGGCGAGGTATACGAATTCTGGCGAGCTCGACGAACTGGGGCTGAAGGAACCGTTCATCGAACGTAGAAGATGCCTTCGATGAATGCTAAGGTCGACAAAGGCTGAGGTCGATGAACGCTGAGGTCGACGAATTTTGGCAAGCTCGACGAACTGGCTGAGCTCGACGAAATAGGCTGAAAAACTACAAACCCGCAGAGAAAGAAAACAATCATTAGTTTTATTAATATATACAACAGGAGGTCAAAATAAAGCTTTAAAATATATGATTTACATAATAAAAACTTGTAATTACCTTAGTAGTTTAAACTACAAAATGTATTATAAAACTCCCTCAAGCTTAAGCTTTGTTTGTCCTCAAGCAAAAATATAAAAACTAGCTAACATAAAAGTGACTAATCAACAAAATTCTAATTATTCTAACACAAGTACTATGCAAAATTCTAAGTAGGGAGAAGGTGAAACGTAAACCTAAAACAATTACTTAAACATGATTTCAACTTTTATAAACATTACTAATAAAGACAATTCATCGAAGATTTTAACAGAATTCTTTAAATAAGTTAAAGCAAGGCAACAAATGAAATAGAGCATTGAGTTGTTACTAGATTCTAAGAGGCATTTTATAGTCAAATCAATCAAAGAACAAAAATCTAAATTCAAATCCAAGACTTAACTAATCTACTTTTCTTCTTCACTTAGCTAAAAAAACCTCGGAGCATTAATCAACAGAACTTATTAGGACCAAAATGTTTTGTTTAGGCATATAATTAGATGGAATTCAAAGATAAACATGAAGGCTTATAATCACACTATACCAAAATAAAGAGTTTCAAAATTTTCATAAATAACATATTTTTTCCTTTTTTTCTTTTGCTTTTCCATTTTCTTTTAAAAATAAAGGCCATAAATAATTTGTCTTTTCATTTTAAAATTGGCCACAATATTAAACATTTCTTTTTAGCATACTTTTTCTTAAATTTCTCCAAATATCACAAAACAACTCTATCACAACATGAAATTTTATGAAACTATAAAGTTAGTGTGATATGATAGGTTGGAAATTTTGACGTTGGTGAAAAATTAAATGATAAGTGGATTTGTGAAATGGAATAAGAAAAAGACTCAAAAATGGCTAACTTGAGCGATAATTTTTGGGTTGGCGAGAAGGCTCAAACAAAAACAAAGATGGCCTACATCATTTTCATGCTCCTAAAATTTGACTAAAACATTAGTTTTGAAATATTTCAAAAATTCGGTCCTAGATATTAAATAGAGACTAATGATCTTATTTTGAAAATAAGAATAATACGAGTCTAGAATCATTCACTTCTACTGCACTATTTA
This sequence comes from Platanthera zijinensis, assembly GCA_039513925.1. Taxonomy (NCBI): domain Eukaryota; kingdom Viridiplantae; phylum Streptophyta; class Magnoliopsida; order Asparagales; family Orchidaceae; genus Platanthera; species Platanthera zijinensis. The sequence goes on along the minus strand of CM077082.1, from coordinate 168,680,447 downwards.
AAGTTAATATTACAAAAATTATCCAAAAACAAAAAGTAAAATAGTGGATGAAAGGTTTTTAGGAAGTAAGAAAATAAAGAACGAGAAACCATAATAGAAATGCGAGTTTTAGAAAAACGCTTCAAGTTAACATGCTACCGTGAATTAGGAACACAATATGGCCAACATTTTACATGTAAAATATAATTAGAGAGATCGATTAGAAAAATTATAATTAGCTAAGTTGTTATAGGAAATTTTTAGAAAAACAAAACAAAAAGCAAGGGGGGACTAGTGAAATACCAAAATTTGTTTAAACTATTAAAGTAAAAAACAAATAACATAATAAATTTTTATTATTATTTTGAAATATTCTATTTTTTGGATTTTTAAAGATATTATCTTTTTTTTATTTTAAAGATATTATCTTTTAGAAGAAAAAGGAGTAAACACTAAATTTTTTTTTATTTTGATTGATTTTTTTTTCCAGAGAAATAAAAGAACGAAAAGAGAAGGAGGAAATACTTCCCCAAGCTTAAAATGGACATTGTACTCAATGGAGAAAAAAGGGGAAAGAGGGAAAAATTAAAACAGAAATAAAAAGTACAGAATTGAAAACAGGTACTTCCCCAATTTTGCGAGTTATGGCAGGTTGCGTGATACTGCTCCCCCATGCTTCCGCTTTGGAACTTCTTGAAATGTCTTCATTAGACTTTGTGATGGATTTAACAACAATGGAGTAGGCGATCGCAGAGGCTTCAGCTTGTCGGAGCCGTCCGGGGCAAAAAGTGTAAAATTAAGAAAACAGATAAATAACTTGGGTTGCCTCCCAAGAGCACCATTTTTTTAAAATGTCGTTTGAGCTCGACGCAACAAAATAATATTGTCCAAAAATAATATTGTCCAAAATAATATTTAAACTTTTTAAAAAATAAAAATAAAAAGAAAGTCTTAAGTTATCCATAATTCATACCATGCATAATAAAATTAATACAGTTTGGACTGACATCTCCACAAAAATAAAGTTTAAGACGCTGTCCATTCACTTTGAACTCACCCTTATCAGGGTGTGAAATTCAAATCATTCCATATGGAAAAACTTCTTTAACAGTAAACGGTCCAGACCATCATGATTTTAACTTGACCGAAAATAAACGTAATCCTGAATTATATTAAAGAACTTGGTTGCCGGGCTTGAATGTTTTTGGGTGCCTTAGGTGCTTGTCATGAAAACGCTTCGTCCGCTCTTTATAAAATTTGTTATTTTCGTATGTGTAATGGCGCCACTCATCGAGTTCATTAAGTTGAAATTTTCTAAGGTAACTGATAGAGTGGGGATCGAAATTTAAAAACCTTAAGGCCTAAAAAGCACAGTGTTCTAATTCTACAGGCAAATGACACGATTTTCCATAGACCAACCGATATGGCGTACAACTGATGGCGATTTTGTATGTTGTACGGTAGGCCCATAGAGCATCAGCTAATTTGGTTGACCAGTCATTTCTAAAGGTGGAAACAGTCTTTTCTAAAGTCTTTTAAGCTCTTTGTTCACTACTTCGACTTGTCCGTTAGTTTGGGGGTGGTCGATAGTTGAAAGTTTATGCATAACGCCGTATTTAATAAGAATTTTTGAAAACTGCGCGTTACAAAAATGTGAACCCCTATCGCTAACGATGACTCGAGGCATACCGAATTGAGAAAATATTTTTTTCAAAAACATAATTACGACTCGGGCGTCATTAAGAGGAAGAGCTTGGGCTTCAGCCTATCGTTAAACATAATCTACAACAACTAAAATAAACTTATTCCCGAAGCTAGAAGGAAGAGGGCAAACAAAATCAATTCCCTAGAGGTCAAAAACTTTGCACTCAAGGAAATAATTTTGCGACATTTCATTTCTATTGGAAATATTTCCCGACCGTTGGAAACTATCACACTTACTCACAAAGGCTTGCGCGTCTTTAAAAAGGCTAGGCTAGTAAAAACCCGTGCAAAGCACTTTGTGGGCGGTGTGAGCAAGTTTATAGTGACCACCAGTTGGTCCTTCATGCAAATGTTTTAAAATATCTAATCCTTCTTCAAAAGAGACACATCTCCTTATCACTTGGTCTGCATAGACTCGGAAAAGATGCGGGTACTCCCAAAAATAGTTCTTCAACTCAGAAAAGAATATCTTCTTTTGCTGAGAGGAGAAATCTTTTGGGAGTACACGAGCCACTAAATAGTTAGCAATGTGTGCAAACCAAGGAGAAGGGGATGTGTTAATTAAAAGCAGCTTCTCATCGTGGAATAAATCATTAAAAGATTTTTCATCTAATTTTTTTATATACGAATTATTGAAAGGGGTGGAGCTAGTGTCCATGGCGGCATCTTGCAGAGATTCAATTGGAAGAGTAGAGGAAGAAAAAAAATCAGAAAATTTATTTTCACTTTTAGAATGGAAGTAGGAAGATTCGTCACCTAAGGAATCTAAGAAAAAACAGGAGTCGTCATTCTCTAAGGTATTTTTCATTGTGGGGGTTATAGAGAAGGCCACTTTATCGTCGCCTACTAATAGGAAGAGCTTACCATTGCTTACATCAATGATTGCTCGGGAGGTGGCAAGGAAGGGTCAGCCGAGGATCAAGGGAACCTCGACGTCTTCTTCGATGCCCAATATGACGAAATCCACCGGGAAGATGAATTTGTCAACTTTAACTAAGACATCCTCCACGAATCCTAACGGGTATTTAACTGATTTATCAACAAGCTGGATACTCATGCGTGTGGGGTTGAGGATACCAATCTCAAACTTCCTGAATAACAAAAGGGACATCAGGTTGATACTCGCAGCTTAGTCGGCCAATTCGTTTTTGAAAAAAAAGATCACCAAAGAGAAACGATATAGAAAAACTACCCGGATCACTGATCTTCTTTGGCAAACTGTTTGACAAGACTGCAGAGCACTCGACATTTAGTGTTACCTGCGATAAGTTTTCTAACTTATTTGTATTAGTCAGGATGACGCAACGTATGTCACTACGGAGATTTAAACGTGGAAAAACTCTAGTTCGCCGACAACGCACTCTTGATCGTTCGCACCTACGCAAGCATCTATCGCCCACAAACACGTACTATTCCGTATACAAACCAATAAATAAATCATAGGCGAGCCAACTCTAAAACAACGATCAAAATATGAGTCGACTTGTTCCCCAAGACAACGCAAAGGTTGTCAATCCTTTTCAAGGGCAAGACCAAGGCGACAAGCCAAGATCCGCTCAAGCAAAATGGATCTACTTGATCTAAAAATAAAAACACGATCAATAATAATTTTATTCCGAGTTTTGAAAGCGTTTGATATTTTAAAATCACGGCAAACACGATGGTTCTACCTCCACAAATCTAATAGAAGAAGCACTTAGAGAAGGGGGAGAGTTTACCCAACCGTAGGAAGAACACACTAAATAACTTGTGGGAGAATCACTATCTCCAAGATTTCCACCAGCATCGCACCGAATGGTCCACCGGCATCGCACCGAGTGGGGTAGCCGTCCATTTTCCTTGGAGTCGCACCAAGAAACCATGCTGGAAAGCTCCATTTAGGGGAGGCCGAAATGGAGAACAAGAAGAGACAAGAGGGGGCGGCTTTTCACAAGCTTGGCCGAATCTCCTTAGACAAGGGGGCTGGTTTAGTGTTTCAAAAAGTCTCCTTTCATCTCATAAAATCCTCCTATTTATAGGAGTTACAAATTAAATCCAACCATCAAAGATTGAGATGAAGATCTCATACATCCGTGTGGTTAATAGCACACCATAAATGAAAATAAAATATTTCAAGTTGCTTTTAAAGGAAATAAAATAGAAAATAAATAAACTATTTTAGAGCTTCAAATAAGCTTTGCGTGCCGCGGACGGAGGTTGTAATGTATCTTTCCGTTAGCGTCTGTGGAATTATCATGTCCCTGAAATCTTTATGTTGTTGTGCTTCAGCGACCGCATCATCTTCAAGTAGTGGTGGAGGGGCCGCGACATCAATCCTCCCCTGCTCAAAGTCACGTATCACCGATGTGTGGTCCGAGAGATAGCGTTGGAGAAGAGCGGCATCCAAGCATCGAAGCTCCGCCTCAGGTACCCATGAGTCGTCTGAAGGAGGTCGATCTTGCCAACGGATGAAAAAGCGGCGGGCAGTACCATCTTTAGTAGTGAGCAGCTCAGCGTCAAGTATCCTGTCAGGTATAAGAAAGGTGGTTTTGGGAAACCTTGGAAACATGTCAGCAGTAGGAGAAGAAAACAACTTACCATCCGACGCTAAACCTGTGGAAACAATATGAGAGATATCATCCGTACTACCACTCCCCAACCCATTAGAAATTTTAGTGGAGGGTTAAGACGACAAAAAAGTAAGCTCTTGTGGAGGCAAAACAAACATCGTTAAATCCGAGACATTAAAAATGGGTGAAACACCCCCAATCAACAGGCAAATCTAAGACAAAAGCATTATCGCCTAGTTTCTTTATAATCCAGAAAGTGTCGGCTTTCATTGGCACTAACTTTTTAACGGTTCCGGTTGGCATTTGTTCGGGAACTAAGCGGACTAAGACTTGATCGCAGACTTGAAAGTGCGACAATCTCCTATGTTGACTAGCATGTGCTTGATAGGATTCATATTGGGATGTCAAGGTTTCTAGGATTTGTGCATGCAAATCATGAATGTGTTGGGCGAAGGATTGTGCAAATTGACTTGTTTTATATGCTGGTGGTAACGGAACCAAGTCAAGGGGCACCAGAGTCTTATACCCGTGAACAATATCATTAGGGGACATACCCATGGACCTATTCTTAGAGTTATTGTACGCCCATTGGGCATGGGGAAGAAGCAAGTCCCACGTGCCTTTGTGATCGCTCACAAGACACCGAGGAAGGTTCCCCAAACTCCGATTGACAACTTCTGTCTGCCCATCGGTTTGTGGATGACAAGCAGCAGAGAATAATAATTTAGTTCCCATAAAAATCCATAGAGTTTTCCAAAAGTAGCTGGTGAATTTCACATCCCTATCTGAGACAATTGTCTTCGGCACTCCGCGATGACTAACGACCTCTTTGAAATATAATTTCGCAATGTGGGATGCATCGTTGGTCTTGCTACAAGGGACAAAGTATGTCATCTTAGAAAATCTATCCACAACTACGAGAATAGAGTCATGACGTCAAAGAGTGGAGGGAAGGCCTAATAAGAAATCTATGCTCACGTCTTCCCAAGGTGTGGAAGTGTTGGGTATTGTATCCACAATGTACCTGATTTGAAGAAGCCACTAAACAAGCTAAGTTGAATTGACTATGTATTTGACGATCTTCTATCAAGTTAAGCTTGCAACTATTCCATGCTAAGTACACACCAATGTCAGGGTGTAGTGGGTCAATATACACGGGTCTGCGCAACGTAATCCCTCGTTGAGTAGATCAGTGTGGTTACTCACATGTGCTCTCTCTATTAGAGTGTAATTATTTTCAAGTACAGGGTCGAGGAAGATCAAGAGCAGAAGAAGGAGCAAAGATGGGTCAAAGACCAAGTTCATAGGAAGGAAGAGAAAAATTGTCTAAGTCAAAATCGACGGGAATCACTAAGTGATTCTCGCCGATTCGACGGGAATCATTAGTGAATCTCGCCGAATCGTCGAGAATCAATCAGTGATTCCCGCCGACTTCATCCGGCTGACTGTCCTCCTATAAGTATTCTGCTAAGGCAGAATCGACGGGAATCACCAAGTGATTCTTGCCGATTCTTCGAGAATCACCTTGCATTCCCGCCGATTCTCTCCGGCTGACAAGGTTCCCTACTAGATTTCGGCTAAGGCAGAATCGACGGGAATCGTGAATGATTCCTGCCGACTTCGACGGGAATCACAAACGATTCTCGCCGATTTTACCTTAGGCAAATTTCGTCTCTCGCTGAACCGAACCAAGACGGGTTACGCTGTTTCGGCCGAGGCTAGGGTTTCTCCTTGTGGGCCCCACAACGGTCATTTAGGTTTGGCTTCCAGTATATATACTCGCGTATTATAACATACCGAGGGATCGAACAACGGACAATAAAAACCGAGGTCGAGCGTGCCCTAGCCGATCGCGGAACTTCACCAATCGCCGTCGCCGCTCGCAAGCTAGTCACCGACGCTTTTCTTAGAGATTCTTTGATCTTCCGACGACAGTAATGAGGCAAGCCTAGCGTCTCACACTTCTCTCTCGAGATCTCTTTTCTCTCGATTTCTTGAACAAGGATAGTTCTTCATTCTGAATCGATTGAGACGACTGATCCGATTGAGATCGTTGGTAGACCTTGCTTGCTTCGTCAAGAAGTTTGGATCTACAAAGCATCACCGCCGCATTCACTTGCCGCCGCCTATCTTGTCAAGATCCTCTCTAAGAGAGTACTGCAGTCGTGGACTCTTCGTCTCTTTTAAGAAAGCATCAATAACCGAAGAGCGACATCGGATTCTCCATAAGTTTGTTTGTATTTCTTGTACATTCAATTTTTGTTTTGTTGTAAAGGAATTTTTATTCCTGACTGTAAGGGTTAGGTGCAACCCGTGGTGGAGTAGTGACTCCTTTGGTTGGAAGGGTTCCTTCCATAGTGTGAGGATTGGATTTCAATACGGTTGGTGAAGTGACCGAGTCGTCCCTTGGTGGGAGATATATCGAAGGGGGAAAGTGGACGTACCCAAATCAGGGAACCATTATAATTGCTTGTGTGCTTTTTTGTGCTGTGTTTGTTTATTTGTGCAGGTAATTTAAATTCCACAAGAGACTGCACAACACCTATTCCCCCCCCCTCCCATAGGTGGACTTAGTCGACACTAGAAACTTTCAAGTGGTATCAGAGGGAGGTTACTCAATAATAAGGTTAACACCTTGAGTAAGATCCCATCTCTAGTGTCAAGAAGAAAACAAGACTCAAGCATGGAGCTGTACACTGATGTCTCTCCCCTGAGATTGCCTGCATGCACAAAAGAATATTTTCCCATCTGGAAAATGAGAGTTTAGTTTCATCTGGAAGCCGTTGACCCCCGTGCTTTATTCATTGTGGAAGAGGGTCCTTTCATTCCCATGAAGGCTTTTGAATCTGGAGATCTCCAAATCCCTTAGAGTACCGCAGAGATGACTGAAACTGAGCTCTCACTATTTAACTTGGACAAGCTGTTATGACAGATCATCTCTGATATTTGGTCAGGATCCTCACTTACAAGATTGGACAAGTGTAAGACTGCAAAATCCATGTGGGAAACAATCTCTAACCTCATGGAGGGAAAGAAGACTGTTGGGACTGAATGCCAGCAAGAGGATGAAGCATATGTAGGGGTCCTCGTCTCTGATGATGAAAGTCCAAAACAACTTCTCAATATCAGGGCTCCAGTATCTCTATCTGAGACTGAATAAGAGATTGAGGAATGCAGTTGTGATGAAGCTGAAACCTCAGTCTCTGCAGACCAAAACTCGAATCCTGATCAGCACAATCAGGATCAGGTATCTTCCTCTTCTTGCTCCCTTCCTCTTGTATCTCCTGAAGACAGGAGAAGTTTAGAGGTTTGTCCATCTTTTGATGCTAGGGAAATAGACAGTTTCAATCAAAAGATTGAAACTCTTGATTCCCTTCATAGTGCCCTTCAGAAGAGCAACTTGCTTATGGAGAAACAAGATGGAAATTACTCAGTTGAGGACCGTAATGGATCTCCAATTGGAATCCATCATGGTGAAGGACTCAAAGATCTCGAATCTAGAGTTTTCTCTAGAGACCGAGAAGAGAATAGTATCTAACTTTTCCAAGGTAGATGCTATAAAGAGAAAGGGAGAAAACTGGTGGATCTCACGAATTATAAAATCGGGGAGAAATGGGGAAACTATTTTCAGACCCCCCCCCCCCCCACACCGAGTAGGAAGGGCACAAATCATGCCTTCAGGTATGACCATAAGAACAACTATGGTCACTGCAAAATGATCAACCCTCATGTAGAAATACCCATAGTGCAAGTGTTGTTATGGCTACCCATGAGAAAATACATTTGGCTTATCCTGAACCTTTTGTATTCACTGCCTCAGCCTCAACACTTCATGAGAGTGCAGGAACCAGCTCTCACAGTACCTCTCACCACCCTAGGACGGAGGAAAAGGGGGTTGGCAAACATATAGCAAGTATCTATGGGGCCCTCGGATGTGTGCCAGTCTCTGCAGACCAAAACTCGAATCCTGATCAGCACAATCAGGATCAGGTATCTTCCTCTTCTTGCTCCCTTCCTCTTGTATCTCCTGAAGATAGGAGAAGTTTAGAGGTTTGTCCATCTTTGATGCTAGGGAAATAGACAGTTTCAATCAAAATATTGAACTCTTGATTCCCTTCGTAGTGCCCTTCAGAAGAGCAACTTGCTTATGGAGAAACAAGATGGAAATTACTCAGTTGAGGACCGTAATGGATCTCCAATTGGAATCCATCATGGTGAAGGACTCAAAGATCTCGAATCTAGAGTTTTCTCTAGAGACCGAGAAGAGAATAGTATCTAACTTTTCCAAGGTAGATGCTATAAAGAGAAAGGGAGAAAACTGGTGGATCTCACGAATTATAAAATCGGGGAGAAATGGGGAAACTATTTTCAGACCCCCCCCCCCACACCGAGTAGGAAGGGCACAAATCATGCCTTCAGGTATGACCATAAGAACAACTATGGTCACTGCAAAAATGATCAACCCTCATGTAGAAATACCCATAGTGCAAGTGTTGTTATGGCTACCCATGAGAAAATACATTTGGCTTATCCTGAACCTTTTGTATTCACTGCCTCAGCCTCAACACTTCATGAGAGTGCAGGAACCAGCTCTCACAGTACCTCTCACCACCCTAGGACGGAGGAAAAGGGGGTTGGCAAACATGTAGCAAGTATCTATGGGGCCCTCGGATGTGTGCTGACTGAAAAGAAGGCACCACCTCCCAGGCCTCATGACACTCACCACATGTTCTCCATCCACCCTCCCTCGTGTCTCGGTGGAAAGGGTATATCTGAGAGCAGAACCTGCTTTGCCTCATTCAGACCTAGGGTCATGACTAACTCCGTTAATAGACCTGGTCAGAAAAGGAGATACAATATTCATGAGTGTTGGTGCTGTGGCAGAGTGTGTCATTTTGCCATAGATTGTTGACATAGTCCTTCTATGCCAAGGGCAAGGGTATGTCCACATCCCTTGGATAGAGATATCCTTCCTTACAGAAATCTTGTAGGAAGGAATCCTGTATTTTATGCTGACAAGAACCTAGGATCCAACACATATTGGGTTCCTAAGGTAAGGTAATTCTATTTTGCAGGATATTCTAGGTTCCCAGGAACATGATGGGACCTAGACAAGAGTTGTTCCAGGCTTGCACTGGAACAAGAAAGTTTGGAAAAGAGATAATACGCTACCACTTCATTCGGGAGCATGTGGAAAACAAAGATATCTCTCTCAACTATGTCCCCACGGATAAGCAGATTGCAGATATCTTCACAAAGCCCCTAGACGAGGCCAAGTTCAGTCTCTTCAAAACTTAACTCGGTATACTGAACTATGAAGATTGAAGACTGAAGGGCTCAAGGCTCTTGGATCAAGGGGGAGCATCAACAAGGAACTCAAGATCGAGCACGGATGCAAGAACTCATGGGGAGCATTTTGCTCCAAGTGAAGTCCCAGATTTGCAGAAGCCGAAAAGGGGGAGACTACCCTCTCGGCTAAGGCTAAGGTGGGTGGCTGACAATGGTTAAGTATGTTGCCAATGGTTAAGTATGCTCTCAGGAAAATGGTAATGAATCTCACTCTCAACTGAATTGTCATTTTTTTTATTTTCATTTCCATCTGTTCTATTCACCTTAGCTTGTAGGGTTTTGGCTTCTTCAAATAGGAGGAGATTGTTGGGTATTGTATCCACAATGTACCTGATTTGAAGAAGCCCCTGAACAAGCTAAGTTGAATTGACTATGTATTTGACGATCTTCTATCAAGTTGTGCTTGCAGCTATTCCATGCTAAGTACACACCAATTTCAGGGTGTAGTGGGTCAATATACACGGGTCTGTGCAACGTAATCCCTCGTTGAGTAGATCAGTGTGTTGACTCACGTGTGCTCTCTCTATTGGAGTGTACTTATTTTTAAGTACAGGGTCGAGGCAGATCAAGAGCAGAAGAAGGAGCAAGGATGGGTCAAAGAAAAAGTTTATAGGAAGGAAGAGAAAAATTGTCTAAGTCAAAATCGACGAGAATCACTAAGTGATTCTCCCCGATTTGACGGGAATAATTAGTGAATCTCGCCGAATCATCGAGAATCAGTCAGTGATTCCCGCCGACTTCATCCGGCTGACTGTCCTCCTACAAGAATTCTGCTAAGGCAGAATCGACGGGAATTACCAAGTGATTCTCGCCGATTCGTCGAGAATCACCTTGCATTCCCGCCGATTCTCTCCGGCTGACAAGGTTCCCTACTGGATTTCGGCTAAGGCAGAATCGATGGGAATTGTGAATGATTCCCGCCGACTTCGACGGGAATCACAAACGATTCTCGCCGATTTTGCCTTTGGCAAATTTCGTCTCTCGCTGAACCGAACCAAGACAGGTTACACTGTTTCGGCCGGGGCTAGGGTTTCTCCTTGTGGGCCCCACAACGGTCATTTAGGGTTGGCTTCCAGTATATATACTCGCGTATTTGAACATACCGAGGGATCGAACAACGGAAAATAAAAACCGAGGCCGAGCGTGCCCTAGGCGATCGCGGAACTTCACCGATTGCCGTCGGCGCTCGAAAGCTAGTCGTCGCCGTTGATCTCAGAGATTCTTTGATCTTCCGACGACAGTAACGAGGCAAGCCTAGCATCTTACGCTTCTCTCTCGAGATCTCTTGTCTCTCGATTTGTTGAAAGAGGATAGTTCTTCATTCCGAATCGATTAAGACGACTGATCCGAGTTAGATCGTTGGTAGACCTTGCTTGCTTCGTCAAGAAGTTTGGATCTACAAAGCATCGCCGCCACATTCACTTGCCACCGCCGATCTTGTCAAGATCCTCTCCAAGAGAGTACTCCGGTCGTGGATTCTTCGTTTCTTTCAAGAAAGCATCAACGAACGAAGAGCGACATCGGATTCTCCACAAGTTTGTTTGTATTTCATGTACATTCAATTTTTGTTTTGTTGTAAAGGAATTTTTATTCCTAGCTGTAAGGGTTGGGTGCAACCCGTGGTGGAGGAGTAGTGACTCCTTTGGTTGGAAGGGTTCCTTCCGTAGTGTGAGGATTGGATTTCAATCCGTTTGGGGAAGTGACCGAGTCGTCCCTTGGTGGGATATAGGTCGAAGGGGGAGAGTGGACGTACCCAAATCGGGGAACCACTATAATTGCTTGTGTGTTTTTTGTGCTGTGTTTGTTTATTTGTGCAGGTAATTTAAATTCCGCAAAAGACTGCACGATACCTACTACCCCCCCATAGGTGGACTTAGTCGACCCTAGAAACTTTCAGGAAGGAATAGGTAGTGGGGTGTATAAACCAACAATAGATTTAGTGCCCTTAGAGACTTGACAAGTACGACAACTACTCACTATTCCTCCAACCATCGCCTTAAGTTTAGGCCAATACAATTTCTCCTGAAGGAGTGCAATGGTTTTATCTCTCCCAAAGTGTCCGCCCAAGTCTCCGCTATGTAACTCCCAAATAATGTGGTGTCGTAACGAGGTTTGCGGAATACACAACTTCCCGTGCCTAAAGAGATAACTGCCCCTAAGAGTAAAGGCCGAAATAGTCATGGGGGAGCTGTCCTGGGCAGATAAATATAGTTCTTAAAAATCTGGGCAAGTGGCGTATTCGTCCTTAATGCATTCAAACCCTATAACATGGACTTGCATGGTGGATAGCAACAGGGTAACGCGACTAAGTGCATCAGCGACTCGATTGTCAGAAACCTTAAGGTGGTTGAGACTAAACATGTATTCTTGCATAAAAGCTACCCACTTTGCGTGACGCGGGCTGATTTTATGCTGTCCGTTTATAAAACGCAAGCATCATGATCGGAGAGGATCACAAACTCCTTGGAGAGGAGGTAGTGTCGCCAATGATGCAAACACCTAACAACAGAATAGAACTCCCTATCGTAATTTGAGTTATTCAACTTGGCGCCCGCTAGCTTCTGACTAAAGTAACTGGCCGGGTGACCTTCTTGACTTCAGACACCTCCTATTCCCACCCCAGATGCATCACAGGTAAGCTCAAATACCTTGGTGAAGTCAGGTAGACGTAACACCGGTGCCTCAGTCATAAGCTTTTTAATACATAGGAAGGCAAAGGTGGCGGACTTCGTCCATGTGAACTCACCTGACAACTTGGACCTTTTGAGGGTCCGTAAGATTGTGCCATTCGAAGTAACATTCCATGTCCACAGTCCAATTAAGGAAGATCTTGGCATCTCCCATGCCATCGTTAGTGGGGGCATTAATTTTAATGGCCCTAATAATATCAAATCCTCGCTCGGGGCGGTGTTCTCGAGGGGGAACTCGGGGAGAGTCCCTATCAGAATCCGGATCATAGATTTGTTGGCGCCGACGGGGCTACTCAATATTAACGGGTGGCGGTGGCGGCCCTCCTTGATTCAAAAAGAATTGTCCTAACATGGTCCAAATCTCATTCATTTCATTACGTAGACCCTCTATAGCCTCAGCGTTGGGATTCCCTTACTCATTCGCAGCAATCCTAGATGATGAAGGTGTAGTGTATTCCGTTCCTTGTCTTGTGCCCATTCAGGTGTAGAATTTTTTTGGAAAGATCATTTTTCCTAGGCCTGACCCTATATTGAAAACAAAATATTTTTATAATTTCCCGACGTGATAAAAATGCATAACGTTAAAAATTTTTTGTTGGAACTTTTCGCTGAAAATTACAGATTTTAGAGTGCTATTTGCAGACCAGAAAAAAATTTGTTGTTTTTTTTATTGTGCGTGCCAAGAAAACTCAAGCAAGGACGTTTCAATTAAGAAATTGAGACGACCGCCTCAGATACCAAATTGACACAGCGTATGTCACTATGGAGATTTAAACGAGGAAAAACTCTACTTCGCCGACAACGCACTCTTGATCGTTCTCACATACGCAAGCATCTATCGCCCACAAACACGTACCATTCCGCATACAAACCAATAAACAAATCGGAGGCGAGCCAACTCTAAAACAACGATCAAAATATGAGTCGACTTGTTCCCCAAGAAAACGCAAAGGTTGGAAATCCTTTTCAAGGACAAGACCAAGGCGACAAGCCAAGATCCGCTCAAGCAAAATGGATCTACTCGATCCGGAAATAGAAACGCGATCAATAACAATTTTGTTCAAAGATTTGAAAGTGTTTGATATTTAAAAATCATAGAGAACACGACGGTTCTACCTCCACAAATCTAATAGAAAAAGCACTTAGAGAAGGGGGAGAGTTTACACAATCATAGGAAGAACACACTAGATAACTTGTGGAGAATCACTCTCTCCATGATTTTTACCTGCATCGCACCGAAAGGTCCACCAGCATTGCACCGAGTGGGGTTGCCGTCCTTCTTCCTTGGAGTTGCAACAAGAAACCACGTCGGAAAGCTCCACGGAGGGGAGGCCGAAATGGAGAAAAAGAAGAGATAAGAGGGGCGGCTTTTTACAAGCTTGGCTGAATCTCCTTAGACAAGGGGGCTGGTATCGGGTTTCAAAAAATCTCCATTCATCTCATAAATGCCTCCTATTTATAGGAGTTACAAATTAAATCCAACCATCCAAGATTGAGATGAAGATCTCATCCATCCGGGTGGTTAATAGCACACCATAAATGAAAATAAAATATTACAAGTTGCTTTTAAAGGAAATAAAATAGAAAATAAATATAAACTATTTTAGAGCTTCAAATATGCTTTGGGCACCGCGGATGGAGGTTGTAATGTAGCTTTTCGTTAGCGTCCATGGAGTGGTCATGTCGCTTGAAATCTTTATGTTGTTGTGCTTCGGCGACCGGATCATCTTCAAGTAGTGGTGGAGGGGCCGCGACATCACATGAGGTCCTTAATATACTTAGCGTACTTTGGCATTTGGGAGATTGCTTCGTGGAAGGTTAGATTTACGTGGATTTGCTTAAATATTTCTAGGAAGCGGGAGTATTGATCATCCTAACATTGCTTGTTATATTCGAAAGGGTATGGTGGAGTTGGATCATTTTTAAAGATGAGTGGTGGAATGAGATCTTTTTCTACAATAGAGAGAGGGGTGATTACTTCTTCTTCTGTAGAGGGTGAAATGATAAAAAAAATCTCGGCGGAGGGTTGATTTTTTAAAATGGGGGCGAAGCTTGCTCAGGCTCTTCGGTAACCACACCAGAAACTTGCTTCCCACTTTGAAGAGTTATAGCTTTCGCTTGCTCTCTCGGGTTGTGCTCGGTGTTGGTAGGAAGAGACCCGGCGGGTCACTCAGAAATATTTTTTGCGAGTTGTCCTACTTGATTCTCTAAACTTTTAATGGTCCCGGCTAGGTTTCTTATAGTTGTGTCATTAACATTCATATATTTTGAAAACATTTCCTCCAAACTTGGAGGTTTTGTAAATTTTTGAGGAGGTGGTGGTGGTGCAGAAAAATCATTTTGTGGTGACAGGCGCATTGCGTTCGAGTTATTACTCCACAAAAAGTTTGGTTGGTTCCGTTAAGCTGGATTATAACTATTCAGAAAATTGAAACCCGCAGCAGGAAAATTAGTAGTAGAAAAATTATGAAAAGCATTTCTAGGAATATTATTAAAATAATCCAATTGTTCGGGAGCAGGAGTTGCAGATTACCATACCTGAGGGGCGGAGACAGCAGTCATCTCCATTATCTTTTTACTTAATACTTCCACTTCAAGACCTAGCTGGGAGACGTTATCTACTTCAAAGATACCTGCAGGTTTTTTTGGGGAGGGCCTAGGCACATTCCACTAATATGTGTTCATGGCCATGTCCTCGAAAAGTTCATAAGTTGATTCAGGGGTTTTGTGATTTAAGGTACCACAGTAAGCTGCGTCTATCATTTTATTTGTGCTTCGATTTAGCCCATTATAAAACATTTGTACCTGCAACCATACAAGCAGCGCGTGATGGGGGCATCATCATAAGAGTTCTTTAAACCTTTCCTAGGTTTCATACAAAGTTTCAGAATCTATTTGTCTAAAGGAAAAAATATTGTTCCTAAGTTTTGTGGTTTTAGCTGGAGGAAAATACTTCGCAAGAAATTTTTCAGTTAGTTGATCCCGGGTTGTGATGCTGTTTTTTGGTAGAGTGTTCAGCCATTGCTTAGCCTTGGTTCTTAGGGAGAAAGGGAAGAGTCATAGCGTAATAGAATAATTTGTAACACCAATGATTTTAAAGGCGTCACAAATCTCAAGAAAGCTAGCTATATGCGTGTTCGGATCTTCATCTTGATGTCCGTCATTTTGCACATACTACTGCACCATTTGAATTATGCTAGGCTTAAGTTCAAAATTATTATTAGATATAGAGGGGCGAACTATGCTTGATTCTGTACCCTCTAGATTCAGTCGTGCATAATAAGACATAGGCCAATGCAGGGCTTCCTCTACGACGGGCTCTTCCATTCTTGTAGTAGAAATAGACTCGGAATCCTCAATCGACAGTTGGAGAGTAGGACCTTGAAATCGCAATCTTCTCCAAATAGTACGCTCAATTTCGTGGTCCAAGTCCAAAATATCCGACGGATTCCCGCGGGTCATGTACTAGCAGAAGAGAAGATGAAGAAAGAGAAAAACAAACTAGAAAACGAGTTACTAATTGTTTGGAATAGATTTTTTTAATGTTTAAACTCCTGAACTTCCCAAGGGCTACCTGATAAAGGGTTTGCAAGGTACTAGACAAGATATTGGTATTTAAGCCACATTACCTTTTCGAGAGAGTTAGGTGGTGTAGAAAAATTGTGATGTGGGTTTCTATTAAGAGCGTTAATATTTTTTGATTTTTTTTTATTTTTAAGAAAGAGGGTGAGAAAGAGAAGCCATAAAAGTAATAGGTTCGTGATTTCGAATTATCAACAAAAGTATTCCCCAGCAACGGCGCCAAAAAGTTGGTGTCTGCTAATTGTGAAGAGAATAAAAATCGAACTAGCAATCCAACTAGGCTAGTATACCTATCGAATTGTAGCCAGGGGACACAAGTGTCGTATTAAAATCTGGGAACCGTTGAGTAATCTTACTCACACTAAGACTATTACCTTATCGAAAGAACTTTTTTAGGGTTGTTAAGAGAAAACTAATTGTAATTAAGAAGAGAAATATTTGTGCTAAAAAGAGAACTACTTGCAGTTAAATAGAGAGCTACTAAACCGATTACAACGAGGGGTTAAACAATGATAAAGAAAAGCACATGATCGAGAATCACCTTGGCTTAAGTTGATCAAAACTTGCGATAATAAACTCTAACTTAATAAGGCAAAGGACCTTGACCGTGGAGGTTCCTAAAGCAAGAACACGCTTCTCTCGAAGTCGTGCCCACCTGAGTTTAGGAAGGTCCGACCGAACTCTTGTCCAAATCGGAGGCCTAAAGCTCGGTTTACGATGTGAACCCGCTATTGGATTTCACTCCAATCCGAGAGATTTAACGTCTGCCACTCTCGAGGGGTGTGTGCAACTCTATTTAATCTTGAGTGTTCACTCCAAACTACGAGACTCTTGTCTAGCTAAGAGTGGAAACAAAAATAGAAAATATATATCGATGATATATATTTAATAAACTAGAGCATCATAAGTAAATCATTGTCTAAACCTTACAATGAAAAAGCAAACTAAGCATCATAACTTAATAAACTAAAACTCGGATCATCAAGATCGAGTACAAGGAGGATTAGTTACTCATGATGAAGTGGAGGAAGAGAGATAAGTAAGAGTGCATGGAAACAAAATAGAGACAAGTAAAAGCTAACAGACTTTATATTAAATCGAACAGAGACCTTACAACTTGAAATATAAAAACTATTACACATGCAAGAAAATGATAAACTAAGCTAGCACTAAAAATAAACTACAAAATAAATTCAAGAACAATTACAGAAGAGTAAAACTGAAACTAAACTAAGAATGACTGAAATGAGAAAAGGAGAGAGGAAGAACAATAAGGAAGAACTGAAAATTGCAGCACTTCCCCTCTCCAAAGTTCTTTCTTTTTTTTAACATAAGTTGTGGGCTCTATTTATAGATTCTTAAAAGAGCAAGAAATGCCCATGCATCCAGCCATACATTGGAGTTGACCTTGGTACGAATTATGGCGGGAAATGATGATTGTCTTGGTATGGGTGACATGTATTTATGGAGGCAGCTGGATTTTGTGGAAAAACGGGACTTGTCTCTAGCAGCGGGGAAAGCTCGACGAAAGAAGGAGAGAGTGATAGATGAAATCAGAGGAGAAGGTGGGAGAGCTCGACGAACGGAGTAAAGAGAAGGTTGAGTGGAGGTCGACGAATGGAGGAAAATGTCGAACGCAAAAAGTGGAAGGTGGGATCGACAAACTTTGAACTGAAGGAGAGGTTGACGAATTCTTGCGAGCTCGACGAACTGGGGATGAAGGAACCGTTCGTCGAACGTAGAAGATGCGTTCGACGAATGCTGAGGTCGACGAACATTGAGATCGACGAATTCTGGAGAGCTCGACAAACTGGTCGAGCTTGACGAAATAGGCTTAAAAACTTCAAACTCGCAGAGAAAGAAAAAAATCATTAGTGTTACTAATATATACAACAGGAGGTCAAATTAAAGCTTTAAAATATATGATTTACATAATGAAAGTCTTTAGTGTCAACTAATTCCACCTAAGGGGGGGGGGGAATAAGTGAATTGCAGTCTTTTGCGGAATTTTAATAACCTGCACAATTAAACAAACAAAGCACAGAATAACACACAAGCAATTATAGTGGTTCCCCGATTTGGGTACGTCCACTCTCCCCCTTCGACCTATATCCCACCAAGGGACGACTCGGTCACTTCCCCAAACGGATTGAAATCCAATCCTCACACTACGGAAGGCACCCTTCCAACCGAAGGAGTCACTACTCCTCCACCACGGGTTGCACACAACCCTTATAACTAGGAATCAACATTCCTTTACAACAAAACAAAACCAGAATGTACAAGAAATACAAACTACACTTGTGGAGAACCCAATGTCCCTCTTCGTTCGTTGAAGTGTTCTTAAAGGAGATGAAGAGTCCACGACCGGAGCACTCTCTTGGAGAGGATCTTGACAAGATCGGCGGCGACAAGTGAATGTGGCGGAGATGCTTTGTAGGTCCAAACTTCTTGACGAAGCAAGCTAGGTCTACCAATGTTCTCAATCGGATCGGTCGTCTCAATCGATTCAGAATGAAGAACTAACCTCGTTCAACAAATCGAGAGACAAGGGATCTCGAGAGAGAAGCGTGAGATGATATACTAGCCTCGGCTCTGTCGTCGGGAGATCAAAGATGATCTGAGATCTGCAGTGGCGATAACTTTGCGAGCAACGATGGCGACAGGAGGATTACCGCGATCGGCTAGGTCACGCTCGGCGGCTTTGATTTCTCGTGAATGATTACTGCATAAGTTCAACATACGCGAGTATAAATACTATAGAACAACCCTAAATCACCGTTGTGGGGCCCACAAGAAGAAGCCCTAGTTCCGGTCAAAACAATGCACAATATCTTGGTTCGGTCCAGCGAACAGAGCAAATTTTCCTAAGGCAAATTCGGCGAGAATCATTGGTGATTCCCATCGAAGTCGACGGGAATCACTCATGTTTCCCGTTGAATTTGCCTTTGCAGAATTCCAGTTAAAACACTTATCATCTAGAGGGAATCAGCGAGAATACAAAGTCATTCTCGACGAATCGGCGAGAATCAGTTAGTGATTCCCGTCGATTTTGACTTAGCATAATTTTTGAAGGAGGACAGTCAGCCAGATGAAGTCGGCGGAAATCAGCATGTGATTCTCGACGATTTCGGCGAGAATCACGAACCGGCGAGAATCATTAGTGATTCCCGTCGATTTTGACTTAGAAGATTTTCCTCTTCCTTCCCATGAACTTGGTCTTTGACCCATCCTTGCTCCTCTTCTTCTCTTGATCAATCTCAACCCTGTACTTGAGAATAAGTACACTCCAATAGAGAGAACACACGTGAGTCAACACACTGATCTGCTCAACGAGGGATTACATTGTGCAGACCCGTGTATATTGACCCACTGCACCCTGACATTGGTGTGTACTTAGCATGGAATAGCTGCAAGCACAACTTGATAGAAAGTCATCAAATACATTGTCAATTCAACTTAGCCCTACAAGCTAAGTTGAATAGATCATATGGGAATGAAAATCATAAACTAAAAATTCAGTTGAGAGTGAAATTCATTACCATTTTCTCCAGAGAGCATACTTAACGTTGGCAGCCACCTTAGCCTTAGCCTTTAACGTTGGCAGCCACCTTAGTCTTAGCCGAGAGGGTAATCTCCCCCTTTTCAGCTTCTGCAAATCTGGGACTTCACTTGGAGCCACATGCTCCCCCTCAAATCTTGCATCCGTGCTCGAGCTTGAGTTCCTTGCTGATGCTCCCCCTTGATCCAAGAGCCTTGAGCCTTATAGTCTTCACTCTTCATAGTTCAGCATACCGAGTTCAGTTTTGGAAACTTAACTTGGCCTCGTCTAGGGGCTTCGTGAAGATATCTACAACCTGCTTATCCGTGGGGACATATCAGAGAGATATATCTTTGTTTTCCACATGCTCCCAAATGAAGTGGTAGCGCATTTTCTCTTTTCCAAACTTTCTTGTTCTTGTGCAAGCCTGGAACAGCTCTTGTCTAGGTCCCATCATGTTCCTGGGAACCTAGACTATCCTGCAAAATAGAATTACCTTACCTTAGGAACCCAATATGCATTGGGTCCTAGGTTCCTGTCAGCATAAACAACTGAATGCCTTCCTACAGGATTTCTGTCAGGAAGGCTATCTCTAGCCAAAGGAAGTGGACATACCCTTGCCCTTAGCACAGAAGGATTGTGCCAACAATCTATGGCAAAGTGACCCACTGTGCCACAGCACCAACACTCATGAATGTTGTATCTCCTTTTCTGACCAGATCTACTGACTGAGTTTGTCACGATCTTAGGTCTGACAGGGGCAGAGCAGGTTCTGCTCTCAAATTTACCCTTTCCACCAGGACACGGGGGTGGGTGGATGGAGAACATGTGGTGAGTGTCATGAGGCATGGGTGGTGGTGCCTTCTTTTCAGTCAGCACACATCCGGGGGCCCCATAGATACTTGCTTCTTATTTGCCAACCTCCTTTCCCTGCTTCCTAGGGTGGTAAGAGGTACTGTGAGAGCTGGTTCCTGCAATCTCATGAAGTGTTGAGGCTGAGGCAGTGAATACAAAATGTTCATGATGAGCCAAATGTATTTTCTCATGGGTAGCCATAACAGCACTTGCACTATGGGTATTTCCACATGAGGGTTGATCATTCTTGTAGTGACCATAGTTGTTCTTATGGTTATACCTGAAGGCATGATGTGTGCCCTTCCTACTCGGTGTGTGGGGTCTAAAAACAGTTTCCCCATTTCTCCACGATTTTATAATTCGTGAGATCCACCCATTTTCTCCCTTTCTCTTAATAGCATCTACCTTGGAAAAGTTCGATACTATTCTCTTCTCGGTATCTAGAGAAAACTCTAGATCCGAGATCTTTAAGTCCTTCACCTTGATGGATTCTAATTGGAGATTCATCAGGTTCCTCAATTGAGCATTCCATAGCTTGTTTCTCTACAAGCAAGTTGCTCTTCTGAAGGGCACTACGAAGGGAATCAAGAGTTTCAATCTTTTGATTGGAACCGTCTATTTCCCTAGCATCAAAAGAGGGACAAACATCTTAAATTCTATTGTCTTCAGGAGATACAAGAGGAAGAGAGCAGGAAGAGGAGGATACCTGATCCTGATCGTGCTGATTAGGGTTAGAGTTTAGGTCAGCTGAGACTGAGGTTTCAGCTTCATCACAACTGCATTCCTCAATCTCTTCTTCAGTCTTTAATAGAGATACCGGAGCCCTGATATTGAGAAGTTGTTCTTGACATTCATCATCAGAGACAAGGACCCCTACATAAGCCTCATCCTCTTGCTGGCATTCAGTCCCAGCAGCCTTTTTCCATCCATGAGGTCAGAGATTGTTTCCCACATGGACTTTGCAGTCTTGCACTTGTCCAATCTTGTAAGAGAAGACCCTGAACAAATATCAGAGATGAACTGTCGTACCAGCTTGTCCAAGTTGAACAGTGAAAGCTCGGTTTCAGACATCTCTGCGGTACTCTTAGGGATTTGGTGATCTTCTCCAGAGTCAGAAGCCTTCATGGGAATGAAGGGACCCTCTTCCATAATGAAAGATGCACGAGGGTCAATGGCCTCCAGATGATACTGAACTCTCATTTTCCAGATGGGATAATACTCTTTTATGCAGGCAGGGAGTCTCAGAGGAGAGACATCAGTATATAGCTCCATGCTTGAGTCTTGTTTTCTTCTTGACACTAGACACGGAATCTTAGTCAAGGTGTTAACCTTATTGACGAGTTACCTCCCTCTGATACCACTTGAAAGTCTTTAGTGTCAACTAATTCCACTTAAGGGGGGGGGGGAATAGGTGAATTGCAGTCTTTTGCGGAATTTAAATAACCTGCACAATTAAACAAACACAGCACAAAAAAACACACAAGCAATTATAGTGGTTCCCCGATTTTGGTACGTCCACTCTCCCCCATCGACCTATCTCCCACCAAGGGACGACTCGGTCACTTCACCAAATGGATTGAAATCCAATCCTCACACTACGGAAGGCTCCAACCAAAGGAGTCACTACTCCTCCACCACGGGTTGCACCCAACCCTTACAACTAGGAATCAATATTCCTTTACAACAAAACAAAATTAGAATGTACAAGAATACAAACTACACTTGAGGAGAACCCGATGTCTCTCTTCGTTCGTTGAAGCATTCTTGAAAGAGACGAAGAGTCCACGACCGGAGCACTCTCTTGGAGAGGATCTTGACAAGATCGGCGGCAGCAAGTGAATGCGGCGTCGATGCTTTGTAGATCCAAACTTCTTGACAAAGCAAGCTAGGTCTACCAACGATCTCAATCAGATCGGTCGTCTCAATCGATTCATAATGAAGAACTAACCTCGTTCAACAAATCGAGAGCCAAGGGATCTCAAGAGAGAAGCGTGAGACGCTATACTAGCCTCAGTTCTGTCGTCGGGAGATCAAAGATGATCTGAGATCTACAGCGGCGACAACTTTGCGAGCGGCGATGGTGACGGGAGGATTTCCGCATTCGGCTAGGTCATGCTTGGCGGATTTGATTTCTCCTTAATGATTACTGCGTAAGTTCAACATACGCGAGTATAAATACTATAGAACAACCCTAAATGACCGTTGTGGGGCCCATAATAAGAAGCCCTAGTTCTGGTCAAAACAGCGCACAACATCTTGGTTCGGTCCAGCGAATAGAGCAAATTTGCCTAAGGCAAATTCGGCAGAATCATTGGTGATTCCCGTCGAAGTCGGCGGGAATCACTCATGATTTCTCGTCGAATTTGCCTTGGCAGAATTCCAGTTAAAACACTTTTCATCCGGAGGGAATTGGCGAGAATGCAAAGTCATTCTCGATGAATCGGCGAGAATCATTTAGTGATTCCCGTCGATTTTTCCTTAGCAGAATTCTTGAAGGAGGACAGTCAGCCAGATGAAGTCGGCGGAAATCGGCGAGTGATTCTCGACGATTTCGGCGATAATCACAAGTTATTCCCATCGAACCAGTGAGAATCATTAGTGATTCCCGTCGATTTTGACTTAGAAGATTTTCCTCTTCCTTCCCATGAACTTGGTCTTTGACTCATCCTTGCTCCTCTTCTGCTCTTGATCAATTTTAACCCTGTACTTGAGAATAAGTACACTCCAATAGAGAGATCACACGTGAGTCAACACACTGATCTGCTCAATGATGGATTACGTTCCGCAGACCCGTGTATATTGACCCACTGCACTCTTACATTGGTGTGTACTTAACATGGATAACTGCAAGCACCACTTGATAGAAAGTCATCAAATATATTGTCAATTCAACTTAGCTTGTTCAGGGGCTTCTTCAAATCAGGTACATTGTGGATATAATACCCAACACATAATAAAAACATGTAATTACCCTAGTAGTTTAAACTACAAGACTTATTATAACATGTTTGCTGACTTTGAAGCAGCAAACTGCAGAGGGGCAATCTCCTTAGCCTGCTTTTTGTCTAGGAGCCTGCTTCTATTCAGTGCCTGTAGGAGTTCACCATCGTAATGAATCAATTCATTGATGTTTCCTTCAGATTCAGAGCCATCTTCATCTCTTGATGCAGATGCCTCAGATTCTGGACCTGTCACATAATCTGACACAGCGGGTAGAGAATGTACTTTGCTTGGACCAGGCTGCTCTTGGCTGGGTTCTTCCTCAGTCAAAGCAATCAACCCAAGGAAATGGCTGTCTTTTTCTCCTTCTTCAGTCCTTGCAGCATCATTAGCTTCTCCAGCAATAGAAGCCAGCATCTCTAAGAAATATGCCTCTACAGCTTCTTCTTCAAAAGTGAATAGCCCAATATAGGCTTCATCTTCATCTTCCTCTTCTGACTCTGATGATGAGGAGTCAGTCCAGATCTTTTTCTTATTTGTAATGAAGGATTTTTCCTTCTTTCCCTTTTTTTGTTGTTGCTTCTTTTCACCAGCACCCTTCCTTTTGATAGGGCAATCAGCTATAACATGCCCTGGCTTGTTGCAATAATAACAAACTATCTTAGAAGAAACATGTTTATTTGGTATTGAGCCATACTTGTCCTCTTTAGAGGTTTTCTTTCTACCCGTGTAAGAGTCTTCTTTGGGATAAGAAGAAGAGGTGGGAATGCTTCTCCAGTGCTTCTTCTTCATGAATTTCTGGAATTGCCTGAAGAAGGCAGCAAAGTCATCATCAAACATGTGGCAGTCTGATGTGTTGGTTTCTGAACTTTCTGAATCAGATTCAACATCCCTCCTTGGTGGAGAAGGTGTTTTTCTCTTGCTCCTTCTTGTGGCTTCCGCTTTGAAGGCCACTAACTTGTCCTTGATTGCAGGCTCGCTGATTTTCTCCTCCTCCTTTCTGGCTCTCAGCTGCATTTCATAGTACAGCATCTTTCCAAATATAGTTGGTGGTGGTGTGTCTGCAAGTCTTGCCACTTCTCTTATGACACAGATTCTTGTGTTCCAGTCTTTAGTTAGTGACCTGAGAAACTTGTCATTTAATTCATATGTGTTGATGACTCTGTCATATGTCCTCAGCTTAATTACAATCTGAAGAACTTTTTATAACACTCAGCTATGCCATATGTCCTGTTTTGCCTGAAGCTTTCATACTCTCGATTGAGCATGGACTTCCTGTCATCCATCACTTCATTTGTCCCCTCCATGTAGACAACTAGTGTGTCCCACATCTCCTTAGATGTCTTGCAGTGAACTAGGTTTTGGAAGGTGGAGTCATCAATGGCACTGACTATTATATTTTGTGCCCTCTTGTCAATTCCGGTTAGAATGACTTCATCCTTAGTCATTTCAGAGTATGTCTTTGGAGTCTAAACATTAGCATCCAAAGCGGAGACCTTCATAGGGATGAATGGTCCCTCTTGGACAGTAATAAAAATTCTAGGGTCAGCTGCATCCATAAACAGCCTAATTCTCTCCTTCCATATGCCAAACCCATCCTTCCTACATATAGGAAGCTTCATGGACCCTAGATCTTTGTGGTTCACTACTGAACCCATAAGGGATGTCTTTCCTTGTTTACCTTGGAGATCGACTCAGACTGTTGAGTCTTTTACGAACAACCTCCCTCTGATACCACTTGAAAGTCTTGATTTCAAGGTCAACTAAATAAATAGAGGGGGGGGGGGGTGAATAAGTTTTTGGCCTTCATTTTAAATACTCTGATTTTGTTCTGAGTTCTTGATGTTAGTGATTAATTGATTTGTGCTTTCAAGAACAATCACAAATAACTCAGGAATTTTATAGTGGTTCCCCAATCATGGGTACGTCCACTGTCCGTCTCCGCCTTTGTAATAGTGTGTTAGATATGGCTCTTCCCTAATTCCTCGGCTCCTTCAGAGCTTACAGCACAATCCCGCGGGATCACTTAGTCTTATCCAAGACCTACAACTCGGGCACTAAGCCCTACCACTCAGATCCCAACTAGATCATACCTCGGCCTTTATAACATAGGCCTACACTAAGGGACTAAGACTTACCACTCAGATTCTAATAAGAATCCTACCTCAACCTTTATAACACTGGCCAACATTTAGGCACTAAGCCTTACCACTCAGATCCTACCAAGAATCCTACCTCGACAATTATAACACATACCTACACTCAGATTCCCTAAAGAATCCTACCCTCAGATCCAAATTTAATCTTACAGTGAATATCAAATAAATGAATTACTCAGACACCGGAGAAAGTTCTCTGTGTTTGTCTTCCTGAACTAAGTAGATATCATCCTGATCTTCTTCTTCATAGCAACAAGTTGATAAATAAATCTTCAATTGAATCCCGACTTGTTCTGGAAGCAACTTACAGAAAACTCTGCTTCCTCTTCAAGAATCAATCCAGATCTTGCCGTCGTAGATGAGTATTGCGGCAGCTAACTCTCTTCGCATTCAGGTTCTCTGATCTGAACTCCATCTTCTGGCTTGGTGAAAAAATGAGGAAGAAGACGTCTTCCAGCCGCAAGAATGCGAACCCAGAGAACACTAATGACATCTCTTCTCGATGTTGATTGTGATTACTCTGATTGATTGCTTGTTTTTATTTCAATCTGATCCTGCTACATTTATACACAGCTGATTAGCGTCACATTGAGCAGTGGGCCCCACTAGAATTGGTGGTTCTGATTCAACCACCTACTTTCCATTAACGGTTGAATCAATGGCTCTTTGCTTTATGTGGGTCCCAACAAGTAATCTCTTTCTTCGTGCAGAAAATGATGACAACTGCCCCCCCCCCCCAGTTCCTCAAGCAGTATTACCGAAACATTTGAACCTTCTTTGACTTGTTGACTTTGTTGACGTCAACATTATTCTGAACTTAGACAAAATAAAGCATCATTCCAGAAATAAAGTGAGATACCCACGTTTGATGGTTATGGGAATTCTCATAATTTTAGAGACTAGCTTAAGTGGGTAGAAATTTATTTTGATTGTCACGAATGGGACGAAAACCAAATGATTAACATCGCCCGAGATCGATTAGTAAGTCTAGACCGCGTGTTTTGGCTAAATGAAGAGCGTCGTGTAGGTAGGTATAGATATGCTTGGCTGCACATGCAATGTTTACTCACAGATCAATTTTATCCCGACTACCATCATACTAAAGCACCACACCCGTTAGCAAGAAATGTTATGGAACTAGGTCCCCACCTTACTATTGGAGGGACATATTCCCTTAAGACAGACCCTTACCCCAGGTTGGTAAAGCTACGCATAGCATACCTGCACCCACCTATGGAGGAAAGGAAAAGGTGAGGTCCCATATCCCGAGTTCTGTACAAGTGACTACTAGGACTTCCATGAGCCCGCGGGGTAAGAGTAGTCCTATCTTTAGGGGCAGATAGATGATTA
Source organism: Platanthera zijinensis (assembly GCA_039513925.1). Taxonomy (NCBI): domain Eukaryota; kingdom Viridiplantae; phylum Streptophyta; class Magnoliopsida; order Asparagales; family Orchidaceae; genus Platanthera; species Platanthera zijinensis. The sequence continues at coordinate 168,653,749 of CM077082.1, read as the reverse complement.
CGACATATAAGTCTAGTGGCATATCTAATTATGGTTCAATTGTTCGTCCTATTCTGAATACGCCTGTAGTCCCTTTTGAGTCTCCCCCTGAGCTGTCTGATCTAGTCATTGACTCTCCTAATTAGTCTGAGGCAATGTCTAGGACATAGACTGCCACTAAGGGCGAGGTCAATTTAACTGATGATTTTAGTGACGTCGAGGACCATGGATATCCTAGTGATTTGAGAGATGATGTACGGGATGATGTAATTCCGATCCGTGAGAGTATCTTTTTGCCTATTAAATACCCTGCTAGCATTGTGTTTGATCACCTTAGTATTGAGTGCCCTCTCCAGGCTATGATCCCCATCGTAATAAAGCCTACGCTTACACCAGCTGAGATTGTATCTGAGTCATCTGAGGAGCCTGAGAGTTAGGATTTCCCTAGTTTTATTATGAATGATTTACCTAATGAGGGAAGGTTAATTTTGGATGACCTTAGCACTGAGAACCCGAAGGATATTTCTTTGATGTTATAACCATTGCCTGAAGCTACATGTAAATTAGAAATTTTGTCAGGTTCGATTTTGCCAATTTCAGAGACCTTAACTGATTTTGATTTGGATAATGCGACCAGTGTGTTGGAATAATTTCCAAGTGAGAGAGTTGTACTTTTGGATGATGATATTGAAGTAGACCCGGATGAGCTTCCCTTGATGTTGTTTCCGTTGCGTGAAATTGGAGATGATTTTTATTCTCTCCCGGGTTTAGTTTTACCGACTCTCCCTCCTGATCCGTTGACTCGACTAGTGGACCCTTTAAGGTACGAGTTAGGTATGTCTGATCCGAGTCATTTTATTTTGCAAACCTTGCTGGCCCCTCTATTGGACATGTCTCGTCATACAAGTTCTAGTTAGTTGTTAGAGTTGTTAGATTTTGTAGCCGGTTTTTTCACCTTGCCTCCCGGATCTAACTATGTGTAACCTTTGACTGTTCATTTTTCTGCATGTCCATCTACAATTTTGTCCTCGATTGCAGTCGATTATGACTCTGTGGCGACTATGCCTCTTATCATAGCTTTATCACGACGTTCTTACTCCTTCTGTATGGTTGCACATAATTTTCCCCCACCTCCTTACAACATTGGTTTGCCTGAGACTACGATGATAGCTGAGATAGGTATTAGTAAGTTGATAGATTTCGTGTTCAGTCTCATCACAAATTTTTGTAGTTTTGTTTCCTCGAGACTTTCGATGAATAATCAATTCTCTGATTTTACGTTTACGATGAGGTCGTCTATTTTGCCCATTTCAAATTTCGTGATGGGTGTGCCCATTGGTTTGCGTCCGCTAAACTTTCAATATTAATTAAATCGATTAAATCATTTAGCACCCGTGCAACCTTATTTAGTTCTGTTACCACCAACGTATAAATCAAGTGATTTTGCACAAGAATTTTCTCTCTAAATTTACAATTTACATAAGCATATTCATGAAATGTTAGTTGACAAACATGCGTTTCATAAATCTCTTGCTAACGTACATAGAAGATTGTCTTACTTTAATGTTGATGATTTGGTCTTGGTGTGTCTCATCCCTGAACGGTTGCCTTGGGGTTCCATAAAGAAGTTAGCGAATTGGCGAGCCAGTTCTTTCGGAATTTTAAAGAGTTTATGAGAAAATGCATATCTTTTGGAGATACCCACTGATTGGGGTATATACCCCATTTTAAATGTTTTAGATTTAACGCTTTTTGTTTTTCCACCACTTGAGTTATCTACCTCTTTGTTTATTCCGTTCACTATGTTTTCTAATGGGTTGAGGGGTGAGTGGGGTCCAAGATCGCTCTCTCTTACGATTTCCATTGGAGGTATGTTGAATGTTGATGTTGATATTTTTTAAACTTCTTTGACTAATGCTTTTCCAAGGTTCTCTAAGACTTTCTTTTTGCCTGACAGGTGCTATTTGATGTGGCATGATCACACTACAACGACTTGGATTGTGGGGCTAAATTTGCCCCATGTTGTTGCTTCTTTCGACTGTTCTCTCCTCACGTGCCACTCATCGGTGATGAGGAATTTTGAGTGGGGGAGGATTGATAGCGACGTTTTCCCGCCACTTGCTCGTGATGATCGTGACTGTTTGATTGGTGGCGATGATGTCCCGCCATTTTTTCGTGATGACGTTGTAGATGGTGTTGACGAGTTCTTTTCTGAGCTCCATGGCGACGCTGGGTCCATGCATTATGTTAATCGTTGCCGCTACCGTACATTTGAATTCTCGGATGGACGATGCCGCAACAATAATTTCGATGCACGCCATCACCGCTACAACGGCATTGCCGCGACAATTACATTACTACAACGCCATCCCCCCTACAACGCCAGCGCTACGACAATAATTTCGCGACAACGCCATCGCCACTACAACTCCATCTCCACGACAATAATCTAATAATTATAATTTTTTATTATATTTATTTATTTCCTTGTTGAATTGTTTTAATTTGGGAGTTTTTATTTTATGCATTTAATTATTATATTTGTTATGTCATATTTATGATGGGTGCATATAACAATCATGTGTTTTTTTTATTTGAATGGAGGAGATTGAGTGGTGTAGGCTATAAAAGGCCATGCTTATGAAGGATTTAGTAGATTGATGAATGAAAAATTGAAATCCTAAAATTTCAAATTGAAATCCTAAAATTTCAAATTGAAATCCCCCCACTCCTCTTTTGCTTCGCTCTTTCGTCGCCAACCTCCTTCCCCCTTCCCTTGTGGTTCGGCCATTTTCTTCCCCCCTCTTCCTTCCTCTATTCACCACCTTAACTCTCCCTCTCCTCTCTAAATGATTTGCAACACGCAAAGGTCACTTCTCTCCCTTGAATGAATTCGGCCTAGCCTTGGATCTCCCTCTAGGATTCGGCCAACCCATCATCTTCCCCTTGAAGATTTCGGCCAACCAAGGAGTTCAATCTTGGTGGATTTTAGCCAAGGTGCAAGGCCCTCCGTGGTTTCGTGGAACCATCTCTAACGTGAAGCAAGGAAGGGGGACGAGTTTCTCTACATTTGGCGCGACTCCAGTGGAGGCGTAGACGAGCGAACCATTTCTTTTAATCGAAATCATCCATTCTGATTGGGGTAATGAAATTTCTACCTGTTTGAGCTTTTCTCTACTAGATTAATTCTTGTGGTGGTTTTTTGGCGTTGCCTACGAACTTTTAATTCGATGTGGTTTAATCCGAACAACTTTGTTATTTAAATTTTGATCTATTTACATTCGTGAGGATTGGTGGACCTCATTTTCTTGTTGTTTGGAGAAATCTACCACATTCCGAATCATTTATTTTCGGTGAATCTCTTTTGTTACAACACACGCTCCAACGGATCGAGGCGATCCATTTCACTTGAGAGAATATTGGTTCATTGCCTCTATTTGATCTCTAAGTGTGTAGCAAACTCATGCGCTATCATTAGATTGATATTATTGTGAATCGGGTGTGCTGTGTTTAAATTGTGCGAGCGTAGAATTGGAACGAGTAAGAACAATTCGATGTCTTTTGCTTGTTGTGATTCGTCAAGAGACGTAGCCTACATCAATTTCATTTCAGAGGGAGATTCACGTCAATTTCCTAATTAGGTGTCTTTTGCTTGTTATGATTTTTGCACAATGACCCTTTTTGTACCATAATAAGATTATGTAATTTTTATATAGTTTTCTGATTAATAATTTTGGTACTTCCTTCTTTACATATGATTAAGGGAATTATTTTAGATAAATTAAATAGAGGTCCAAATTTTCTGGAAAATTATGGAAATTTGTATCTAGTAATATGTCACTGTTATTTAGAGATAAAATTTTTTGGGTGGCCATTACTCTAGTAGATCATATAGTTCATGTTCAAAATTGGCCATGGCCAAACATTTGGGAAAAGGCAATAAATATCAAATCAATTAGAAAAATTATGAATCTCTGATTTTAGACTAAACTATTTATGGTAGACCTTCGAAAATTTTTATAGAAGTTTTGGAAGACAATCTTGTGTACCTCATTTACACATCTTATATAGTATAGGATGGTCTTCATATAGTAGCTAAGGAAACTGAACTAGAGTGGGTAGTGAATTTCAAGTGTTGGAATCCTTAATAGGTTGCTGGTTTGGGTAAATAGAGGAGTTCATTATTGGAAGATAGGATTAGAAGAGTGTGAGGTTGACTACTGTCGGTGGTGCTCAGGACCGGCAAAAGATCGTCTTATCCCATGGAATGGGAAGGTAAAAATCACCCTTGTATAGATCTAGCGTAATATGAAATGGCAATAGGTAAGGGAAGCAACCAATAGCAATAAGTGCCTTGCGAAAGGGAATGATGGGCTTCAGCAACCATCATAGTTCCTAGTGCCCTTTGAGAACCATTCACGGGGTATACCGGGGGCAGTCCGGGGCTAACGTAAACTGTAGGAATGATAAACCATAAAGAGCAACTTGCATAATTAGGGATCCATTTCACTCGCCTTGATGTCTCGGAATGCTAGGTTTATTGATAAGGGCTGATGCCCTAGGGGTTTGGAGATGGGCAGGTTGGCCCGATGAGCTTTGGCTCGGTGGGTTATTTGAGACAGACGGGATAGCCCGGTGAGCTTTGGTTCTGGGTTTAGATTCATAACTATTGCATGTGCATAAAAGGAAAGGTGGTGGGTATTCGGTATTGGAGAGTCGATGCACCAACACCAATACGTGGACTCGGCAAGTGTGGTTTAGTACTTGGTCAAATAAAGTCCGGTGCGCCAGCCGGCAAGAGTACGCAGGAGTCCTCTTTGTGCACCAAGCGTTGAGGTGTACGATAGGTCTGACCAGTAGTGCTTTACTAGTTTTGAGGTGGGCAAGGCCCAACCCACCGCTTCCGTCTGCCACTACGGAGGTATCCTCAGAGGTGAGGCTCCAAAAAGGGGAACTAAAGGTCTGTGTACACAGAGTCGAGTGGGTGTGTTGCACTTGCATGATCGCATCATAACCAACTAGCATATCGCAGCATAGTCATTGCATACAACCCTTGTCACCTTTTTTGTAAGTGGTATGGGACGCTTACACAATAGGACTTTCAAAACAACCCCTTGGTATATAAGCTTGTGTGGGCAAGTTTATAAATTAAGGACAAATTCTTTATATATATATATTGCTGTTAATAACCGACACCGCAACTGTTACGGTTACTTTTCATACTTTACTTCACTGTCACATGTATTATAAAAATGCAAAAATAGGTTCGCTGTCATCTATTTTCTTGATTACTCTCCACCTTCAAGTCCTCCCCTTTCTTACTCTCCGCTCGGTGCCTAGGGGACATGAGAGAAGGGGTGGGGGATGATAGGACTTAGTCTTATAGACTAATGGTTTTTGGAACACATTATTTAGGGGATCGTGGAGCACAGCATGGAGGAGCAATCCCGGAGGTCGGCCCGCTTGGAGATAGGGCAGTCTAGCTCAGGAGTTCAGATAGCTGGGACTGTGAGTCGCTGAACTTAGTAGTGTTTTACTTTGCTTCAACATGAGTGAATATGTAGTGAGGATTTGATGTATAAGGCTTAAGCCCTAATATTCAGTACAATTATATTTTGTGGACTCTCCCTTCGTGGAGATATTATTACTCTGATGTGATTTTATTGCTTTTCTGTGATCGAATCGGCTGGCAGAATCGGCGTTTTGCTGTGATGACCCTTCAGGGCGTGAAGGTGTCATCGGAAAGCGGCGGTTCTGGGCCTATAACCCCGGTGTTTTAAAAAAGGGGGGGGGGTCTTACAAGTGGTATCAGAGGAAACCTCGATCAAAAGAGTAGCAGTCCACTAAACCTGGGTCTCCCACGCTCGAGTTTAGTTTGGGACAAACTAAGCAGTGGAAGCATGGTGTGCCCATGTGGGGATCACATGTAATTGTCCACTACTACTTAGGCTTGAGTCAATTGTTTACAAGATGGTTTTTGATATGCATCCTCCGGCACAGCCTACACCTTAGGGCGGAGTCTAGCAGACTCCGAATGTTGCACCACCTCCCCTGGTCCCCACTCCGTTCCTACATTCAAAGATGGGGCAGACTCTAACAGCCATTCTGAAGGATTTCAGGGCCCAGCATGTTCCGTCTCCACAGCCAAACCCGGGGGCCAACTGGCTGAGCATCTCTCGAGGACTCTCTCCCCCATCCTACTTAGGGACAGAGTCAGCCATTCAGACAGAAAAATTGCTTGACATTATGTACGGGATGTTGACCGGGATACGGTGCCCCTGGGAGGAGAGGGTGCCATTGTGTGGTCTCTTGCTTGGAGTCTCATGCTAAGAGATGGTGGAACACGTCGCTGGACACGAATTTTGCGGATATGAAGATTGCAGAGATTTCTTGGGAGGAGTGCAGGGCCGCATTACTGGAGCATTTTGTTCCACTATCGGCTAAGGATGAGCTGTAGGACAGGTTCTTGCAGCTGAAGCAGGGCAATAAGATAGTTGTAGAGTACCACCGGGAGTTAACCCATTTAGCCTAGTTTGCGGACTCCTATCAGCTGGATGAGGCAGGATACATCAAGAGGTTCTATAAGGGCTTGCAGAAGGACTTGAGGGAGGCCCTTCTGTTCGTATCTTACGGGCCAATACCTCGGATGTTAGAGATGGCCACGAGGATTGAGGCTGATTTGCAAGCTACTCGGGTCCAGAAATGGCCAGTGAAGGATCAGGGTCGAAGAGCAAGGAACGATCAGAGATGAGATCGTATCACGGACGGGTGAAGTGTCGAGGACCAGCCTCGTCAGGAGGCAAGACAGGAAACAAGGGAGCCAGTGGTGGTGGCTCCATAACCTCTTCAGTTACGGGAGGGCCAGAGACCCGGGGGAATGGCATATCCCCCGCCAGAGTGCTTCCACTGCCATCAGGTTGGGCACATCCGCAGAAATTGCCCTATGAGAGGGGCACCCCCACCAGCTCCACCGGCTGCCCAACCAGCGCAGAATTTTGGAGGCCGAGGTCGTGGCCGAGGACGTGGATACCAGGGGGGAGATCGTAGACAAGAAAGGGAGCAGGTGTATGCTTTGGACCTTGCGCCGCCTCAGAACCCAGGGCATAGAGTAGGTACGCCGAGATGTTTAATTTTTTAAAAAGAATTCCCCTTTTTAAGTTGACAAATTTTTAGAACTGCACAAGATAGAATGAATAGGAAAGAAAACTCGTTATAGAATCCTAAGACATTTAACCACCCCAGGTATAGTCTTCATCAGCGCCAAGCCTGCCCGCACGCTTTTCAATACCGGAGCTTCTCACTCCTTCATGTCGGAGACATTTGTAGAAGGATTGGAAGGCGTGGAGCGATTCACGGGCTCGGAGATGATGGTGCGACTAACCGATGGATCTGAACACCTTACCTCAGACAACTGCAACATGGAGGTAGAAATCGGTGGAAAGGCGTTTTAGGCTCCAGCGATGCTTTTGATGTTGACGGACTACGACTTGATCCTGGTCATGGTATGGCTGTACAAGAACATGGCCTCGTCAGGGGACTCTTTCATTATCATCGAAGGTATAAGACCTACCTCTCATATACTCTTATCTTAAGTAAAGGCCGTTAAGGCCCATCTGTAGGGAGAAGAGGTTTATCAGATTCTATTTGAGATAGCGGAGGTCAAGGAGTCTTTGGTAGACATCCCGGTGGTGCGAGATTTTGCTGACGTCTTTCCAGAGAAACTGCCAGGACTACCTTTACTCTGAGAGCAGGACTTCCAGATACAGCTTGTGCCGGGGGCCAAGCCGGCATCTAGGGCCCCTTACTGAATGGCCTCGAAAGAGTTGACAAAGTTCCGAAGCCAGTTGCAGGAACTAGTAGAGGCAGGGTTTGTCCGGCCAAGCTATTCACCATTGGGAGCCCCGGTGCTATTTGTCAAGAATAAGGACGGAAGTCTCCGCTTGTGTATTGATTATCGAGCACTGAATAGAACGACGGTCCGGAATACATACCCGCTGCACGGATTGACGAGTTGTTTGATCAAATTGTGGGAGCGCATTTCTTCTCGAAACTTGACTTGAGGTCTGGTTATTATACGCTACGGATTCGAGAGGAAGACATTCTGAAGACCGCCTTCAGTAGTAGGTACGGACTATTTGAGTTTACAGTGATGCCCTTCGGGCTCACAAATGCGCCGTCAACATTTACAAGCCTCATGAACAGGGTATTTGAGGAGTATTTGGATGTATTCTTTATCGTATTTATTGACGACATCCACATTTACTCAAGGACGGAGGAGGAGCATACACGACACCTGTATCTGACTCTAGAGAGTCTACGAGAGCACCAGTTATATGCAAATTTCAGCAAATGCCAGTTTTGGCTAAAGGAGGTGGCCTTCTTAGGTCACATTATCAGCGGTGCTGGGTTGGCAGTAGACCCAGCCAAGATTCGGGCAGTTCACGATTGGCCACCGTTAAAGACAGCCATAAATGTATGGAACTTCCTGGGACTTGCCAGATATTACCTGAAGTTCGTCGAAGGATTCTCACGGATTGCACTCCCTCTTACATCCCTGACGAAGAAGGAATCCCCTTTCGGTTGGACGCCACAGTGCGAGGCGGCCTTTGTGGAGTTGAAAGGTCGGCTTACCTCGGCTCCCATTCTCGCTCTTCCGTCGGGAAGGGAGGGATTCTAGGTGTATACGGATGCCTCCTACCAGGGGATTGGTGTCGTTTTGATGCAGAACGAGCACGTAATTGCCTACGCCTCCCGATAGCTTAAGATACATTAGAAGAACTATCTGGTGCATGATCTGGAGATGGGTGCAGTGATCTTTGCTCTGAAGATTTGGCGACACTACCTCTACGGGGTTCACTGTGACATCTTCTCAGATCATAAGAATTATAGATATGTGGTATAACACCTCCCCTGTAATGACCGTATAATATGGGTCCGGTCGGGGCCCCACAACATACAGACTCCACAGCTTTAGCATTAAATGATGATATAACTCACTCAATTGCAAAACTCAAAACATACACAGCGGATAAAAAGAAACCAAACAACGAGAAGTTATCCACCACTATTAGGAGTAACAAAACAATGGCCTTAAGGCCTTACATAACCAAATCCAAAAATATGAATGTGCAAAGCACCCCTAGGCTACCTCGGCGTGCAAGCTGGACAAGACCAAAAAAAGAGTAACATTACAAGAAGGAGAAACAATCTAAGTAAACCATCACTTTAAGAGGCGTAAGGCTTCTCGCCCGGCGCGCTAGCTCTCTCTTGCGATCCTTGCCCTGTAAGGATTTGAAGTAATCTGGGACAGCAAATGCTGACCTCTACTGCGTAACAAACACATCTCCTCCCGGCCGCCCCTAACGGACCCCGGGGAACCCCTCCAACCTGCAAGTCAGCACTTTGTATACCAAAAATACATATATATATAAAGCTTTAAAACAGGTTTTGATGTCTCATACATCATACACATTTTATATGTTTTTAACAGAGTGAATGGGGCCTACTATGCAACATGAATGCAACCCGAGCTTCACCCAAGCTACCCTATCTCGTATGCATCTAACACAACATCAAACAACTGGTTACTTCCGTTTCCCCATTGGCTTAAAGCCGCAAACAAAAGGGAACCACCATGTCCCTAACGACACACACGTCGTCACACAGAAACCTTACAAAGGCCCCACCCGCACAAGGGTCATAAACCCCGGGCTTGCCCACATATTCTGACTTCGCACATCAGGATTCCATCTCACACAGACCGATTCTAAGAATCGTTCTTGGACCCCACCCGCTCATGGCCTCATTGCCCGGGCTTGCCCCATGCTCGACATTCTCGTCAGTCTCATAGAAGGGGCTAGTCTTGCTGGGACACTTTCCCCACATGACTTGAACGTCACGGGATAGCCAACCAACCACGGAGACATAGACGCACCTTAGCACAGCACAACCAAACAATTCCCCACCCTAATCCACCGTTCATACCGTAACTTCCCCGTGCACTAAGGAAAACATCTACCGCCAATGCGGAGCTAACCTTGTCTGGTTCCGTCTACGAGTACTCACTCACGAAAAGGGGGAAAAGCGTACAACACAACGGCATCTTGTCGCAATGGATTTCTACCTAATCCTCAACACTCGCTATGCAACATCACCAAGTCGGACTAACGGTCGTGATTACGGCTTCACCCACAATGCCTAATCCACTAGCGAAGCGGATTTCTAATGCATATCATGCCGGGGACAGACACAATCGACCAGGAGGTTCCTCTTGAATCAAGGCTACGCGAATCCCCCTCATTTGAGAGATACGTTGCTCAAAACATGAAAGGAAGGGGATGCTATTCATGCATCATAAATCCTAAAAACCAAGAGGAGAAGTGTCGTTACCTTTCGACCCCTCTTCCTAGCCATGGAGGAAACTTGGCCAGTTGAACACCACCGCAACGATCCCGCCTTTGCGGATCTGGACTCTGCTCGCGAAACGGGGCTCCGAAGCTTCGTCGGTGGCCGGATCTTAGCCTTCTTCCTCCTCCTTGCGCTCCCTTCTCTTTAGATTGAAGAGAGATAAAGAAATAGGGAAATAAGGGTTTGAGAACCCTATTCCCGGCCTTAAACCGCCAGAGACGACCCCCAGCCGTCAGATCCCATCAAGAGAAAATGAACGGCCACGATCGGGGCCTAAAAAAAAGATCTGGGCCGAACACGGGTTACAACATGGCTGTGTGCATGGCCGTGTCAACCATTTGCCGTCGAACAAGAAATCCCTACCGGTACACAGCCTTGGACACGGCCTCTGACACGCCTGTATCAAATTCGACACGGCCGAGTCAAGGCCCGTATCACGGCTGTGCACAGACCCTGCAAGCCACCCGAGAAGGACATGGCCAGCGACACGCCCGTGTCCAAGGCCGTGTTCTATCTCGACGATCGTCGACCTAAAATGATCGACCTCTCGACGAAGTGTCGACACCCAAAATGACACGCCCTGTGACACACCTGTGTCACAGGCCGTGTCAGCCTACCCAAAACCCAACTTGGCCAAAATGATGCCATCGGTTCCTCTTCCATGTTTTGGGGTGTTACAATTCTCCCCCCCTTAAAAAAGAATTTCGTCCCGAAATCTTAAAACATGGAAAGTACACAAAATCTAAATGGTACCTGAGGAGAAAAGCTCGGGGTACTCCTCCAGCATGGCCTGCTCTCGCTCCCATGAGAGCTCCTCGTGGCCACAGTTGTCCCAAAGAACCTTTACGAGTTTAACTTCCTTGTTCCATAATTGCTGGATCTCTGAGTCTTCTATCCCGACTGGACGAACTCGCGTCCTCAAGTCCTCCTCTATCGGCACTGCTACCGGTTCGATCACCATGCTGGCTTCTAACAAAGCTTTCCTCAAAACAGAGACATAAAAAACATCGTTTAATCCACTCAGCTCCGTGGATAATGCCAACCGGTACGCTGCCTCTCCCACCCGTTCGATGACCTTGAACGGTCCCAAAAACCTCGGACTCAGCTTCTTGAGTCGTCAAATCCGTGAAATGCCTTTGAACGGCTTGATCTTAAGATAAACCCAGTCGCCCACCGCGAACTCCACATGCATGTGGCGAGCATTAAAATACTTTGCTTGCCGATCTTGAGCTACCTTCATGCGCTCTTGAATGGTTCGCACTAGCTCACTAGCGTCGGCTACCACTTCTTTCCCCAAAAGCTTGGTGTCTCCCGCCTCTATCCAAGACATCGGTGTTCGACACCGCCTCCCATACAAAGCTTCGTATGGCGCCATCTTGATACTTGCTTGATAACTATTGTTATATGCAAACTCCACCATGAAGAGATGATCCTCCCATTTCTTGTCGAAGTCAAGAGTATACATCCTTAGCATATCTTCCATACACTACAACATTTTTGGTCTTTAGCAATATTTGAAAAATGTTGTCTAAAACCGCAATGTGTTGCCAAAACATTGAAAACTATTGTCATAGGGGTGTATGTCTATACCCGTGTTACAAGAGACTTAAGGCAACAGTTTTCACATTTTTAGGCAACATTACTTGAAACTTATGCCTATATCCCTAGTAAAGACAACAGTTTTTAAATGGACCTATTGCAACATTTTCAAAATGTTTAGAGTTACATTCAATAAATGTTGCCAAAACTATTTAATTAATAAAAAAATATAAATTTAAACAAACATGAAAATAAATTGAAACTTCAAAAACCAAGAGGTATCATGAGACTTTTTTATACCGTATAAATATATAACAATTTAACAAAATAAATATTTTCATTTAGAATATTAATGTTGCACATGTTTTATCATTAAATTAACAACTCATCATTTAACATCAAAATTTACCAAAATACATCAAGATAATTAAATATTACAGTACACAAATAAAATTATCTAAATGAGCTTAAACATCAAATGATCTTCATGGTATTGGGTCATCATATTGCAACTCCTCATTTTTCTCCCCAACATCAAGAACTTTCTGCACAAAATAAAATAATATATATATAAATATAATGACAACAAGACCAATATATAATTTAAAAGTTATAGACATATAAAAGAATTTTAATATATTATATGAAAATCTACAACATTATACCTCTCCATAGTTTAGAACGTGTGTTGATGTAAAAGAAATTCAACGAACTGCAGGTGCTCTTCGCTGATATGTTGAAAAGAAAACCATTAGTATTAAAAATTACAAGTTAATTTAAGTGTCTGAAAAATGATAGTGGTATGCGCATTTATCTTCTTCTGATTTTTTTGTAGATATGTAGTGGAAATCACAGATGTTGTTCGCCCAGGGCTCAAATACTCCAAGTAATTGTGGACTGTTGAGGGGTATTGTCAATTTTATTTGTCACAAATGTTATTTGCTATGTTAGCTTACATCATAAGATTGTAGCCATTAAGATGATACTTAAACTTGGGATAGTTGCTATCTAGGTCCAACCTGAGCAACATCTAGACGTTTGCAGATAGGTTCATGTAGAACCTGCAAATTATACAAACAAAATCTAAAAAAACTGCTGATAGTTTGAGCTGGCCTAGGAAACATCAATATACTGAGCCAAGACCCTAAAAAATACAAAAGAGAATCAAGAATAAGTTGCAGTCGAAGATTTCCAACATCTGACCTTTATACTTGCATCATTTTGTACAGCTTTATGGGCATCAAGTTGTCTAACCAGGCTGTTAAGTCTATATACTTTTTCCCTCAATTCACTAATAAATGAATCTCTCTCTCTGCAAATGAATTCCTTGTCGTGCAAGTGGCACCTAAAGCAGCGTAGAAGATAAAGTTTACAAACCTAAATAACTGAGCATGTGTTAAAAGAGATAAATATTTAGCATTCAATTCTAAAGATAAGGTGGATACAAGTTCAAATCATGCATGGCATTAGTTTGAAAATAATAATAACACATTCATGTATATACTTCCGTGCCTATTATTTATGATTAAAGATATGTTAAATGCCTATACTGCAGGACAACAATTTGTTCCTTCCAAATGAAAGATAGGATCACATTTCAACCCAGAGAGCGATTTGTTCCTTCCAAATGAAAGGAAAGATGTCATAACTTCTACTGCTTGTTGGATTTTCATGGCTGTTGTGCTTTCTGGGTTGACTTGGTTCATGGGTCCTCTAAAAATGTTTAAACTTTATGTTGTTCTTGATTCGATATGTATGTCTTTAGTGATTTTTCATTGACTTCTGTTTCAAGCCAGTACTTGAAATCCTTGGATGTATAAACATTCTAATTTGTTTCTTTAATTGCAGCTGTTTGTTATGTGGCTAGACATTGTGACTTATTTACATCACCATGGGCATGAGGAGAAGCTTCCCTGGTACCGGGAATGGTCAGGATTATGTCATTATTGTTGAATGTCGTCTAATCAGTTTCCTCCATGAGCCAGTGGTTGGTGAAATCCTTGAGGGGTCGCTCGCTTGGATGGTATTGGGGCTTGGGAATTAAAACTAGAGGCCCAACTCCAATTAAAATGAACATTGAATTCTAACTTTGAAATCCCAATTTCATCCAAACAAAATGACTCCTGATAAATTAGATGGTGGTCTGCCCCCACAAAATATAATACACTTTGATTTCATAAATTTTTTCTTTTAATTTTGAACAGTTTGTTGTTAAAATTTTGTTTACCTCTTCATGGATTACTCATATTACATTGTATGTGTTTATTTTTATGGTTGTCTTTAGTCTCATTCAAATTATTTGGGGTTTGTTTTATAGCTCATTCTGGCATTTCCTTGAGTGAGTTCTATTATATGTCGATTTCAAGTGCTAGCTCATTCTATTTATGATTAAAGATATGTTAAATACTGTGGTGTGTACTGAAACTAAAGGCATCAAAAGAGGATAAATTCTTGTCAATGAACCAATGCCTGTTATTTCCTACATAATAGTATAATCAAAATAGAAACATAATTTGATACAACTCAATATAACTACAGCAAACATATAATAGATAATGTCCCGAAAATTGCCATCTTGTCGAAATTCAAAAAAATAAAGAGTAATTTTATGTGCAAATTTATTTTGGCTACGTGCAATCCACGATTATGTGCAAACTGAAAAATTTAAGATACATTTATCTAAAATTAGTTTGCACTTAACAAAATTGATTTGCACTTATCTAAAATTGGTTTGCACTTAACACCACTCAAAATAAATACATCCAGCTAACCTAATTATCAGTATCCGTATAATTAGCAGTAAGGTATGAACAGTGTGACAATGAGATCTTGATCGGGATAAAAATAAAGATCTTGAACGGGGTAATCTGAACATTCATCTAAGAAATAATCTGAACAAACGGATACTCACCGAGAAGAAGAAGATGACAGTTCTCAATAACTAGAAAGTATCGACACAAGGGAAAAGGGACCAGCAAATACCTGGTTGAGGCTTTCCTCTACAGCCTTCCGCTCCTCGTGATTAGGGCTCAGGGCGGCCTGAAGAATTGTGGAGAGGCTCGGGAGGTCCTTGGCCGCGGTGAATTACAAAAATGAGAATCCCTAGCTGGAGATTGGGAGCATGGATCGGGAGCAAGAAGACAAGTTTCTTCTTTGAGTTCTCCTCGGGGGAGGATGCAGAGAGGCCAGCCGAGGGGGGAAGAGAGGGAATCGGACAACGATGAAGCTGGAGGAGATTTTGCTCCGGGAGAGTAGGCAAAGAGAAGCAGAAAACTGGGTGCAATCAGACAGGCGGATTTCGTCATCGGCGCAATAGGACGTCGTCGTCGACGGGGAAGAAGGTCGGTGTAATTCGGACTGTCGTGGTCAACGGGAAAGAAGATTTTGCACACCGGCGTCGACAGGGAAGAAGATGCAGGCGGTGCAGCAGCCGCGCCCGGGGAAGAAGCCTGTCGTCCCATCGGGGAAGAGAATCTTGGCGCTAGGTATCGGGGTGGAAGGCGATGTTCCTGTGCGGCTGAACCCATGAATAAAATCGGGGCTAGGGCATAAGGTAATTAAAATCCAGGGGAATTTAAAACCACGGTTTTGTAATATTAGCTGTGTCAAACAGTGCATATGTCCAAAACACCGGTGCTATTCCGCCGCACAGCAGCTTAAAAGTCTAACCAAACGTCACCTAAGTCGCTTCGTATGTAGTATTTGAGATAAGTACATATAGAATCTTTTGATATCTTCGGAGTTACTTGATAACAAATTTTCACAAAAATATCTCATATTTTGATTACTTTTAAAAAAAATTCATCGTCAAAGTTAAACATGTATGCCGACGATTTTTTCATGGAAAACGTGGCTAATACTACTATTTGAAATATTGTTTTTACAAATATAATTTTTAAATTAATAATTTGGGGTGAGAATAATAATTTTGGTTAATCTAAAAAAGGTTGAGCAATACTTTTAACGTATTGCAATTTAATTTTTAAGAAGACAACATATCATAATTGTTGCCTAAAGGGAATCGTCAAGGGCAACATTTCAAAATTGTTCTATATAAGGAATTAGAGAATAGTTTTTTTAATGTTGCATATAAAGTGTTGCCTAAAGATGTTAACTCATTGCAACATTTATAAAATGTTCTCTATCAAGGTTTAGACAACATTTTTATAAATGTTGCCAAGCCAGGTGTTGCTAAAGACGAAAAATATTGTAGTGATAGTACGGTTCGTTCTCTCGGTTTGCCCATCGGTTCTAGGATGGAAGGTTGTACTGAACTTGATCTTTGTGCCCAAACTATTCTGCACCAACAGCCAATCCTTAGACGTGAAACACCCATCACGGTCGCTGACTATACTCTTCGGAATCCAATGTATTCGCACAATGTTCCGAACGTACAATTCCACCAACTTTTCCACGCTGTCCTCCTTCCGGTTTGGGATGAAGTGTGCCACTTTGGTCAAGCGGTCCACGATCACCCAAATGGCACCATTTCCCTGCTGCGATCTAGGCAACCCATGCACTAAATCCATGGAGATGTTATCAAATTTCCACTCTGGGATAGGAAGAGGCTTTAGGAACCCGCCCGGCTTCTGACACTCAGCCTTCACCACGGCACAAGTTTGGCACCGACTTACAAACAAACCTACGTCCCGCTTCAACCAAGGCCACCAATAGGATTTCTTCATATCCAAGTACATCTTTGTACTACCCGGGTGAATGGAGTACTTTGTGAAGTGGGCCTCAAACATCAACTCCTCGCAGAGCTTTCCGAACTACGGTACACAAATACTCCCGCCCTTCCTCAGAATCCCATCAATCATCTCCCAGGCGCTGCCTTCGCCCTTTTGAGCTTCCTCCACGAATGGTTGGAACTCCGCATCCAAACGGGTCGCTTCCCGAATACGATCGCACAAATCGCTCTGCATTTCAATCAAGTTCAGCCGAGCCACGCTAGACTCGCCTCTTGCTACACATTCCAAACCAAGGGACTCCCAGTCTCGCCTCAGTCGCTCATCATGAGCTTCGATCCAATTTCCTGTCCCCGAGTATTTCCTACTCAAAGCATCCGCCACCACGTTGGCTTTTCCTGGCGTGTAATTAATCGCCACTTCGTAGTTCCCAAGGAACTCGACAAACTCGCGCGGTCGCATATTTAAGTCCTTCTAATCTAGGAGATACTTCAGACTCTTGTGGTCCGTGAAGATCTCCACCTTCGCACCATAAACGTAGTGCCTCCATAACTTTAGCGCAAAAATTACCGCCGCCAACGCCAAATCATGGAAGGGGAAATTTCTCTCATGAAGCTTCAACTGCCTCGACCCAAACGCAATCACATTGCCATGTTGCACCAACACGCACCCTAAAGCGCACCCGGATGCGTTGCTAAAAATCTGAAATCCTTCAGTCCCCTTTGGTAGACTTAGGATCGGCGCCGTCATCAGCCTTTCCTTCAGGGTTTCAAACGCCTGATTGCACTCTTGAGTCCACATGAATTTCTGATCCTTGCGAGTTAGTGAAGTGAGGGAGAGGGCTATCCGCGAAAAGTTTTCCACAAACCTTCGATAGTACCCGGCTAGTCCAAGAAAACTCCGGACTTCCGCCACGGTCCTCAAAATTGGCCACTCTCTGATGGCTTCTACTTTCATTGGATCTACTACCACCCCATCCCCACTGATTACATGGCCCAAAAACGCCACCTTCTCCAACCAGAATTCGCATTTCGAGAACTTCGCATAAATCTGGTTCTTTCTCAACACTTGCAACACTATCCTCAAGTGGGACTCGTGCTCCGCTTCCGATTTGGAATACACCAAGATGTCATCAATAAAGACGACTACAAACAAGTCCAAGTATTTGCGAAAAACTCGGTTCATCAAGTCCATGAACACGGACGGCGCGTCCGTCAACCCGAACGGCATCACCGAAAACTCAAAGTGACCATACCTCGTACCAAACGCTATCTTGGGTATGTCTTCATCTCGAATACTCAACTAATAATATCCTGACTTCAAGTCCAACTTGGAATACACTACCGACCCCACCAACTGGCCGAAAAGATCGTCTATCCGAGGAATCGGGTACTTATTCTTGATAGTCAGTTTGTTGACCTCTCGGTAGTCTATACACAACCGCATACTATCGTCCTTCTTCTTTACAAACAACACCGGTGCACTCCACGGTGAAGAGCTGGGTCTGATATACCCCTGCTCCTAATGCTCCTGCAACTGAACCTTAAGCTCGGCCAACTCCTTTGGTGCCATCCTAAAGGGAGGACGTGACACCGGTCAAGCCTCTAGCACTAGCTCGATAGAGAAATCAATCTCCCATCGAGGAGGTGCTCCCGGTAGCTCCTCAGGAAACACATCTTCAAACTCCGCCACTACCGGTACTTCTCCAAGGGTCAGCCTGGAAAGGCTAACCTCCAATTGTACTACTAGGGCTACACCTCCCTGGTTAACAGCCCGCACTAATTGTATGGCCGAAACTAGGGAGCAGGCCACTCCATGAAGACCCTCAAACTTGACTTCTGCTTGCCCCACGCCCCTCAGGGTTACCACCTTGGACAGGCAATCGATACTGGCATGCTGCTCCGCTAGCAAGTCCTTCCCTAAAATTACATCAAACTCGGACAATGGTAAGATCATCGCTATCAACATGAAGTCGACTCCATCAAGACTCCAGCAAATACGCCCTCTAGCCCTGGTAGTCATAGATGACCCATTGGGCATGCGCACTTTCAACTCCGCGTCCGTTGAAAAAGACTCAACTCCAATCCTCTTATAAAACTTTCCGCAAGGAAGGAGTGCGACGCTCCCGTATCAAAAAGTACCCTAGCGGGGTACCCGGAAACCACCACAAAGCCTAGATACATGCAACAAACATAAAAGGCTTGAAAGATAGAAATCTAAGGTGCAGGTTTAACTCTCATACCTTCACCACATCGGGTTGACGAATTGCTTCCTGTTGCCTAAGGTTGTAGGCCCTTGGCTGCACTGGTTGAAACCGAGAAGCACTCGACTCTGCCATCTTCCCTTTCTCTGTGACACTGGGGCCGGAGCGCACAGTCTGCTCCTACCATGGCTCTTACTCAGTGCCCTCTTGGGTATAGAATCTCGCTATGTGTCCTTGTTTGCCAAAACTATAGCACGTCTGAGGTCCCTTAGAGCGTGACCCTCTGGACGTTCAATTACTTTTCTCTCCTGACTTGTATGGTTGAGGCTTCTTCTTCCATCTGCTCCCTTCCAACTTTCCATGCGACTAAGCAGGCTTTCCTTCCCCCTACTTGGGTGTGAAACCCTTTCGGTGCTTGGATCGCTCCATGTCGCTTTCCAAAATCCTGGCCGCCTCCACCAACTCATTAAAACCCGCGCATTTCATAGATATGAGGGGTTGTCTCAGATTCTCCCTCAGTCTGTGGTATAAGTGATTGTCCCTCTCTTCATCGTCTGCAATGGTCATTCCCGCATAACGTCCCAAGCGAGTGAATTCTTGAACATACTCGTCCACGGTCTTGTCTCGCTACACCAAGTGCAGCAACTGCCTCTGGAGGGCTAACCTTATTGATGCGGGAATGAACTTCTTCAGGAAAGCATTCCCAAACTCATCGATGGACGGCGTGCGTCCTGGAAACTACCGGCCACTATGGCTCACCCACTATAACTCAACATCTCCTTCCAACATGAAGGCTGCAAACTCTGCCTTCTTCTCATCTAGCGTCTCTGCCGCCCTCAAAAGCTCCTGAATTCTAGCCCACCAGTCCTCCGCATCTGTGGGCATGCCGATTCCCTTGAAGGTTGGAGGGTGGAAACTTAGAAAATACTTCGTTTGCCGGTCCCCATGTCTGACAACCACCCTATCGGCTAGCGGCTCTGCCCGCCTGGCTTCCTCGACCGGCACGGTCGTTGCCGTGTCCGGGGTACCAAGAGTTGCTACTTGAGCAACAGAGGCTGCTAACTGTGCTGCCGCTACAGCTTGGGCCACCACCATTGATTCTTCAAGCATGTGGCAAAAGTCGGCCAGTGTGACCCCCATACCTAACGGACCTTGCACAGTAGCGCTACTCACCAAGAGCTCTTCTCTTGGCTTAGACGTCCCTGCCTCGTTGCTTGTGCTCTAAACACAAGCAAGAAAACAAAAATTAGTCTCTATTCGCAAGACTCAAATATAAGGACACTCATGGTCCTGCGATACTCCTATGTGGATAACTTCTTATACGCAACTCGACTTTTACTTTCGACCGCGAAACCCCTCATTGGAATGCTAAATCTCCCTCTGATACCAAAATATAACGCCTCCCCTTTAATGACCGTATAATATGGGTCCGGCCGGGGCCCCACAACATACAGACTCCACAGCTTTAGCATTAAATGATGATATAACTCACCCAATCGCAAAACTCAGAACATACACAGCGGATAAAAAGAAACCAAACAACGAGAAGTTATCCACTACTATCTAGAGTATAAAAACAATGGCCTTAAGGCATAACCAAATCCAAAAATATGAATGTGCAAAGCACCCTTAGGCTACCTCGGCGTGCAAGCCGGACAAGACCAAAACAAGAGTAACATTACAAGAAGGAGAAACAATCTAAGTACAACATCACTTCATGAGGCTTAGGGCTTCTCCCCCAGCGCGCTAGCTCCCGCTTGCGATCCTTGCCCTGTAAGGATTTGAAGTAACGTGGGTCAGCAAAGGCTGACCTCTACTGTGTAACAAACACATCTCCTCCCGGCCGCCCCTAATGGACGCCGGGGTACCCCTCCAACCTGCAAGTCAGCACTTCGTATACATAAAATACATATATATATAAAGCTTTAAAATAGGTTTGGATGTCTCATACAACATACACGTTTTCTATGTTTTGAATAGAGTGAATGGGGCCTACTATGCAACATGAATGCAACCCGGGCTTCACCCAAGGCACCCTATCTCGTATGCATCTAACACAACATTAAACAACTGGGTACTTCCGTTTCCCAATTGGCTTAAAGCCGCAAACAAAAGGGAACCACCATGTCCCTAACGACACACACACCGTCACACGGAAACCTTGCAAAGGCCTCACCCGTACAAGGGTCATAAACGTCGGGCTTGCCCGCACATTCTGACTTCGCACGTCAGGATTTTGTCTCACACAGACCGATTCTAAGAATCCTTGCTGGACCCCACCCGCTCATGGCCTCATTGCCCGGGCTTGCCCCATGCTCAGCATTCTCGTCAGTCTCACAGAAGGGTCTAGTCTCGCCGAGACACTTTCCCCACATGACTTGCACGTCACGGGATAGCAAGCCGACCACGGAGACATAGACGCACCTTAGCACAAAATAACCAAACAATTCCCCACCCTAATCCACTGTTCATACCGTAACTTCCCCGTACACCAAGGAAAACATCTACCGCCAGTGCGGAGCTAACCTTGTCCGGTTCTGTCAACAAGTACTCACTCACAGAAAGGGGGAAAAGAGTACAACACAACGACATCTTGTCGCAACGGATTTCTACCGAATCCTCAACGCTCGCTATGCAACATCACCGAGTCGGACGAACGGTCGCGACTCTTCACCCACAATGCCTAATCCACTAGCGAAACAGATTTCTAATGCTTATCATGCCGGGTACAGACACAATCGACCCAGAGGTTCCTCTTGAACCAAGTCTACGTGAATCCCTCTTATTTAAGAGATCCGGTGCTCAAAACATGAAAGGAAGGGGATGTTATTCATGCATCCTAAATCCTAAAAACCAAGAGGAGAAGTGTCGTTACCTTTTGACCCCTCTTCCTAGCCATGGAGGAAACTTGGCTGGTTGAACACCACCGCAACGATCCCGCCTTTGCGGATCTGGACTCCGCTCGCGAAACCGGGCTCCGAAGCTTTGCCGGCGGCCGGATCTTGGCCTTCTTCCTCCTCCTTGCTCTCCATTCTCTCTAGATTCAAGAGAGATAAAGAAAAAGGGAAATAATTGTTTGAGAACCCTATTACCGGCCTTAAACATCCAGAGATGACCCCCAGCCGTCACATCCCATCAAGAGAAAATGAACGGCCACGATCGGGGCCTAAAAAAAGATCTGGGCTGAACACGGGTTGCAACACGGCCGTGTGCAAGGCCGTGTCAACCATTCGCCATCGAACCAAAAATCCCTACCAGTACACGGCCTTGGACACGACCTCTAACACGCCCGTGTCAGATCAGACACAGTCGAGTCAAGGCCCGTGTTACGGCTGTGCACAGACCATGCAAGCCACCCGAGAAGGATACGGCTAGGGACACGCCCGTGTCCAAGGCCGTGTTCTATCTCGACGATCGTCGACCTAAAATCGTCGACCTCTCGACGAAGTGTCGACACCCAGAATGATAGGCCCTGTGACACGCCCGTGTCACAGGCCGGGTCAGCCTACCCAAAACCCAACTTGGCCAAAATGATGCCATCGGTTCCTCTTCCAGGTTTTGGGGTGTTACATATGGACACACAGAAGGAACTCAACATCAGTCAGAGACGTTTTCTAGAGTTCCTGTCGAATTACCAGTACTACATGCACTACCATCCCGAGAAGGAGGACGTGGTGGCAGATGCCTTGAGCCGGAGAGGAGATACCTCAGGGAATGGACCACATCTGATGTCCATGGAGCTAGTCCGGTCTTTCAGAGGTATGCAGATATCCCTAGTGTCCGAGAATGAACCAGAACTGTATACGGAGTATCTAACATCGATGTTTGCCATAGATGATATTCGGGACCGCATCCCGGACGGATAGACGACAGATGCATTGGCAGAGCCGATATTCCAAGCTTTGGAGAAGGGTTCGACGGGAGATTATTCACTATAATGAATTGCTATATTTTAGAGGCAGGGTCTATATACCCGCAGGAGGCCAGATTCGGGAGGACATCATGGTGGAAGCGCATTGTAGCAGATATTCTATACACCCGGGGTTCACCAAGATGACGGCAGACTTGAAGAAGACAATGTTTTGACCAGGGATGAAGAAGGACATTACATAAATCGTGACTCATTGCGAGGCATGCCAAGTGGTGAAGATAGAGTGCAGGAACCCCGCAGGATTGCTACAGCCACTTCCGGTGCCAGAGTGGAAATTTGAGGACATCGCGATGGATTTCATTCATGGCCTCCCCCGATCACGGATGGGAAATGATTCAATTTGGGTCATCTTCGATCGGCTGACAAAGGTGGCCAGATTAATTCTGATCAGAAAAGATGACTCGGTTGGGGTACTAGTGCGGAGATTCATAGAGCAGTTCATTCGTTACCACGGGGTGCCCAGGACGATCGTGTCAGATCGGGATGGTCGGTTCATATCCAGGGAGTGGAGACCCGTGCAGACTTACTTAGGAACGCGGCTGACCTTCAGCTCAGCTATTCATCCCCAGACGGATGGGCAGACGGAACGCACCAACTAGACATTGGAGGACCTCCTAAGGCTATGCAAATTGGATCAAAACGAACCTTGGGAGAAGCTTTTACCACTAGTTGAGTTCTCCTATAACAACAGCTACCAGTCCAGCATAGGGATGGCTCCTTATAAAGCCTTGTACGGAAGGAGATGTAGGACTCCGCTTTCATTGATTTAGGACAAGGATCCGAAGGTGTTGGGATCGGATTTTGTCAAAGACACTGAGGCTCAAGTGAGACAAATACGGGACAGAATGCTGGAAGCACAGAGCCGACAGGCTATGTATTACGACAACCGACACCGTCAGGTAGAGTTTCAGGTGGGAGACCGGGTTTTCTTGAAGATCCGGCCCATTCACGAAGTTTCACGGGTGCGTGGTCGGAAGAAGAAGCTCAACCCTAGGTATATGGGCCCTTACAGGATCCTAGAGCAGATTGGGCCCCTAGCTTACAGGCTGGAGTTGCCACAAGAACTGGCAGGCTTACACGACGTGTTCTACATTTCTTCACTTAGGAGGGCTCTACTATGCCTGGAGAAGCAGATTTTGACCATAGATGGGCCGGTAGCTTCAGACCGGTCAATTCACTTGGAGCTAGTTTGGATCGATGATAGAGGAGTATGGATCTTGCGTCGCAAGAAGGTTCCTTTAGTCAAAGTTCTGTGGAGGAACCATGGCCAGGAGGAGCATACCTGGGTATCGCCGGACCTGATGCGACAAAAGTATCCAGAGCTGTTAAGTCAGTTATACCTCAAAACCTCTCTGGATGTTCGATTTACCTTCTTGTTTTAAATTAGTAGGACTGGAGTTTAAAGACTAGGGGCTAATCTTTTGTTTATTGGGGTCTACACTTTGCCAATTAGGCGAATTAGTCATAGATTTGAGTTTCCCTTTAAACCTCACCTAACAAACATGGCGTCGTGATGTAATCTTTCACTTCTCATGGGATGTTACAAGTTTCTTTTTCTTCGATAGGAATCCCTATAGGCTTAACCTTGATTTCGGGGATGAAATCTTTGTTTTGTTTATTGGGATTTGCAACATCCCATTTCCAACTAGACCCCTAAGAGTGGTTTTGGTCATGACTAGGTCATGACAAAACCATAGGAAGCTAAAAAAGGGCCAGGTAATAAAAGGCCAAGGTGAGAATCACTTTGGTCTGCCAATGGCACAACCTCATCACCAAACCTAGGGATTGACCTTAGGGCTTCACCGGGACTCCATTACCCCACCAGAACAACACTAGCCTATTAGAGGGTCCACTAGAGCCTTAAGGGTCCATTAGAGTCGACCCAAAATGGCCAATTTGACCTAGGACCACCAAAGGCCTAAATTAGGCAAGGTGTTTTAACTAAGGGCAGTTGGCCTCAAATGTGCCCAACCAACCCTGCCCATGCCTTCCTAGACCTAAAGTGGTGTCAATGGGTCAGTCACCAAAGACACATTGGGTTCAGTCCTAGAGGCCAAGATGACCCAAGTTAACTCTAGCCATAAATTGGTCAAAGTGCCCTTACCAAGGGTCATATGACCCTCAAGGTGCCCAGTAGGTCCTGTCCCACCCCACCTAATCCTTAAGAGAGACTAATGGATCACCAGGGACCCATTGGGGGCAACCCAAAAGGTCAAAGGTACTAAAGTCAACCCAAACCTACTTTGGGTCAACCTAGCCCAAATAAGCTAGCATGAGCTCAAGCCTCCTCATATAGCTTTATTAAGAATATTATGTGTATGTGTGGGCTGCCAATAAACCCCCAAGGTTGCACTACAAAAAAAGTGACTTTCCGTGACAAAATATTTGTGAGCAAATATATTTTGTCACTAAAGATGCACTTTTTGTGACGAATTTTTATTTTGGCCACTAAATATTGTTGTTCAATTAATTGGTGACTTAAAAATTATTTAGTCACTAAAAATATGCACTTTTTGTGACATAATTTTTTTTTGATCACTAAATATTGTTGTTCATTTAATTTGTGACTGAAAATTATTTAGTCACTAAGAATATGCACTTTTTGCGACGTAATTCTACTCTGATCATTAAATATTATTGTTCATTTAATTAGTGACTAGAAAATTATTTAGTCATAAAAAAATATTTTTTTAATGATAAAATACTTTTCTTTGTCACTAATAAATTTTGACACTATATGTTATTATTCAGTGACCAAAAGTACTTTTTACACTAAATAATTCTATTTAATGATAAAAAAATTTTGCCACAAATAAAAATATATGAATATTATTTAGTGATAACAAAATATTGGTCATTGCTAGAAATACTTAAAATTTTTTGTCAATAATCACCAACAAATTGAAAATTACTTATAAATAATAGTCATTCTATTAAAAATATAATAAGTAATTGTAATGCTCGGATAGTTTGGTTAGCGCTGGCATCTTTTCTAATTTCCCGCAACTGTGCACCCACCTTCTAATTGAAATTATTATCTCATACATATAATGAGCTTAATTTTTGTGAAAATTTAGAAGTTTTTAATTAAATAACATTGTTATTAACTTAATTAATGAATAAAATTATTATTTAGTTATTAAGTTATTTAATTTAGTGACTATATTAAAATTGTCACTAAAAAGTAAAAAATTAACATTTAGTGACAAGAAAATATTTTGTCACTGAATAATACAATTAATGACAAACATAATTAGTCACTAATTATTCTATTAACAGCCACTATTTTGATTCACTCCGTGCCCTTTATTAGGTCGTTATTTTCTCTCTCATTTTCCCTCTTCTCTTTGCCTAGCATGCCGACCTTCTTCCTCCAGAGGCCCTCATTGCCGATCCTCTTCACAGGTGATCTTCTCCGACGAAAACTCTTGTATTCTCCTCTCCTGTTACCGCTTACTGCTATCTCCATTCTCACGTGAATTTACTTTCGCCGATAACAAGTTGTCGTAGAACCCTCCATTGACATTTATGTTCATCTTCCCTCGGATCTCGCAGGTGATCCTCTTCATCAACATTCATGTTATGCTTCCTCGAGTCCATACCTTAAAATATGAGAGCCCCATCTTCAATCAATGACGACAATGATTTACATTGTGTAAGTGCCGACTAGTTACAGTTTTTTCAGTTCTCTAATCTATTTTTCCCTGCTTGCTTGCGAGGGTTTCGCCGCTCTGCTTCCTGCTCTTCATTTCCAAAGCGGATTGTCGGAAGGTTTTCGACTTTGTTTTTGATTTTCTTTACTTCCTCCTATTTTTGATTACGTTTTCATTTCCGTTCAAGCATTTATTTCTAATTTTTAGGAAACAAAATTTTGTATGGTTGTTACAATCTTTATTAGGCCAAATCTAACGAAAATATTTGCATTTCATTGAGTAGGATTCAAAAAAACTAACAAACCTTCTCAATTTAATGAGATGTTCATATCAAGCTTGATGTTTTGATGTAAATTACCGTGATTGGATTATATAGGCTGTAAGTTCTGCTACCCAATTTAACTCTGCTGCTTCTTTTATGTTTTTCCTCATCCACATGCACACATTTTGTTTGATGAAATGCCGAAGAGAATCTTTGGAAATTATTTGTGTTTTTCCATCTGTTACCTAAGTACTTAGATGCTAGATCAATTATGATTATATTTAGTTTCTTTATAATAACTATATGCTAGAGGAATTTTGGCCCTACCATTTTTATTTGCTCTTATTCTCATCTATGAGGGAAAAATAAAATATATATATTATGGGAATGAGGTGGGTTGTCATATAACCATTCAATCTTTGATGGAGAATGAGCAAGTTATTGAATAAAACAACTGCATCATTTTCCATTACGTAATGTCAATTACATATAAACAAAGCAAGCATAAAACCACATAATATAGATCAAAGAAAAGTTGGTTCTTTTTTCAATATTATGCCATATAAAAATGAACTAATCTGATGCTTCTTTTAGATGATAGCTGGAAAAACTACGGTGAAGGAATTTTAGTTTTTGAAGTTTTTTGTCCTAGGTTTAAACTTGAATTTTGGAAAGAAATCTCTCTAGCTACATATCACATCCTAATAAATATTTTAGCCATCACCCAATCCTCCATAAAGCCTACCAATTTTATAACAAACATTTTAGTGGAATATTCTATGTGCTATTAGTTCAATGTCGTATCCAATAATGGAAACATGTGCCTTTTTCTTAAATTTTTACTAGCATGATTTGTTTATTTTATAAGGTATTTGAGGATAAAACAACGTATCAATTTTTTATTTGAAATTTTCTTATTCTTCAATTTGGTTTAAAACTTTATTTAGGAAAATAAGTTACTTTAAAGTAGAAGTATCGTGATTGGGTGAAACTTACTCATCAAAAACCTTCATTTTAATATTAAGCATGCTCATTTAGTGCTGATTATTGGTTATTTCCTTTGTTTTTTATCTTTCTTATTATTTAGTTGTTAATTATTTCTTTTTTGAGCTACACACAAGCGCTCACACAAATAATTCTTCTTTATAGATAGGTTATTTAATTATAACAACTTCAATTACGTATGCATTTGATCCCTTATAATTCTTCAGTCCAATCCATTTTACCATTGAGACAATTTTTTTGTATTTTGTTAGCTTTAACAATTGCCAAACAATGCCTTTAATTTGCCTACGTCTGATTGAATTGTATATTCCTTCTTTATGGAGAGAATTCAAAAATAGAAGTTAGTATTTATTTTTGAAGAGTACTCAAGAGCATATGGTTAAGTAAAACAAAATTTTAATGTGGATTATGGGTAATCCTACTTGAATTTTTTATCTAGAGGTATATGCATATTTTTATAACATATGTTCATTGTCAAAATCCATTTTCATGCTTTTATGCCACAATGATGAAAAAAAATTTGTTACTTTGTGAAGTACGTCCTCAATTTTACATTTTTGTTAATGTAATTTGTTTATTTATTTATTTATCACAACATATTTGCTTATTTATGGTTCTATCTTAGCTGACTATTTTCCATACACTTTGGATTTAGACATCTGCATTTAGGTTTCAAAATAATGGAGAGAGGTGAGACAATTTTCAAAAGTGTATTTTACTTTCCTCTTGAACTAGATTTAATTTATGTGTAAGGGGTAGGTAGGAGAATATTAAGGAGTTTGACAAGATGTACAAATTTTGGTAGAGGGAGTCAATGTTTTGCATCTTATGCCAGTTCTTCATGTGATGGAGCATATCTTGGGGGTATCCATTAAGAAGGTCAGCATGGAGAAAGACAGGAAGATTCATAATGATCTGTAACCTCTCCACAGGATGGTTTGTTAGAAATAAATGACTCTTTTATATTTGAATTTTCTTGACTGATTTCACCTTCTTTTTTTTCGCTCTTTATATCTATTTGATTCAATCTGAATGCGAAGGTTAAGCAATCGGAAGGATGTGGACTTTGTGAGAAGGTAAATATGTTATAAATTATTTTTGTTAACTTGGAACACACAACCTCATTGATTTTTAATTTGCCCATCTTCTAGCTTGCTTATCCATTAAGAATCAAGACTTTCCTTAAATCATCTCACTAATAGGTATATATGGAGCATCTCCTTCATGGTAAATGAACCAGCAAAACTACAAGTTTTACACTTAATGAATTTCATTGTTTGATCTTGCTTATGTTGTGGTATAAAGTCTATTATACTAAAAGAGGTTTTGATTTGTCACTCAAGAGCAAAAACTCCCCTGAATCCCCAATGATTCCTTCTACACCGAAGCCTCCACCTGACTCATCTCTCCGTTTCCTGTCTCTAATGCATGTCGCAGCCGCATCCTCTTAAAGTCCTTGCTCAACGCCACCATCTGCAAAAGAGGTCTACCCCCATTCATGTTATTGCTGCCTGAAATCGATGACTACTACTGCATGAAATCGATGACTATTGCCACCTGAAATCGATGACTACTATCGCGGAATCCAGCACCCAATTGATTCCTCTTAACATCACCTACAACCCACTTTAACTTCTACACTCATTTATTCTTCCCATGGTAAAGTGTATTTCAGCCTATTCCCATATTTTTTTGCTCTGAAAAAACCCCTCTGCATGTATTTTAATTATAGTTCATCCTGCATTCTTCAATCGAATTGCCTTCTGCATATGATGAGCATTAAATAAGAGGGAATAGGCGGAAATGCACGTGTATATAAATTAGACAGTATCAGTCTGAATTAGATTGTAATAATTAAGAACCCTGTGTTCTTAATCCATAAAGTCAGCCCTATAATGTTTAAAATTATGCATCTGTAGTTATAATATCCACGCATGTGATTAATTGGTATTTTTTTAAAACATAAGACAATGGTTGTAATGTTTGATGGTACTGTAGTATTTTTCTCATAATAAATTCATCTTCAATTATGTTACTGCATGTAAGCAATAAGAACAAACATCAATTTTTTCATTAACACTTTCAAAAATCAGTTCATAAATATAATTTTCAAGTTAACTATTTTTTGTTTTATAGATTTATCCACCAACCACCATCTTTGTTGTCCTCTTTCATGTAGGTAACAATTAAAGATTACATTCTAAAGAGGTTATTTCACAATTTTGAGCTCATTCTTGCCTGATGTCTGCTCATTACTTTGATCCTAGTTGTACTATGCTAGTTACAGCTTCTGTAAATGGGCACCACCTGAATGTGTTCGAATAATTCCAACCTGCATGCAATTCAAATTTCACAAATTATGTCTTGACTTTTTCGCAGGTACTCTACTATTTACAATTTACATTGAAGATTTGAAGTTTATTGTTTTTTTGAAGATATGAAGTCTATTTTTTTAATTTTCTATTTTCCTCTCCTTTGGTTCTAGGTTATACGAGACATCTATTTCAATCAGAATAGTTGATCGATTGCAATGGTTTCATCTGTTTTAGTCTTGCAACATTTCTTAGATCACTAACTAAAGAAGCGAGGAAAAGACATAAGTTAGCTATCACAGATGTGCTAAAGAATGCACATTTATTGATTTTTTTCTTGTATTTCAGATTAAAAAGAGACGAGAACACTATTATACTGTATTGAGGGGTTTTGGCCATTTCCCACCCTTTTTCCATTAATAAAATAATCTATGTAGAATAATCTTTTTGTTGAAATTGAGAATCTTATTTATTATTGTGTTTGAATGTATAAAATTAAATTCTAATGAATAATAAACGAAATAATTTATGATATTTTATGAAAAACTGAATAAAATTCAGTGACAGATTATCACTATCGGGTCGTGTCTTTAGTGACCAAATATTTTGTCACAAAAGATTTATTAGTACTGTACAAATTTGACACTAAAAGTTATCTTTTAGTGACCAAAATTCTTTATTTAGGGACCAAACGAATTGGTCGCTAAAACTTCATTTAATGACCAAATTAAATTGGTCACTAAAATTTCATTTAGTGACCCAATAAATATGGTCACTAAACCAGTTTTTTGTGAAAAAATTAATTTGATCACTAAATATGCACATTTAGTGACCAAACACTTCTTGGCCACTAAAGAAATTTAGTGGCGGGGCTATTGTGACCACTTTGTGACCGACTGAATTTGGTCACTAAATATTTTAAGTGACCACAATTCAATATTTAGTGACTAAAAATTTCATCACTAAAGGTCAATTTTCTAGTAGTGTTGACCAAGTAAACCTAGTGATTAGGAGAGAGAGAGAGAGCAGCTCCATTCCATGGTAATGGAGGAGAGAGAAAAAGGAGAGAATGAAAGGGCAAGTCAACCCGACCAAGGGAGGCCAAAGGCCACCCTTGATGGCTGGATTCAACTCCCCTGTGGAAGGGGAGAAGTTTCCAGCCATTTCCTGGCCACCAAGGGGCTGGTTCAGCCCCCTCCCCCTAACCCGAGCCCAAGATTTCAATGGAATTAATGGCCATTGAAGTGTTGGCCTCTCCCCTCCTCAACTGAACCTTTAAACACCACTAGTGGCACAAGAGGAACATTTCCCGGCCTTTTACTAAAGATTTCGAGCTCTCCCACTATACTGTTGCAGAAGACGAGCGGCGCCACCATCGTAAATGGTTTCCCGACTATCGTCGCGCCTTTAGGCCGCTGGCAAGGTCCTCCTCCTCTCCTTGTCCCATGGGTAGATCATAGGAATGCTTAGGTTCAAGGTTTGGGCTCAATTGAGCCCGAAGCAAATCTTGATTTTCATGAATTCGGGCCGAAGAACTTCTTTACAGAACCGCTAGAATCCGCCTCTCTGGCGGTTGACCTGCCGCTAGTCGATAGCCACCACCTCAACGGAAGTGTTGGTGGTGGTGGCTTGCTAGGGAGGTGGTCGGATGGTCGGCTGTGGAGGTTTGAAGTAGGCCCAGGCACACACAATCAAGACCGTTGGCTGGAGGTAGACGATAAGCCCGGGCCGCAGGATCCGCGCTAAGATTCGTGCCGCATTAGATTTCAAACTATAACATTAAATATTCCATTTTATTTCATTGTGTCATACTTTTTGTATTTAATGTCTTTAATTTTTAAAAATACTTAGAGGCACTTTCATAGGAAATGGTCAACATAGAAATTGTAGCCTGATGAGTCTAGTTTACTGAAAAATTAGTTTGAACTAATTTGGGTGCCTGGGTTGACCAGGGCACTCATTTTGGTGGGGTCTATACATATGGTTGGACAAAAATTGAAATGGCTACCTACACCTCATATTGGGTCCAAATGACCTTAAATTTTTGCAGGGAGTCACCCTAGACCATATCTAGACCCTGCCCAAAAATGGGAATTTTTGGGAACAATATTCCTATAGTTTTGTAAATAATTCAATTTCTCTAGGGTAAATTAATTTAGGGGTCAAATGAACTCCAAACTCATCCAAATTTTTGTGGATGAATCATGGGGTCATTATTAACCTCTGGGTAATATTTTACTACATTTCGAGGTGGTTTGAATTGAAATCTTGCAAACCCTAGTCTTGCCATTATAAGGGTAGTTTGGTCCAAATGCTCTTTTGGTGTTTAGGTGGCCCAATCACCTCAAAAGAGGCCTATTTTTGGGCCACTGATTTTATGGGGTTTGCAACACCCTTCTATTGGATTTGGGGTGGTTTGGGGTTGGGTAGACCTAGGGTAGGCCCCTTTATGGAGATTTCTAGGGTTTGAAGGTCATGGGGTCAAATGACCTTGGAATGACTTGACACTTGGTGGAAGGGATCATAGGGTAGTTATGGCCCTCTGGTTGAAATTTTAGTGAGTTTGAAAGCCTTTGACCCCATCAAAACCCTAACCCTGGCTTAGGGCACTCACCTCATAGTGATAGAAAATGTCACTAAAACTCACTGAACAGTGATGAGATTTGGGTAGAGTAGTATTTAAAGTCAGAACAAGCTCTGGAGATTTTGTTATGAATTTATGATTATTATTTTGGATACTTCATTAACAATCTAGTAGTTTGTATTATTTGCTTAGAAATTTATTATGAAGTAACTACTTGCTGGAAATTAATGAAATTTAGCCAGAGGACTTTTTATTATGTTTTAAAGCTCGTTGAATTTTTGTGGGATTTTTGGAAGACTACTTTAAAGGGTTGCTTCATTAAGTATTGTTTCCCCTGAAAACTTAATTAAATTTATTTTGCTATTTAGAAAGTCTGTAATGTTATGATTTTTGCACAATGACCCTTTCTGTACCATAATAAGATTCTGTAATTTTTATATAGTTTTCTAATGAATAATTTTGGTACTTCCTTCTTGACCTATGATTAAGGGAATTATTTTGGATAAATTAATTAGAGGTCCAAATTTTCTGGAAAATTATGAAAATTTGTATCTAGTAATATATCATTGTTATTTAGAGATAAAAAATTTTTGGGTGGTCATTACTTGAGTAGATCATATAGTTCATGTTCAAAATTGGTCATGGCCAAACATTTGGGAAAATGCAATAAATATCAAATTAATTAGAAAAATTATGAATCTCTGATTTTAGACTAAACTATTTATTGTAGACCTCCGAAAATTTTTATAGAAGTTTTGGAAGACAATCTTGTGTACCTAATTTACACATCTCATATAGTATAGGGTGGTCTGCATATAGTAGCTACGGAAACTAAACTAGAGTGGGTAGTGAATTTCAAGTGTTGGAATCCTTAGTAGGTTGCTGGTTTGGGTAAATAGAGAAGTTCATTATTGGAAGATAGGATTAGAAGAGTGTGAGGTTCACTAGTGTAGTTGGTGCCCGGGACCGGCGAAAGATCGTCTTATCCCGTGGAGTGGGAAGGTCAAAATCACCCTAGGATAGATCTAGCGTAATATGAAATGGGAATAGGTAACGGAAGCAACCAGTAACAATAAGTGCCTTGCGAAAGGGAATGATTGGCTTCAACTACCATCATAGTTCTTAGTGCCCTTTGAGAACCCTTCACGGGGTATACCGGGGGCAGTCCTGGGCTAACGTAAACTGTAGGAATGATAAACCATAAAGAGCAACTAGCATAATTAGGGATCCATTTCACTCTCCTTGATGTCTCGGAATGCTAGGTTGGTTCATGAGGGTTGATGCCCTAGGGATTTGGAGATGGGCAGGTTGGCTCAGTGAGCTTTGGCTCGGTGGGTTATTTGAGACGGACTGGATAGTCCGGTGAGCTTTGGCTTAGTGTTTAGATTCATAACTATTGCATGTGCATTAAAGGAAAGGTGGTGGGTCTTCGGTATTGGAGAGTCGATGCACCGACACCAATATGTTGACTCGGCAAGTGTGGTTTAGTAATTGGCCAAATAAAGTCCGGTGCGCCAGCCGGCAAGAGTACGCAGGAGTCTGCTCTGTGCACCAAGCGTTGAGGCGTACGATAGGTCTGACCGGTAGTGCTTTACTAGTTTTGAGGTGGGCGAGGCCCAACCCACCACTTCCGTCTGCCACTACGGAGGTATCCTGGGAGGTGAGGCTCCAAAAAGGGGGAACTAAAGGTCTGTGTACACAGAGTCGGGTGGGTGCACTTGCATGATCGCATCATAACCCACTAGCAGGTCGTGGCATAGTCATTGCATACAACCCTTGTCACCTTTTTTGTAAGTGGTATGGGACGCTTACACAATAGGACTTGCAAAACGACCCCTTGGTATATAAGCTTGTGTGGGCAAGTTTATAAATTAAGGTCAAATTCTTTATGTATATATTGCTGTTAATAACCGACGCCGC
The DNA here is from genome assembly GCA_039513925.1 of Platanthera zijinensis. Classification (NCBI taxonomy): domain Eukaryota; kingdom Viridiplantae; phylum Streptophyta; class Magnoliopsida; order Asparagales; family Orchidaceae; genus Platanthera; species Platanthera zijinensis. Next base: position 168,619,266 of record CM077082.1, on the reverse strand, counting down.
AACGTATTTATGATTCTTTTATATGTGGTGAGATTCTTTATATGATGGGAGCCCTGCAGAAGATCCCTTTTCTTATGAGTTTCCGCACAAAAGTTAAGGTTACTTTTCATACTTTACTTCACTACCACATGTACTATAAAAATGCTAGTATAGGTCAGTTGTCATCTATTTTCTTGATTACTCTCCACCCTCAAGTCCTCCCCTTTCTTCCTCTCCGCTCGGTGCCTAGGGGCCATAGGAGAAGGTGTGGGGAATGATAGGACTTAGTCTTATAGACTAATGGTTTTTGGAACACATCATTTTGGGGATCGTGGAGCCCAGCATAGAGGAGATGCCCCGGAGGTCGTCCCGCTTGGAGATAGGGCAGTCTAACTCAGGAGTTCAGACAGCTGGGACTGTGAGTCACTGAACTTAGTTGTGTTTTACTTTGCTTCCACTTGAGTGACTATGTAGTTAGGATTTTATGTATTAGGCTTAAGCCCTTATATTCAGTACAATTATATTTTGTGGACTCTACCTTCGTGGAGATATTATTACTCTGATGTGATTTTATTGATTTTCTGTGATTGAATAGGCCGGCAAAATCTGCCTTTTGCAGTGATGACCCTTCAGGGCGTGAAGGTGTCACCGAAAATCGACAGTTCTGGGCCTATGAACCCGGTGTTTTTTAAAAAAAAGGAGGTCTTACAAGTGGTATCAGAGGAAACCTCGATCATAAGAGTAGCAGTCCACTAAACATGGGTCACCCCCGCTCGAGTTTAGTTTGGGGACAAACTAAGCAGTGGAAGCGTGGTGTGCCCATGTGGGGATCACATGTTATTGTCCATTACTACTTAGGCTTGAGTCAATTGTTATAAGATGGGTTTTGATATGCATCCTCCGGCATAGCCTACACCTCAGGGCAAAGTCCAGCAGACTCCGAATGTTGCACCACCTCCCCTGGTCCCCACTCCATTCCTATAGTCAGAGATGAGGCAGACTTTGGCAGCCATTCTGAAGGCTTTCATGGCCCAGCAGGTTCCGGCTTCGCAGCCAAACCCGGGGCCAAACGACTGAGCATCTTTCGAGGACTCTCTCCCCCATCCTACTTAGGGACAGAGTCAGCCGTTCGGACGGAAGAATGGCTGGACATTATGTACGAGATGTTGACCGGGATACGATTCCCCTAGGAAGAGAGGGTGTCATTAGTGGTCTCTTGCTTGGAGTCTCACGCCAAGAGATGGTGGAAGACATCGCTGGACACGACTTTTGCGGATATGAAGATTGCAGAGATTTCGTGGGAGGAGTTCAGGGCCGCGTTACTGGAGCATTTTGTTCCACAGTCGGCTAAGGATGAGCTGGAGGACAGGTTCCTGCAGCTGAAGCAGGGCAATAAGACAGTTGTAGAGTACCATCGGGAGTTCAACAATTTAGCCTGGTTTGCGAACTCCTATTAGCTGGATGAGTCAGGATACATCAAGAGGTTCTATAAGGGCCTGCAGGAGGACTTGAGGGAGTCCCTTCTGTTCGTATCTGACGGGTCAATACCTCGGATGTTAGAGATGGCCAAGAGGATAGAGGCTGATTGGAAAGCTACTCGGGTCCGGAAATGTCCAGTGGAGGATTAGGGTCGAGGAGAAAGGAACGATCAGAGACGAGCTCGTATCACGGACGGGAGAAGGGTCGAGGACCAGCCTCGTCAGGAGGCAAGACAGGAATCAAAGGAGCCAGTGGTGGTGGCTCCACCACCTCTTTAGTTACGGGAGGTCCAGTGACCCGGGGGAATGGCATATCCCCCGCTGGAGTGCTTCTACTGCCATCAGGTTGGGCACATCTGCAGAAATTGCCCTATGAGAGGGGCACCGCCACCAGCTCCACCGGCTGCCCAGCCAGCGCAGAATTTTAGAGGCTGAGGTCGTGGCCGAGGACGTGGATACCATGGGGGAGATCGTAGACAAGAAAGGGAGCAAGTGTATGCTTTGGACCTTGCGCTGCCTCGGAACCCAGAGCAGGTCATAGTAGGTACGCCGAGATTTTTAATTGTTTAAAAAGAATTCCCCTTTCTCAGTTGACAAATTTGTAGAACTGCACTAGATAGAATAAATAGGAAAGAAAACTCGTTATAGAATCCTAAGACATTAAACCACCCCAGGTATAGTCTTCATCAGCGGTAAGCCTTCCCACACGCTTTTCGATACCGGAGCTTCTCACTCCTTCATGTCGGGGACATTCGTAGAAGGATTGGAAGGCGTGGAGCGATTCACGGGCTCGGAGATGAGGGTGCGACTACCCGATGGATCTGAACTCCTTAACTCGGACCACTGTAACATGGAAGTAGAAATCGGTGGAAAGGCGTTTGAGGCTCCAACGATGCTTTTGAAGTTGACGGACTACGACTTGATCTTGGGCATAGTATTGCTGCACTGGAACATGGACCAGATTGATTGCCAAGTAAAAAGGATCACCGTGAGGCACGAGGACTCTTTCATTGACATCGAAGGTATAAGACCTGCCTCTCATAAACTCTTATCTTCAGTACAGGCCGTTAAGGCCCATCTATACGGAGAAGAGGTTTATCAAATTCTATTTGAGATGGCGGAGGTCAAGGAGTCTGTGACAGACATCCTGGTGGTGCGAGATTTTGCTGACGTCTTTCCAGAGAAATTGTCAGGACTACCTCCACACTGAGAGCAGGACTTCCAGATACAGCTTGTGTCGGGGGCCAAGCCAGCATATAGGGCCCCTTATCGAATGGCCCCGAAAGAGTTGACAGAGTTCTGAAGCCAGTTGCAGGAACTAGTAGAGGCAGAGTTTGTCCGGCCAAGCTCTTCACCGTGGGGAGTCCCGATGCTATTTGTCAAGAAGTAGGACGGAAGTCTCCGCTTGTGTATTGATTATCGAGTGCTAAACAGACTGACGGTCTGGAATACATACCAGTTGCCACGGATTGACGAGTTGTTTGATCAAATCGTGGGAGCGCATTTCTTCTCGAAACTTGACTTGAGGTCAGGTTATTATCAGCTACGGATTCGAGAGGAAGACATTCCGAAGACCGCCTTCAGTAGTAGGTACGGACTGTTTGAGTTTACAGTGATGCCCTTCGGGCTCACAAATGCGTCGTCAGCATTTAGAAGCCTCATAAACAGGGTATTCGAGGAGTATTTGGATGTATTCGTCATCGTATTTATTGATGACATCCTCATTTACTCAAGGATGGAGGAGGAGCATACACGACACCTGACTCTGACTCTATAGAGGCTACGAGAGCACCAGCTATATGCGAAGTTCAGCAAATGCCAGTTTTGGCTAAAGGAGGTGGCCTTCTTGTGTCACATAATCAGCGGCGCTGGGTTGGCAGTAGACTCGGCCAAGATTTGGGCAGTTCACGATTGGCCACCGTTAAAGACAGCCACAAATGTACGGAGCTTCCTGGGACTTGCCAGATATTACCCGAAGTTTGTCTAAGGATTCTCCCGGATTGCACTCCCTCTTACATCCCTGACAAAGAAGGAATCCCCTGTTGTTTGGATGCCACAGTGCGAGGCGGCCTTTGTGGAGTTGAAAGGTCGGCTTACCTCGGCTCCCATTCTCGCTCTTCCGTTGGGAAGGGAGGGATTCTAGGTGTACACGGATGCCTCCTACAAGGGAATGGGTGTCGTTTTTATGCAGACCGGGCACGTAATAGCCTACGCCTCCCAACAGCTGAAGATACATGAGAAGAACTATCTGGTGCATGATCTGGAGATGGGTGCAGTGATCTTTGCTCTAAAGATTTGGCGACACTACCTCTATAGGGTTCACTGTGACATCTTCTTAGATCATAAGAATTTGAGATATGTAGACACATAGAAGGAACTCAACATCAGTCAGAGACGTTGGGTGGAGTTCCTGTCGGATTACCAGTACACCATGTACTACCATCCCGGGAAGGTGAATGTGGTGGCAGATGTCTTGAGCCGGAGAGGAGATACCTCAGGGAATGGACCACATCTGATGTCCATAGAGCTAGTCCGGTCTTTCAGAGGTATGCAGATATCCCTAGTGACTGAGAATGATCCAGAACTGTATATGGAGTATCTAGCATCGATGGTTGCCATAGATGATATTCCGGACTGCATCCGGGACAGATAGAGGACAGATGCATATGTAGAGCCGATATTCCAAGCCTTGGAGAAGGGTTTGACGGGAGATTATTCACTGAGAGATGAATCGCTATATTTCAGAGGTAGGGTCTATATACCCGCAGGAGGCCAGATTCGGGAGGACATCATGGCGGAAGCGCATTGTAGCAGATATTCTATACACCCGGGGTTCACCAAGATTACGGCAGACTTGAAGAAGACGATGTTTTGGCCAGGGATGAAGAAGGACATTACATACATCGTGACTCATTGCGAGGCATGCCAAATGGTGAAGGCAGAGTGCAGGAACCCCACAAGATTGCTACAGCCACTTCCGGTGCCGTAGTGGATAATTGAGGACATCGCGATGGATTTCATTCATGGCCTCCCCCGATCACGGACGGGAAACGATTCGATTTGGGTCATCGTCGATCGGTTGACGAAGGTGGACAGATTCATTCCGATCAGAAAAGATGACTCGGTTGGGGTACTGGTGCGGAGATTCGTAGAGTAGTTAATTCGTTACCATGGGGTGCCAAGGACGATCATGTCGGATCGGGATGGTCGGTTCACATCCAGGGAGTGGAGATCCGTGCAGACTTACTTAGGCATGCGGCTAACCTTCAGCACAACTTTTCATCCCCAGACGAATGGGCAGACAGAACACACCAACTGGACAATGGAGGAACTCCTAAGGCTATGAAATTTTGATCGAAATGAACCTTGGGAGAATCTTTTACCACTAGTTGAGTTCTCCTATAACAACAACTACCAGTCCAGCATAGGGATGGCTCCTTATGAAGCCTTGTACCTAAGGAGATATAGGACTCTGCTTTCATGGATTCAGGACGAGGATCCGAAGGTGTTGTGATCGGATTTTGTCGAAGACACCGAGGCTCAGGTGAGACAGATACGGGACAGAATGCTGGAAGCACAGACCGACAGGCTAAGTATTACGACGCCCGACACCATCAGGAAGAGTTTCAGGTGGGATACCGGGTTTTCTTGAAAATCCGGCCCATGCACGGAGTTTCACGGATGCGTGGTCGGAAGAAGAAGCTCAACCCTAGGTATATGGGCCCTTACAGGATCCTAGAGCAGATTGGGCCCCTAGCTTACAGGCTGGAGTTGCACCCGAAACTAGCAGGCTTACACGACGTGTTCCATATTTCTTCACTTAGGAGGGCTTTACTACACCTGGAGCAGCATATTTCGACCACAGATGGGCCGGTAGTTTCAGACCGGTCAGTTCACTTGGAGCTGGTTTGGATCGATGTTAGAGGAGTATGGATCTTGCATCGCAAGAAGGTTCCGCTTGTCAAAGCTCTGTGGAGAAACCATGGCCAGGAGGAGAATACCTGGGAACCGCAGGACCTGATGCGACAAAAGTATCCAAGGCTGTTCAGTTAGGTATACCACACAACCTCTCAGGATGTTCGATTTACCTTCTTTTTTTAAATTAGTAGGACTGGAGTTTCAAGATTAGGGGCTAATCTTTTGTTTATTGGGGTCTAGACTTTGCCAATTTGGCGAATTAGTCATAGATTTGAGTTTCCCTTTAAACCTCACTTAGCAAACATGGCGTCGTGATGTAATCTTTCACTTCTCATGGGATGTTACAAGTTTCTTTTTCTTCGATAGGAGTCCCCGTAGGCTTAACCTTGATTTCGGGGACGAAATCTTTGTTTTGTTTATTGGGAATTGTAACATCCCATTTCCAACTAGACCCCTAAGAGTAGTTTTGGTGATGACTAGAACATGACAAAACCATAGGAAGCTAAAAAGGGCCAGGTAATCAAAGGACAAGGTGAGAATCACTTTGGTCTGCCAATGGCACAACCTCATCACCAAACCTTGGGATTGACCTTAGGTCTTCACCAGGAGTCCATGACCCCACCATAACATCACTAGCCTATTATGGGCTCCACTAGAGCCTTAAGGGTCCATTAGAGTCGACCCAAAATGGCCAATTTGACCTAGGACCACCAAAGGCCTAAATTGGGCAAGGTATCCTAACTACAGGCAGTTGGCCTCAAATGTGCCCAACCAACCCTGTCCAGGCCTTCCTAGACCTAAAGTGGTGTCAATGGGTCACCAAAGACACATTGGGTTCAGTCCTAGAGGCCAAGATGACCCAAGTCAACTCTAGCCCCATAGTGGTCAAAGTTCCCGTACCAAGGGTCATATGACCCTCAAGGTGCCCAGTAGGTCCTATCCCACCCCACCTAAGCCTTAGGAGAGACTAATGGATCACCAGGGACCCATTGGGGGCAACCCAAAAGGTCAAAGGGACTAATGTCAACCCAAACCTACTTTGGGTCAACCTAGCCCAAATAAGCTAGCATGAGCTCAAGCCTCCTCATATAGCTTATTAAGAATATTATGTGTATGTGTTGGCTGCCAATAAACCCCCAAGGTTGACCAAGTCAACTTAGTGATTAGGAGGGAGAGAGGAGCTCCATTCCATGGTTATGGAGGAGACAGAAAATGGAGAGAATGAAGGGGCAAGTCAACCCGGCCAAGGGAGGCCAAAGGCCACCCTTGATGGATGGATTCAACTCCCCTGGGGAAGGGGAGAAGTTTCCAGCCATTTCCCAGCAACCAAGGGGCTGGTTCAGCCCCCTTCCCCTAACTTGAGCCCATGCTTTCAATGACATTAATGACCATTGAAGTGGTAGCCTCTCCCCTCCTCAACCGAACCTTTAAACACCACCAGTGGCCCAAGAGGAACATTTCCTGGCCTTTTATTGAAGATTTTGAGCCCTCCCACTGTACTGTTGCAGAAGTCGAGTGGCGCCACCATCATAATTGGTTTCACGACGATCGTCACGCCTTTAGGCCGCCGGCAAGGTCCTCCTCCTCTCCTTGTCTCATTGGTAGATCATAGGAATGCTTAGGTTCAAGGTTTGGGATCAATTGAGTCCGAAACAAATTTTGATTTTCATTGTTTCGTTCCAAAAAACTTCCTTGCAGAACCGCCGGAATCTAACCCTCCGGCGGCTGCGACGCCTCCAGTCGATAGCCACCACCTTAACGGAGGTGTTGGTGGCGGTGGCTGGCCAGGGATGTGGTTGGATGGTCGGCTGTTTAGGTTTTAAGTTGGCCCTGGCATGCGCAAGCGGGACCGTTGGCTGGAGGTAGATGATAAGCCCGGGCCGCAGGATCCTCGCCAAGATTCGTATCGCATTAGATTTCAAACTATAGGATTATTTATTTTTTTTATTTCATTCTGTCACACTTTTTATATTTAATATCTTTAATTTTTAAAAATACTTAGAGGCACTTTCAGATGAAATGGTCAACATAGATATTATAGCCTGATGAGTCTAGTTTACTGCAAAATTTGTTTGAACCAATTTGGGTGCCTGGGTTGACCAGGGCACTCAGTTTGGTGGGGTCTATACATATGGTTGGACAGAAATTGAAATGGTTTCCTAGACCTCATTTTGGGTCCAAATGACCTGAAATTTTGGCAGGGAGTCACCCTAAACCATATCTAGACCCTGCCCAAAATGGGAATTTTTGGGAACAATTTTTCTATAGGTTTGTAAAGAATTCAATTTCTCTAGGGTAAATTAATTTAGGGGTCAAATGAACTCCAAACTCATCCAAATTTTGGTGGATTATGCATGGGGTCATTATTAACCTTTGGTTAAAATTTTATTACATTTTGAGGTGGTTTGAATTGAAATCTTGCAAACCCTAGTCTTGCCATAATAAGGGTAGTTTGGTCCAAATGCTCTTTTGGTGTTTAAGTGGCCGAATCGCCTCAACAGAGGCATATTTTTGGGCCACTGATTTTATGTGGTTTGAAACACTCTTCTACTGGATTTGGGGTGGTTTGGGGTTGGGTAGCCCTAGCCACCTTGGGTAGGCCCCTTTATGGAGATTTCTAGGATTTGAAGGTCATGGGGTCAAACGACCTTGGAATGACTTGACACTTGGTGAAAGGGATCATAGGGTAGCTACGACCCTCTGGTTGAAATTTTAGTGAATTTGAAAGCCTTTGACCCCCTCAAAACTCTAACCCTAATTTAGGGCACTCACCTCGTAGTGATAGAAAATGTCACTAAAACTCACTGAACAGTGATGAGATTTGGGTAGAGTAGTGTTTAAAGTAAGAACAAGCTCTGGAGATTTTGTTATGAATTTAGGATTATTATTTTGGATACTTCATTAACAATCTAGTAGTTTGTATTATTTGCTTAAAAATTTATTATGAAGTAACTACTTGCTAGAAATTGATGAAATTTAGCCAGAGGACTTTTTATTATGTTTTAAAGCTCTATGAATTTTTATGGGATTTTTGGATGACTACTTCTAAGGGTTACTTCATTGAGTATTGTTTCCCCTGAAAACTTAATTAAATTTATTTTGGTGTCTAGCAAGTCTATAAAGTTATGATTTTTGTATAATGACCCTTTCTGTACCATAATAAGATTCTGTAATTTTTATATAATTTTCTGATGAATAATTTTGGTACTTGCTTCTTTACATTTTATTAAGGGAATTATTTTGGATAAATTTATTAGAGGTCCAATGTTTCTGGAAAATTATGGAAATTTGTATCTAGTAATATATCACTGTTATTCAGAGATAAAATTTTTTTGGTGGCCATTACTTGAGTAGATTATATAGTTCATGTTCAAAATTGCTCATGGCCAAAAATTTGGGAAAATGCAATAAATATCAAATTAATTAGAAAAATTATGAATCTCTGATTTTAGACTAAAATTTTTATGGTAGACCTCCGAAAACGTTTACAGAAGTTTTTGAAGACAATCTGATGTAGCTCATTTACACATCTCATATAGTATAGGGTGGTCTTCATAGAGTAGTTACGAAAACTGAACTAGAGTGGGTAGTGAATTTCAAGTGTTGGAATCCTTAGTAGGTTGTTGGTTTGGGTAAATAGAGGAGTTCATTATTGGAAGACTGGATTAGAAGAGTGTGAGGTTGACTAGTGTAGGTGTTGCTCGGGACCGGCGAAAGATCGTCTTATCTCGTGGAGTGGGAAGGTCAAAATCACCCTAGGATAGATCTAGCGTAATATGAAATGGGAATGGGTAAGGGAAGCAACCAATAAGAATAAGTGCCTTGCGAAAGGGAACGATGCGATTCAGCTACCATCATAGTTCCTTCTGCACTTTGAGAACCCTTCACGGGGTATACCGGGGGCAGTCCTGGGCTAACGTAAACTGTAGGAATGATAAACCATAAAGAGCAACTAGCATAATTAAGGATCCACTTTCACTCTCCTTGATGTCTCGGAATGCTAGGTTGGTTCATTAGGGTTGATGCCCTGGGGGTTTGGAGATGGGCAGGTTGGCCTGGTGAGCTTTGGCTCGGTGGGTTATTTGAGACGGACGGGATAGTCCGGTGAGCTTTGGCTAAGGGTTTTGATTCATAACTATTGCATGTGTATAAAAGGAAAGGAGGTGGGTCTTCGGTATTGGAGAGTCGATGCACCGACACCAATACGTGGACTCGGCAAGTGTGGTTTAGCACTTAGCCAAATAAAGTCCGGTGCGCCAGCCGGCAAGAGTATGTAGGAGTCTGCTTTGTGCACCAAGCGTTGTGGCGTACGATAGGTCTGACCGGTAGTGCTTTACTTGTTTTGAGGTGGGCGAGGCCCAACCTACCGCTTTCGTCTGTCACTACGGAGGTATCCTGGGAGGTGAGGCTCCAAAAAGGGGGAACAAAAGGTCTATGTACACAGAGTAGGGTGAGTGAGTTCCACATGCATGATCGCATCATAACCCACTAGCATGTCATAGTATTGTCATTGCATATAACCCCTATCACCTATTGTTTAAGTGGTATGGAACGCTTACACAATAGGACTTGCAAAATGACCCCTTGGTCTATAAGCTTGTGTGGGCAAGTTTATAAATTAAGGTAAAATTCTTTATATACATATTGCTGTTAATAACGGACACCCCAACGTATAAATCTGTATGGGACTCTTTATACGATGGGAGCCCTGCAAAAGATCCTTTGGCTTATGCGTTTCCGTACATAAGATAAGGTTACTTTTCATACTTTACTTTACTGCCACAGGTACTATAAAATTGCTAGTATAGGTACGCTGTCATCTATTTTCTTGATTACTCTCCACATTCAGGTCCTCCCCTTTCTTCCTCTCCACTCGGTGCCTAGGGGACATGGGAGAAGGGGTAGGGGATGATAGGACTTACTCTTATAGACAAACGGTTTTCGGACCACATCATTTAGGGGATCGTGGAGCCCAGCATGGAGGAGCAACCCCGTAGGTCGGCTCGCTTGGAGATAGGGAAGTCGAGCTCAAGAGTTCAGACAGCTGGGACTGTGAGTCCCTGACTTTAGTATTGTTTTACTTTGCTTCCGCTTGAGTTACTATGTAGTGAGGATTTGATGTATTAGGCTTAAGCCCTTATATTCAGTACAATTATATTTTGTGGACTCTCCCTTCGTTGAGATAATTTTACTCTGATGTGATTTTATTGTGGACTTATGGTTAGAGTTTTTACCTCACTTGTGTTTACTCTACCTTTGTTTCTTTTCTATGATCAAATTGTCTGGCAGAATCGGCATTTCGCGGTGATGACCCTTCAGGGCGTGAAGGTGTCACCGCAAAGCGGTGGTTCTGGGCCTAAGACCCCGGTGATTTTTTTTTAAAAAGGGGGGTCTTACACGATCTCATCCACTTCAAGAATAGAGTCTGACTTTAGTCTACTCACATGACTAAGTGGGGTAAGATAAAACGAGATGGATACCTAGATATTCATGTCCCTCCTAGACACTTCAGCAGATGAAGATAGATTAGGATCATGAGGCTCTTCATCCTCAGATGAGCTGCTAGAGGAGCTGGGCTCAGTAGCAGCAATTCTCTTCCCTTTTCTCTCCACAGCTTCTAGGCCACGGGGTAGAAGGACCCTGTCCCATCTCTCAATCATCCTGAGGTCCATCCTTCTCATGTGGTGTATTCTTGCTCAAAGTTTCAGATTCAGATTTTTTGGAGCAGTTTCTCGCAGAAATAGTGAAATGATTCTCCCCAAATTGGGTTCAGCCATTCATTCCACTACTCTTTCAAACACAACTCTTCCCCAATCAGTTCTCTTGGACAGTATGACCCTAGTCTTTAGTTCAAACATCCTTATTGAGATTTTGTCATGGGAGCCTTTTTTGCATATCAGAGCTTTCCCAATGACATCGTCTAGGAACTTGCCTCTTAGGTTGAGTTCTTTCCTTTGAATTGATCTGGTTGTGTGCTTGGAAATTCCACACCATTTCATTGTTTATTTTGCATTGTCCAGCAATACCTCTTCTTCGTCCTTAGTTGTAGAAAGTTTTGGCAGCTGCAGAGCCTTGCTTAGCCTTCTGGGCATTATCTTGATCTTTTTTCTGCTTACCATGTTCTTAATTTTATAGCCAAAGCATCTGCTTTGGAGTTGGCAAACAACTCCGGTACTTCCATATTCCACAGAAGACATGGTTCCGTCAGGAAAGCTAGGTTATATTTCTGCAGAAGATTAAGCACCTGTAGAACTTCTTTCGAAGCATCAACGAATCCATTTCGAACCACCTCTGCTCCTTCGAAGATGAAATCCTGTCCCTTGGGCGCCATTTCTCTATAGAATTTGATAATGCTAGTGAAAGCGGCTTCCTATCGATTTAGCGAATGCGGGAGGGAGAGGGTAAGGAATAATGACTTAGCATATTGCGCAAGTCCTTCTATTTATCGGTATTGCTTAATGGAAGGCGAAAAGTCACTAATCCATCTTTGTTGTTTAATCTTGATCAATGGCAAGGATTGAATCCCAACATATATCCGCAGTCCATCTTTTCTCCAGTATTTGTTAAGTGGGCTTAATTAGCTTAACATCTGTTTTCTTTAGTAATTAAATTTTCGATTAGCCCCTAACTGTATTCTCCTAACTTGCAGGGGTAATATAAACCTGCAATACACATTCTAAAACGTGTTCTATTGGTGTGTAATTAGACAAAATTTCAATAACCTTATATTTATTTAAACTGAGAGAATATTAGCCCCCAACCTTAATTGACTCAACCAAATTTTGATACTAACCTAGATTAGTATTCCATATGCAATATGTCTTTGGGTATGTTGAGACAAGTTACATTTTGTGGCATGGTGAATATGTAAGCCACTAGCACATGTATTAAGAAGAGTTATTGTTTTTACATCTTCTTAGTCATTTGTTTCAATTACCCTTCTTATGCATGAGTAATAAATATCGAAATTAAGTGGTAGAATAAAAGAAAGGTGAATTCTACTTATCTCTGCTCAATAGACTTGAAGTCCATGCTGGATTCAAAGTTTCTGAGCATACCAGCAACCTTGCTTCTGAGCATTAGCCTTTGATGTTCATCTGGATTTCCTTTGTAAACTCCCCCTTAATAATTGCACTTGTCATTGACATTTAGTGCATGTTGATAAGTTGAATTATTTCTTGTATCCAGACTTGGGTCTGGTACAACATTGTCCAAGGACCATAAATGGTTATGACCACTTGGACTATCCTATAAGACAGAATTACCTTCCCTTAGGAACCCAAGCTGACTTTGGTCCTAGGTTCTTATTAGCTTGAAAAAGCAAATGTCTACCTATAGGAAACCTGTCAGGAAGACTTTCTCTTGCCCTTGGCACACTAGGGTTGTGCCAACAATCTATGGAAAAGTGGACCACTTTACCACAACACCAGCACTCATGAATATTGTATATGCTTTTCTGAGCGAGTCTAACAGCATGGTTGACAGCAGACTGAACAGAAGAAGAAGTAGCTTTCTTATTCCAAATTATCTTAGCCATAGTCTGACTGAGAGTAGGTCTGACATGATAAGAGCTTGGATTTTCACAAGGTCTATCAGTAGCAATTCTCCTTATAGAGGACATACTGTTGGTGTCCTTGGAAGATTCCAAGTCTTGTATCCTTACAGATTTACCCTTGGTCAGAGTGTGAGCAGAGAGATTTTTAAAAAAGGCCACTGCCTTGCTCAAGAGAGATGGAGTTGGTACATTAAATACAAAAAGTCCAAGATGGGCCTTTGCACTTCTTTATGGAGAGCCTTCTGAGCACTCAGACTCATGTCCTTCTTCCATTGTAAGAGACATTTATAGTCTTACAAGGAGGATTCCCATTCCCCTAGTGACCATCCCTAGGGTCTTGGTCATACCTATTGGAAGGGAGAATTACCTTGTGAAAGGTAGGCTGAGGCCTAACAGGAACTTGGCCTCTTTTTTGAGATTGGATTACTTTAGAAATCCACTCAGATTCAGATATTCTCTTGATAGAATCTATCTTAGAGAAGTTAGCCATAATTCTCCTCTCCCTATAAAGTTTCTCTTCAAGATTCTAGATAATAGATTCCTTGTTTTTAAGGACTCAACATGGATATCTACCATGATTTTCAGATGAGCTGCTTCCCTCTCTGTTACACATAGGAAGGATAAAGCTTCATCCAGCTGGGAAGCAGTCTTCTGTAGGGAGGCTATTTCCTCTGCTTGTTTCTTAAAAATCAACTTGCTTTCCTTGAAAGCTTTCAGAAGGGCAGCATGATTGTCAATCAATTGATTAATATCATCATCTATCAAAGGACCATCATCATCACTAGATGAGGAGACATCAGAGCTTGTATATGATTCATGTCCAGACTCAGAGGATGAGCTAGATGGGGAATGTACCTTTTTTCAACCAGGCTGATCCTGGCAAGATTCTACTTCTGGGGTAGCTATTTGTCCATGGCATCTGCATTCCCCTTCTTCAGCTTCATCCACCTCTCTGTCACTCTTTGAATGTGACAGAGGGGCCCTAATTCTTGCTCTTGTATCTTGAAGGATTTTGTCATCACCAAGAGCAGCCAATACCCCAATGTTGATCTTGTCCTCTCTGCAGATTTGCTGCTCCATATAGTTCCTATCCTTATGGTTCATCCTTAAACACATAAGTTTAACCATTTAACTATCCTTGGAGGTCAACTCAGACTGTTAGGTCCTTTTTGAGTAACCTCCCTCTGATACTACTTGAAAGTCTTTAAGTTCAAGGATAGCTAAATCACTTAGAGGGGGGGGGGTGAATAGGTTATTGGTCTCTTTATTAATTCTTTTCTTTTAGTTTGCTGCTTGAGTGGTTGATTAATTTCTGCTTTCAAGATGATTTACACTACACAAAGAAAACAATCACAGCAAAACACACAGTTATTTATAGTGGTTCCCCAACTAGGTACATCGACATTCCCTCCCACCTATCCAACTGTCTTGTTAGACTAGGAACTTTTCCAAAATACTCCAAGGAGCTTACACCTCAGGCCCTTGATGTGCGTGAAATACGGCAAGCGTACCGGTCGCACAAGTAATAAAGTTGGGAATAAATCTCCGGATGTCGGTCTCTTGAGGAATGCAATTAGCGTCGAACGATTTAGACTCTAAAACTATTGTTATGAGAGTTAATTGAAATAAACAGAAAGAGAAGGGGCTTTGGTTGGTGGTCTTACGACTGATTACACTAATATAAACTATGCGGGTCGCAATCACCGCTTCTCAAGGCGAGATGGATGTAGCGGCCGCGATGCCGTACTTCGGTTGGTGAGTGGACGGGAGTCTAGCGAGTGAGGTGATTAGTGCGGAGTGAAATTGAGTGAAACGAACGTGTGGAGTGGAGCGAGATGGAGCGAGGTGCATCAAAGAATAATTCTCATAAGCAAGATGAAACACAAATGATCAAATTAACACTAGAAATTGATGTTCATTACATGCATAAACATTCCATGCAACAAGAAAAGATAAAAAATGCAAAACCACGAGATTGAAGATCCACCGCGGTTGTTGGCCGGAGGTGCGGGTTGTCAATCCGCTTCCAAGCGCAGTCCGAGGAGGGCTTCCGGTACCACCAAGCTGTCACCTCGAGGGCCTGTAATTCCGTTCTCTAGGTGTGCTTCATCTTCTTCCTTGGTGGAAAGCTCGGAGAAGAATGCTTTAATGGCCGGAAGGATCACCGGAGGATGCGGAATGCTTTGGAATCGCCAGAGAAGGTCCTCCCGATGGTAGGGATGAAGGTGGAGGCGAATGGAACTGCTGGAGGGCGAAACGGCGGACTGGAGGAGGTTTCGTAACAATGTCCGTACCCTAATTCGCGGAATAGGGCTTTTTATAGCTTGCAGAATAAATAGGGCGCACGACCACTAGCGCGACCAAGGTCAGCGCCCGTGCACGAGCAACCAGTAGACCTGCATCAGAAAATCAATGGTCGCGCACGATCAGCAGCGCACGATCAGTGATCGTGCGAGGCAATGCTGATGATCGTGCGGAAATAGCGAGGCAGAACTTTGTAAAATGGGTATGACTGCGCACGATCGGCGGCACACGAGCAGTGGTTGTGCGCGGTATGGCAAGTGATCGTGCGGAAGGTTCAAGACAGAGAATTCACAAATGAGTACGGGCTGCGCACGATCAGTGATCGTGCGCCAGGAGGTCGATGGTCGTGCGTGGGTAAAAACGCACGACCACTGACTCCTTTGCCAAAAATAGTGAAATGCCTATCCTGAATGCCCTCACGATCCCCAAACCTGCAGGAAAATTGCACGGGACATCGATCGCGACAGCCGCAGAAAACAATAATAATCATAGCAAGAATGCAAATGCACACAAGCACAGAAATGGGCTAAAAAGGTGCACAGGGCGTGGAATGCCGTAGCTAACCAAAAGGAGTACTATTGGCGCTAAAAGATAGTGCAAAGCTGAGGAAAAAGGCCTAGATGAGTCCAAAATAAGGTATAAAATAGGGACTCATCACACCCCCAGACTTAACCATTTGCACGTCCCGGGCAAATAATCACCTTGTGGACTCAAAAATGGCTAGCTGACGTAGTAATTTCAAAATACAGTAGGACGAGAAATCGAGAAACACAAGTGCATAGAAAATATAATAGAAGGAGTTTTTAATCATGCTATGCAATTTATAATTTTCGATAAACATAAATAAATACTGTCACTACTCAAAGATTGAATTTCTGGAGAATCGCGCGGTCATGTGTAGGAAGAAAATAGGCAAGTCGGATGGTGGAGCATTGCCAAAGAGCGGGGCTCGTGATCACCTCCAAAGGAATCCACCAATGCCGGGGACCATATGCTTGCCCGTTCACACTTTCTCCACGATGCTAGTTCGACTCGAGCATAAATCCGTAGGACTTTAGGTGAAGAGTTGGGGCTTGGGTGTAGACGTAGGTATGGATGAAAAAGATGAAAACGAAGGCTGCGCACAACCCAATGGAGCTCGCACAATTACCGATTTCCCACTAGCAAAATGAATGCGAGTGCACCACACCCCCAGACCTGGTTTTTACAACATGGGTGTGTGCACCGCCTACCCCAAAACAGATTTCTCAAAAACAGATTTTCATTTATACTTTTTATTTTCTCTTTTTCGTTTCTTTTTCACAATTTTTGCTTTTATAAATTTTTTCTTTTTCAAATTCTTGAATTTCAGCAAATATAACAAGATGGCAAATCCACATTTTTCACAAAACCACTTTCCACATCAACAACCCAACGAGAAAATGCTTGGAACTAGAGCTCTATGCCGGTGTGCGACTAGGATTGGCTTGAGGCATTGGTGAATTGAGTGTGGAGCTGAAACAAAAGGAAGGTAGGCTCAACGGGGCTAGCGAGGGCTATGTTAGGACTGGTGCAAGGCTCAACCGGGCCAAAGTGATGGCCTACGCTCACGCTCGACTAACCGTGAACCAATGCTTCGAAAGTAGCCTGGGGCAAGTTCTTAGTCACCGAGAAAAGTGATCCGTCCTCCCGACTCGAGCAATACAAAGCTAGCGACGCCTACACACATTCCTACACTACCGAGTGATTACTCCAGATTTATAGATTTGCGTAGGACAGACAGTATTTACGAGTGCAAAAAAAATATAAATTGCAAGCATAAAGAAAAACTAAATCTATACAATTTCTACACAACGAGAGCACTCGATTAGGAGCACTGCACGAGTTTCGAACTACTCTAAATAAAAATCCTACGTCAGCACCACCATCTTAAAGTTTACACGAAATAATACATCAACTCGAGCCGCACGCGTGGTCAAGTGCGCGCTCATGTGGGTGCCAAAGTGTGTGCAGCAGGAGTCAAAAACAATGAAGCAAAAAGGAAAACTACTGGCATGCGAAAATAAATGTGCTCGTGGAGTGCACAAGCGGCTCTTCCCCCCAAACTTGAATGTAAACATAAGCAAGTAAAATAGACATTCAATCAAGGAATGAAATCTGAAGCGAGATAGAGTACCTATGCTCCAAAGAGGGGAGCATGCCAGAAGATTGCGTGATGATTCGCGGGAGTTGCTGCTTCGCACAAAAGATAAGCTGAACCTGCGAATTAGGCCGAACAACAGAAAATACAAAAAATAGAAAACAAAAAATAAAAAGCATAAATGAGGGGACCAAAAGGTCCAAGCTTGGGTTGTCTCCCGAATAGCCCTTTTGTTTACCGTCCTTAAGGTGGACCAAATACCTGTATGAGCAGTTGTATATAATGTTTTTGCAGCAAAATAAAAGCTACGAAATAGAGAGCGAAATAAGGTCCCAAAGCAACTAGGAAAATAAGCAGGAAAAGCGAGGCAGAGCGGCAAAGAAGCAATCAGCTATATGCCGATTTGTGGTCAGTCTTTCCGGTGGAGAGCGAAGGAGAAGCAGAATTTTTCATAGCATCTTGAGAAGGGGATTTCCCCTTGCTCAGATGGTGCGTGTCTTCGCGCCGGAAGGAAGAATAACGCTTATCGCGCAAGCGCTTGGCCTCCTTCAGCTTCTCAACCGATGGAGACTTCCAAGGAGTGGATTCCACAGTTTTCCCAGATTTTATGATCGATGGCGTCATTTCCGGCACCGCGACGGCGATCGGATCAGCCCAAGCGACAGAACGCTTAGCACAGTCATGAATATTATTACAAGAATAAATGTCTAGGGATTTCTCCCGCATGGAACTAGGAATGTCATGCTCAACAACAGCATCGGTGGGAAATGGCACGGTCGCCGTGTCTTTGGTGCACTCGAACATCTTCGTGGTCAATAAGTCATTCTTCTCATCAGTCATCTCGGTCAATCCTCCCTTTGTTTTCTCATCCGTAAGGGTTGCCTTCAAAGCTTGGATTCCAGAATCTTCCTTGAAATCTGCACTACTCAGAAAAACGTCGTTTTGAACAAGAGAGGGGTGTACGGAAGTATCATCGAGGGCGAAATCATCGGCCGGCCAGGTGACGCGTCCTTTGGAAAAATCCAGGGATGCGCCACTGGCCGTCAGGAATGGGACACCAAGTATCGGAATGGAGTCATTTTCTTTTGGTCCCATGACCTGAAAATCAGTGGTAAAATGTTTGCCTTTAACCTCGATCTCAACTTCCCTCACACCACCTTCAGTATCAACCACATTTCCATTAGCTAAAATAAGTGATTTTCGGTCTTCGGTGTTTATTTGCAATTGCATCTTCGCGACATCCTGCAGAGTGAGGATGTTGCTAGATGCTCCGGAATCACATAAAGCAGTGGTTCCAACATTGTTGATCATACAGCTAATCACGAGTTCGTTGTTATTCCCCAGCCTTTCCTCCCCAAGGCTTTTCCCTTGTTCGTGGGGATTTTTTTCGGTGTTGCTTGGGAGAGTACCATGAGTGCGCTCGGAGAACATTTGAGCCAATTGGCCCAACTGTGCCTCAAGCTTACGCATTGAAGCGGCTTGGTTTGTCATGTTCGTCTGGGAAACTTCAACAAATTTTTCAAACATTTCAGCCAATGAATTGGTTTTTACGGCGGGGGGCCCTTAGGGGTAATTCGGGTGAGGCGGCCGCGGTTGGATTCCGGAGGCGGATGCATCATTTTGATGCTGCCCCGGTTGCCATCGTTGTCCCGGTGCGTTTTGATTCCACGAGAAGTTTGGGTGATTTCTCGCACCCGGATTATACGCATTTCCATAAGGCGCGCCCCTGTTTTGATTCGCGATAAAATTAACAGTTTCATTGGAAAAGGCGGGGTCATACATTACCTCCGCTCCAGGGGACTCAAAGCTATGATGATCGGCTCCTCCGCATCCTTGACACGAAATGGCCAACACCGGAGCAGCAGCAGCGGGCCTTAATGCTTCCACAAAAAAAACTCCACTTGTCCCACGGGGGGTATTCCTTCCTGCGGTCCAAAAGGCGCTGTGCGTGGCGGTGTCCTACAAAACTCTCAAAGCATCCTCAGGAGCAAGGTTCATAATTGTTCCACCAGAGGCGGCATCAATCATGGCGCAGTGTTGAGGTTCGATGGAGAAGTAGAAGCTTTCCACGAGATTCCACGTTTGGAATCCGTGGTTGGGGCACTTCCGCAGCAACTCATTGAAGCACTCCCAAACTTCCGCTAAGCTCTCTTGGTCGTTTTGCCTGAAATTAGCGATGGCCCGTCTCAAGCTCACGATACGGTCGACCGGATGGAATTTGGCTAGAAACTTTGTGGTAAGAGCCTCCCAGGTTGTGGCAGTTCCAGGAGGAAGGGCATGAAGACATGACTTGGCTTTGTCACGTAGAGAGAAGGGGAAGAGACGGAGCTTGACCGTATCATCAGGAATCCCAGCATAGCGGAAAGTAGCGCAGATTTCCGAAAAGTCTGCCAAGTGAAGATGGGCATCCTCCGTGGCCATTCCGGAGAACTGTGCGTTGTTCCGGATGATGTTAAGAATTGCTGGTTTGATCTCGAACTGCTGGTTTGCGATTGCCGGTCCGAACCCAGGGTAAATGCTCCCTACAGTGGGAGTGGTGTAGTCTCTCATGGTTCGGACATGCGGCGGATTCACCTCATTCTCATCCCCGTTCCGGTAATCATGGAGGTTCCCTCCAACACGAACTCCGTTGTCATTGTTCAACTGATCTCGCATTGTGATTGGATTGATAGCAGCGGCACGCCTTTGCGCACGAAGAGTTCGCTCGATCTCAGGATCGTAAGTAACGAGATTTCTTGCAGCACGTCCCTGCATCCACTGAAGCAACAAAACAAAGAAACAAAAAATCAAAAAGCACTAACTCTTATACCAATACTTCCAGAAATCATAATCGTTCAACAGTTGCATTTGCCGGCAACGGCGCCAAAAACTTGATGCGCGTGAAATACGGCAAGCGTACCGGTCGCACAAGTAATAAAGTTGGGAATAAATCCCCGGATGTCGGTCTCTTGAGGAATGCAATTAGCGTCGAACGATTTAGACTCTAAAACTATTGTAATGAGAGTTAATTGAAATAAACAGAAAGAGAAGGGGCTTTGGTTGGTGGTCTTACGATCGATTACACTAATATAAACTATGCGGGTCGCAATGACCGCTTCTCAAGGCGGGATGGATGTAGCGGCCGCAATGTCGTACTTCGGTTGGTGAGTGGACGGAAGTCTAGCGAGTGAGGTGATTAGTGCGGAGTGAAATTGAGTGAAACGAACGTGTGGAGTGGAGCGAGATGGAGCGAGGCACATCAAAGAATAATTCTCATAAGCAAGATGAAACACAAATGATCAAATTAACACTAGAAATTGATGTTCATTACATGCATAAACATTCCATGCAACAAGAAAAGATAGAAAATGCAAAACCACGAGATTGAAGATCCACCGCGGTTGTTGGCCGGAGGTGCGGGTTGTCAATCCGCTTCCAAGCGCAGTCCGAGGAGGGCTTCCGGTACCACCGAGCTGTCACCTCGAGGGCCTGTAATTCCGTTCTCTAGGTATGCTTCGTCTTCTTCCTTGGTGGAAAGCTCGGAGAAGAATGCTTCAATGGACGGGAGGATCACCGGAGGATGTGGAATGCTTTGGAATCACCGGAGAAGGTCCTCCCGATGGTAGGGATAAAGGTGGAGGCGAATGGAACTGTTGGAGGGCGAAACGGCGGACTGGCGGAGGTTTCGTAACAATGTCCGTACCCTAATTCGCGGAACAGGGCTTTTTATAGCTTGCAGAATAAATAGGGCGCACGACCACTGGCGCACGACCAGTGGTCGTGCGCGACCAAGGTCAGCACCCGTGTGCGAGCAACCAGTAGACCTGCATCAGAAAATCAATGGTCGCGCACGATCAGCAGCGCACGATCAGTGATCGTGCGAGGCAATGTTGATGATCGTGCGGAAATAGCCCGGCAGAACTTTGTAAAATGGGTATGACTACGCACGATCGGCGGCGTACGAGCAGTGGTCGTGCGCGGTATGGCAAGTGATCGTGCGGAAGGTTCAAGATAGAGATTTCACAAATGAGTCCGGGCTGCGCACGATCAGTGATCGTGCGCCAGGAGGTCGATGGTCGTGTGTGGGTAAATACGCACGACCACTGACTCCTTTGCTAAAAATAGTGAAACGCCTATCCCGAATGCCCTCACGATCCCCAAACCTGCAGGAAAACTGCACGGGACATCGATCGCGGCAGCCGCACCAAACAATAATAATCATAGCAAGAATGCAAATGCACACAAGCACAGAAATGGGCTAAAAAGGTGCACAGGGCGTGGAATGCCGTAGCTAACCAAAAGGAGTACTAATGGCGCTAAAAGGTAGTGCAAAGCTGAGGAAAAAGGCCTAGATGAGTCCAAAATAAGGTATAAAATAGGGACTCATCAGCCCTCAGCCTTACACACAAATTATTCACAGAATCTAAGCTCAAAACCACAAGGATTCCTACCTTAGAGCCCTGCAGAGCTCTTACAGCTAAGTGATCAACAGATAACCTACCTCGGCCTTATTTCTAAGCCCTACAACTCAGGCTCTTTAGCCATATAGCTTCAGGCATACAACGCTACTCTTAGAGTGTTGCAGCACTCATACAACTTAGTACCCTTTAAGGTACCTACAACTAGATCCAGGTAAACTTAATCCTACAGGATGAAAGAGGGTTGATGGATATTATTGACACGAGATATTTCTCTGTGTCAAGCTTCTTGACTGAGATAGACTCAGCCCAATAATGACTACAGGAGATTATTTCCTGAGTCTATCTTTTCTGAACTAAGATATACTTAGTCCTAACTACTTTCACAGCAATAAGAATTACTTGTGCTCGAAGTTACTTGTAGAGCAATATTGTGCCTCTCCCTGAACTGAGACAGAAGCTCAGTCCTCTCTTCTTCACAGCAATAATGATGTAGAAGCTTTGGCTTATACTGGAAGCAATTAGCAGATCAATTTCTCTACTCCTTTTTGAACTGAGCAGACTGCTCAGCTTCAAATTCTTCTTCACAGCTCCTCAAGTGTATGTTCTTTTTAGAAAGTATTGGATGGATCTGTGAAGATCCTACAGTAAGGGTTGTGTTGATGCAGAAAATGCGCCCTCGAGTTCCTGCGAGAAAGGAAGAAGAGAGAAAGGGACTGCAAGCAATCGCTTACTAACGGACCGAGGGGAAAAGGGAGGCAGCGCAGGATCGAGACCGCGAACGCCTGAGATTTGAGTCCGCAGCCTTTACCCAGTAAATCTCTGGGTCCCCGTCAGCCTCCTTTGAATGCACCACCTCCCCCTATTTATAGATTTGGGAGCTTGCCCGAACGGGCAGGGAAAAAATAACCGACTGCCCGGGGCACAGAGGAGAAAGAACGGGCAGTCCGCGAGGCTGGCGGACTGAGCTTGCGGGCTGGGACCTTGGTCATTTTGAGCGACAGTCAGACTTAGGCGCGACTTGGGCGACCTGGGCGATCTGGCTCGCAGCTCGTCGGCTCGAGCACCTGGTATAAAATCGGCGACCTGGGCGGACTGAGACTCTTGAGTCCGGCAGAAAGGGGGGTGGATTGCTTGGCTGGAGATGATGCGGATTCTGGGGTTAACATAATCCCCGCACATTTTTGAGTTTTTGAGAAATTCCGAAAATGTTTTCTTAACCGCCGAGTCCGCAACTATCATGAATGCCGTCTGTGCTATAAATATCGCTGGGAGCCCCGTCATTTGGCATAACTGCTTTCGCGACGGGTCGTTACTCACCACTTGCGGTCTCTACTTTCCAGTCCGGCATGTCAAGGCTTGGATCATTCTTTGGCAGTATGGCCGCGCCGACTGAGAAACCAAAAGCGAGCTCTCGACCTAAGAAGTCGAGCCACCGGAAAGACCAGCCTGGTCGCCATCAAGGAGAAAACTCAGGCAAAAAAGAAACAGATAAGACTGCGAATGCTCCAAACCCTCCGCAGGAGAAGTCGAATCCTCCGTCCGTCTCTGACCTGAACCCCGCGAACTCCTCCGACATGGAGATACATAGGTCACCTTCTGGGACAATTATGCTGCGGATAGACACAGATAAGGAGATTTCATCGCCGAAAACCCAGCCGCAGCCGACCGAGGAGGAGCTTCCCGCAGACGAGTCGATAGGAGAAAGAAATGATGTGGCTGAGGAGCGAGATAAAAAGCTCGCCGAAGCTGCGGCAAAAAGTTCTGCTGGGCAGCAGGCTGAAGATCCTGCACCTTCATTGGCCCTAGTTGTTGCCCCAAGCTCAATTCGCGAACCAGAGCAGGTCGTTATCGTCCTAGACAAAACTCCTGAGAGGAAAAAGAGGAAAAGAGATGGTACTGTCGCGGAGCGAGTAGAGAAGAATCTGAAAGTTAGGAAAGAGAAGAACGTCTCCAAGCGGACTGGAGCTGCGAGCTTGCAGCATAAGCCGCGAGAAAAGGAAATCCAAGATGATCTCGTCACCCCCGATCCTCTGCCCGCAGCAGGTGACCCTCCATCCACGCTCAGCTTGTCGACCACTGAAATTCTCGACTCCATAGACAATGATCAGCTTGCGAGTATAAATCGCTCTCTATTGGAGGTGCTGCAGCCTGTTACCGAGACTAGAGAAAAAGCTGCTGACCCTTCTTCTTTCCTTCAAGTCGAAGAGAGGGAGAAGTCCAAGGAGCAGCTCGCCATAATGAAAGCAAAAGTCGAAGCGGTCTCAGAGAAGCAAGCTGCGGATAAGCAGGCTGAGGATCTTCGGATCGCGGCTGAGCTGATACGATCTGGTAAGTTGCGGCCGGCGACTAAGCGGTTTCAGAGCTCGTGGCTGTACCAATCTCCTCCACGAAAGTCGCGGCCAGTCAAGATTATCACAGAAACTAATGACATAGTCGCCTCGAACAGGTCGCTGGCCGAGACAAGAGCGATAGTCCGCCGAGAATGGAGGCGTCGCCTAGAAGCTTTTGACCCGGAACGCGCGAGGCGACCTATCCTTGATAGTCGCCAGATCGCCGCGATGATAACAAAAAGTGAATAAAGAAATTTATTTCACCTTTTTGGGCTTGCTGCGACTTAGATACTGAGGCGATTTTGTTTTCTTTGGTTGCAGTTCAGAGTTCTGCGCCTGACTCCATCGAAGTTGGCGAGATCGTGCCTACGCCGCCAAATGTGTCGGAGGTCGTGGGGCGGACTGTTGCTGAGCTCGCACAGGGGGAGCGACCTGCTCAAGAAAGCGTGATGTTAGTGAAAAAATATGAAGAAGAATTGTGCAAGCTCCGAACCGATTTGAAGAAAAGCAAAGAGCGGGAGAAGATCCTGGAAGGCGAGGTCGCCAGTCTTTCATCCGCACTTGATGGGGCGAAGAAGGAGCAAAATCGACTGAGCGGAGATGTCAGTCATTACAGGAATAAGTACTTAGCTTTGGCGAGAGAAGGAAAGAAGCGAGTAGGCGAAACCGCAGGGGTGAGGCCGCAAATGTCTCAGCCCGCTGTGGGAGAGGGATCGGCCCCGGTGGTGAGCGGGCAGCCCGCGGTGATCGCAGATCCAAACCCAGCAGTTCAACTAATCCCATTTCCGCGGGTAGCTAGAGATATGGCTCATATGCATCGCACCTTCAACAACATGCACTACCTGGTTTCCGAGCTCTACTGCGAGATCTTGCGAGGAAGCGATCAGGCGGCTTATGTTGGGATGGACGATGAAGAGCGACCTGCCCCGAGAGTCCGCAACAGGCGCTAAAACTTTAATATTTGCTTTGAGCTGTTGTATAATATTATTACTCGAACATTATTGTATGATTGTATGTGTGCTGTGATGCTATTCTGCCTGTGGTACAATATTATTACTATTTTTATTTGAATTTCGCAAGTTATGCGGGCTAACGGCTTGCTTATTTTTGTTCTGATGAATTGCGATTTCTGCGGACTTCCTGTGAATTCGCATATAGTGTTAATTGTGGGGAAACAGGGAAGAAGCAATCTGAGCGGACTGGGCGATCGATCTGGGCGGATTGAAGACTGTCATGTCAGACGATTTTTCTTATAAATAGGGCCTTTATTCTCTTTTTGTATAGGAAACAGTCGGAGCTGAAGCCCTGCGGTCTGAAAGCATGGTATCCGCACGCACTGACGCCGCAGCCGCCTTCCATTCTGCCGAACATAAAAGGAGCAGGCTGACCGAAGACGATCTGGAGGCTTTCCGGGAGGTGCATATGGCGGGCTCGCCCGTACTCGCGCGGCTCCCCGAACACCACGAGCGACTGAACTTCTCGCCAGCTCGCGGTGCCCATAGATCATTTTGACTGCGGATTTAAATTCCCCCTGCTCTGGGAGATCGCGGAGATCTTTGAGCATTATGGGGTGGTCCCGGGCCAGCTCGCCCCGAATAGCGTGGTGGCCATCTGCAGCTTCATCGCCTACCTGCGGGCTGAGAGGGTAGAATTTTCCTTGAAGGTTTTCAGGAAAATCTTTTCTGTCCGTGCCATCACTCCAACAGGAGACCGCCAGTACAAAGGTATCATTTACTTCTACTGTAGGGGGATGAAAGTTGTGGGTCTGCCGAATAAGATCCACAACTGGACCTCGAGATATCTCATCTTTGAAGGCGACCTGGGGGTCCTCCACACCAATCCGCAGCCGCGCCTAGATGCTGACTTCAAGAGCGTGCGGCTGAACGACGCCGAGGCTGCCATCGTGACATTCCTTGCTGGAGCGAGGCTGGATGTCGACTATTACATCCCGCAGCTGCCAGGGCTGGATACTGTTAGCCGTCAAGAGAGTAAGCCTTGCGACCTTTGCCTGTATCCGCAACAACCTTGGAGTTTTTGCTAACTTCTTCCCCTTGCAGCGACTTTGACGGTGCCCGTCAATCTGCCGTTTGCGCCGGCCGGGCAAACTCCTACACAAGGAGAAAAAAGAAAAGAACTCGCGAAGAAGAGAAAGGAAGATGGAGATCCGGCCGCGAGTTACTCTTCCGACGATAGCTTCAATATCGCGGGCTTCGGCGAGAAGCAGAAAGATCTAAGGGGCAATCCCATGATTCACTGGCATGAGAAGAAAAAATATGTCCGCTTATCAACGGCTCTTCCCTCCTGGAGGAATCCACGCCCTTCTCGCCATGCCCATGTCGCCTTGTCCGCCTTGTACGGGAAGCAAAATCTTCGTGAACTTCAAGGTGTGGCGCCTGACGTCCTCCCCCTTCTCGCCGCTCAAGCCAGTGCGAACTCCGCCGTTACCAACCATTTCCTAGGCAGGCTCACGCGCGAGCTGCTTAGGGACAATGAGCGGTATAAGCAAGAAAACCATTCGCTGAAGGAGAGGAATAAGCGACTTGGTGTGAAAGTTAATCAATACAGAGAGGAAAAGGCCGTAAGTGTTTAGTCAATCGTCGTTAATCTTGTCCATCTTTCGCGGACTGACGTTTTGACTTCTTTTACAGATCGCATACGAGGTGACCAACCCGGACTTCCAACAGGCTATGTTTCCCTTTGTAAGGGAAAGCGTGGAGGTCGCGATTGAGCGCATCATCAGCGAAGGGTATACGAAGGCTGGAGTAAACTCTATCCCTTTCCTGAAGCTTTTCCCAGAGCTAAAGGAGAAGGTTGCCGAGTTCGAGCAAGCCGCCAGGGAAAAGGCGGTTGCTGGAGATGACGAGGAGTCCGCTGGTGAGGAAGCAGATGAAGATGCGGCCTCCAGTCAGCAGCAAGGAGGTCAATCGGGTCGATCCGCTGACTCCGGCTCTGATGAGAGCAGCATGCGGACGGAGCCCTCAGCCGCTTCTCACTCTGATGACAGCAGCAGCAGCAACTCAGGCAGTTATTCGCCTATAGTGGACGTAGACGGGTCGAGCCCGGTGAATCCTGCGGATAAAAAACAGAGGATAGAATAGGAATGTATTGTAATAAATTTTTGTTTTACTTTAACGTAAATGCGGGATGGGCGGACTCTGCGCGAATCCGCCAAGACTTGTAAATATTTTTCTGACTGAATAGAAAGGATATTTTTGATCTATGTTCTGCTTTCTCCTTTGTTTATCTTCAGAGGTCGAATCTTTATATATAAATGTCATTTCCTTGATGCATGTTTAGAGCTTGTCGGATTTGTGTGATCACAGCTTGCTGTAATTATGAGAATATTCCAAGCGAAGAGAGCGTGCAAAGTGGACTGGGACGAGTTCGGTTTGCAGCCCGCGCTTGCAGAACAGCCGAGAACTACTGTTAAATATGGATAAGCGAACTAGGCGGACTAGCGTCACCGTCCGCGGATACTCGCAATTGAATTTTTTCCAAATAATTACTATAATTTGAACGAATCCTGCAGATAAATTAGAAAACCGAAAACCGACAGCGATTTATAATTATCGGAAATGACATGATTCATCACCAAGCGGGTAAGTGCGACCGGAGCAGCATTGCTTCCCTGATAGGATCATTACCGGAATCTACCATCGGCGGACTGATCGGATATAATAAGCGGAGTCCGCACTTCAGCAATATTAGAAATAACCTGTAATTTATAATCAAGTGGGTAGGTGCGGCCGGAGCTGCATTGCTTCCCTCACAGGATTATAAACTATGGAAATCAACCATCGGCGGACTGAGCGGATATAATAAGCGGAGTCCGCACTTCAGCAATATTAGAAATAACCTGTAATTTATAATCAAGTGGGTAGGTGCGGCCGGAGCTGCATTGCTTCCCTCACAGGATTATAAACTATGGAAATCAACCATCGGCGGACTGAGCGGATATAATAAGCGGAGTCCGCACTTTGCTGACCATAAATTGACAAGATCATCAAGCCTTCGCCTGGGAACACCGCATACCACATTGCTTTGTTGGCGGTTGAAAATATTAGTTTTATTGGTAAAAAAGGGCACACCGCTCTCTTGCCTGGGATTTAGACCGATTTGATCAATTGGGCAGGTGCATGCGGGATGCATTGCTTTCCTCAATGGATCAACTAGATCGTGAGCTCCCTGCAGGCACCGCTTGAGAGTACCAAAGAGTGTTCGAAGGTACGATCCTTGATGATCTATGGGCAGGTGTCAGGTGACATTGCTTTCCTCAATGAGACCATCAAGGTGCACGCTATCCCACGAAGCTTAGTAGAGCTGTCAACCACCCCGCCCCTCCAAAAATGCAGTGGTGGAGTCAGGTACTAGCCGGGATCCAAAATCCAGTAACCCGCCGCGCAAGAATTGGCAAGCCCCCACTACACGGTGCGAAATCTCCCCGCAACACGTGGTCATCGTGGTGTTACGCTAATGACAACAACTCTTGGGGGGATCCAAGCTGGACTTGGCGATGTCTCTTGGTTTGGTGATTTTTGTTGAATTTTAGACAAAGGAGAATAATTATGCCATATAGAAAAGATCATGGAGCCAGAATTTCTTTATGAATATAATTGCCAGAAATGATCAACAAGTTCGCTTAAGCATAAAAACGCTTCAGATCATTGCCATTCCAAGTATGAGGTACATCTTCTCCGTCACAGGTGTGTAGTTGATATGCCCCATTTCTCAGCACTCTCTTAATGATAAATGGTCCACTCCAATTTGGGTTTAGTTTGCCCACGGAGCCAGTTCTGGCTGCTGCATCTACCTTTTTAAGGACGAGATCACCCACTGAGAAATGTTTGACCCTGATATTTTTGTCAAAATATCTTGCCATTCTTCGCTTGACTTCCTCTTGTCTGACGATGGCTTCATCCCGCAGCTCTTCGATTTGGTCCAGGCTAAGTTTTACATTCTCATCGTTAATTTCAAGCCAATCTTCCCAGCTTTGTCTGGCCAATAATATCCTCGGAGATGGAACCTCAAATTCTACTGGGATGAGAGCTTCCGAACCATGAGACAACTTGAAAGGAGTTTCCCCGGTAGCTGTGGAAGGGGTCGTCCTGAGGGTCCATAGAACCGAAGGAAGTTCTTCTACCCAGTTCCCTCTCAGATTTTGTACTTTCTTCTTCAGCAAATTATGTATCTGTTTGTTCGCAGCTTCCACTTGGCCATTACTCCTTGGATGGTGAACTGATGAAAATCTCAGTTCTATGCCGATTTGCTTACAAAAGTTCTTCATTTCTTCATTGTTGAATTGTGGCCCGTTATCTGTAATTATTGCCATTGGGATGCCGTGTCTGCATATTATCTCCCCCCATAAAAAATTTTTTACCACCTGGGTTGTAGTTTTCGCTAGCGCCTTTGCCTCGATCCATTTGCTAAAATAATCAATCATGACTAAAATAAAGCGTCGCTGCCCACTTGCCATGGGAAATGGTCCGAGGAGATCCATCCCCCACACCGCAAAAGGCCATGGTGTGGAAATTGACAAAAGTCGCTGCGAGGGTTGGAGTTGCAGAGGAGCAAATTTTTGACATTGGACACACTTCCTTGCGTATAACTCAGAATCTTGCCTCATCGTGGGCCAGAAATACCCTTGTCGCAATATTCTTTTCTCTAAAGTTCTAGCCCCTGAATGGCTGCCACACTCCCCAGAGTGAACCTCTCGGAGTATTGTGGGAACTTCTTCTTCAGACACACACCTTGCCATTGGGGAGAGAAAAGTCTTTCTATAGAGGACTCCGGAGATAAGCTTGTAATTTGCTGCCTTCATCCTAAATCTTCTCCTATCTTTCAAAGCTTGCGGCCATTCCCCTGTCGAAAGATATGATTTGAATGGGTCCATCCAGGAGGGTCGCTGCTCTATTTGCATCAATTCTCCTTCTTCTATAGCCGGATAGAAAAGTTCTGACGTTATTTCCCCGGAAGAGAGGCCAAACTTTGCTAGCTCATCCGCTTCAGCATTGTGCACTCTTGAGACATACTCAATGGTGAAGCTTCTGAATCTCCCAATCTCTGCCTTTACCAACATTAAGTACTTCTTTAGGATGGGCTCTTTGGTTTCGAAATTCCCCAATACTTGGGACGCCATTACTAATGAGTCGGTTTTAACATGCGCATAGTCTATTCCCAATTCTTTTGCGAATCGCAGGCCTGCTAGGAGTGCTTCATACTCCGCTTGATTATTGGTGGCTGGGAAAGAGAGCTTCACGGCCTGTTTTAATTTGACCCCGTTGGGATTAATGAGAACTACCCCTGCTCCTGAAGAGTTTTTGCCCGAAGCTCCATCTACATAGATTGTCCATGCTAGCGGAGATCGATCAGCTTGATCAGTACTTGACTCAGTCGTGTCTATCAAGAAATCTGCTAGTACTTGTGCCTTGATAGCTGTTCGAGGCATATATGAAATATCGAACTCACTGAGTTCAATTGCCCATTTGGCCAGTCTCCCGGAATGCTCCGGTTTCTCAAGAATGTTCTTTAATGGCTGATCTGTAATCACTCTAATTGAATGTGCTTGGAAGTATGGGCGGAGCCTTCTGGCAGACATTACCAATGCCAACGCAAGCTTCTCAAGAATCGAGTACCGGGTTTCAGCATCCTTCAATATGTGGCTGACATAATACACCGGATATTGCCTCCTTCCTTCTTCTCTGACAAGAACCGAACTTATGGCTTCCAAGCCCACTCCTAGATATATGAATAGCATTTCTCCCGCGCGAGGGCTCTGAAGCAAAGGGGTGGAAATGAGTTGCTTTTTAAGCTGTTCAAAAGCTTCTATGCATTCTTTGGTCCATTCAAACTTAGACCCTCCGCGAAGAGTCTTGAAAAACGAGGCACTCTTGTCTCCTACTCTGGAGATAAATCTCCCAAGACCTGCAAGCCTTCCCCCTAATTGCTGGACTTCTCTTGGGGAACGAGGTGATGGCATATTGAGAATCGCCTTAATTTTATCTGGATTAGGAGCAAGCCCCTCAGGGGTAAGAAGATGACCGAGGAATTTTCCTTTATTTGCCCCAAAGACACATTTTAACGGATTCAACTTCATGCTATATTTTCGCAAAGTAGAAAATGTTTCTGTAAGGTCTTGTAAATGCAAAGCGAAGGTTTTGCTTTTAATGAGAAGATCGTCGACGTATACTTCAAGATTTTTCCCTTTTTGCTCTCTAAATACCGAGTCCATCATGCGTTGGTAGGTAGCGCCTGCATTTTTTAACCCAAAGGGCATTACCAGATAACAATAACAGCCATCGTTTGTGATAAAGGATGTATGGGGGATGTCAGGCTTATGCATTCTAATCTGGTGATAACCAGAAAACGCATCTAAAAAACTCATAAAAGAATATCCAACCGCAGAATCTACTAATGCATCTATTCGAGGCAGCGGGTAACAATCTTTTGGGCATGCTTTATTTAACTTGGTAAAATCAACGCACATCCTCCACTTTCCTCCTGGTTTTTTTACCATTACAACGTTTGACACCCAATCTGGGTACTGGATTTCACGAATGAAATTGGCTTTCAGAAGCTTAGCGACCTCTTCCCTGATTGGCTCGGCTAGCTTCGTGGCCACCTCCCGCTTCTTCTGTTGAACAGGTTTGAAATTGGGAGCGATATTGAGGTGATGGCAAGCTATATCAGGGTCCACTCCCGGCATGTCTTCTGCAGCCCAAGCAAAAACATCCAGGTTCTTCAACAAGCATGCGATCAGCCTTCTTTTTTCGCCTTCGGAGAGCTCCGAGTTGATTGTAAGCTCTCTTACTTCGCCCACTCCAATTGGGACCCCTTGGGTTGCTTGAGCAGGCTCTAGATGAACTCCTTCCGGGGCTTCCTTCTGTCCTTCAACCTCTTCTTGGGGGGCTCTCTCTTCTGAGGCAGCGACTAGAGTCGCTCGGGGAAGCGTTTGTTCAATTGCGTTGACTGCTTTGACGTAGCATTCTCGCGCCTCTCTTGGGTTGCTTCTGACCCGGTACTGTTTCCCTCCTGCCGAAAATTTTATCGCCAAGTGATAGGTGGAAACTATTGCGCGGTATTCGTTAAGAAGAGGTCTCCCAAAGATGGCACAATAACTGCTTGCCGCGTCAACTATCACGAATGTGATGAGTTTTGAGACTCCACCGAGCGTTACTGAGAGCTTGACACTTCCTTCAACCTCTTTCTTCTCACCTGCGAAGCCATACAGCGGTCCTTCGGTGGAGAGTAAAGTCTTTTCGGACCTTAGTGCCTCATAAGCGTTTTTGAATATAAGGTTGACTGAACTCCCCGTGTCGACCAAAATTCTTGGGACCGTATAGTTCTCAATGATTGCCTTGATCACGACTGCGTCGTTGAACGGGTTGGCTACCTTTGGGAGGTCATCTGGACCAAAGACAACAACTTCCGCCGGGGGAGCTGTAGAATTCATGGCCACCTCGTGCCGTGAGATCCTTGCCAAGGAAGACTTGCGGCTTGACTCCGCACCTGCTCCTCCATGGATGCAAAAGAGATCCCCGAGGGCACCTACGTCGTTCGCATCGACGTTCTCTCCTATCTTGATATTGCCATAGTATCCCGTTCTCCCAAAATCTCCGTCTTCCCAAGAGACTTCGACTACTTCTTTGCCCTTAGAGGTAGATGGCCTTAATGAGGCCTCCTTCGCTCCGAGGCCCTTCATCTTTCCCGCAGCAAGCAGTCTCTCCACGAGCTGTCGGAGAGCTCTGCAATCTTCAGTTGGATGCCCCTTTTCTTTATGGAATGCGCAGAAAAGGTCTGTGTTTCGAGTCTTTCCCTCTACTTTTTGGAAATCCTTCTTTGGTTCAGCTTTCTTTTGCAGGACCTGGAGAACTTCATCTATTGTCAAGCCCACGGCAGCAAGCTCTTCCAAGGGCTCACGGTTCTGTTGGTCATCTGAAGATGAGCTATCTCGAATTTGAAGGACAGGCAAGATTTGAGGAGCAATTGGGACAGGGGGAGCGGCCAGCGGTGGCTTTTGCTCATGAAAATGTTGATGATTTTGATAAGGCCGTTTGTGTCGGAAATTTCTTCCCCTATGCGCGGGAGGCTGATACTCTGGTAAGGGAGGCTTGGATGATCGATTGGCTGTATGGGAATTGGTGACGTCTCTTTTTTCCGCCTTTGCAGTTAAATTGGATATATATGAAGGGTTAGCGCTCTCCCCTTCTATGAAGGTGTTGGCTAAGGCTATTAGATCTTGGAATGTGGCCGGATCCTTGGTGGTTGCCTCAAACTTCAACGGTCCCTCCTTGAGTCCGTTAATTAGAGCAATCTTATAAAACTCGGGGTCTACATTCCTGACTCCCAGCTTTTCTCTCTGGAAGCGATCCACGAACTGCGCCACCGACTCATTGTCTGCTTGTTTGATCTTAAAGAGGGTAGCCGGCCCGCTCTTCCTCTTCCTGGAAGTGGCAAACCTCAACAGGAGCTCTTGCCGCAACTCAGCAAAACTGGCGATGGATCCGGGATACAGTTCATGAAACCATTCTCGGGCCTGGCCGTCGAAAGTAGTCACCAAGAACTTGCATTTCAAACCATCTGTCAAACACCTCATCGCTACTGCATCCTCAAAAGCCTGGAGATGTGCGACGGGATCCGTGTCCCTAGTGTAAAATGGAATGCGAGGTTCCCTGAAGTTGCTAGGAGCTTGCTCTTGACGGATCTTATCAACAAAAGGAGACTCCCCGAATTGGGCTATAGCCGAAGTCGCAGGAGGTCGCACGGCCTGATTATCTTCCGCAAAATTAAGTCGGCGGGCTGGACTTCCCTGGGCCGCTTCGCGGAAAAAGTCCATGAGTGCAGCGAGCTCGTCGGTTTGAGGCTTTGGTAGGACTGCGGGCTGGACGGACGAGCCTGCGAGTGGTGGCGTCGCAGTTCGCGCTTGGCGGACTGGGGTATTGCGGACTGGAGTATTGCGGACTGGCTCCTGCTCAACGGCCGCCCTAGGTTGATCGAGTCGCTGAGTGATCGCGATCAAAGCCTGGCTGATCGCGTCAAGGCGCTGATCGGTCTCCCTCCGGGACTGCTCGGCTTCTCTCCTGGAACGGTCGAGCGCATCCCACAGGTCGCTTGAGGAGCTTGAGCGACCTGAGCGGGCATGATAATGGGTCGATCGACGATCCGACATCTTGGTCCGAGAACTTCAGCGATAGCTTCAATCTGAAGGTCGCGTGTTGATGTTGATGCAGAAAATGCGCCCTCGAGTTCCTGCGAGAAAGGAAGAAGAGAGAAAGGGACTGCAAGCAATCGCTTACTAACGGACCGAGGGGAAAAGGGAGGCAGCGCAGGATCGAGACCGCGAACGCCTGAGATTTGAGTCCGCAGCCTTTACCCAGTAAATCTCTGGGTCCCCGTCAGCCTCCTTTGAATGCACCACCTCCCCCTATTTATAGATTTGGGAGCTTGCCCGAACGGGCAGGGAAAAAATAACCGACTGCCCGGGGCACAGAGGAGAAAGAACGGGCAGTCCGCGAGGCTGGCGGACTGAGCTTGCGGGCTGGGACCTTGGTCATTTTGAGCGACAGTCAGACTTAGGCGCGACTTGGGCGACCTGGGCGATCTGGCTCGCAGCTCGTCGGCTCGAGCACCTGGTATAAAATCGGCGACCTGGGCGGACTGAGACTCTTGAGTCCGGCAGAAAGGGGGGTGGATTGCTTGGCTGGAGATGATGCGGATTCTGGGGTTAACAGGTTGGCTCTTGCAGCTATCTCTTTCTCAGGGAATAACCCAGAGCTTCCTTGTTTGTGTAGATGAAGATGGAACCAACAAACTTGTCATTGAAGATGTTGATCTCAACAGCTGACTTGCTCTTTTTCCTTCTCATCTTGAGCTTCTTGTTCTATAGCTCCATAATAATTGCAGAGAAGAAGAAGAACTGTTGCTTCTTTTATGTATTGAGACCCAATGGCTCTTTTAGCAATGGGTCCCACACATTTAATGTTGGCTGTAAATTTGCTTTAACGCCAACTGTCATACAATAGGTCTGCATCAACCTTTGTCGTGTACTAAATTCATCCCGCCACTTATTTGAAATATGTTAACTTATTAATTTGCTGATGTCACCAGCTGTGTACATAGCCAAAAATCAAGCTTCATAGAATAGGCATTGAGTGAGTAAGCATCACTCAATGCAAAAACACTTAGACATATTCACTGTCTCTTGGCGTTGAGTGAGTCACCTTCACTCAACATGAAATTACTTAGAATATTATGTCTGATTCTAGGCATTGAGTGATTCAGCTCCACTCAATATGAATCTTGCTTTATAAGCTTTACGCTGCTTGGCGTTGAGTGAGTAAGAATCACTCAATGCCAAACCACTTAGACAAAATTCTGTCTTCACTAGGCATTGACAACATTGAGTCAGTAACCTCCACTCAACGCATTTTGCCTTAACCAAATTTCTTCTTATTCAGCAACATAAGCGTTGAGAGCGTTGAGTGAATACGTCTCACTCAATTCTTTCTACCTTAGCCAATTTTCTGTATTTAGTAGCATGACATTGAGTGAGTTGATTTCACTCAACGCCTGTGGACTTAGCCACATTTTAGCTCATTCCAACTTTAGGCTTTTACTGCTTTAGCCTATCTCACAGCCTTTTGTGGTATGGCATTGTGTGAGTTGACTTCACTCAATGCTTGTGGACTTTTCCATTTTCTCAGCTTGCCACTACCTTGGCTTTGACTGTATAGGCTACACTTAGTGCTATAAGCCATCTGGCATTGAGTGACTGATCTTCAGTCAATGCCTATGGACTTAGACAGTAATCTGTCTTTCCACCACTTAGGTAAGAACTTACCTGACTTAGCCACTTAGGCCACCTGTCCCATCATAGCTTATCATGACAAACTACAATCATTCACCTTAAACACAAGTTAGATCACAACATTTGTATACATTATTTTGCTAGTCCTTCTTCAAATTCAGGACATTGACATTAATGGACCCAACATGCGCTACCGTGATAACATAATTCAACCCATGAATGCCTACTGAGGGATGAAAATACACATGTTTGAGGAACTAGTATGTTTTAATAATTGCTTTTGGCAATATTCGTAGTTGCTTAATTATGTGTTTCATATTATTGGCGACTAGAAGTGGTGCGGGGAAGCAAGAACCCCAATGCTCGGTGGAGATTAATGCACCAAATAAGGTTCAAACACCTCCTTCTGCGAAAACTACACGGTTAGTTGCTGAGGTCATGTTCGCAATGATGAATGTGGAACTAGGGTTCAGAGACAACATCCTATTCCTGTGATGGTTCACGAACCGGTTGGCATGGATGAGCGTGTAGTGGTGAGACAAGTGGGCGTTGAGCAGCCGCAAACCGAGCAACAAAGTAGCAACTGAAACACATGATGAGTTTCAATCCCCCTGTGTTTATGGGTATTGGAACCCTTACACAAGCCGAAGGTTGGCTCTTAAGAATAAAGAAGGTCCTAACGGAAACTTAAACAGAGGAGTGGAAAAAAGTCATTGTGACTATCTTCATATTGGATGGTGAGGCAAGACTTTGGTGTGATGAGCTGGAGCTGCACCAGTTTTCTTGTCGACCTTTGAGTGAGATCTCAATGGAGGAATTCTCAAGGAGTTTTCTAGCAAGATATGTTCCATCGGCATAGTAGATTGCGATGGAGAACCAATTTCAAAGGCTAACTCAAGGTTAGAGGTCGGTGGACAACTACTTACACGAGTTTACGAGGTTGGGAAGATATACATGCTTTACGTTTGCAGATGAGGATTGGGAAAAAAAACTGGTTCTATGAAGGGTTGAGAGATAACATGTGGTTGCTTCTCTCAGGACTAATGATGCAGGGTTTCCTTACCTTGGTCAATATGACACGTT
Organism: Platanthera zijinensis; assembly: GCA_039513925.1. Lineage (NCBI taxonomy): Eukaryota > Viridiplantae > Streptophyta > Magnoliopsida > Asparagales > Orchidaceae > Platanthera > Platanthera zijinensis. The sequence continues at coordinate 168,582,297 of CM077082.1, read as the reverse complement.
CTCTTGAGCTGGACAAGAAGCGCGTGCAGCGTAAGAATGATTTGGCAGGGAAGAAGAAAGAGTTCAAGGTACCTAGTTCTTCAAAGTCTGGGTTTCAACGGTCGAAAAAGAAGCCTAAAACTTCTGCGCTGGCTCCTTCTTCTCCTGCGTCTGGAGCAACTTCGGCGAGATGTTCGCCCACATGTTATACATGTGAAAAGGTGGGTCATATAGCTCGAAATTGCTGGAGTGTCCTTCCAAAAGAGGAGAAAAAGATGGGTGCATCTTATGCTGAAAAGGGAATGTCAGTGATGGAATCAACTACATCCCAAGCAGAACCCCGAGTTTTTAATCTTGGCAAACAGGAGGCCATAATACAAAGTGATGTCGTAACAGGTTTGATTTAAGATAAAGTTTTTACTGCTTTCCATACTTAGTACCTTGTGCATTGCTTGTGCATGATTGGTTTAATTTAGTCTTTGTCCTAATTTTGGAGTGTCATGCGAGAGCACTGTTCGATACAGGAGCTTCTCAATTTTTCTATCGGAATACTTCGTGGGGCGTATTGGAGTGCCTTCGTTTACGCCTACATATCGAGTGAATTTGGTACTACCTAACGGGTGCTTGATGCGTACAGACCGAGCATGTTGTGTTGAGGTGCGAATAGGAAGTCGGGACTTTGGATTGGAAGCATCATTGCTACCGATATCGGAGTTTGATGTAATATTTGGTATGGACTGGCTCTCGGAGAAGAAGGCCTATATAAATTATAACTCTAAGGAAGTCACACTGAGGAAGAATACCGAACGAGAGACTAAATTCACTGGTATGCAAGGATCGAGCAAGACATTGATGTCTGTAATCAAGTGGTCAAGGCAGTTTGGAAGGGCACGGAGTTGTTCTTCACACTGTTGGAGGCTGTTGAGCCAAGGCCTAGTGTGAGTTATGTTCCTATTATATCGATGTACGTTGATGTGTTTCCTAAGAATATTCCGTGGTTACCGCACCAGCGGGGGATTGACTTCGTTATTGAGTTGGTGTGAGGTGCGAAACCTGTAGCCCGCTTGCTATATCATGTTGCGCCAAAGGAGATGGTGGAACTAAAGGTTCAATTGCAAGAGTTGCTGGAGAAAGTCTTTATACGCCCAAGTATATCACCTTGGAGCGCTCCGGTCTTATTTGTGAAAAAGAAGGACGGAAGCTTGCAGCTATGCATTGACTATTAAGAGCTGAATAAACAAACAGAAAAGAACAAGTATCTGATTCCACAGATAGATGACTTGTTCAATCAGTTAGTGGGCTCAACTGTCTACTCAAAGCTAAATTTAAATTCTGTCTATTACCATTTGAGGATTCGGGAATGTGATATTCCTAAGATAGCGTTTGGTACACGCTATAGTCATTATGAGTTCACAGTAATGTCGTTTGGGCTAACAAATACGCCATTGGTTTTTATGGACCTAATGCACCGAACATTTCAAGAGAACTTGGATTTATTTGTCATCATCTTTATTGATCACATTTTGTTGTACTCTCAGTCTGAATAAGATCATGCAATCCATTTGCGGATGGTGTTGCACACCCTGAGAAAGAACAAGCTCTACGCCAAGTTTTCAAAGAGCTAGTTCAAGTTGTCGTTAGTCGCCTTTATTGGCCATGTGGTTAGTGGAGAGGGCATTGCGGTGGATCCTGCGAAGATAGTTGTGATACGAGAGTGACCGGTGTTGTCTTCTGACACCAAATTCAGGAGTTTCCTTGGTCTGGCATTCTAATATAGGCGCTTTGTAGAGAACTTCTCGCGGATAGCCTAACCACTCACCACACTAACGAGAAAAGATCAGATGTTTGTTTTGACGTCGGAATGCGCACGAGCGTTTGAGGAGCTGAAAGTTCATCTGACTACGGCGCCAATCTTGACGACGCCATGTGGTTCGGACGGCTATGAAATTTATAGTGATGCATCAAGGAGCGACTTAGGTTGCGTTCTTCTTCAGTTTGGTAAGGTGATAGCTTATGGCTCATGCCAATTGAAAGTGCTTGAGCGAAATTATCCCATCCACGACTTGGAGTTATCGATGGTGATATTTGCACTCAAACTGTGGCATCATTACTTATATGGCGTGAAAGTTGACATCTTCACGGACCATAAGAGCCTTAAGTACCTGCTTGATTAGAAGGATCTAAACATGCAACAGCGGAGGTGGTTGGAGTTTCTCGGCGACAACACCTTCCAGATTCATTATACTCCCGGGAAGGGAAACGTGGTCGCAGATGCCTTGAGTCGTAGGACTCTGACAAGAGCATGTTGGTTGCAGATGCATAATGAACATCTAATCCAGGAGTTGGAGGCCTTAGACATCTCTTGTGTAGACAAGATTGCTACTGTAAGTGCATGCATAAACAGGATGGAGGTACAGTATGACCTTGCGGACAGGGTTCGGCGAGCAACATAACTTGATGAAAGTATACAACATTATATAGTGGATAGGTCAAATGACCAATTCTCCTGGGATGACGGCCTTTTGCGGAAAGGTGATCGTTTGTGAATCCCGAATGTGGGTAAATTATGTGAAGAATTGTTGTATGAGGCACACTTTACGAAGTATTCAATCCACCCAGGGAGCACAAAAATATATAAGGACATGAAGAAGATGTTCTGGTGGCCATGTTTGAAGAAAGATATAGCCCATTACATGGAAAAAGGACATACTTGCGTGTTGGTAAAAGCTGAATGTCAGAAACCCGGAGGTTTCCTGAAATCACTACCTATTCTGGAATGAAAGTTTGATGATAGTTTGATGGATTTCGTGCAAGGTTTGCCGAGATCACAATACAGGAACGATTCTATTTGGGTGATTGTGGACCGATTGACTAAAGTGGCTCATTTCATTCCGAACAAGAGGCACGATTCAGTGGAAAGCTTTACTAAGCTTTATGTAGAGCAAATAGTACGATTGCACGATGTTCCCCGTAGCATCGTCAGTGATCGAGATGGGCATTTTACTTCAAATGATTGGAAGCTAATCCACCAACTATTTGCTACCAAGTTAAAGTTCAGTACAACCTTTCATCCGTAATCGGATGTCCAGACTGAGAGGACCAACAGAACAATGGAGTACGTGTTCTGTATGTATGCCTTGGATTTCAGGAAGAGGTGGGAAGATCACCTCTATATGATTTAGTTCGCCTATAATAATAGCTATCAAACTAGTATACAGATGGCTCCCTTTGAAGCATTATACGGTAGGAAGTGTCGTACACCGTTAGCTTGGGGCGGAAACAGGCGAATCAAAGCTCTATAAACGTAAGGAGGTCGAAGATTCAAATTCGACCATACGTATTATTCAAGAGCGGCTATTGATAGCCCAGGATAGGCTGAAAAAATACTATAATGCCAAGCATCAGAACATGGAGTTTGCGGTGGGCGATTGGGTATATTTGAAAATTAAACCCTTCAAAGGAGTGTAACAAATACGACGCTTCAAAAGATGAGCCCGAGGTATCTTGGTATGTTTGTAGTGGTGGAGCGAATTGGAGAAGCTGCCTATCGGCTAGCTCATTCGACATAACTGAGTGGCTTGCATGATGTGTTCCACATATCAGTGCTTCGAAAAGTCGTGAAAGAGCCAGCTCAAGTGATTGCAAATGATCGAGTACCGGTCGAATTTGGGATAACGACGAAGGTTAGGCCCATTCAGATCGAAGATAAGGCAGTTAATGTAACGTCCTGATTTGTGCTAGGCCCCTCGTGCGCGTTTTTGAGTCAGGAGAACTGATTTAGGCTCAGAGAGTGCAGGCTATCAGGCGCGCACTCGTGGGGAAAAGGGAGGTTGGGCCAATGTAGGACACGGGTGGGAACACGGGCGTGTCTCTAATCGTGTGGATCGAGTTCTTGAGAGGATTCAAGTTCTCTAGAGGTGTCGAGTGGTTCTCGAGAAAGTGTGTCTAGTATAGGACACGGGTGGGGACATGGGCGTGTCCCTACCCGTGTTCGTCGAGTTCTCGAGAGGAGTCAAGTTCTCAAGAGGTGTCGAGTGGTTCTCGAGAAAGTGTGTCCCAAGCAGGACACGGGTGGGGACACGGGCGTGTCCCTACCCGTGTGCGTCGAGTTCTCGAGAGGTGTCGAGTGTTTCTCGAGAAAGTTTGGCCCGAGAAAGACACGTGTAGAGACACAGGCGTGTCTCTACCCGTGTGCACATCTTTAAAAGCCGGTCGTATCATCCGGGGCAGGACACGGGTGAGAACACGTGCATGAACACGGCCGTGTCATGTTACACGGGTAGTGGACACGGGCGTGTCCCTACACGTGTTTGTGTCCAAACGACACTCAAACCGTCAACGCTGTTTAACCCGAGCAGGTCACGGGTAAGGACACGGTCGTATCCCTACCCATGTCACTTCTGTATAAAAAAGAAAAAGTGAACCCTAGCCATCATATTCTCTTACAAGCCCTATTTTTTGAAGAGGGACTTCTGGAGGAGGTAGATTTTGCTGGAGCCAACCAACCCCGTGAGGAAACGCCACCTCCGTCAAGGGAAAAACAATGCCAATGAGAAGGAGAGTGTGGCAGGTTTACGGGCTCGCCAATCGTCATACTGAAGGGAGTCGACTGCTAGACCTTGGGCGGTTTGGCTTGGTCCTCGGTGTTCATGTCCCGAGGCTCCTTCCATGCCAAGTGAACGGTTAGGCTTGGTCCTCGTGCTCTTTTCCGAGGCTCCTTCCGTGTCACGAATAGGCCAGTTCGGGGCTGGGATCTCGGTGCACATCTACCCGAGACACCCGCTTAGCCGTAGTACACATGTGAGCTCCGTTGTTGTGTCCTTGGTGTTGAGGTGTACGAAGGCCTAGGCTAAGTAGTGTGGATACCAGCCTAGTAGTGGAGATGCCCGCTCCACTATCACCATCCAGCCACGACGATTGATGCCTGAGAGTTTAGCTACCTGCTCGAATAGTGGGAACTATAAGTCTATTTCGACATAGCGAGTGCATGTGCGTGTTCATGGGTGAGTCATTGCATTGCATACATGTCATTACACTCCATTGCATACACAAGATCCTCATCGTATAAGTTGTATGGGCACTCCTATAAGATGAGTTACTTACTGCTTAACGATCCTCAACCTATATGTTTGTATGGGCATTCATATAAGTTGAGTTACATTCTGTTATATTACTATAATCTCATGCTGCTATAGAAGATAGAACTGCTAGAATAAGTTGTTGCTTATTTATTACACTACTTAATCACATTGAGATATATCACCTGCTTGTACCTAAGTTTCATTTATATTGTACCCCGTTCCTTTCTCCCCCCGATGCCGAGGTGTCGCCGGGGGAGCGGATGTGAAACCACTTAATCTTTAGGACTTATGGTTGCTACGTTTTCCTTTTTAGGAGGAAACCCCAAAGGTGGAGCAGCAGGGTATGCAGCCGGACAGCCATGCCAGGACGACAGGGCCTGAGGGGATTGTACCTTCGCTACCGTCGGTTACTGATGTGAGTTTGAGAGGCTTTTGTTATACCCATTTTTGGGAAGACTATTTACGAACTCTGATGTTAGAAGCTTCTTGAAGCTTCTTTACTGTTGATTATTTTATGGACTATCTGCTTGGTGTGGGTTTGACTTCTCTATTATATTTTGTTGGGTTGGCAATGTATGATATTGATTATGGCTGGCAGGATAGGCGTCTTGTGGTACAGACTAGCCTGAGTGTTAGTGTTACTGCAAGGCGGCTGTTCTGGGCATAAGACCCCTCTCGTGCCGTGTGTTGTGTTCTGGGAGGGGGGTCTTACAATTGGTATCAACTTGCTACGATCCTGAACTGAATAAGTCATTTAAAAATGGTGCCACCCCTGTTTGGTTGGTCAGTTTCGGGACAAACTGACTTAGCAGAAGCAGTGGTGTGCCCATATGTAATTAACACTAAGTTTGTCCTTCTTTGACTTTAGATTAGCCGACCTAACCTTAAGTTTGTACCTTACATGTAGATCCCAGTACTTGTTGAGCCGGTGAGGGGCACCCCCGCCCCGTCCGTACCTACACAATTCCAACAATCCGAGCTGGGGCAGACGCTCACAACTACCTTAGACGCCTTCAGGTCCCAATCTCAGCAAGCCCCCATACAATAGCAGGGTCCGGGATCAACTTTGTTAAGAACTTTCTGAGCTCTCTCCCCTCCTGTTTACCTTGGGATGGAGTCGGCAGTGTGTACGGAAGAATGGATCAACACTGTACAAGAACTGTTAGCTCCTATAAGGTGCACAAACAACATGGTGGTGACACTTGTAGTGAAACTCTTAGAGCTGCACGCCAAAAGGTGGTGGAAGTCCCTCATGGGCTCCACTTTTCAAGGATAGATGTACACGGATATCGGTGGGAGTGAATTCTCTGAAGCCTTTTTAGAGCATTTCATCCCCTCAGCAGCTCGGGATAATCTTGAAGAGAGATTTTTGTAACTGAAGCAAGGGTCTAAGTCGGTGACAGAATACCAACGGGAGTTTCAGCACTTGGCTAGATTTACTGACTCTTATGAGTTGGATGATAGAGGATGCGCAAAATGATTCTACAAAGGCTTGCGTGACTCCCTAAGGCAAGCCCTTTTGTTTATAGCGGACTCTAGTCTAGCCGAGATTATTGACATGGCGAAGAGGTTGGAAGAGGACTATTTGGAAAGTTGTAAGAGGCCAGCTGAAGGGGTGATGGAAGCAGGCCCTAGCAATAGAAGGAGATTTGGTAATAGAGGAGGAAGAGGATATCAAAGAGGTGGCAGACGATTCCCCCAGAATTTTAGGATGGAGCGCCCGGTTCCGCATCCGCTAGCATTGCCTCAACCTCAACAATTTCCACAACCCGGTGAGCGGCAGGAGCGAGTGTGCTTCGAATGTAACCAAGCGGGCCAAATTCGATGCTACTGCCACAACTATTTGGAAATGCGCCTCTCGCTTTCCCTCCGGCAGCTCCTCGAGGGCGGGGGCACATGCGTGGTCGAGGACGAGGACCACGAAGAAGAAAACCCCGGGCCTGCTCGGGATCAGATGTATGCGTTGGACATGACACAAGAGCGGAACCCTCAGGAGGTGATTGCAGGTATGATTACAGTTAGTCATTTTATTTTCATTAATATACTCAACTTGCTTAAAATATATTAGACACCTAGCTTCAGAATTATTATTGACACTTAGGCACCGTAATGGTCGGCGGGAAACCGGCCCATACGTTATTCGATACCGGTGGCTCGCACTCTTTTGTGTCTGAATACTTCATCAAAGATATAGATGGAGTGCAGTACTTCACTGGTATTGCTCGAAGGGTGCGCCTTACAGACGGATCGGAGATGACGGCAACCGTGAAGTGCGAGTTTGAGGTTCTCCTTGAAGGAAAGCTCTTCGACACCCCTTCCACAGTCTCTGTAATGCCGGAGTTCGACCACATTTTGGGCATGGTATGGCTAGATCAGCACAATGCGAAGATTGACTGCACGCAGAAAAGGATCTCGTTGAGACATGGGGACTCGGAGGTCATCTTTCAACGTATAAACTTCGCGCCTCATATGATATTATCTTCAGTCCAGGCTTTAAAAGCCAACATGAAGGGGGATGAAGTTTTCATGATCTATTTCGAGCTGAAGGAGTTGGCCTTAGATATCAAGGATGTGCGGGTGGTGCGTGATTTCCCCGAAGTGTTTCGGGAGAAATTGCCACGATTACCCCCACACAGAGAAGTAGATTTTAAAATCAATTTAGTACCGGGTGACAAGCCTGTCTCCAGGACTTTTTATCGGATGGCCCCAAAGGAACTCGCGGAGTTTAGGATTCAATTGCAAGAGTTCGTAGAATCAGGATTCGTTCGCCCCAACTCATCACCTTGGGGAGCCCCTGACCTTTTCGTTAATAAGAAGGATAGAACCCTGCGATTTTGCATAGAATATCGGGAGCTCAACCGACTAACAGTACGAAACACCTATCGGTTACCTCAGATCGATGAGTTTTTCGACCAACTGGTGGGAGCGCATTGATTTTCCAAGCTAGATTTGCGGTCGGGGTATTATCAATTGAGAATACAAGAGGATGACATTCAGAAAACGGTTTTTAGCTCAAGGTACGGCTTGTATGAGTTCACAGTGATGCCATTTGGGCTCACTAATGCCCCCATGAGCTTTCATGAGCTTAATGAACAGAGTGTTTGAGCCCTACCTAGATGTTTTTGTCATTGTTTTCATCGAGATATCTTGGTCTACTCCAAGATGGAGTAAGAAGACGTCGAGAATCTGGCCTTAGTACTGAAGAAGTTAAAAGAGCACGCCCTATTCGCCAAGTTCAGCAAGTGTGAGTTCTAGCTTAAGAAGGTTGCCTTCTTGGGTCATGTGATCAGTGGGGTTGGGCTAGCTTTGGATCCAGCCAAAGTGAGTGCCGTGAAGGAGTGGTCTATTTTGAAGTCAGCGACCGACATTCGGAGTTTCCTTGGACTATCCGGGTACTACCGCAAGTTCGTTAAGGGATTTTCAAAGGTTGCTCTTCCTCTTACTTCCCTAACAAAGAAAGGTGTGTCGTATGATTGGAAACCCCAATGTGAAGCTGTGTTCCAGGAACTGAAGGACAAACTTACATCCGCACCCATCCTTGTCCTTCCCTCCGGGAAGGAAGGATTTCAAGTTTACACTGACGCATCATATCAAGGAATGGGAGCGGTATTGATGCAACACGGTCATGTGATTGCCTACGCTTTAAGATAATTGAAGAAGCATGAAATCAACTACCCAGTACATGACTTGGAATTGGGGGCAGTAGTGTTCGCCGTAAAGATTTGGAGGCACTATCTATACGACGTTCACTGCGAAATATTCTCGGATCATAAGAACTTAAAGTTCGTCCATACCCAGAAGGAATTAAATCTGAGACAGCGACGGTGGTTGGAGTTTTTGTGTGATTATGATTATACCCTGAACTACCACCCCGGAAAAGTAAATTGTGTAGCCGATACTTTGAGCAGGAAGGTACTGGAAGCAAGTTCCGAGTCCCGGTTGGTGCATATGGAGTTAGCTCCGATGCTTGAGGAGATGGAGATCACCTTGGTATACAAGGACCAATCGGATGGGTATACGGAGTACTTGACCGCAATGAATATAGTTTGCGACGTGCGAGACCGGATCCGGGCAGAGCAAGGAAGGGATGAGGCTCTGGCCCCAACAATAAAGTTAATTGAAGGTAGGACAACTAGCGAGTACTCTCTAAAGGATGGCCTCGTTCATTTCCGTGGCCGGCTTTACATTCCCAAGGGCGGTAATATTCGGGAGGATATCATACGGAAGACCATGTGTTGGCCGGGGATGAAGAAAGACGTCAGGTATTTTGATACGCATTGAGAGGCCTGTCAAAGAAACAAGGCAGAATGTAGGAGCCCCGGTGGATTGTTGCAGTCATTGCCCATCCCCAAGTGGAAGTTCGAGGAAGTTTTCATGGACTTTGTCACTGGTTTGCCTCGCTCCCGCTCAAGGAATGATTCGATATGGGTAATCGTTTATCGTTTGACGAAGGTAGCCCGTTTCATACCTATGAAGAAAGAAGCACACGTGGATGTTTTGGTACGCCTTTTCGTGGAACAATTCGTACGGTATCATGGCGTGCCAAAGACAATTGTTTCTGATCGAGATGGTCAGTTTACCTCTAGGGAATGGAAGGCGGTGCAGGCATGTTTGGGTTCACCTCTTACCTTCAGCACAGTGTTTCACCCTCAGACCGACGGGCAATCTGAAAGGACTATCAGGACATTGGAAGACTTATTGAGGTTGTGTGTGTTGGATAGAGGAGAGCTGTGGGAAAGGATCCTACCCTTGGTAGAATTCTCTTACAACAACAGCCATCAAGAAAGCATCGGGATGGCGCCCCATGAAGCCCTTTATGGAAGAAGGTGTAGAACACCCTTGTCTTAGGTGCATGATGAAGATCCGAAGGCTTTGGGAATTGAATACATAGATAATACTGATGTGGCTATAAGGCTAATACGGGACCGCTTGCTCGAGGCTCAAAGTCGTCAAGCGAAATATTATAATGCAAAGCACCGGATGGTGAAATTTCAAGTGGGAGACAAGGTATTTTTGAAGATCAGGCCGATGCATGGAGTATCTAGGGTACGTGGTGTGACGAAGCTCAGCCCAAGGTACGTTGGGCCCTACGTCATCTTGGAAAGGATTAACCCGTTGGCATATAGATTGGAGTTACTGCCAGAGCTAGAGAATCTTCATGATGTATTCCATATATCGTCACTCCAAAAAGCGTTGTTGCGGCCTGAACAATATGTTCAAACCACTAACGGAGTAGTTGCGACTGATAGGTTGGTGCGACTAGAGCCTGTGCGGATAGTAGACAGCGAAACAAGGACCTTGCGTTGCAAAAGTGTTCCGCTAGTGAAAGTGATGTGGTCCAATCATGGGAAAGAGGAGTATACGTGGGAGCCGGTGGACTTGATGCAAAAGCGCTACCCGAAGCTATTTCATCAAGGTAATCTTTAACATCATATTTCATTTTATGTTTTTGTATGCTTTTCTCTCCCCGTAGCCTTAACCAGATTTCGGGGATGAAATCTTTTATTTTGTTTATATGATTTGTAATGTCCCAATTTGCGCTTAGCCCCTCGTGCGCGTTTTTGAGTCAGGAGAACTTATTTAGGCTCAGAGAGTGCAGGCGATCAGGCACGCACTCGTGGGGAAAAGGGAGGTTGGGCCTGTGTAGGACACGGGTGGGGACACGGGCGTGCCCCTACCCATGTGCGTCGAGTTCTCGAGAGGAGTCAAGTTCTCGAGAGGTGTCGAGATGTTCTCTAGAAAGTGTGTCCTGTATAGGACACGGGTTGGGACACGGACGTGTCCCTACCCATGTGCGTCGAGTTCTCGAGAGGAGTCAAGTTCTCGAGAGGTGTCAAGTGGTTCTTGAGAAAGTGTGTCCCCAGAAGGACACGGGTGGGGACATGGGCATGTACCTACCCATGTGCGTCGAGTTCTCGAGAGGTGTCGAGTGGTTCTCGGGAAAGTGTGGCCCGATCAAGACACGGGTAGAGACACGGGTGTGTCTCTACTCGTATGCACATCTTTAGAAGCCGGCCGTGTCATCCGGGGCAGGACACGGGTGAGAACACGTGCATGAACAAGGCCGTGTCATGTGACACGGGTAGTGGACACGGGCGTGTCCCTACCCGTGTTGGTGTCCAAGCGATACTCGAACCGTCGACGCCGTTTCACCCGAGCAGGACACGGGTAAGGACACGGCCGTGTCCCTACCCCATGTCACTTCTGTATAAAAGAGAAAAAGTGAACCCTAGCCGTCTCATTCTCTTACAAGCCCTATTTTCTGAAGAGGGGCTTCTAGAGGAGGTAGATTTTGCTGGAGCCAACCAACCCTGTGAGGAAACGCCACCGCCGTAAAGGTAAAAACAATGCCAACGAGAAGGATGACAAGATCCATGGCCGGAAATGGCGGAACCACTAGAAATGAGGTGAGCTTCCTCCCCTCTCCCTTTGTGCTAGATCTATAGTTATTCTTAGGCGAGACATCGACTCATATGGGTCTTGATGAGTGAGAAGAAGATTTCTAGGAGGGCCTTTCTAGAACTTGTGTTCTAATGTTTAGTCATCTTCAACCCCCCCCCCCCCCTTCTTCAAAGTGATGATGGGGGTGGATTCGTGAAGAGGAATGACCTTAAGAAGGTGAATAAGGGTGGAGGAACTTCTGGTTGAAATTTGGGAAGACTGGCTTGAAAAGAAAGATGAACCGATGACGTTCATTCCGCTTCAAGATACGTGAAGAAATCTGTATTCTGTACGTAACGACCTTCTTGGCTATTTTTAGGCAAGAAAAGGTCAAATCTGGGCTTTCGACTAAACACGAAAGTTGTATCCCTTGAAATGACCTTTCCAACGAGTGGTTACACTCCTTCGGGTTAAGTTTGTAGCCACAGGAATGCCTGATCGAAGTACGGGCTGTAAGCTAAGCGCACAGAAATGATATTCTGTACGCACCAGGCTTTGAAGCCGATTTCATGTGGGATACAGTCTTATCTGGGTTGCATAATGAACATGAAAGTTATATCCCACGGAAATATCTTTCCATTGAGGGGTTTCACGCACTCACGGGATTCTTGTAGCCACGGGAATCTTCGGTTGAAGTTGTTGTCTGCAGTTGTTCTGCACCTGAAATTCTTGGATTAGTTTTATAATTAAAGTTGATCTGAGGAAGAGGCTTGGTAACAATCCGACGTTAATTCGTAGGTAAATCATAATATGCATGGTTGTGATAATTCAACGCATGGTGAAACTATTGGATAGGCCCCACATAAGCTAAAGGTGAAATGGCATGTGATTGAATGAAGTGACTTTGTGGGGGATAGTGAACAGATGAAAATTAGTGGATTAATCACGTGAATACTAGAACTTGTGTATTCGGTCTGTGTTGATTGATTTGATCATGTGTGGTGGTAATCGGATGAGTAACTCATGTGCTCACGAGTGATAGGCTTGGTAAACTAAATGTTGTTGGTGCCGTAAGAAGAGTCATGAATGGAAGGTTGGGCTTGGTCCTCGTGCTCGTATCCGAGGCTCCTTCCATACCACAGTGTGGTTGAGTGGCTCGCAGTGTAAGTCGATACGCGGTGTCGTAATCCCGGGTTAAGGATAGTGTGGCAGGTCTACGGGCTCGCCAATCGTCACACCGATGGGAGTCGACTGCTAGACCTTGGCCGGTTGGGCCTTGTCCTCGGTGTTCATGTCCCGAGGCACATTCCGTGCCAAGGGAACGGTTGGGCTTGGTCCTCGTGCTCTTTTCCGAGGCTCCTTCCATGTCACGAATCGGCAAGTTCGGGGCTAGGATCTCGGTGCACATCTACTCGAGACACCCGCTGAGCCGTAGTACGTATGTGAGCTCTGTTTTTGTGGCCTTGGCATTGAGGCATACGAAGGCCTAGGCTAGGTAGTGTGGAGACCAACCTAGTAGTGGAGATGCCTGCTCCACTGTCACCGTCCGGCCACGACGGTTGATGCCTGAGAGGTTAGCTACCGGCTCGAAAAGTGAGAACTTCAAGTCTGTGTCGACATAGCGAGTGCATGTGCGTGTTTATGGGTGAGTCATTGCATTGCATACATGTCATTACACTCCATTGCATACACAAGATCCTCATCATATAAGTTGTATGGGCACTCCTATAAGATGAGTTACTTACTGCTTAACGATCCTCAACCTATATGTTTGTATGGGCATTCATATAAGTTGAGTTACATTCTGTTATATTACTATACTCTCATGCTGCTGTAGAAGATAGAACTGCTAGAATAAGTTGTTACTTATTTATTTGCTGCTTAATTCACATTGAGATATATCACCTGCTTGTACCTAAATTTCATTTATATTGTACCCTGTTCCTTTCTCCGTCCGGTGCCGAGGAGTCGCTGGGGGAGCGGATGTGAAGCCACTTAGTCTTTATGACTAACGGTTGCTACGTCTTCCTTTTTAGGAGGAAACCCCACAGGTGGAGCAGCAAGGTATGCAGCCGGCCAGGACGACAGGGCCTGAGGGGACGGTACCATCGCTATCGTCGGTTACTGATGTGAGTATGAGAGGTTTTGTTGTACCCATTTTTGGGAAGACTATTTATGAACTCTGATGTTAGAAGCTTCGTGAAGCTTCTCTACTATTTATTATATTATGGACTATCTGCTTGGTGTGAATTTGACTTCTATATTATATTTGGTTGGGTTTGCAATGTATGATATTGATTATGGCTGGCAGGATAGGCATTTTGTGGTACAGACTTGCTTGAGTGTTAGTGCTACCGCAAGGCAGCTGTTCTGGGAATAAGACCCCTCTTGTGTCATGTGTTGTGTTCCAGGAGGGGGGTCTTACAGTTTAGCAGCTGCGGAACAAGATAATCAGGATGGTCAAGGTCTGGTGGGACAACTATGGTCGTTAGGAGAAAAACATGCGTGCTGATCCCGAGTTGTTTGTATAAAATGTTGTAACATTTTTTTATGAAGAAACTATATGTTGTAACATCATTGTTACTGTTTCTGATAGTTGTATGCAAATTTCGGGACAAAATTTCTGTAAAGAGGGGAGGATTGTAACACCCCAAAAGAATTAGGAAGAAACAGGCTAAAACGTCGAACAGAGTTCGGCAAAAGCCTCGAATAGAGTTCGGCGAGCGTCGAATGGAGTTCGGCGAGCTTCAAATAGAGTTCAACAAAAGCGTCGGACGGAGTTCGGCGAGCGTCAAACAGAGTTCAGAGAGCGTTGAATGGATTTCGGCGAGCGTCGAACGGAGTTTGGCGAGCGTCGAACGGAGTTCGGCGAGCGTCGAACGGAGTTTTCCAAAACGTTAGACGGAGTTCGACGAATATACCTCTATTATGTGTTATGTATCCATTCGACGAACTAAATCCCGTTTGATGAATTTTGTTCGACGAACTGATCCCTAGTTTATAAATTGTCGAAATAAGATATCGCCAAAGTTGTGACTCGTGTCAGATGGCTGGTGAGCGGCCTGTGTGCGGCAATTGACTTTTTAGCTCAACCTCGGCCATCTTTTCGTTTTGATGAATTGATCGTATGGCTGCGGTTATACCCGAGGCCACTTATGCAGAAGGGTGTGGGAGGAAGAGATCATAATTTCCTTTTTTCTCTCTCTCTCTTCATCTCTTGATTTTTCCTTGAGTAAAAAGGAAGAAAAAGCTAAGGAAGTGTTGGGCTGAGCTTTGTGAGATCGCTTGTTGGAACTACATTTTGGATTTGGGCTAGGTTCACTATTAGGTTTGTTCACCCAATATGTATAACCTAGGGTCATTTGTTAGTTCTATAGTTATGGTTAATCTCATTAAGTTAGATTATTGAACCTGACTTCAGAAGACTTCTGAGACTAAATACTTTAGATACAAGCAGTTTAAAGATTTTAGAAATGCAGTTCAACGATAGCTTAACTATGCTCAACGATTGTCGATCTTAGATCGACGAACTCATAGTTCCTTCTCTAAGTTGAGCTCGACGAAAGTCCAGCTGAGATCGACGATCTTTGATCTCATATTAGAAGTTCAGCTCGACGAAAGTCTATCTCTGGTCGACGAACTTGGAGCTCAAATTGACAGTTCATTTTCAGATCAATGATCTCCTAGCTCAGCTCAACGAAGGAGAATTCTCAGCTCGACGATCGTGGATTTCATGTCGACAAAATTATTCTTGAGTTCGACTATTTCCTTCTAGGTTATGTTCGACATTTTTCCTTTATAGTTTATCAAATCGATTATCATTTCAATTTCAATTATATTAAGGCAGTAATACTGTGATAATTAATGCTCGTATTCTCAAGAATATAGCCGTTTCATGACAACATTAATTATGGTCTTCACAGAGTTATTACTTGTCTTATTTCAATGAGACAGTTAGTGAATTTCATTAAAGACAATTTCTAGCCGTTCAACACCCAGAGTTTCGGCAGTCAGTCAAGGAAAGGAATTCGAATTTCAAATACCAAAAATTTTAAAGGAATATATAAGGTTTATCATTTCATACAACAAAAAAAACTGTAACCTGTGATAGAAAGATTATTCTACATAAAACTGAAAGAAGAACAGCTCTCTTACAAATCAAGTTCTTCACCAGCGTTTGCTTCAGGACTTTCAAGAGACAATCCATTAATATATGTCTAAAAGCTTCCTGAAGATTTTCAAGCTTTTTGAAGGCCTACACCCTGAGTAAAGCTTCCATTCTCCTGAACCATTCTGCGTCTCAGGGGGAGCTTTGACAATAACAATAATCCACTAGTCTTCTCAGAACTTTGAGAAAGAGAAGACAATATCATTTTCTTTTTCCATTTCATGTGTACAGGGTTTAAACTCTTTTCAAAAGTTAGTCTTTGGTTGTTAAGTCTCCTGATCAAAAGACTGAGTTTGGTTTTTGGGCACCTGGTAAAAAGCTCAAAGGGTTTCTAGATCTCCCTTTAATATAGATCTTGTGGTGACAGGGTACCTGAGCAAAAACCTGTGGTGGTGGGGCATCTGATCAAAAACTAGTAGTGGATTCCTATCAGGGTGGTAGAAGAGTGGAAGTACCCAAGTATTAGGGGAACCACTATAAATCTTTGTGTCGTCTGGTTTCTCTACTTGTTGTTTTTCTATGCTGTGATTTTCTTGTTTTATTTATGCCTATTACATATAGATATCACTTATTTTCTTATTTTATTTCTGCTATAAAAATTAATCAAAAGTTTTTAATACTCTATTCACCCCCCCTCTAGAGTTAGTGTGATCTATCCATTCACTTTCAATTGGTATCAGAGGTGTGAGGTTGTTTGGTTTCACATGCTAACACCTGAACCAAAAGATCTTTGATAGATCCCATTTACTCTAGTGTCCTTTATATTATGGCACAAAATAAGGAGTACTCAAGCACCAGACCTCTAGTGTGCAATCTTAACAAGTTTGCACTTTGGAAGGCAAGGATTAGGCTGTATATGAATTAAATTGATGATGACATTTATAACTATATCTTGACAGGTCCCCCTACTTCAACTACAACTATAAGTACCAGTGCAGTGCCACAATCTGAGTGGACTGATGCTCAAAATAAAGCAAAGATTGTTGATGCTAAGGCAATGAATATTCTGGCCCAAACCATGCTTGATGACATATTTCAGAAGGTTGTAGAATGCACTCTGCAAAATCCATTTTTGATTCCCTTAACTAAATGGTAGCAGGATCTGTTGATGAAAGGAAAGATTGGAGATCTATTTTCATTTCACAATATGAGAACTTTAAGAAGGAAGAGTCAGAGTTAGTTGTAGATATGTACAACAGACTCAGCCTGATCATCAATGAGCTGAAGAACCTAAAATAGAACATCTCATTAATAGAGATTAATTATAAGATTCTTATGTGCTTCTCCAACACATAGGATTCTAGGATCTGGCCAATCAACGAAGCTAGAAGCCTAAATGAGATTTCTACTGAGTCATTGTTGTTGATGCACGAAAAGAGAAAGGAAGTCGAGCACCACCAGCTAACGGTTCAAGCACTGGGGAAAGGAGGGGAAAAGGCAAACTGCAAGCAACAATCTACTGAGCGGATGAGAGAAAAAGAGTAGCAGAGCTGTAAGCCATGACAACACCAGATTTCGCCCGCCGCGGCCTGAATGCCTCTCTTGCGACGGGCTTTTCATTGATTAGAATGAGTTTAATTACAGGGTGGTCACAAGTTGAACAAGGGGAAGGAACAAGAGCAGAGAAAGCTTGAGTCCGCAAAGCCAAAGATTCGAGTCTGTAGCCTTCAACAAGTAGGCTATAAGGCTCGAGTCAGCGTGCTTTGGCTGCACCACTTCCCCCTATTTATAGGTTTTGGGGCCTACCCAAACGGGAAGGGCTAAAATAACTGACTGCCCTGGGTACAAGAGAACTGGGAATCGGTGATGGGAAGCAAAAAGAAGAAAACACGCCAGTCCGCGCAGGTGGGGCGGAAATGGCTCGCGGGCTGAAGCTTCCATCTGATGCTGCAAGGCGCGATCCTGCTGGAGGGCCACTGCTTGGGCAAACTTAGCACTATGTCCACCTAAAGAAGATCCTGAGCCGCTCCTACATCAGGACGAACTGGGCGGACTGAAGAATCGAGTCCGCACCTGAACTTGGAAATATGTCGGGGCTTTGACGAGCTGGGCGGACAGCAAAAATTAGTCCGCAGCCGGGGAGGTAGGTGACCTTGGAATCTTGTACGGGTTGCAGACTGAGGGGTTAACATAATCCCCGTAAATTTTTAAGTTTCTGAAAACTTTGAAAATGTTTGCTTAACCGCTGAGTCCGCAAGCTTCATTAATGTTGACGGTGCTATAAATATTGTCGGAGGTTCTGTTTTTGCCAAAAGCTATCATAACCACGGGTCGCTACTCACCCCTTGCGGTCTCAACTCTGCAGTCCGGCATGGTGAGACTTGGCGCGTTCTTCAATAGCCTTGCTGCAAAGAATGAAAAATCAATAACGCAAATGAAAACAAAAAAGGTGATAAAGCGAGGAGGGTCGTACGTCCGCTCTATAGGAGAGAGCTCCCAGAGTAAGAATCTTATTGTAGAAGCAGTCTGCAAGACTGGCGTGCCTGCGCGGGGGAAGTCCAAGGATTCCCCCGTATCACACTCAGAATAGCCATCAAAGATTGCGGATAAGATGCTAAATCAGCCAGAGATTGTTGGTATCCAGAAATCCGCGAACTCAGCGGACATAGTCCGCACTAATGTCGAAGCTGAGGTATCTTCACCGAACGCCCAGAAGCCAATCATTAACCTTGACGAAGATAGGCAACCTGCGGGAGAGGAAGTTGAGAAAGACGCACCTTCACAGGCATTGGTCGTTGCAAACCATGAGACAGTCCGCGAGAGCCAGCCGGACTTAGGGAAGGTTGTCGCGGACACTACTGAGAAAAAGGCACCCTCTGAGAAGAAGAGGAAGAGAGACAAGTCCACTGTGGCCGAGCGGGTAGAGAAGAAACTGTGGGCTAGGAAGGTGAAAAATATCTCTGTGAGGACTTGGGTTACAAGCTTGCAGCACAGGCCGTGGGAAAAAGAAGTATCTTAGGGCGACCTCGTTACCCTGGATGCCCAAATCCAGGGAAATAATTCCCTTTTGTCGGTCAGTCTGTCAACTGACGAAATTCTCAATTCCATTGATGTCGAGCAGCTTCATCTTATCAACAAATCCTTGCTGGAGGTTTTGCAGCCCGAGGATGAAATCTTGTGAGTCATGGTTGGCGAGCACCCTTATTTATCCGCTATAGAGGGAGAAGATCGCTGAGCAGAAGAAGAAGATCGTGGCGGACAAAGAAGCCGAAGATCGGCGAATTGCTGCTGAACTGCTGCGGACAGTTAAACTTTAACCAGGTCCAAGATACTTTAAGCGCAAGTGGCTTTTTACGTCGCCACCACAGAAGTCGAGGCTAGTCAAGTTCATCACAGAAACAGGCAATTTAGTTATTTTGACGAGATTGGCGGCTGAAAGGAGAACTGCGGCTCACCACGAGTGGAGGAAACGACTAAGCACTTTTGACCTGGAGCGGATAAGACGGCCTGTGTTTGATAGTCACCAGCTCGCTGTTTCCTTTGCCAAAAGTGATCTTTTATCTCAATATTTTGAGTCTGCTGCGGACTGGATTTGAATGTGAACTTGGTTTTCTTTATTGCAGGAAGGAATTCGCCTCCAGACTCTCCTGAGACCGGCGAGATCGTGACCACGCCGAATGGTGTAGCTGATGCTGTCTCGCTTGATGAGTCCGCCAAAGATGAGCAGTCCCGCCTGGTCAAAGTCGCAATATTAGAGAAGGAATTTCGAGATGAAATTAAAGAAATCCGAGCGGAGTTAAGGAGGGTTGCAGAGTGCGAGAATGGTGCGGCAGAGCATGAGAAAGCTTTGAAGGATCAGATCGCCAACATCTCTAGGGCGCTGGAAAGATCTGACGGGGAGAGGAAGCGACTTGCCGACGATGCTCACTTCTACAAAGGTAAATATTTGGCAATGATATGGGAAGAGAAGGGCAAGCGGGCTTCTGAGGTCGCAGAAGAGAGGCCACGATTGCCAGATCGCATCGCTCCAGAGGCAGCAGCCCCGATAAAGGGTAGCCGGCCCGCTGTTGACGAGGAGCGGAGCCCGGCAATAGAGCCTATGATCCCTCTGAGCCGGGTGGACCGGAAGTCCATGTATCTGTACAGGTCCTGCCTCTCCATGTATCACCATCTCTACCAGTTTTTTGGCGAGATACTTTAGGTGAGCGACCGGGCGGCTTATCTGTGTATGGATCGTTAGGAGCGACTGTGTGACCTGAGCGAAGAGATCGATGAGTACGTCATCGAGACGAACTGTTATGTATAATATGTGAACAATTCTTTGTGTTGTGTGACTTGTGTAATGAACAATGCTCTGTTTATGCAGATTAAATGTGATATTCGCGTATTATGACGTGAAATTGCGTTTGTTTCTTTATACTGTGTCGTGATCTGTGACGAACTGTGCGGACAAATGTTGCGTCCGTCTTTATAAATTTAACTTTTGAATTAATCTGCAGGTGGGGAGTATTGCGAGCTGGTCGGACTCAATTTATGTTCGCATAAATTATGCTTTGAAATTTGCTTAGCAGGTGCATAGGAAGCTGAAAATTACGAACTAAATCGGACTTAAGCCTGTGTCCGCAGTGTTTTATTTTGGAGATGACAAAACTTATTTTTATGCGAGCTCTGCGGACTAGAAGATTAAGCTATGCGGTCTAGCTGAAATGCTATCAGACCCAGCTGCTATAAATATAGCCATGTTGTTTCTTCTATGCAGGAAAGCAGTTGTAGCAGAGGACCCTGCGACCTGATAATATGGTGTCCGCCAGAACTGATGTCGCGCTTGCTTTCCATGCTACTGATCACATGAAATGCACACTGATGGAGGCCGGCCTTGAGGCCTTCGTTGAGATACATATGGTAGGCACGACTTTGCTTGTCCTCCTGCCTGCCCACGAGGAAAGAATAAACTTTTCAATAGCAACCCAGATCGTTATACCTGTTGACCACTTTGATAGAGGGTTAAAATTCCCACTACTATGGGAGATGGTGGCGATATTCAAGCACTTTGGGATAGTGTCGGGCAAGCTCGCTCCCAAGACCACTGGTGAAATTTATAGCTTTCTCTCCTATTTGCAGTCTGAGAAGATCATATTCTCTCTTAATATTTTCCGAAAAATCTTCTCAGCTCGCTCAATAACACCTTTTGGAGGCCACCCATATAAAGGGATGATTTGTTTCTACTGCAGAGGAATGAAGGTCATGGGTCTGCCTAACAAGATCCATAACTGGACCTCTAGGTTCCAGATCTTTGAGGGCGACCTTGG
Source organism: Platanthera zijinensis (assembly GCA_039513925.1). NCBI lineage: Eukaryota > Viridiplantae > Streptophyta > Magnoliopsida > Asparagales > Orchidaceae > Platanthera > Platanthera zijinensis. Next base: position 168,561,439 of record CM077082.1, on the reverse strand, counting down.
GTTTGTACAAACCTATCCGCAGGAGCGCATGGACACTGCCTTAAAGAGCGTCCAGATTGATGCAGTGGAGCTCGCCATTGTCGAGTTTCTCGAAGGGCCAGGCTAGACATCAAGCATTACATCCCGCTGCTGGCGAGCTTGGATGGCGTGAACCGCGAAGAAAGTAAGCTTCAGCGGACTCATTTTTGTATTCGCCGCGACCTGTTGTGCTAACACTCGTTCTTTTCTTGTAGTGACCTTGCTTGTGCCTGCAATCCTTCCACAAATGCCAAGCGGACTCACCCCTACACAGAAGGAAAGAAAACAAGAAATCGCAAGGAAAAGGAAAGAGGAGGGGGATCCCGCGGCGGATTGCTCCTCATCTGAAAGCTTTGCGATGCAAGGCTTTGGTGACAGCCAGAAGGATCTGAGGGGGAACCCAATGATCCACTGGCATAGTAAGAACAAACATGTCTGCCTATCAACCATGCTGCCTTCATGGAAAAGTCCGAAGATCACCTGTCACGCGCATGTTACGATCTCCGCGCTCTACGGGAAGCACAACCTCCCTCTGCTGGCCGCCTAGGCAAGTGCGAACAGCATCATGACAAACCACTTTGTCTGCTCCCTTACAAGAGATCTTTTCCGACAAAATGAGAAACTTCAAGAAGAGACGAAGTTGGTCAAAGAAAGAAACAAGCTGCTAGGGAAGAGAGTTGCTATGCAGAAAGAAGAGCTTGCGGTAAGTTTGGTTTTTTGCAACGCTCTCTGTTTGAAGTCTGCGGCGAACTGACGTTTGTTTCTATTTTTTTTTGGTCTTTTGCAGGTCGCGTATGACTTGGATAATGACAACTTCTAGGCCGCCATGCTCCCTTTTGTGAAAGAAACCGTTGAGATTCCTATTGAGCGATTTATTCGCGGAAGCTTCTCAAAGGAAGGAGTGGACGGTGTCCCTTTTCTACAGCTATTCCCTTAGTTGGAGGAGCAGGTCGCGGCCATGGGGAGGACTGCAAAAAGAGAGGATGTAATTGCTGAGGATGAAGAAAAATAAGTGGAAGAAGAAGAAGAAGGAGGAGGCAGTGAATTCGAGATCGTTGTGGGTGACGCAGGTTCAAGCCAGCATAGTAGAGATCAGTCTGCCGAGTCTGACGCGTCCACTTCTGGCTCTGCTGATGAGAGCTCGGCCAGCGAGTCCGCAGTCAACAACAACTAAGATAGTAGCAACGGAAGCGGCTCGGAGGGATACTCCCCTGAAATCGATATTGATGGTCTAAACTTTGACGAACCTATAGAGAAAAAACAAAAGAGGAGTGATACATAATGTATTTTTGTTATTATTTTTGTAAAGGTGGCGAACTCAAGATTGGAGTCCACTAAACACTTGGAAGCTGTAACTTGATTTATGAAATACAAAAGGATATTTTGGGATCAACATGTGTCTTCTGCAATGCTCTGTTTTTTCTTGTTTAAATGCAATCTAACGCGCAATGTAGATATTATTTGCACCATATAACTTTTCAACTCGTCAATTAAGAAACCTTATCAAATAGTTTAACTACAGCTCACCGCAATATGAATAAGATTAATGTTATCTAATTGCTTGCCAAAATAATAAACCATTATGCGGACTCTGACGAGTTCCAATAGCAGTCCGCCATTTCCTTTGCCAAAATTGAATAAACCTTTGCAAGCTTAAGAGAGCTTTGATAATAAAAGTTGCGGTCTTAGAAGTAGCAAATTGAAAGAAAAGATAAACCTGACCAAGTATGCGGACTGGGCGGATACTAAAACACAGTCCGCTTTTAACTATAAATAGAAATGACTCGTAGTTCGCGACCAAGCGGGTAGGTGCGCATGGAGAGGCATTGTTTTCTTGAAAGGACACGAAAACTATAAGGTCAACCCAAATGAATCCAGTGGACTTGGACGTTTAGAAAACCATAGTCCGCTCATAATAAAATAGAAATGATCTATTGCTTGTGACCACGTGGGCAGGTGCGGCCGGAGCGGCATTGCTTTCCACACCGGGCCACAAACTATTAAGATCAACCCAAGGAAAACCGGCAGACAAGGAGGACTAGAAAACTAGAGTACACCCATAGTCAAATAAAAATGATCTATTGCTTGTTACCAAGTGGGCAGGTGTGGCCGAAGCGACATTGCTTTCCACACCGGGCCACAAACTATTAAGATCAACCCAAGGAAAACCGGCAGATTGGGCGAACTAGAAAACAAGAGTCCGCCCAAAATCAAATAGAAATGATCTATTGCTTGTGACCAAGTGGGAAGGTGCGGTCGGAGCGGCATTGCTTTCCACACCGGGCCACAAACTATTAAGATAAACCCATGGAAAATTGGCGGACTGGGCGGACTAGAAAACCAGAGTCCGCCCATAATCAAATTCCTGTGAAGAATGAGCTGCAGACTTGTGACCAAGTGGGCAGGTGCGGCCGGAGCAGCATTGCTTTCCACACTAGATCTCAGGATCTGCACACTTAACGAAACTATTCACTGCCCTCTTGCCTAGAGTATAGTCCAAATTGATCTTTTGGGCAAGTGCGGTCGGAGCAGCAGTGCTTTCGTCTGAGATCAACAAGGCTATGGGTCTCCTACAGGCACTGCTTGAGGGTACCAAGGAGTGTTCAAGGGTCACAAACTAAGTTGATCCGGGGGCAGGTGCTTATAGCATTGCTTTCCACACGCGATCATCAAAGTTGTAATGATATCCCTTAAATGGCATGGTAGAGCTATCCTCCACTCTGTCCCTCTATAATACAGAGGTGGGGTCAGGTACTAGCCGGGATCCGAAATCATATATCTGGCCGCACTAGAACCGGCAAGCTCCCACTACACGCTGCGAAATTTCCCCGCAACACGTGGTCTTCATGGTGTTTCGCAAATGACAATGGTTCTAAGGGAGGTTTCAGCTGAACTCGGCGATATCTCCTGGTATCAGGCAACCGTTGGAGTTGTTCAGCAAACAAAAAAAAAGAAAGAACTTAAAAAAGTGTTAGTATGAAGAATTTGATCAATACAAACTTTTGTGAAACTTGCAAAAGAGAGAAAAGAGAAGGTTCAGGGATAGAACTGTTTGAAGTCGCTCTTGCTCAATGCATTAACTGTCAATATTTAAGAGACAAAAAGACACTTCAACAAGTGTTAGCAAGGAGCTTTTTATCAATGATAATCTCTGAAAAGTTTATATAGGAAGGAAAAAAGAGGAGGAGGTTCAGGAATAGAACCGCTTTAGATCATCCCCAATCCATGTATGTGGCACATCTTCTCCTTCAAACGTTTGCAAGCGATAAGCCCCGTTCTTGAGCACTTTTTTGACAATGAATGGCCCAGCCCAATTCGTATTAAGTTTCCCAAATGAGCCGGCTCTTGTAGCAATATCAACCTTTTTAAGAACCAGATCTCCCACTTGAAATTATTTGATCCTCACGTTCTTATCAAAGTAGCGGGCCATTCTTCTATTGATTTCTTCTTGCCTTTTTGCCGCCTTATCTCTCATTTCTTCAATACGTTCCAAGCTAAACTTCATCTCTTCATTATTCAGCTCAAGCCAATCCTCCACGCCTTGTCTAGCAAGCAGAACTCTTGGTGACTGGACTTTAAACTCAACTTGAATAAGTTCTTCTGAACCATGAGAAAGCTTGAATGGAGTTTCTCCTGTTGCAGATGATTGCGTTGTTCTCAGGGTCCAGAGAACCGAAGGAAGTTGATCAGCCCAACTGCCCTTGAGATTCTTTACTTTCTTTTTGAGCATGCTTAGGATCTGCTTATTAGCTGCTTTAACTTGACCATTACTTCTAGGATGATGGACTGACGGATAGCGCAGCTCTATTTCGATCTGCTTGCAAAAATCAACCATCTCATCATTGTTGAATTGTTGTCCGTTGTCAGTGATTATTACCATTGGGATACCATGCAGACAGACTATCTCTCCCCAAATGAAATTCTTCATGACTTGAGTCGTTGTTTTTTCCAATGCCTTAGCCTCAATCCATTTGCTGAGGTAATCAATCATCACTATGATAAAGCATCGTTTTCCGCTTGCCATAGGAAAAGGACCAATGAGATCCATTCCCCAAACTTCAAAGGGCCAAGGAGTTGCGATTGATCTGAGTGACTGAGCAGCTTGATGGTGAAGTGGAGGGAACTTCTGGCACTGAACACATTTTCCTACATAAACCTCAGAATCTTTCTTCATAGTAGGCCAGAAATAACCTTGCCGTAGGATCCTTCTTTCTAAGGTTCTTTCTCCTGAATGACTTCCACATTCACCAGAATGCACTTCTCGAAGAATAGCAGGAATTTCACCTTCTGAAACACATCTTGCCATTGCAGACAAAAAGGTTTTTCTGTATAGAATACCAGACACCAGGTAATAGTAGGCTACTTTTATCTTGAATCTTTTCTTATCTTTGATTGACTGATGAAAGTTTCCAGTTGACAAGTAAAGAATCAGCGGATCCATCCAAGAGGGACGCTGATCAATTTGCATCAACTCTTCTTCATCCACTGCAGGGCGAAAGAGTTCAGAAGTTGTTCCTCCTGAGAGAAGTCCATACTTGGCAAGCATATCTGCCTCCTCATTTTCTGATCTTGGGATGTGTTCAATAGTGAAACATTTGAATCTACCAACTTAAACTTTTACAAGAGTAAGATACTTCTTCAATAGAGGCTCCCTGGTCTCAAAGTAACTGAGAACTTGAGACGCCATCACCAGAGAGTCAGTCTTTATGTGCACATGGTCAATTCTGAGCTCTCTTGCAAGCCTAAAGCTTACTAACAAGTCTTCATACTCTGTCTTGTTATTAGTAACTGGAAAATAGAACTTGATTGCCTACTCAAGTTTGATGCCATTCGGATTGATCCGAACCACACCTGCTCCAGAAGAATTTCTGTCTGAGGCACCATCAACATAGATGGTCTAAGCCAAAGGAGACCTTTCTGCTTGATCAGAACTGGACTCTACAGTATCAATCAGGAAATCTGCTAGTACCTGAGCTTTGATAGTTGTCCTGGGCACATAAGAAATTTAAAACTCACTTAATTCAATTGCCCATTTATCAAACCTGCTTGAATGTTCTGGTCTATACAACACACTTTTAAAAGGCTAATCAGTGACTACATGAATTTAGTGAGCCTAGAAGTAAGGACAGAGTCTACGAGCAGACATATTCAATGCCAAGGACAACTTCTCTAGGATTGGATATCTCGTTTCTACATCTCTTAGAATATGACTGACATAGTAAATTGGGAACTGCCTCCTATTTTGTTCTTGAACGAGAACCGAGCTGACCGCCTCAGGGCCAACTCCTAAGTATAAGAACAACATATCCCCTGATCGGGGGCTCTACAGTAAAGGTATTGAAGTCAATTGTCTCTTTAACTGTTCAAACGCTTGGGAGCACTCTTCCGTCCATTGAAACATGGACGTCCCTCGAAGAGTTTTAAAGAATGATGCACTCTTATCTCCAACTTGAGAGATAAACCTCCCGAGACCTGCCAACCTCCCCCCTAATTGCTGAACTTCTTTTGGAGAAAGGGGAGGAGCCATAACAAGGTTGGCTTTAACTTTATCAGGGTTAGGGGAATGCCCTTCTAGAGTAAGGAGATGACCAAGGAACTTCCCCTTACTCGCCCCAAAAGTACACTTTGATGGGTTTAGTTTCATTTTATATCTATGCAGAGTAGATAAAGTCTCTGCTAGATCTTGCAGGTGTAGTGAAAAAAACTTTCTTTTGACCAGAAGATCATCCACGTACACCTCAAGGTTTCTTCCTTTTTGTTCATTAAACACATAATCAATCATGTGTTGATAGGTCGCACCAGCATTTTTAAGCCCGAAGGGCATTACGAGATAACAATAACAACCATCATTGTTAATAAAGGGCGTATGAGCAACATCAGTCCTATGCATTCTTATTTGGTGGTAACCAGAGAATGAATCTAAAAAACTCATAAAAGAGTACCCTACCGCAGAATCAACTAAAGAATCTATCCGAGGCAAGGGGTAAAAATCTTTGGGGCACACATTATTTAAACAAGTAAAATCCACACACATTCGCCACTTCCCTCCTAGTTTCTTTACCATTACAATGTTTGATATCCAGGTAGGGTATTGAATTTCACAAATAAAATTTACTTTGAGGAGCTTCGAGACCTCCTCTCTGATTGGATCAGCGAGCTTTGTTGCCACATCCCTCTTCTTATGCTGCACTGGCTTGAAGTTGGGATCAACATTGAGATGGTGGCAAGCAACATACATATCAATGCCCGGCATGTCTTCCGCTACCCAAGCGAAGACATCCAGGTTCTTCAGCAAACAAGAGATCAACTCAGCCTTTTGATCTTTTGGTAACTCCGAGTTGATGGAGAGCTTCCACTCCTCCCCATCAGCAATGAGGACTCCTTTCATTACCTGGTTGGGTTCCAGGTGAGCTCCTTCACTTTCCACAACAGCCTCTAATTGAGAAGATGCTTATGCCGATGCTAGGAAGATGAGAGGGGCGATTTCAGTCATGTTGACTGTTCGAAGATATAACTCTCTAACATGCCTTGGGTTGCTCTTGACCCTACACATCCTGCCATCAGCATAAAAGTTGATTGCAAGGTGGTAAGTCGAAACCACCGCTTGATATTTGTTAAGCAAAGGCCTTCCAAAGATTGCATGATAACAACTAGGAGCATCGACCACTATAAACCTAATTGGCTTGATCACTCCTCCAAGCTTTACCGAGAGAGTGACGCTCCCCTCGTCTTCTTTCCTTTCTCCTGAAAAACCGTAGAGTGACCCTTCGGTGGAAAGCAAAGGCTTCCCAGTTCTCAGGGCCTCGAAGGTTGACTTGAATAGGAGATTGACTGAGCTAACAGTATCAATTAGAATTCTATCCACTGTATAATTTTCAATAGCTGCCTTGACTTCAACAGCGTCGTCGAACGGATTGGAAGTTTGAGGAAGATCTTCCTGGACAAAGAAAATATATCCACCAGATCGAGCAGAGGAGGAAAAAGAGACGACCTCTGCCTGGGAAACCCTCACGATTAAAGACTTCGGAGTACCTTCGGTCCCTGCTCCTCAATGAATGTAGAAGAGTCGCCCCAGGGCACCCTCATCATGTGTATCAAAACACTCAGGCCGAACATTGTTAGGCCCCAGACGGCCTACATCCTTTATCTCCATACACACTCTAACTAAACTTTAGCCGCCTCCTTTCCCTTGGAGGTGGAAGGCTTCGAAGAATCACTTTTCTTGCCCAGATCCTTGATCTTACCTCGGCAAGCAATCTTTCAACCAACTGTCGAAGGGCCTTACAGTCTTCTGTTAAGTGACTCTTCTCTCTATGGAATTCACAGTAGTGGGAATTTTTCCTTGGCCTCCACTCTATTTGAGGCACGTTTACCTTTTCCTCTGATCTTCTTTGAATGATCTAGATGACCTCTTCAATGTCGAATCCCAGATCTGCAAGCTCCTCCACAGAGCTTTTCCCATGCGGCCTTGGAGCATGCAAGGCAGTCTGAAGAATAGGAAGCGCTTGAAGCGGTATGGCGGGAGTGGCGGCCAACAAAAGACTCTGATCATGAAACTATTGATGGACGATGAAGGGTTTCTTATGGCGGTGGTTTCGCCCCCTTTTAGAATGAGGCTGGAAGTCAGGCCGAGGAGACTTATTGTGATGATCGTTGTAAGAAGAAGAGTTGAAAGCATCCCTTCCTTCAGCCTTAGCCGTCAGGGATGAGATATAAGTTGGGTTGGCGTTCTTACCCTTGATGAAGCGATTGACCATTGCGATCAATTCTTGGTAGGTTGATTGTGCCTTCGTTGTTGCTTTGAACTTTAAGGGCCCTTCCCGAAACCCGAAACCCCTGGATCTCTTTCTGATAGCGATCAACGAACCGTGCAACAGATTCGTTATCCCTCTGCTTGATGTCAAAGAGAGTTGCTGGTCCATCTTTTCTCTTATTTGATGCAGCAAACCTCAGCAAGAGTTCGCTGCGAAGCTCGGCGAAGGAAGAAATTTTGCCTGGAGACAGCTCGTAGAACCACTCTCTTGCCTGTCCATCGAGAGTGGTAACCAAAAGCTTACATTTCACGGTATCAGAGAGGTATCTCAATGCAACAGCCCCTTCGAATGCCTGCAGATGGGCAATGGGATCAGTCTCCCCTAAGTAGAAAGGAAGATTGGGTTCTCTAAAGTTATTAGGAGCAGACTCCCTTCGGATTCTATCGACGAAGGGGTTTGAGTTTCAAACTCTGCAGGGTAGGAGGGGCGGATTGGAACGAAAGGGTCCGCGGGCTCAGCGGACTAGAGGTCAGCGAAGTCGAGTTGGCAGGCTGGAGTTCCCCTGGCCGCCTCTCTGCAGAAGTCCATCAAACAGGCGAACTGATCAAACTGAGGTTGAAGAGGAACTGCAGGCTTAGCAGGATGGAGAGGCTTAGGAGGAGTGACTGCAGGTGATCACCAAAGAGGAGTTTGGTGAGCTTGAGTCCGGCGGACTGGATTCTGGCAAACTGGGGTCTGGTGAACTGGCGTGTCCGCAATATATTCTGCGGCCTGAGGAGCAAGTCGCTGAGTCAGTGCGAGCAAGGCCTAACTGATGGTATCAAGTCGCTAATCGGTCTCCCTGTGAGATCATTCAGCCTCCAAGCGAGACTATTCTATGGCCTCCCACAGTGAGTCCTCTGGCAAACTATAGCGGCCTGAACGGCAGGCTCGGTGGTCTGACATGTCTGTCCACTAATTTCAAAAAACTACTTGAATATGAAGGTCGCGTGTTAATTATTGATGCACAAAAAACAAAAGGGAGTCAAGAACCACCATATAACGGTTCGAGCACTGGGAAAGGAGGGGAAAAGGCAAACTGCAAGCAGAAATCTACTGAGCGGACGATAGAAAAAGAGTAGCATAGCCGTGGGCCACGGCAACACCAGACTTCACCCGCCGTAGCCTGAATGCCTCTCTTACGACGAGCTTTTCTTTGATTAGAATGAGTTTGATTACAGGGTTGGTCACAAGTTGAATAAGGGGAAAGAACAAGAGCAAAGCAAGTTAGAGTCCGCCAAACCTGAGATTCGAGTCTGCAGCCTTCAACAAGTAGGCTCCATGGCTAGAGTCAGCGTGCTTTAGGTGCACCACTTCCCCCTATTTATAGGTTTGGTGGTCTTCCCAAACAGTCAGGGGTAAAATAACCGACTGACCGGGGTACAGGAGAGCCGGGCAACGATGACGGGAAGAGAAAAGAAGAAAACATGCCAGTCTGCGCAGGAGGGGCGGACTGGGCTCACGGGCTGAATCTTTCGTCTGATGCTGCAAGGCGTGATCCTGCTAAAGGGCCGCCGCCTGGGCGGGCTGAGCACTATGTCCGCCTAAAGAAGATCCTGAGCCGCTCCTGGATCAGGATGAACTGGGCGAACTAAAGAATCGAGTCCGCACATAAACTTGGAAATATGTCGGGGCTTCGACGAGCTGGGCGGACTGCCAAATTGAGTCCGCAGCCGATGAGGTAGGTGACCTTGGAATCTTGTACGGGTTGCGGACTGAGGGGTTAACATGGGCCTAGTGCCTAAAGTTGTAAGGCTAAAAAGCCTGAGTTGTAGGCCAAGAGATAAGGGTGAGGAAGGTGGTTTGAGGACCACTGAGTTTTAGGAGCACTGCAGGGCTCCAAGGTTGGAACCTTTGTAGTTCTGAGGTAGGGTTCTGAAGAGAACCTGAATGCAAGGCTGAGGGCCTAAGGTATAAGCTCGCAGTAGTGTTTTGGTGGAGTTTGTGCCTTGTCTAACATAAGTTAGAAAGGTGGGAGGGAAAGTGGATGTACCCAATTGGGGAACCACTATAAATACTTGTGTATTGTGATGTGTTGCTTGTTCTTATTTTATATTGTAGGTATTAAGGACAAGCTCTAGATCATTTAGTTAGTAGACAGCAAATTGACTAAAGAAATTTCAAAGACCTATTCACACCCCCTCCCCCCCCCCCCTCTAGGTGACTAGCTAACCTTGAAGTAATAACTTTCATTTCTTACTACTTTTAGAAGAGCTACTTCCAGTGCTTTCCTCAGTGATGAGTATAGCCTTCTTTTTCTACTCTTATCTACTCATTATTCTGCTGAAATTGTAGCAAAACTATGTCCCACCAGTCAGACATCTTTGAGCTTCAATGGCTGGATCCTGGTAGTATTCACCCAAGACTTGTGTACTTTGTCTTTCTTCAAGAATGCACACAACATCACACCATCCTCTTCCTCTTGGAAAGTAGGAGGAGTATCCTTGATAGTCTGTTAATCCATCTCAAACTTCACACCTGCAGATCTTAGGTCTATTCCTCACCTGAGTATGATCCTTAAGATAGCTCCTTGTTCCAGTCTTATGGTTATAACATCCTCTGTCCAAGTACCCCATTTTCATTATGTGGGCACTTGGACTATCTTGCAAACACATTATTTTATCTTTGGACCACAAAATGGATTGGGTCCTAGGTTCTTGTTAGCATAAAAATGCACATGTCTACCTACAATAGTCCTGTCGGGAAGACTCATCCTTGCCCTTGGCACACTAGGGTTGTGCCAACAATCTATGGCAAAGTGGCCCACTATACCACAACACCAACAATCATGGATGTTATATCTCCTCTTCTAAATAGCCTTTGAAGAGTGCAAGCCATTACTAGCTGCCTGTTTAGAGGGGAGTACTGCAACCTTCTTCTTGTTTCTCTCAACAAGAATCTGACTAAAGGTGAGTCTGTCAGAGGATGCACATGGCTTATTATGAGTTTCATCAACAGTAGTCTTCTTTGCAGTTGACATGCTATTGATGCCATCATAGATAGCCAAGTGATCCTTACTGACTTACTTCCCCTTGGTCAAGGTGGTTACTAGTGGAACCTGAGAATAGGCCATTGCCTTATCCTTGAGTGTGGGGGATGGAGCACCAAATACAAATGGTCTATAATGGCCCATTTAGACTTCTTCATGGGGATCCTTCATTGCACTGAAACCCATGCCCTTTCTTCTTCCATTATAAGACACACTTGTACTCTTCCAAGAAAAATTCACATTCTTCTAGCGACCATACATATTATCTTGGTCATACCTATTGGAAGGGAGGATTACCTTGTGAAAGGTGGTCTGGCGCACTATAGAAGCTTTGACTTTCCCTTTAGAATGGGCAACTCTAGAATTACACTCAAACCCTAAACCTATCTTATCTTTTTCAAAGGTGAAAGAGTCAATCAGTGGTAATATTGTTTTGGGCTTTGAGAAATTATCCACAATTCTTTCCTCCCTCTGGAGTTTCTCTTCATGATCCATAATGATCATGTTCTTATGGCTGTTGGTCTCAATCTAGATGATTGATATGCCCTTTAGTTGTCTGAATTCCCTCATTTATTTTAGCAAAGATGTTGAATCAGACTGCTGGGAAGCAGCTAGTTGTAGGGAGATAATCTCCTCAGCCTGCTTCTTGGCCAACTTCTTGCTTCTTTTCAAAGAATCCACAAGGGCACCATACTTGCCAATCAATTGATTGACATCATTTTCATATTCTGAACCATCATTCCCACTAGAGGAAGTGGATGCTTTAAAGACTGAGCCAGACTCATAGGTAGAAGAAGAACTAGGATAGAGTACACCTCATCAGGAGTAAGTTTTTCTTGATTTTCTTTTGATATGTCCATGAGACTAAAATCCTCATCCTCTTCACAACCACTGTCATCTGAGGACAGTGGAGCCCCTATTCCTGATGGGGAAATTGGATGATCAGCCTCTTCTTCAATGGACATAAGACCAATGTAGGCCTCCTCTTCATCTGAATCTGAATACTCATAATCAATGTCTGATAGGCTGAATTTCCTCTTGGTCAAGAAACTGTTTTCAGTCTTCTTGTCCCTGTGATGCTTTTTACCTTCAGACCTCATCTATTCCTTCTTCTTATCGGGATAGTCAGCAATTGCATGTACACTCTAGTTGCAATAGTAACAAACAACATTAGACTTAACATGTTTGTTCTGTTATGAGTCATACCTTTCCCCAAAGGAGTCATTTATGGATTTTTTTCTTGCTGGAGTAAGGCTTCTTTGAGGTGGGGCAAGAAGAGCCATTGTTCTTCCACTATCTCATTCTACTCAATATTTTCTTAAACTACTTGGAGAATAGTGCTAGTTCTTCATCTGATAGTTCATTCCCAGAGGAGCTGAGATCTGAGCTTTCTGACTCTGCAACTCTCCTTGCTGGAGAAGGAGTCTTTCTCCTTATTTTTCTTGGGGCTTCAGCTCTGAAGGCCAAAGACTTCTCTTTATCATGAGAATTAGCAGCATCCTCTTCAGCCTTCTTGGAGTTCAGTTGTATCTCATGGGATAGCTGCATCACATATAGATTCTAGGGCAATGTGTTGGTCAGATTACCAACTTCTCTGATTGCATAGATCTTGATGTCTCATTCCTTGTTAAGGGATCTCAAGAACTTGTCATTTAGCTCATTGTTAGAGAATTGTCTGTCATAGATGATCAAACTGTTCACTATCTTGAAGAACTTCTCATAGCAATAAGTTATATAATCCTTCTTCCCCCACTTGAATGCTTCAGACTGTTGATTCAGGATGGATTTCCTATCATCTCTCACCTTCTCTATCCCTTCCATGTAGAAAACAAGAGAATCTCACATCTCTTTAATTGTCTTTTAGTGGACCAAGTTCTGGAAGGTAGAATCATTTATGGCACTAACAATGATGTTGTGCCATCTTATCTATAGTAGCTAGGATGACTTCATCCCGAATCATTTCAGTGTATTTCTTTCGAGTCTGGATATTTTCATCTTAGATAGAGACCGTCATGGGGATGGCAGGTCCTTCTTGGTCTTTAATGAAGATTGTGGGATATGAGGCTTCCATGTATAGCCCGACCCTCTCTTTCCAAATCCCAAAGTTCTCCTTTCTGCAGACTTGAAGCTTCATTAAGCTCCACTCCTTATGGTTCTCTCATGAACCTATAATGAAAATTCTTTTAGCAACCCTTGGAGATCAACTCAGACTGTTAAGTTCTTTTTGAGCAACCTCCCTCTAATACCACTTGAAAGTCTTTAATTTAAGAGTAGATTTGCACCTAGAGGGGTGGGGGGGGGGGAATTGGTTTCTTAGTATTTTATGACTCTATTTTGTTTTGTTGTGTTGTGATTTAGTTTGGTTACCTTGCTTTCAAGACACACAACAACACACATTTATTTATAGTGATTCCCCAAGGTATATTTACATCCACTTTCCCTCCCACCTTTCTAACAATGTGTTAGACAATGCCAACTTCTCCAATCTCAGCTCAATAATCATACAATATAGATCCTACAAGATCTCTCAGACTCCTCCAAGTCCTACCTCGGGCCCAAGGACCTACTTTCAGAGATAAAATCTCCTATAGCTCAGTGATCCACAGATCACCTACCTCAGGCACACATGGTGCCCTACACTAAGGCTAGGAGGATAGCCATACAGCTCAAAGAGATTAACTCTCCTATCTCAAATATGCTCCAGATCCAACCTTAGGCACACAGGTCATACTTCAGATCCACAACTGGATCCTACCTCAGAGAATAAATCTCCTACAGTGCAGACACACAAGACCTACCTCAGATCCACAACTAGATCCTACAACTCAAAAATTAAATCTCCAACCTCTTAGACTTTATAATCTAGACTTACAACTCAGAACAATATTGATCCTACAAAGTGAATGAGTTTGTTGTTGATATTTTACTCAAGAGATAATGTTCTCTGAGTCTGCCTTTCTGGATTGAGAAGTAATCACCCCTATCTATGACTCCAAAGAGACGATTATCTGAACCTTCTTCTTCCTGAACTAAGAAAGCTTAATCTTATCTTCTTCACATCAACAAGACAGTGGATCTTCAATTTGGTTGTACTTGTGCGGTAAAGTAACCTGTAGAGCACTGCTTCTTCAAGCCTTGATTATAGTTGAGTTTAGAACAGAGGCCTTGAAGATGAGCAGCAGCAGTAAGCTTGCTCTTCTTCTTCTTCTAAATCAGAAAGAGAAGCTTTCTGAAATTGCTGGTGAAGAAAAAATGATTCTTCAGTTCTTTGTTTCTTAAACCAGCTAGCTCTGTTTGTTTCTTCTTGGAACTCAGAAAGAAGGTTTTCTGATCTTGCTGTTGAGAAATGATAAAGCAGTTCTTTTATCATCAACAACCAACACTGTCTGTGAATCACAAACAAACAGTAGAGCAAGGTCTTGGAAAACTTCTCCTTCTTCGAGAGGAAGAAGATGACCGGAAACCTCTATTCTGTTTTTTTTTTCTTTCCAAGCTCTCTCTTCTTTCCATTATACTCTGCTTTTGCATCCCGTCGATCAACGACTTCTCGAGCCTCAGGACTAGTAATAGTTTTTGGTTGCAACTTAGCTTTTGCATTAAATGCAGTGCAGTAGGCGTGTGGGGCCGTTTGTCTCATATTATAGACTTCCCGCAACGATTTTGAATTTTGCTGACGTCAACATCTGTAGACTTAGCAAAATTCAAGAAAATTAGTATATGCGTTGAGTGAATAACCTTCACTCAATGCAAAAACACTTAGACAGATTTCTGTCTCACTAGGCATTGAGTTATTAGTCATCACTCGATGAATTTGGACATAGCCAATATTTCTGTTGAGAAAGCGTTGAGTGAATAGAATTCACTCAACGCTTTTATCAATAGACAAACTTTTTGTTGATTGGCGTTGAGTGCGTTGAATTCACTCAATGCTTTTTTCCTTCGACAAACTTTCTATTGATAGGCGTTGACTGTGTTGAGTTAGCCTACATCACTCAACGCATACTTTACTTTCCAGTCATCTTGATGAGGTGTTGAGTGAACAACCTTCACTCAATGCTTCTATACTTAGTTTATTTTCATCTTTATGAAGGCATTACGTGTTGTCTTCACTCAACGCTTTCTGCCTTCGCCTGTTTTCTCAATGAGGCATTGAGTGAACTGCCTTCACTCAACGCTTTTATACTTAGCTGATTTCTTTGTTGAGTTAGCGTTAAGTGAACTGTCGTCACTCAACGCATTTGGACTTAAACAGATTTTTTGTCTACATATTCTAAGGCCTTTATTGAAGCTTGTTCTATCGACGCTTTCAGAGCTTGGCGTTGAGTCAAATGGCTACATCCAATGCTTCTGGACTTAGCCAGATTTCTTCCTTTCAAATGTTGAAGCTTTGACTATCTGATCTTTACTCGACGCCTCTTTTTATATGGCATTGAGTGAACTGCCTTCACTCAACGCATGTGGAATTAGCCAAAATATTGCTTTGTCAGCAGTCTGGCTTTGACTGCCCATGCTTTACTCAACGCTTCTTGACATCTAGCATTAAGTAAACTGCATTCACTCAACGCCCGTGGACTTAGACAAATTCTTGTCTTTCTAGCATTCTATATTGAGTCCATCTATCCTTGAGACTCATATTACCTGTCAAATCAGTGCAACAGAGTACAACATTCATACAATGAACTTGAATATACATTAAATATATTCATGTGTATACCATTGACTTGTGGGACTTCTTCAAATGTAGGACATTGTGATCAATGCACCCTGTTAACCCAGAATCCGCGACTAGTTTGCATGAACTTTCCAAACCGGGCGGCCTGGTCGTCTAACCGCCACTCTCAATATGCTGGTTTGTCCTCGATGAAGCCGGGCGGCCTCGTTTCTAGGTTGCCGCTAGAAGTAGCCTATATCAGCCCGTCCAGAGGACAAGCCTTGCAACTCGTTAGAGGAAGACTGCCAGGCCACGCAGCCTTCCCCCTTTCCTCTTTTTACTTCTTCCTGTCACCTATGCCCGGTTCTCCTGTACCCCGGGAAGCCGGTAATCTTAGCCCTGCCCGTTTGGGCAGGCCCCCAAGCCTATAAATAGGGGGCGACAACACTCCCCAAGACACGCTGACTCAAGTATAGGAGCTTGCTTGTTAAGAGCTGCGGTCTCGAGCCTAGTGCCTTGCGGCTTGTTGTCCCGCCGACTTCTCTTTTCTCTTTTCTTTACTCTCTAACTGTAACCGCTTCATCTTCAATAAAAGGAAAGCCCGCCACAGGAGAGGCATTCAGGCCGCGGCGGGCAAAGTGTGGTGTCGCCCTTCTTTCGGCTTGCTCTGATTCTTGCTCTAACCGCTAGTAACCGGCTACTCGACAGTCCCTCCTCTTTTTCTCCTCATACCCCGTGAGATTTCGAACCCGTTAACTTGAGGGTGCTTTTCGTGCATCAAATGTTAACACGCGACCTTCAGATCTCGAGTAGTCGATGAAATCAGTGGACTAGTAGCATCAGACCGCTCTAGCCGCTAGTACTCGGCGACTAGTCAAGCAAACCGCGGCATTTTCGTCTCTTGCTTTCAATCCGGCACCAGCCTAACTCTACCCGCAAGCTTTACCGTCGATGCCCTCACCGGCTTATCCTCTCATCAAGCCGCAGCTATTCGATGGTTTCTAAGTTCTGTTTGACTAATTTCTTCTGTGCAGGATGGATTTAGCGAAGGAACAAGATGACTCTAACTCCCTACCTGCTACGACGGATCTTGTGGAGAGACAAGATAGCTCTCATCTTATTGACGGAACACTTGACAGTAGAAATGAATGTTCTGCCAATCGTGCTGATCACGTGTCGCTTTCCGCTCCAAAAAGGACCTTCGAACATCCTTGTGGAATTCGCAAACCAAGAACGATCTATTATCGAATTCAAGGTTATGAAAACCAAGTTCTCCCTTTTAAAGAAGAAGAAGACGTCCCTTCTCCATTCATCAACCAGATTCATTGGGAAGTGGTCGCTGATGAGTTCAGAGTACCACAGTTGCCCGAATATTCTGGAGGTGATGATCCAGTTTCTCATCTACAAGCGTTTGAATCAGCTATTTCGCTAAGGAAAGTCTCAGACGGAATCAAATGTAAACTTATCCTTATTTATTTTGGTAATTTCGCTAGAGAGTGGTTCTATAGTCTACCATCTCGATCAATCGTTAGCTTCAAAGATCATCGAAGGCAATTCCTGTCAAGGTTTACTACTTACCAGAAGCGAAAAAGAGACGTAGGGGCCCTCTTTCGAATCAAGAAGGGAGATGATGAGTCTAATCCTAACTTTGTCAATCGCTTCCAAGCAGAAATTCTGGATGTTATCAATGTTCATCAAGATTATTATCGGTACGCTTTTGTGAACGCTCTTCGAGAAGGCCCTCTAAAGCTTTAGCTCACTATGAAAGACCCCAAAACTCATGGAGATCTTATTTAGGTCATTAATAAGTTCTTAATGGGTAAAGAAGCAAATAAAGACTACATCTTGCTTCTAAAATAGAAATCTAAGTAGCCGCAGGAGAATTCTGGTGATCAACGGCTTAGTTCTTCACAAAATATTTCACAATTCATAAGTTACGAGTCTCCTCAACCTTAGAACGTGCATGTAGAACCTCTTTAGCTGAATGAGATATCTGGGTTTGCAGAAGCACATCCTATCGAACCTTTCGGTCCCAAAATTCTAATGCGTGAAAAGTGTTTAGATAAGTATGCCAAGTTTAAGATATCTATGGAAGATCTTCTAACAGACCTTCAAAGGATTCCAGAGTTTAAAAAGCCTCGGCATAAGAAATCTAAGGTTAAATATCGGCATGAAGAACTTTTTTGCAAATTTCATAAAGATATAGGCCATCTAACGGAAGATTGTATGTCCCTTCGAAAGCTTGCTGTTAAATTTTAAAAGGTTGGGAAATTGTAAGAATATATCATGCAGTGACCCTCTAGCACATTCTTCTCTAGTGAAATCAATAAGTACAAGTAAAGCTTTCGTTTTCCTCATAATAAGGATATTTGAGTTTGGAATAATGGAGCATTTTATATGCCATCTGGTCAAATCCCAAATACATATCCTTTTACTACATCCTTCTGTACAAACAAGCATTCATATGCCATTTAAATCTTATATTTTATCTTTGCTAACATTCATTCGCATGGATGCAAAGTGCCTTTTGACAAAGGTAATATTTAAATATTGTGCTAAGTTCTCAAGCCCTCCACATCCCGCTTGACACCAATCGTAGATGTGTAGTGGCATTTCCACTTAACATCAGTCACAGATATTACATAATATCCCGCTCGACTACAGTCGCAGATATTATCTACTTATCTCGCTCGACATCGGTCGCGGATATTGAACTTTAGCCCTGCTTATGTGGTCTTTGTGTGGAAAGCAATACCTCGAGCACCTGCCCACATCATCATATAAGTTTGTAGCTCCTCCTATTTTTGCAGGTTAGCGTGAGCTTTTTCTCCATCTTACGATTTTAAGATCTACTCTAGCTGATTTATATCATGCAGTTCGCAGACCACGCGGTTAGGTATTCCGATTTGATCTATTCGGCTTATGGAGGCCTATCTGCCGGTTTATTAATAATATAGTCAGGGATTCGGCTGACCTTGATTATGTCAACCAGTTCTCGGCCTGAGTCTGCCGGTTTATGGCATGCAGAAATATCTCTGGTCACCGTCCTGAATATTGTACAAGAAGCCGCAAATTGTTTATCTCAACCCTTAAGTGGAAATCTCATATTGGGAATGCAGTCTGCATTAGTATTCGGCCAAGCCACAAATATCGGTTGTCTTTGAAGACCCAAAGCGGCTAAAGCGATTAGCCACGCGGCCTCTGAATATTCGATCTATATGTTCAGGTATACCGCATATTAATTATCTCAACACGTTTCCTCGCTATCAAAGTGCGGTCTACGTGGCGGTTTCGAATATGTATTATCCATTATATATATCTGGCTTATTAGCGGTTAAGCCTACCAAACCGTTTGGTTTGTGGTTTAATATCAAAGGAATTCTAATCTTCCTTATTGATAAATCAGATCGGTGTACATAATGGTTGTTTGATCTGTTAAATCGGAGGCAGATCGCTCGGACTATTAGGACAAGTAAGAAGTCTTAAGTCGCGTGGATAGACACGTAAAAAAGAAGATTAAGTTCTGCGAATTGGCAAGTAAAATTGCAATACAAAAAGGTACGCATAAAAAGGAAAAATATTTTCATTTCCCTTTCAAAAAAGATTATAACTATTAGACCGCACGGTTTACAAAATGATACCGCCGGTTCTCAAAAAAAGAGAGAAAATAATTACAAGTAAAATTATCCTAATTGTCTGGCTTGAGCTTCTTAGCCGGAGGAGTGCTGGAGTCACCTTCACCGTCTATGTCAACCTCAAATGGCGAGTAATCGCCGCTATCATATGAGGAGGAGCCGCGCAAACTGCTCGTCTTCTCTGTCTCAGACTTTTCAGACTCAACCCGCGCGTTCTTAGAAGCTTAGCCGCTAGTTTTTGAAGAGGCACTCTCGGACCGACTTCCTTAGATGTCTGCCTCCTCGTCTGCATGTTCATCCTCGCCCTCTCCATCAGCCTTTTCCTTGCCTTTGACCGCTAGGTAAACTGTGGTGACCATCATCTCCAAGGATGGAAAAAGGTCTGCACAGGTAAAGTTGATGAATCCTGGGGTGAGGCTGTGAAGATCACGGAGGTGTTTAAGCGCTCCGTCGATCCCCTGGATGAGTTGCGGGAAAATGACATCCTTAAAGCCCGGGTTGGCCGGATCATGCATTTTCTACAAAGAACAAAAATGAAGAGGTCAGTCTTGGCGGCTTTATTACTGAAGCCGAAGACCTCAGGTAATATCTTACCGCATTTTGCTCCTTTAGCTGTGTATTTTCTTCTTCTTTCTCAGCGAGTCACCGCTTCATTTCGGCGAGTTGCCGCTGCATGTCACCTTGATTCGCGACTAGCCGCTTCTATTCCAGGCCCATGAAGTGGTTAGCCATGAAGCTTCGGGCGCTGACTTGCACGACAAACCGCAAGAAGTCTTCTTCCGGGATCCTCTTTAGCGCCTCCAGGTTACGGTTCCCATACAAGGCCGCGCCGACAGTAGAGGCATGGAGGCTTATTTTCTTCATCCCCCAGTGAGGTAGGGCGGTTGAAACCTTGACAGAATCGCCGTCCGGATTCCACAGTATGGTCGGGTTGCCGTGGAGATCCTTCAGGCCGCTGCCCATTTCTTGCAGCGTAAAGTCGCTGTAGGAAGAGGTGTAACATCCCATTTCCGGCTAGACCCCCCGGGGGTGGTTTTGTCATTACTATGTCACAACATAACCCTAGGAAACCCAAAAGACCAAGGGAGCAAAGGAAGAGGAAATCACCTTGGTCTGCAAATAGTGGGTCAAACTTGCTTAAAATAAGTTTAGGACTCGGGCGTTGAGTGCGTCGAGTGCACTCAACGCCATATGCAGAATGGCGTTGAGTGCACTGACTGCACTCAACGCCATATTTCAGGCGGGATAGCGTCGAGTGCGTTGAGTGCACTCAATGTCATAAGTTGAATGGCGTTGAGTGCACTGACCGCACTCAACGCCATTTGGTGTTGTCTGGATGGCGTTGAGTGAGCAGAGCTCACTCAATGCCATAATCTGGATGGTGTTGAGTGAGCTAAGCTAACTCAACGCCATCGTTTAAAAGGGCATATTCTGGATGGCGTTGAGTGAGCAAAGCTCACTCAACGCCATAATTCGGATGGCGTTGAGTGAGCTGACTCAACGTCATAGTCTGGGAGGCAATTCTGGATGGCGTTGAGTGAGCAGAGCTCACTCAACGCCATATCTGGGATGGCGTTGAGTGAGCAGAGCTCACTCAATGCCGTAGCAAGGATGGCGTTGAGTGAGCAGAGCTCACTCAACGCCATTTTACTTAGTCTTTTCCGGCAGATTTTTTTTGGCTGGGTGCTTGTTCAGTTGAACCGGGCCGGTCTAGGGAGTGGGCCATTTTCTCCTATTAAGACCTAATAAGTCTTACTTAAATAAAATTGACTGGTAAAGCTTGACACGTGGATTGACGGTTTTGCAAAGAGGACGGTTACGGCCATGGCCGAGAGCCTACCTTCATGGCCATCAATGGCATTTGATGCCGTGGCTTTTCCCTCTCCCACTTTTATGGCTGGATCCAACTCCTCTAGGGAAAAGGAGGAGTTACCAGCCGTTAGCTTGGCTGGATTGAGCCATTTCAGCCCCCCTCCACCATGGCCGACCCAAGCTTTAATGGACCAATAATGGCCATTGAAGTTTTGGCCATTCCCCCTCCTTGACCAAACTTTTAAATACCCTAAGAGGCCCAAGAGGATGTTTTCCCATCCTTTACCTGAAGTTTTCGAGCCTCCCACTGTGTTATTGAGAATTCTGGCAATGCCACATCCGCACCAATGGCATCCCGATGGTCTGCACGCCTCCAGCCCGCGAACAAGGTCCTCCCCTCCCTCTTCTTCTTGCGGATAGATCTTAGGATTCAATAGGGTTTAGAATCGGGCTCAATTGAGCCCGATTGGAGTTTTGATTTTCATGGATTTTCCATGAAATCTGCATTCTCGGGCTTGCCGGAAAAAGCCCTCCAGCGGTCGTGCCTCCGCCTGGCGATAGCCACCACCTCAACAGAGGTGGTGGTGGCGGTGGCCATCCAGGGAGGAGGCTGGACAGCCGGCGGCTGCGCTTGAAAGTAGCTCCAGGTCGGGCAAATCGTGGCCTTTGGCTGGAGGAAGAAGACAATGTCAGGGCCCTTAGATCTTTGTTCAAGATCTGTGCTATTTAATTATTCCTTTTCTTTATGTGAATTTTCTGCATTAAAATAATGGCCACCTTAGATAAATTATGAAAAATACTTAGAGGCTTTATATGAAGAAATGGTCAACATAAAATTTGTAGCCGTATGGGTCTACTTTATTTAAAAATTAAATTGGGTCAATTTGGTCAACTGGTTTGACCAGGTCACTTCTTTTGGTGGGATCTATACCTAGAGCTAGGAAGAGACTAAAAGGTGTGCCCCAGCAATACCTAGGGCCTGTCCAAAAATGGTAATTTTTGGAGAATGGTTTTCTATAGTTTTTAGAAAAAATTTAATAAGCTTAGGAAAAATTAATTAGTTGGCTTAATGACTTCCAAACCCTCCCAAATTTTAATGATTTGTCTCTGGGTTCATCATAAAGCTCTATATAATTTTTCATCTCATTTAGAGATGTTTTAGATAGGAAATGGACAAACCTAAGCTATGCCCTATTAAGTGGTTTTTAGGTCAAAAGTTCACTTTAAGATTTGAGTGGTCAAATCACTTCAACAGAGGCTGAGATTTTTACCACTGACTAGAAATGCTCTCTGGCACCCTCTAATGGATTTTGAGGTGGATTGGGGTAAATTTGCCCTAGGACACAAGGCCAAACCCTAAGGATGGTTCTTGGTGGGTTGTGAAGGGCAAGTGGTCAAATGACTTGCTTATGATTTGAAACTTGGTAGATAGAATTATAGGGTAGCTATAATCCTCTTGTATAAATCTAAATGGATTTTAAAGTAAATTTGTCCCTCAAAACCCTAACCCTAGTTTAGGGCACAAAACCTGTAGAGATAGAAAATGTCACAAAAACTCACTAAACAGTGATGAGATTTGGGTAGAGTGATTTTTAGGGTTAGTACAAGCTCTGGAGATTTATTTATGAATTTAGGATCTTTATTTAGGATACTTCATTAACAATATAGTAGTTTGTATTATTTGCTTAGAAATTTATTATGGAGGAAATACTTTCTATAAATTGATGAACTTTAGGCAAAGAACTTGTATTATGATGTTAAAGCTCTGTGAATTTTTATGGAATTTTTAGAAGTTTAATTCTAAGGCTTGCTTCATTAAGTGTTGTTTCCCATGAAAATTTAATTAAATCTATTTTGATGTCTAGCAAGCCTGTAAAATCTTGATCTTTGCACAATGTCTTTTTCTGTACCATATTAATATTAAGTAATTTTTCTATAATTTTATGATGAGTAATTTCTGTACCTCCTTCTTTACATAGGATTAATAAGATTATAATGGATAAATTAATTAGAGGCTAAATACATTCGGTAAAATCATGAAAATTAGTATTTCATGATATCTTGCTGTTATTTAGTGATCATAATTTTTGGGGTTGCAATTACTTGAGAAACTCATGTAGTTCATGTTTAAAATTTCCCATGGTCAATCCTTGGGGAAAATTAAATAAATATCAGATTAATTAGGAAAATTATAAATTTCTGGATTAAGGCTAATTATGTCATGATAGACCTCCAGTAAATGGTATAGGAGATTTGGAAGACAATTTTGGGTACCTCCCCTTGCATACCTCATATAGCTTAGGATGGTATGTGTTTAGTAAAACTGCAGAAGCTGAACTAGAGTGGGTGATGAACTTGGGGAAATGGAATTTTGGTAGTTTGCTGGTTTGGATAGGGTAAGTTAAATAAAGTTCATTATTGGAAGTCAGGATGGGTAGGGTGTGAGATTGACTAGAGTTAAGTGGCGTCCGGGATCGACCAAAGATCGTCCTCCCCGGTAGGAGAGGAAGAGTCTTAATACTCTAGGGCTAGATCTAAAGTAATTTAAAAGGGATCGGGTAATGGGTATCAACCAATAACAATAAGTGCCTTGCGAAAGGGAACGGTGGGCTTCAGCTACCATCATAGTTCCAAGTGCCCTTTGAGAGCCCTTCACGGGGAATACCGGGGACTGTCCTGGGCTAACGTAAACCGTAGGAATAATAAACCAAAAGAACAACTAGAATATCTAGGGTTGCACATTCACATACCCCGGTAGCTAAGGAGGTAGAATAAGTTGGTTTGGTTGCCATTCAGACGGTAGCTCTGAAGGTAGATGCACGGACGGGACAGTCCGGGGAGCCGAGGGCTCGAGGGTTTGAATACAGAATAAGGTGGTGGGTCTTCGATATTTGATTGTCGTTCACACCGACATTGGTACGTTGACTCGGAGGTGTGGGACACTTAGCCAAAGAAAGTCTGGTGGATATAGCCAGCACTAGTACGCGGATACTCTAGGTTGTTTTCTTCTAGGGGCGTACGGGAGGGCTAGGCCCGGTAGTGTGGATACCCGCCTAGGAGTGGGGGCCCGACCCACTGTCTCCGTTTGCCATTACGGAGGTTCTTGGGAGTGAAGCTAGCTTCCCGAACAGGGGGATCTAAAGGTCTGTGTGCATAGAGTCGTGTGCTTGAGTTGCACTTGCATGAATCATGGCATAGCATATCACTACACACATGTTTGCATACAACCGACACCCCAACATATAAATCTGTATGGGACTTATTATACGATGGGAGCCTTGTAGAAGACCCCTTAACTTATAAGTTTGTATGGGCATTCATATAAGTTAAGGTTACTCATTTATTTACTTACTTGCTTTCTATTTGTCTATTTTACTACTCACTACCATAAAACTGCTATATGTACTCTATTTTGATTAGTTGTTTATACACTATGAACAATTGTTAGACTAGTTCCACTATCATCCGTTTGATTATTATTCTCCACCATTGTAGCTTCCCTTTCCTCCTCTCCGCTCAGTGCTTAGGAGCCGTGGGCGGAGGGGTAGGGGATGATAGGGCTTAGTCTTTATGACTAATGGTTTTCGAACCACAACATTAGAGGAGCTCCGGATGGGAGACAGGGACCAGCACCCCAGGGACCAGCACCAACGGAGTACGGTGTGCATGGAGGTGGGCCAATCTAGCACCAGAGCACCTGTGTCCAGCTCCATGAGTGTTTAGTATTTTTATAGCTTCCGCGATGAGTGATTTATAGTGAGGACTCTGATGTACCGGGCTCGAGCCCGTTTCTTTATATTTCTTCCGAACTGATCTTTGCAGTACTTTTATTTGATATTACTGATGGACTGGTTGTGATTTCATTTTATATGTGTGTTTTTGTGGACTTGTTTACATTCAGTGTATATTTACTTCTCTCTCTTTGTAATCGAAAAGGGGCGGAAGAATTAGCGTTTTGTAGTGGCGGCCTTCCCGTGAGACGGTGCCACCGCAAAGCGGCAATTCTGGGCTAAGACCCCGGCGGTGAAAAAGAAAAAAAGGGGGCTTATAAGTTGTATCAGAGGAGACCTCGATCGAAAGAGATGTAGTCCACAAACCTTGGGCCACCCCCGTGCGAGCTTAGTTTGCGGACAAACTAGCAGCGGAAGCAGTTGTGCCCATAAGGGAAATCACATGTGAAAGTCCATCCTACCCTTTCTTATATTCCATTCATACGTCCTCTAACAAGTGGAATTTTTCCTTGTAGCCTGCGATGAACCCTACATCACAGCAGGGGACACCTCAGGCTCTGAATGTGGTCCCGCCTCCCCCGGCTCCAGCACTGTTCCAGCATACAGAGATGGGGCAAACACTAATGGCCATTCTGGAGGCCTTTAGAGCTCAGCAAGCCCCGGCTCCACAGCCAAACCCCGGGGCCAACTGGATGAGCGTCTTCCGGGGACTTTCCCCTCCATCCTACCTGGGGACGGAGTCGGCAGTACGCACTATGGAGTTGTTAGATACCATTTACGAGATGCTTGCAGGGATCTGATGCCCCACTGAGGAGGCAGTTGCTTTGGCGGTCTCCCGCCTTGAGTCACATGGAAAGAGGTGGTGGAAGTCACAGCTGGACACCACCTTTGCGGGTATGGATTGCGCAGATATTACTTGGGAGGAGTTCAGAGCAGCGCTCTTGGGACATTTCATACCTCAGTCGGCCAGGGACGAGCTGGAGGATAGGTTCCTGCAGTTGAGGCAGGGGAACAGGACTGTGGTGGAGTATTATCAGGAGTTTACTCACCTAGCCCACTATGCGGACGCTTATCAGTTGGACGACGCGGGCTATGCTCGGAGGTTTTACAAGGGGTTGCAAGACGACATGAGACAGGCCCTCCTCTTCATCTCAGAGGGGAGTTTGGCCTGGATTCTGGAGATGGCAAAGAAGAGAGAAGCGGATAGGCTTACAGTTAAGAGCCGGAAGAGACCGGCTGATGATATAGTGATTGGAGGTCGTAGAGACCGTCCTCGAGGCCAGGTTATTGGGGAGATAAGGAACGGGGATCAACCTCGTCAGGAGATTAGGCAGGATCAGAGGAGTCAGGGGGTATTGGCTGCCCAGCCTCTACAGATGCTGGAGATGGCAAGGACAACAGAGCAGGCACCGGTATGCTTTTAGTGCAATCAGCCGGGGCATATAAAGAGGAACTGCCCTATGAGGCGAGCACCCCAACCATCACATCAGGGCGCCCCACCTCCCCAATAGTTTTGCGCCCGAGGACATCATCGAGGACGAGGATTTCAGGACCGAGGCCACAGGCCAGAAAGGGAGCAAGTGTATGCTCTAGACTTGACACAGCCCTGGAACCCGGAGCAGGTTATCGCAGGTATGCAAGTACTTTTAAAGTTTTCTTCCTAAAAACTAGTTTTCTAGACATAACCTAGTTAGAAATTAAGAGAAGACAACTATAACAAGAATACTAAGACATTTAATTACCTCAGGCATAGTCTTCATTAGCGGCAAGCCCGCTCACACGCTATTCGACACCAGTGCTTCACACTCGTTTGTGTCGGAAGATTTCGTGAAAGGATTGGCAGGCGTGGAGCCATTCACCGGAAAGATGATGAGGGTGTGCCTACCCGATGGATCAGAGCTAATGAACTCTGCTCATTGCAATATGGAAGCAGAGATCGGCGGGAAGGCGTTTGAGGCACTAGTGACGATTCTGAGGATGCCAGATTACGATCTGATCCTGGGCATGACTTGGCTATGCTAGAACCATGCCCAGATTGATTGTGATGCGAAGAGGATCACCGTGAGGCACGGGGACTCCTTTATTGTTATCGAAGGTATTATACCAGCACCCCGCATATTATTATCACCTGTGCAGGCCGTTAAGGCCCATCAGCAGGGGGAAGAGGTTTATCAGGTCCTTTTTGAGGCGGTCGTGGCCAAGGACTCCATTTAAAATATTCCAGTAGTGCGAGACTTCGCCGACGTATTTTTGGAAAAGCTACCAGGGCTACCCCCACACCGAGAGAAGGACTTCCAGATTCAGCTTATACCAGGGGCTAAGCCGGTATCCAGAGCTCCCTATCGAATGGCCCCAAAGGAGTTGGTGGAATTTCGAAGCCAGCTTCAGGATTTAGTAGAGGTCGGGTTCGTTCGGCCTAGCTCTTCACCATGGGGAGCTCCGCTGTTATTCGTTAAGAAGAAGGACGGAACCCTTCGGCTGTGTATAGATTACCGGGTCCTGAACAGGTTGACGGTCCGGAATACTTATCCCTTGTCAAGGATTGACGAGCTATTTGACCAGCTGGAGGGAGCCCATTGGTTCTCAAAGCTGGATCTGAGGTCGGGGTACTACCAGCTTCGCATTCGGGAGGTGGACATCCCGAAGATGGCCTTCAGCAGCAGATATGGTTTGTACGAGTTTACCGTGATGCCTTTCAGGCTCACGAATGCACCCTCCGCATTCATGACCTTGATGAACCGGGTGTTCGAAGAGTATCTGGATGTCTTCGTTATCGTATTCATCGACGACATCCTTATCTATTCAAGGACGGAGGAGGAGCACACGAGACATCTGGCCTTGACCTTGGAGAAGCTGCGGGAGCATAAGATGTATGCCAAATACAGCAAGAGCTAGTTCTGGCTAAAGGAGGTGACCTTTTTGGGCCATGTCATCAGTGGAGCAGGCCTGGTAGTGGATCCGGCGAAGGTCCAGGCAGTACAAGATTGGCCATCACTAAAGTCAGCCTCGGATGTTCGAAGTTTCTTAGGACTTGCCGGTTATTACCGGAAGTTCGTAAAGGGGTTGTCTCAAATTGCCCTCCCTCTTACGTCTCTGATGAAGAAGGAGTCCCCTTTTATTTGGACACCACGATGCGAATCTGCGTTTCAGGAGCTGAAGTATTGTCTTACCTCGGCTCCCATCCTTGCTCTTCTGTCAGGGAAGGAAGGATTCCAGGTGTACACAGATGCTTCATATCAGGGGATGGGTGTCGTTCTAATGCAGAACTAGCACGTAATAGCTTACGCCTCCCGTCAGCTGAAACAACATGAGAAGAATTACCCCGTACACGATTTGGAAATGGGGGCAGTCGTTTTTGCTCTAAAGATCTGGCGACACTATCTCTGCGGAGTACATTGTGATATTTTCTCAGACAACAAGAACTTGAAGTGCATAGACACCCAGAAGGAGTTAAACATCTGGCAAAAATGCTGGGTAGAGTTTCTGTCAGACTACACGTATACCATGCACTACCATCCAGGGAAGGCAAATGTGGTCACAGACACTTTGAGTCAGAGAGCGAGTACGTCAGGAGTAGGCCCGCAGCTAATGGACTTGGAGTTGGTTAAATCATTTAAGGAGATGCAGATATCACTAGTGTCCGAGGATGACCCGGAGTTATACATGGAGTACCTGGGGTCGATGGTTACTACTGATGATATTCGGGACTGCATCAGTGATGGGCAGATACTGGATGTGAGAGCTGAGCCGATATTCCGAGCCTTAGAGGAAGGCATGACAGGAGATTACTCTTTGAGGGATGGACTCCTGTGTTTTATAGGAAGAGTCTACATACCGGCAGGAGGCCAGACCCGGGAGGACATTATGATGGAAGATCACTGCAGCCGATACCCGGTACACCCGGGGATCACAAAGATGGTAAAAGATTTGAAGAGGACGATGTACTAGCCGGGTATGAAGAAGAACTTTACGTACTTTGTGACGCATTGCGAGGCCTGCCAACTCATAAAGGCAGAGTGTAGGAACCCGACAGGCTTGCTGCAACCACTTCCGGTGCCGGAGTGGAAATTTGAGGATATAGCCATGGACTTCATACAGAGGCTACCTTGATCCCGTGCGGGGAATAACTCAATCTGGGTGATAGTGGACAGGCTAACAAAGGTGGCCCGATTCATTCAAGTGGAGAAGGACGCTCCGGTTAGTGTATTAGTACGGAGGTTCATTGAGCAATTTGTGCGTTATCATGGGGTGCCCAAGACTATCATTTCGTATCAGGATGGGCGGTTTACATCCAGGGAGTGGAGGTCAGTCCAGGCCCATCTGGGTTCTCGGTTGACATTCAGCACAGCTTTTCTCCCTCAGATCGACGGGCAGACGGAGCGCACCAACCGTACACTGGAAGATCTTCTGCGCCTGTGTATTTTGGACTGCAGTGAGCCTTGGGAGAGATTGTGTCCACTGGTCGAGTTTTCATACAACAACGGCCATCAGTCCAGCATAGGCATGGCTCCATACGAGGCGTTGTATGGAAGGAGGTGCAGGACCCCACTATCATGGGTTTAGGATGAGGATCCGCGGGCACTGGGCTCGGAGTTTGTGTGGGATACGGATGCCAAGATTAGATTAATCTGAGACAGAATGTTGGAAGCCCAGAGCAGGCTGGCTAAATACTACGATGCGAGGCATCGTCAGGTGGAGTTCACGGTGGGAGACTGGGTTTTCTTAAAGATACGACCGATGTACGGAGTCTCGCAGGTTCGCAGGCGGAAGAAGCTCAGTCCGAGATATATGGGGCCTTACAGGATCCTGGAGCGGATTGGCCCCTTCACTTATAGACTGGAGCTACTGTCGGAGTTAGCGGGACTGCATGACGTCTTCCATGTCTCCTCACTACGGAAGGCTCTGCTATTCCCTGAGCAGCTGATTTCCTCGGCAGATGGCCCGGTGGCCTCGGATCGGTCAGTCAACTTGGAGCCTATCAGGATCGATGACACGGTAGTGCGGGTCTTGCGACATAAGAAGGTTCTGTTAGTCAAGGCTTTGTGGAACAATCATGGACAGGAGGAGCATACATGGGAGCCACAGGACTTGATGCGACAAATATACCCGGAACTTTTCAGTCAGGTATACCTCACAACCCCTCTGGACAATGAATTTGCTTTCCTGTTTTAAACCAATAGGACTGAAATTTCAAGAATAGGGGCTTATCTTTTGTTTATTGGGGTATATACCTAGTCAATTGGATGAATTGGTCTTAGATTTGAAACCACACATAGCAAACGTAACGTAGAGAAGTAAATCTTTCGACCTTCATGGGATGTTACAAGCTTATTTTTCCCGATTGGAGCCCCCGTAGGCTTAACCTTGATTTCGGGGACGAAATCTTTGTTTTGTATATTGGGATTTGTAACATCTCATTTCCGGCTAGACCCCCCGGGGGTGGTTTTGCCTTGACTAGGTCACGACAAAACCCTAGGAAACCCAAAAGACCAAGGGAGCTTAGGTAGAAAGGTGAAAATCACCTTGGTCTGCAAATAGTGGGTCAAACTTGCTTAAAATAAGTTTAAGACTCAGGCGTTGAGTGCGTCGACTGCACTCAACGCCATAAGCAGAATGGCGTTGAGTGCACTGACTGCACTCAATGCCATCTTTCAGGTGGGATGGCGTCTAGTGCGTTGAGTGCACTCAACGCCATTAGTTGAACGGCGTTGAGTGCATTGATCGCACTCAACGCCATTTGGTGTTGTCTTGATGGCGTTGAGTGAGCAGAGCTCACTCAATGCCATAATCTGGACGGCGTTGAGTGATCTAAGCTCACTCAACGCCATCATTTAAAAGGGCATATTCTAGATGGCGTTGAGTGAGCAGAGCTCACTCAATGCAATAATCCGAATGGCGTTGAGTGAGCTGAGCTCACTCAACGCCATAGTCTGGGAGGCCATTCTGGATGGCGTTGAGTGAGCAGAGCTCACTCAACGCCGTATCTGGGATGGCGTTTAGTGAGCTCTGCTCACTCAATGCCATAGCAAGGATGGCGTTGAGTGAGCAGAGCTTACTCAGCGCCATTTTTCTTAGTCTTTTCTGGCAGATTTTTTTTGGCTGGGTGCTGGTTCAACTGAATCGAGCCGGTCTAGGGAGTGGGCCGTTTTTTCCTATTAAGAACTAATAAGTCTTACTTAAATTAAGTTGACTGGTCAAGCTTGAAACGTGGACCGACGGTTTTGCAAAGAGGAAGGTTACGTCCATGGCCGAGAGCCTGCCTTCATGGCCATCAATGGCATTTGATGTCGTGACTTTTCCCTCTCCCCCTTTTACGGCTGGATCAAACTCCTCTAGGGAAGAGGAGGAGTTTCAAGCCGTTAGCTTGGCTGGATTGAGCCGTTTCAGCCCCCCTCCACCATGGCCGACCCAACCTTTAATGGACCAATAATGGCCATTGAAGTTTTGGCCGTTCCCCCTCCTTGAACAAGCTTTTAAACACCCTTAGAGGCAAAAGAGGAGGTTTTCCCAGCCTTTACCTGAAGTTTTCGAGCCTCCCACTTTGCTATTGAGAATTCCGGCGATACCAACACTGCACCAATGGCATCCCAACGGTCTGCACGCCTCCAGCCAGCGAACAAGGTCCTCCCCTCTCTCTTCTTCTGCGGATAGATCTTAGGATTCAATAGGGTTGAGAATCGGGCTCAATTGAGCCCGATTGGAGTTTTGATTTTCATGGATTTTCCATGAAATCTGCATTCTCGGGCTCGCCGGAAAAAGCCCTCCGGCTGCCGTGCCGCCACCTGGCGATAGCCACCACCTCAACGAAGGTGGTGGTGGCGGTTGCCGGCCAGGGAGGAGGCTAGACGGCCGGCGGCTGTGCTTGGAAGTAGCTCTAGGTCAGGCAAATCGTGGCCTTTGGCTGGAGGAAGAAGAAAATGCCAGGACCCTTAGATCTTGCTTCAAGATCTGTGCTATTTAATTAATCCTTTTCTTTATGTGAATTTTCTGCATTAAAATAACATTCACCATAGATAAATTATGAAAAATACTTAGAGGCTTTATATGAAGAAATGGTCAACATAAAATTTGTATCCCTATGGGTCTACTTTATTTTAAAATTTAATTGGGTCAATTTGGTCAACTTGTTTGACCAGGGCACCTCTTTTGGTGGGATCTATACCTAGAGCTAGGTAGAGACTAAAAGGTGTGCCCACCCTTCATACCTTGACCAAATGATCTGAAATTTGGCCAGGGAGTCTACCCTAGCAATGCCTAGGGCCTGTCCAAAAATGGCAATTTTTGGAGATTGTTTTTATATAGTTTTTAGAAAAAATTTAATAATCTTAGGAAAAATTAATTAGTTGGCTTAATGACTTCCAAACCCTCCCAAATTTTGGTGAGTGGTACCTGGATTCATCATGAGGCTCTGTATAATTTTTCATCTCATTTAGAGATGTTTTAGATAAGAAATGGACAAACCTAAGCTATACCCTATTAAGGGGTTTTTAGGTCAAAAGTGCATTTTGAGATTTTAGTGGTCAAATCACTTCAACAGAGGCTGAGACTTTAACCATTAACTAGGAATGCTCTATGGCACCCTCTCATGGATTTTGAGGTAGATTGGGGTAAATTTTCCCTAGGACCCAAGGCCAAACCCTAAGGATGGTTCTTGGTGTTGTGAAGTGCAAGTGGTCAAATGACTTGGTTATGATCTGAAACTTGGTAGATAGAATTCTAGGGTAGCTAGAATCCTCTTGTAGAAATCTAAATGTATTTTAAAGTAAATAAGTCCCTCAAAACCCTAACCCTAGTTTAGGGCACAAAAATTATAGAGATAGAAATTGTCACTAAAACTAACTGAACAGTGATGAGATTTGGGTAGAGTGATTTTTAGGGTTTGTACAAGCTCTGGAGATTTATGTATGAATTTAGTATCTTTATTTCGGATACTTCATTAACAATGTAGTAGTTTGTATTATTTGCTTAAAAATTTATTATGGAGGAAAAACTTTTTGGAAATTGATGAACTTTAGGCAAAGAACTTGTATTATGATGTTAAAGCCTTGTGAATTTTTATGAAATTTTTAGAAGTTTAATTCTAAGGCTTGCTTCATTAAGTGTTGTTTCCCATGAAAACTTAATTAAATTTATTTTGATATCTAGCAAGCCTGTAAAATCATGATCTTTGCACAATGACTTTTTCTATACCTTATTAATATTCAGTAATGTTTCTATAATTTTATGATAAGTAATTTCAGTACCTCCTTCTTTATATAGGATTAATGAGATTATAATGGATAAATTAATTAGAGGCTAAATACATTCTGTAAAATCATGAAAATTAGTATTTGATGATACCTTGCTGTTATTTAGTGATCATAATTTTTGGGGTGGCCATTACTTGAGAAAATCATGTTGTTCATGTTTAAAATTACCCATGACAATTCCTTGGGAAAAATTAAATAAATATCAGATTAATTAGGAAAATTATAAATTTTTTGATTTAGGCTAATTATGTCATGATAGACCTCCAGTAAATGTTATAGGAGATTTGGAAGACAATTTTGGGTACCTCCCCTTGCATACCTCATATAGCATAGTATGGTCTGCGTTTAGTAAAACTGCAGAAGCTGAACTAGAGTGGGTGATGAACTTGGGGAGATGGAATTTTGGTAGTTTGCTGGTTTGGATAGGGTAAGTTAAATCAAGTTCATTATTGGAAGTCAGGATGGGTAGGGTGTGAGATTGACTAGAGCTAAGTGGCATCCGGGATCAACGAATGATCGTCCTCCCCGATAGGAGAGGAAGAGTCTTAATACTCTAGGGCTAGATCTAAAGTAATTTAAAAGGGATCGGGTAATGGGTATCAACCAATAACAATAAGTGCCTTGCGAAAGGGAACGGTGGGCTTCAGCTACCATCATAGTTCCTAGTGCCCTTTGAGAGCCCTTCATGGGGAATACCGGGGGCAGTCCTGGGCTAACGTAGACCGTAGGAATAATAAACCAAAAGAGCAACTAGAATATCTAGGGCTGTACATTCACACACTCCGGTAGCTAGGGAGGCAGAATAAGTTGGTTTGGTTGCCATTCAGACGGTAGCTCTGAAGGTAGATGCACAGACGGGATCGTCCGGGAGCCGAGGGCTCGAGGGTTTGAATACAGAATAAGGTTGTGGGTCTTCAGAATTTGATTGTCGTTCACACCGACATCGGTACGTTGACTCGGCGGTGTGGGACACTTAGCCAAAGAAAGTCTGGTGGATATAGCCAGCACTAGTACGCGGATACTCTTGGTTGTGTTCTTCTAGGGGCTTACGGGAGGGCTAGGCCCGGTAGTGTGGATACCCTCCTATGAGTGGGGGGCCCGACCCACTGTCTCCGTTTGTCACTGCTGAGGTTCCTGGGGGTGAAGCTAGGTACCCGAACAGGAGGAACTAAAGGTCTGTGCGCATAGAGTCGTGTGCGTGAGTTGCACTTACATGAATTATGGCATAATATATTACTACACTCATGTTTGCAAACAACCGACACCCCAACGTATAAATCGGTATGGGACTTTTTATATGATGGGAGACTTGCAGAAGACCCCTTAACTTATAAGTTTATATGGGCATTCATATAAGTTAAGGTTACTCATTTATTTACTTACTTGCTTTCTATTTGTCTATTTTACTACTCACTATCGTAGAACTGATAGATGTACTCTATTTTGATTAGTTGTTTATACACTATAAACAATTGTTAGACTAGTTCTACTGTCATCCGTTTGATTATTCTCCACCATTGTAGCTTCCCTTTCCTCCTCTCCGCTCGGTGCTTAGGAGCCGTGGGGGGAGGGGTAGGAGATGATAGGGCTTAGTCTTTATGACTAATGGTTTTCGAACCACAACATCACAGGAGCTCCAGATGGGAGACAGGGACCAGCAGCCCAGGGACCAGCACCAGCGGAGTACGGTGCGCATGGAGGTGGGCCAGTCTAGTACCGGAGCACCTGTGTCCAGCTCCGTGAGTGTTTAGTATTTTTATAGCTTCCACGATGAGTGATTTGTAGTGAGGACTCTGATGTAACAGCTCGAGCCCATTTCTTTATATTTCTTTTGAACTGATCTTTGCAGTACTTCTATTTGATATTACTGATGGACTGGTTGTGATTTAATTTTATATGTGTGTTTCTGTGGACTTGTTTACATTCAGTGTATATTTACTTCTCTCTCTTTGTGATCGAAAATAGCCTGCAGAATTGGCATTTTGTAGTGGCGGCCTTCCCGTGAGTCGGTGCCACCGCAAAGCGGCAACTCTGGGCTAAGGCCCCGGCGGTGAAAAAGAAAAAAAAGGGGGGGGGGGGGTCTTACAAGACTACTCTTCCTCCTTCTTCTTTTCAACCCGCAGCTGGTTAACTCTTTTGGCTCTCTTCTCCCTCTGAGTGAGGGTCAAACCGTCGGGAGTCAGCGGCTTGTTCATCGGGACCGCCACTACAGTTGCACAACCAAAGAAAGTTGTCAGTTCATAAGTCGCGCGACTAACAGATCAATTCTCTTGAGTTAGTACTTACTGTCTTGCTCTTGAATATCTGCCAAGGATGGCAGCAGCGGAATGTAGTGATTGACATCAAGCCGCACATCCTTGAAGAAGTCCTATATTTCCTTCTCCATACCATCCAGCCAATAGCTCCTGAACGCGGCTTCATCTCAGACTTGCGGGTTGACCGGCAGAAGCCCGAGTTGTACTTCGAAGATCGCATATCTCTCCGAACAACTCGGGATTTTGTTCGCCAATTGATGACCTTTAGCCCCCTATAGCCAAAGTACAGATGCCCACGGAAAATTTTTGTCCCGGAGTCCGAAATAGACCGGACGGAGAAGCACTCCCGGAACTAACTCGTAGAGAAGTGGACTCTTTCCGACCTTAGGTAAGAGAAGAAACTGAAGATGACGACGATGGAATTCGGCGGCAGTTGTCCGGGAATGACCCCATAATGATCAAAGATTGCTACGTCTTCCATCAAGACGGGGAAGCGGAAGCCGCAGTCGAAGTGGTCTATGGGAATGGAGATTTGGTTTGCAGCAGAAGTGTTAATTCTCTCATGCAGAAGAGGAAGCCGCGCGAGCAGCGGATTTCCTTGCATGTACTTTTCCTCAAAATTGTCCAGCTCAGTTTGGCAAAGCCGGCCTTCTTTGTGGTCCGCAACGTGGAAGGAGGAAGCCGCATGAGTCCTGACCGCTGTCGCCTTTTCAGACCGCATCGACTTTGCCTTAGCCCGCAATTTATTTTTCGTGAAGAAGCCTCCGGAATCTCCTCTATTTATAGAATTTATGTGCAGCTACAGTCGTCAATGTCAAGTCGCAGTTTAATGTCAAGCCGTGCGGCCTTATCTTGCAAAGTATAAAGACAACTATACATTCAAACCGCAGTCCAGTTCGGCAGTTCGCGCGGTCAAGTTCCTACACATAGAAAAATTCTTAAGCAGAGCAATATGATGACTATAATTATTAAGCTGCATTAAGCCGCAGGCAATTCACAGTTACATAAAAAAAATATACAATAATTGTTCATAACAATCAAGTTGCCCAACGTCCACATTTTACAATTATTACAAAGCCAAATTAAAATTTTCAGGCTTGTTTGTCACTGCTCTCTGGAGCTTCTCTCCTAACCCGCGCGACTTGGTCGCCGGCCTGTACCAGCTGAACGTAAACTTGACTGACAAGGATATGGATGGAATGCAATGTTCGGTGAACTCGCGAGGTATCACGCTCCACGCGGGCGAATGGAACCACCGATAGAATGTGATCCTCCAGGTCGCCAGCAGGAGCGACCTGCCCAACCGTCACGACCCCTGGAGGACTTGAAGTCTCCCCAAAAGCCTGGCGGCTTAGCGGCCACTGCCTTTCAGAAGCTATCTCAGCAGGCCGCTGATCTTTGTCGGCCTCCGCTGGCGGCTCCCTGTTCGTTCCCCCGTCAAGTCAGATAACATCCAATCTTTCTCTCTGAATTTGCCCGGCCATCAGCAGAAAAGCTTGCAGGTCCAACTTTTCCTCTGTCTCCAGCTCCAAGGAAGCCAGAACCTCCTGCATCTTCTTCTCAGCGGCTTCCATTGCAGGACGCCTTTCAGCTCTCTCCTGCTCCAGGGTGGCCGACACCTCCTGTGTCCTTTTCTCAGCGGCCTCCAGCGCAGACCGTATTTTTGCTCTCTCCTGCTCCATAGAAGCCAGAACCTCTTGCATCTTCTTCTCAGCGGCTTCCATTGCAGACTGTCGTTCATCTCTCTCCTGCTCCAGGGTGGTCGACACCTCCTGTGTCCTTCTCTCAGCGGCCTCCAGTGCAGAGCGCATTGTTGCTCTCTCCTGCTCCAAGGAAGCAAAAACCTCCTGCATATTATTCTCAGCGGCTTCCATTGCAGACCGCCGTTCAGCTCTCTCCTGATCCAAAGTGGCCAGCACCTCCTATGTCCTTTTCTCAGTGGTCTCCAGCGCAGATTGCATTATTGCTCTCTCTTGCTCCAAGATGGCCATCACTTCTTATGTCCACTTTTCAGAAGCCTTGAGGGCATACCGCAGCTCTTATCTGTGAAGCCTCCACTCTTCTTTCTTAGCCCGAAGGTACTTGCAATGCTCCCTTATCCTTTCCTGCAAGGCGGAGACTTCCTTCTGGAATTCGTCCGCCCTTTGGTCATGGATATTTGGAAGCAGCGGTGGCGGTAGCAAAGATAAGAAGGTCGTCAGGTCGCCCGGCTTCATCGCGCTTTCAGGTGCACCTGTAGTGGATAAACAAGTGGTCAGATTCAGTCACATGTCCGCCACCTTTTTAAAGGATCTCGGTAGGACGAGACCACAACTCTTGGTATTTCTCCTTCAATAGACGCATTGTAGAATCTAAATGCTGGTCGCCTGAATCATTCGAAATTTATTCACTTTAGATTTTCTTTCCATAGCCACGTGGTCTCTTGTGCTTTGCTTTTCAGTTGAGCCGTGGTTAGGAAGAAGCTCATCGGCGGATTAAAAATTGTGTCCGCTCCCTTCTTCCGTGACCGCGACTTGTAGAATTTTACAATACGCTTAACTTCTCCATGTTTACCTTGCAGGAGAGAAAATGGGGTCTCCTCCTGCTTCCCAGCGATTAGTTTCTTCATCTCATCCATATTTTCCTTAAGTTTTTGTTTTTCGGTTCCTTCAGAAACCGCAGCAGCCAGCTCGTCAGGCTTTCCCCCAGTAACTTGAACATTGGGGAGATCGACCTCTTGTGAGACCCGTTATGCCTTCAACAACTCGTCTCGCGGCTCTAGCATCTCCATCTCCTTGAAGATATGCTCATGGTCTCGCTGGCCGCAGGCGTGTCTTCTGGCTTGTAAAGTTTGGAGGATGGAGTCTGTGGACTGTCGTGTACCTCTTTCTCTCGCGGCTTATGCTGCACGCTAGCCGCCCCGGTCTTTAAGGATATATTGCGGTTTCCGGCCCGCATCTTCTACGCCTTCCTCTTCATCCTCTCTTCGAGGGTCTCATTCTTTTCCCTCTACCGTTTCAGGTGACCAACTATTACCTCCGTCCATTTGCTCTTTTTTGCAGAAGACAGTGTGACCTCTCGCAACTTATCGGCCTCGCTATTGTCGATCTCGATGACTTCGTCGAGAGTGGTCAAATCGCGTGGCTTGGATTAGTCAACACTTTTCTCCTCTGCCGCAGGAAATTGTAAGAGAGGTTCACCTGATGGCAAGTAGGTGATGTATAAAAACTTGGTATTCCTGGTTTGAGGAGGAGGGGGTTTGGATGATGCTTCAGTCTATGTCGCTGCCCGCGACATTTCCGCGGAGGATTCAGCCGGTTTCTTTCCAGACCCAGAAGCCTCCGGGGTGATCAACTTCTCTTTTTTTCCTCAGGCCTTCGGTCAGAGCTTGCCGGTTTCCGACTCTTCTTTTTCTTCTCCGCCGACCTCTTTTCTAAGCCTAACTCATAGACAGGACATCCATATTTGAGAGAGTCATCCTGGCCTGAAGTATGCTAACTGCAAGTGGCGAATACTAACCCGTGGCTTCGGAGATTTCCTCAGAAATGGCAGAGTTCAGTGCTTTTTATAGACATCGTAGAATTAATGGTAGTCGCGGTCTCCGGCTTAGTCTAACATTTCCGAAACTTTCTAAAATTTGGAAATGTGCGGGGATTATGTTAACCCAGAATCAACGACTAGTTCGCATGAACTTTCCAAACCGGGCGTCCTGGTCGTCTAACCGCCACTCTCAGTATACTGGTTTGTCCTCAATGAAGCTGGGCGGCCTCGTTTCCAAGTCGCCGCCAGAAGAAGCCCAGATAAGCCCATCTAGAGGCCGAGCCTCGCAGCTCGTAA
This sequence comes from Platanthera zijinensis, assembly GCA_039513925.1. Lineage (NCBI taxonomy): Eukaryota > Viridiplantae > Streptophyta > Magnoliopsida > Asparagales > Orchidaceae > Platanthera > Platanthera zijinensis. The sequence goes on along the minus strand of CM077082.1, from coordinate 168,522,490 downwards.
GAGGAAGACCGTCAGGCCACGTGGCCTTCCCCCTTTCCTCTTTTTACTTGCTTCCCGTCACCCCTTCCCGGTTCTCCTGTACCCCGAGCAGCCGGTAATCTTAGCCCTTCCTGTTTGGGCAGGCCCCAAAGCCTATAAATAGGGGGCGGCACCACTCCCCAAGACATGATGACTCAAGTCTAGGAGCTCTCTTGTTAAGAGTTGCAGTCTCGATCCTAGTGCCTTGTGGCTTGTTGTCCGGCTGGATTCTCTTCTCTCTTTTCTTTCCTCTCTAACTGTAACCGCTTCATCTTCAATAAAAGGAAAGCCCGCCACAGGAGAGGCATTTAGGCCGCAGCGGGCGAAGTGTGGTGTCGCCGCTTCTTGCGGCTTGCTCTGATTCTTGCTCTAACTGCTAGTAACCGGCTACTCGGTAGTCCCTCCTCTTTTTCTCCTCATCCCCTGTGAGATTTCGAACCCGTTAACTGGAGGGTGCTTTTCGTGCATCAACAGACCCAACATGATCCAATTAAAATTTTGCAGTTCTAGTTAGATTCTAATGGTTGTAATCAAGATGATAATTAATCTTAGTTTTGTAGCTTCTCTTAGGTGTCTAACGTAAGTACGTATAATGCTATATATTCTAATGAATCCACAAGTTGATCTTGCTTTCTTCTGTCTTTGACTATTTCTTTGCTTTTTTGATCCGCTCTCTTCCCGACTTTATGATACTCCCCTATTTCTTCATTTGATTTTTATTAGTCTTTTCCAAATTATGCATAAAATTATGACTTACGGTTTGTGAGAAAGTTTGGAAAACTTTTACTTCATGACTGATTTTATAATCGAGAGTTATTTTTTTCTAATGGAGATTGGTTACCCGCATATTTCGAGATAGAGGGTGTACCTTCTGGTCATGCGCAACAATGATAATTCCTCCCCGTGTCACTTTGTACTATAGTAGGGCAGTGACACAATAATTTCTCGGATCTAATTTTAGATGTTCCAGTTGTGAGTTTTATCATATTTTTGACGGGGTCAAGTCCTCTCAACCCTAGGAGAATTGATGCAACCCAAGATTGAATCATTATGTTACTTTATTTATAATATTTGTGTAGCACATTTTTTGTGCATTTTATATTTTTACACATGTTGTTGCACGATTGTTATTTGCGCTCTATCATTCGACTTATTGGAGTAACCAACCAATAAGATCATGATTTAATAGGTTCATCAAATTAGAAGTGGTGTTAAATTGTGCAAACAAATGAATTAACTTATTTGATTTTATTAAAAGGAAGTAAAATATATTTTAAAATTAATTTGTGATTTATAATATATTTCTCAGGGGGAAGCCTAATTATTTTACTATTTGTTTTTCCAACCCTTGAAATTCTAACCATTGATTTTCCAAAAAAATAATTAATTTAACCTTTGAAACTCCCATTTAAACCTTATCAATTATCAACAACCAACAAACTCCTTTGAAACACCCATGTTATCATTAAGTAGTCGGCCACAATTTTGAAACCACCCACTTTATATCCCAAAAGTTATTAAAGTAAAAAAAGTCCATCTCTTTACAATCATGGACTCTACCTATTTAATTGGCAGCCTGGAAATTAGAAACTAAACGAGATGTATACTCTCATTTAGCTCCTCTCTAGCGCTTCTCCCTCCTGCCGCTCCTTGTCGACATTACTAGTTTCTGCCAACTGCGCCACCACTGTTTGCTTTCTCATGCACAAACAACTAATCCTTCGCCCCCTTCTAACAAAGATTACGGCTCCTCTGCCGAGAACGACCTCCACAACCTTTTTCGTCTCTAACAGTTCTGTCTCATGGTGTTTTCTACCTCTCCAATGTGTCCCATCACCACCCTCCCTTCCCTACGGCCTCTGATGATCCATCTTCAACCAACCAGTGATGGGGTCTAGCATCCTACACTTTGCTGGCTTAAACTTTTGTCCTAATCCATCGATCAAAGCTTATTGTTTTCCTAGCAAACACCCAACTTCCCTTTATTTGGGGATTCATTTACCTATGACTATGTATAACTCTCACCGACACTCCTGTCTCCCTTACTATTAGTATTGTTGGGAATATTGCCCTTAATAATGTTACCTAGATTTGAAGAGGCATCACAATCATTACTATGAGCATAGTTGAATTTGATGTTATTTAAGATCATCATGTGCAGGATATTCCATGGAATAAGTTTAGACAGGTTGTCTAAGTGGTTGTGACAGGTGGTCACAAGGTAGAGAAATGGAGAGACAGAAATCTTTCTAAGTCCACAAGCGTTGAGTGAGGCCAGTTCACTCAACACCAAATGCCAAAGATGAATGTCGGAAAGGCTAAAAATTGTCTAAGTCCACTGATGAGTCCATATTTTATACTTAATTCCGGACACAAGACGCCTATCCTGCCGGCTTCAACCAATATCAATATATAAATGCCAACCCAACCATAATAATAGAAGAAGTCAACCCACACCAAGCATAAGTCCATAAGTATGGAAAAAGAGAAGCTAAACAAGCTTCTACATAATCAGAGTACATAAATAGAATTGCCCCGAAGGGCTACAACAAAATCTCTCTCACTCACATTTGTAACCGACAGTAGCGACGGTACCGTCCCCTCAGGCCCTGTCGTCCTGGAATGGCTGCCAGCTGCATAGCCTGCTGCTCCACCTGCGGGTTTTCCTCCTAAAAAGGAAGACGTAGCAACCGTTAGTCATAAAGACTAAGTGGCTTCACATCCGCTCCCCCGGCGACTCCTCGTCAACGGGCGGAGAAAGGAACAGGTACAATATATATAAAACAGTAGTACAAGCAGGTGAAGTAAGTATACAAATCATAAGTAACAGTAAAAGTAGTGTATAAATAAACAAGCTCTTATTCTACAATTCTACCATCTACAGCAACAAGAGAGTATAATGTTATAACAGTAAGTAACTCAACTTATATGGATGCCCATACAAGCATATAAGTTGAGGGTCATTCAGCAATAAGTAACTCATCGTATAGGAGTGCCCATACAAACTTATACGATGAGGCTATTGTGTATGCAATGAAGTGCAATGCTATGTATGCAATGCAATGACACACCCATGATCAAGCACATGCAATCGCTATGTCGACACAGACTTATAGTTTCGACTATTCAAGCAGGTAGCTAACCTCTCAGGCGTCAACCGTCGTGGCCAAACAGTGACAGTAGAGCGGGCATCTCCACTACTAGGCTGGTCTCCATACTACCTGGCCTAGGCCTCCATACGCCTCAATGCTAAGAACACAACAGCGGAGCTCACATGCATACTACGGCTCAGCGGGTTCTCTTGGGTAAATGTGCACCAAGATCCTAGCCCCAAACTGGCCTATGTGTGACACGGAAGGAGCCTCGGAAATGAACACGAGGACCAAGCCCAACCGTTCACTTGGAACGGAAGAAGCCTCGGGACTTGAACACCGAGGACCAAGCCCAACCGTCCAAGGTCTAGCTGTCAACTCCCATCGGTGTGACGATTGGCGAGCCCGTAGACCTACCACACTATCCTAAACCCAGGATTACGACACCACGTGTTGACTCACACCACATGCAATTCCACAATATCGTGGTATTGAAGGAGCCTCGGGATGTGAACACTGAGGACCAAGCCCAACCATCCATCAAATACGGGAGGAGCTTCGGGACGTGAACACAGAGGGCAAAGCCCAACCGTCCAACTTTACTCATCTCAATCCCATTCCATAGCGACGGTCAACACTGCACTTGTTACTTCCACAATGCTACCCGTAGGGAGACGACACTCTAAGTAATGGATTACTAATTCCCTTTTTATCCATTCAACATACATCATGGCCATAGTTAAAACATTTATACATCTATCAATTTATAACTACCCATTTATGTCAGGCCCTTTCCTTCAATTAGGCTTGTCCACAACTCATTATACGAATTCAGATCTATAACCTCTACTTATCATATCACTATGATGACCATGTCAAAAGAGTTCACCCAAGCCTCGAGTTGGATCGCCACATTAAATTCCACCGAATCAAATTCCACATTACACAGCCGAGAATTTAGGTGCAGCATTAATCCGGGCAGAAACACCGACCAAGGATTCCCGAGGCTATAAAAATCTGACGAGTGTGTGTAACCACTCGTTGGAAATATAATTTCAAGGGCTAAAACTTTTGTGTTTAGTCGAAAGCCCAGATTTGATCGCATCACACCAGAAATTCACTCGAAGCCTGCTATGTAAAGGATTTTTCCCCAATCATAGCAGATTCGAACTGACTTTCCTGTGGCTACAGGTATTGCCTGGAAACGTGCAACCACTCGTTTGAAAGATAATTTCGAGGGCTACGACTTTCGTGTTTAGTCAAAAACCCAGATATGACCAGAACACCCACGAAATTGGCAACGAAGTTCGCTGCGTGCAGAAAACAGGATTTCTACACGCATCTTAAGGCGAGATGAACGGCATCCGTTCATCTTCCTCCTTGCACCAATCTCCCAAAAACTCCTCCAGAAAATCGTCCACCCTTATTCACCCTCACGAAGCCATATTTCTCAACGAATCACTCTCTCATCTTCACTTTGAAGAATGAAGAGGTTGGAGGGGACTAAGCCTAGAAAACGACCTAGGCATGGCTTTTCCCTAAGAAATCTCCTCCTCACCATCAAGACTCTAAGGAGTCGATATCTCTCCTAGAATATTAACTATAGATCTAGCACCAAGGGAGAGGGGAGGAAGCTCACCTCGTTTCCAGCGGTACCACCATTTCCGGCCATGGATCTAGTCATTCTTCTTTACGGCATATCTTGCTTGGTGCAGTTGTTCTTCACGGCAAAGGAAGGAGAGAGAGAGAGAGAGAGAGAGAGAGGGGCCGCCTTCAGGAGCTCCGACTGCTTCCCGCGGCTCTATCGGATTCGCGAGGTCCACGATGATGGCAAGAACGATCGGCAAGGATGGCTAGGGTTTGACTTTATCTCTTCTTATAAACCGATGTATTAGGTTAAATCCTTCCGCCACGTGTCAACGCCCCATTGGACTGCCCCTAATGGGTCATATTGAAGTGACCCAGTCCAAGGGATCATCATCAGCCCGAATCCCGAAGTCCGGTTCGATCCGCCTGTACAAGCTGGCGAATCTGCCTGGGCGAAGAAAACGCACAAGTCAAATTCGACGGGAATCAACTGTCATTCTCGAAGATCGGCGAGAATCGTCGGGCATTCTCGACGATTTCGTCGGGTATCAACAATGATACTCGGCGAATTTCCCTTAGCATAATTCTCAATCAGCAGTTCTGAATCCGGCGGGTATCGACCATCGATACCCGTCGAATCGGCGAGTATCATTCCCGATACCCGTCGATCGGCGAGTATCATTCCCGATACCCATCGATCGGCGAGTATCAACTCCCATTCTCGTCAATTTTCCCTTAGGCCATTTCCTTTCGATCCGTTTGATATCACTCAACCCTACACTCCATTCAACGCACTTGACACCTTTTGCCAGTGCATCCCGAGCCCGAGTCAAGTCTCTTGACTCCAAACTCGTGCGAGGGGCCTAGCGCGAATTAGGACGTTACAACACACCTTGCGTTGAGTGAGTGGACCTCACTAAATGACTGGGTCCTTAGCCGCAAAAACACACCTGGAGTTGAGTGAGTGCACCTTACTCAATGCCTGGGTCCTTAGAAAAAAATTCTAAACCCGACCCCAGCTCCTCTCAAAGCCTGACATGCAGAGCCTTGGAAAATTAATTCCAAGGCTCATGCTGCTTCTCATTACCCGATCTACCAGCAACCTAAGCTAGCTAAGACTAGATGAAAAATTAGATTAATTAACACTAATCCTACAGCTATCATGATCCTCAACTTGAATCGGATACACCCTTTCCCAAGTAAATAAATAAATAGGAAAACTAGAGCTAAGCCTGCCCTCTTCCTGAAGCCGAGGAAAAATACAAATAATTAAAAAAAAAAAAAAGAGAACATTTGCAAGGGCAGGGGCCACTTGCCATACTTCGGATGGAACGGCAGCAGCACGCCCAGCTCGACACCGGCAGCAAGGATCGGCCACCAAAAAGGAAACAAGCTGGAGCAAACCGAATCTTAGAGAGGAAGAAGACGGAGCAGAATAGGAAACCCTAATTTCCTGTAGATTGCCTGAAAAACCTAAAGACTTACCTAGGTAGCTAGCTCTCGGCGAGAGCAGCTCGGATCCACCGTCGCCTGAGGGAAAGGACTCCTAGACTAGAAGCCACCGTCGGTCAAGCTGCAGCTCCTCCGCCGGTTCCTTCTGCAGGAAGCCTGCTGATTTCTTGGGAAGGAGGAGAAGTGGAGCTCGATACCAGCTGGCTTCCTATATATCTCCAGCCACCTTCTCAAAAAAATACTATAGAATAATCTAAGTATCGGGAGTCTCGGCCACCAGCTACAGTAATCCTACCACTTCACCCGCCAGCAAACAGCGACTCCAAGCTTAAGCACACTTATATATACATGTATACTAAGCTTAATCTCACCTCTGCTAATCGAACTCCGACCACCTAGCTGACCCTGCCCGAGCTAAGCTAGGAACAACATATATATATATATAAACTTAGTTTATATATATCTTTATTATATAAACCAATATACCATTCTTCAAGCACACCATACTTTTAATATTAGCCGCATGATTATCTATTAATCAAAGGCCACAGATTATTATAGGCAAGAGCCACGGATCGCAAAAGCCACAGAACGCAAAAGCCACGGATTGCCGAAAGCTTCTTGGCGCTAGCAATCTGTGTCCCATCCGCACATGCCAAAAGTTGCATGAAACCTCCTCCCGCAAGGCAGCAATGGCGGAGCTCTCCTCATGTCTACTCCCGCACAAATCCACTGGATTTCCGTCTTTCTTATTTACGGCAGACTCAATCTTCCTCACGGTTCCCTCTGCTCACAACGCCTTCGACGGAGAAGACGATGGAGGGAAATATCCCGAAGATTTCGATTTTGTAGGTCTACGATGGAGGAGAACATACTGCAGACTCTTCGTTTTCTAACTCCCTGGTTAGGTTTCACCTCTGCATGACTTATCTGATTCGGGGGGGGGGGAGGTTTCTACTTTCTTCCCCGTGACTCGCCTGTAATTTAGTTTCAATTTCATTCTTTAGGGTTTAGACTGATTTCGATTTTGTTTCCACTCATCTTTTTCAAGTCTTTTTCAGTTTCCAAGAAGCTTTCGACAAAGAATTACTTCAGAAGTTCATGAGGTTGATTGAGCTGTGGCTTAGGATTGTCAAGAAACAGCAGCCCCTTTTTGCCCCTAATCTTGATCCGATGCTTCTGGTTCCCTCCATCGCTGGTTCGATATTGAATGCTGTAAATTCTGATGGTAACAAGGAGAGGGTATGGGTTCGGAACTTTGGCACTGATTGTGAGTTCAGAAAGAAGCTCTGGTCGCGGTTCTTCAAATGTGTTGATACAGTTTGTGTTGGAAAGTACACAAACTTTATTTATGTATATGAAGCTTGGCAAATGTGTTGATAGTCATTTTTAAATGTCTCTGATACATTTTTTTGAATGCTATTAAGAAGGGAAAACAGTTCCTTTGGATGAAAAGATAGAAATTGTTGTTACAGAAGACAGACATGGGCTCCATTCTATTGAAGTTCTGGAAACCGATCTGGTAAGCACAACATGAACTGTTCTTTAAGGACAAATTGCAATGTTTAGTAACTTGGAGTTCTTTCCACAGCCTTTTTTGTTCACTATTTGATCTAAAATATTTTGCATAAGTAGTTTTATAGTCACACATATCATCTTATGCGCATCACATAAAAATGACACCCTTCATGTGGATTAAGGTCAATGATAGTTCCTTAATTTGAATTGTGGCACTGAGTTGTTATGCCAGGAGACAGATCAAGTGCTGAATTTGATGGATTTTTATTATTATTAAGAATAGAAGTGAAATAGTTTATCAATAATCCAATCAATAAATCCGTGTTTAAAAAGTAAATAAATCTAAATAAATCTTATAAAATTATCTAATTTAAATAATATAATCCTAATATTTGTTAAATTTGCTGGGAAACATAGTGTATTTTTATTTACTAAGATTATAAGTACTAGGTTACCAATAAACCACATGTTGATGCCCTCCACAAATTTTTATTCCATGTACCTCTGTGTCATTCAGAAAAAGTAAACAAATTGAACAATAGAAGACACATGAAGCTAAGAATTACTTCAAAATCTACTAACTCTAGGTACTATCTCCCCAAATTTATAAATATCTTTAAACACAATAGATTTTAGAAGAATGCATCCCAACGAATGTCGCCTCCCCCAAACATTGTCACAGCCTTTGAACAATGACGTTTGGTTGCGGGCGAAAACCAATTGGTTTTCAAGCGGGCGAAGCCAGTAACGACGCATCAAGAACGAGCAATACACGAACAATCCCCACGAAAATGTCGCCACCCCGAACATTGTCCCCGCCCCTGACCATTGTCTCAGCCCACGAACAATGTCGCCGCCCACGAACAATATTGTCGCCCACGACCAATGTTGTCACCCACAACATTGGTCGCACTAACGACCAATATCGCCGTCCACGACACATGTTGCCGTCCACGACACATGTTGCCGTCCACGACACATGTTGTCATCCACGACCCATGTCGTTTCCAAGCGGGCGAAGCCCGCTTGGTTGCGGGCAAAGCCCGCTTGGTTGCGGGCGAAGCCCGCAGCGACGCATCGAGAACGGGCGGAGCCCGTTCGAAGATGCTAGTATATATATATAAACTTATATATATATATTTATATATATACATGTACATATGTATATATATATAAATAAAATATATGGCTAACATTTAGCCTAAAACCAAAGCACAAGCCTTACTAGGCTCGGCCACACAAGGCTACACACAACAAAGGAAACAGCATGGCTACACACTACTGGCTAACAAAACGAACGTCGAAACGACGCGAAAAACAAAAAACAAACGATCGCGGGCTTCGACAAAACTCGCACCGTTGCTAAACGCCCAAGCTACAAACACAGCGGCGAAGTCGAAAACAACTTCTGACGATCGAAACTCAGGCTAACACAACCCGAAGCAAAAACACAAGTATTCCCTTAAGAGGCTCAGCCGTGTCATCACAACAGACTCCGGCTAAATGGGGAATCTTGAAAACGGCTACTAACTAGCCACTAAAGGGACCTAAAGAGCTATGACCACGCTCTAACAACGGCGAAAGCCGACAATGCGCCATCAAAATGCCAAACAATGATCAAACAAAACACAGAAAAACCGGGGGTGTTATAGTCACTCCCCCTGAAAGAAAGTTTCGCCCCGAAACTTTGCGCACAACCCTTCTAGCAGAATGGAAAAGAATAAGTTAATCAAAAGCCATAAAAGAAGGAGTGCAAACATACCAGGCAATAGTCAGCGCAACATATGAGGGTAAGCCTCCCTCATTGCCGACTCTAGCTCCCAAGTCGAACTTTCTACATCATGGTTCTTCCACAAAATTTTCACCATAGGAATTGTTTTCTTCCGCAACACGCGATCCTGAGCATCCAAAATGCGGACAGGCACTTCCACATAAGAAAGGTTCGGATCCAACAGAGGCACAGAATCCAAAACCTACCTGTCACTATGCACACATTTCCGCAGCTAACTGACGTGAAACATCATGAACGTCAGGAAAATTTGCGGGCAAAACAAGCCTATATGCTGCCACACCGATCCGCTCAACAACCCTGAATGGCCCCACATATCTCAGGTCCAACTTTTGGTTATTTCTAAATCTCTTGATCCCAGTCATCGGAGAAACCTTTAAGAGCACCTGGTCCCCCACAGCAAATTCCAAATCTGATCTACGCCGGTTGGCATTCTTTTCATATCTCTCCTGGGCTAATCGAAGCTTTTCCCGAATAAGCTTCACCGAAATTTTCATCTCCTCGAGAGCTTCTGGACCCAGCAACGGTCCTTTGCCAACCTCAGCCCAAAATAAGGGAGTCCTGCAACGCCTCTAATATAAAGCCTCAAACAGAGCCATTTGCAAGCTTTCTTGATAGCTATTATTATATGCAAATTCCGTAAGCCGCAAACGCTCGTCCCACGCACCACCATGGTCCAGAATATAGCATCGGATCATATATTCCACAATCTGATTTACCCACTCCGTCTGACCGTTGGTCTGCGGGTGGTAAGCAGTGGAATACCTCAAATCTATCCCCAATCCTTCCTGAAGACTCTTCCAAAAACGAGACGTGAACCTGGAGTCTCGATCCGATATGATGCTCACGGGTACACCATGCAGTCTGATGAACTCCTCCACATACAGTTCAGCTATCTTCCTCATCGGGTATTCGATCTTGAATGGCAAAAAATGAGCACACTTTGTCAGCTTGTCCACGATCACCCATACTGAATCATGCCCCCTAGGAGATTTTGACAAGCCGGTAATAAAATACATCGAGATGTTTTACCACTTCCAAGTTGGAATCTCCAAGGGGGTCTGCTTGCCACCTGGTCTTCCATTATCAACCTTCACCTGCTTGCAAGTGTTGCATTCATAAACAAATCTGGCTATGTCTCCTTTCATCCCATACAACCAGGCAATCTGCTTCAAGTCGCGGTACATCTTGGTAGATCCTAGGTGGTAGACAACGCTAGACCCATAGGCTTCCCTACACACCATAACCCTTATATCGCCAACAGCGGGAATGCAAAACTTGTCACGGTACTTCAAGGTACCTGAATCATCTATAGAAAAATCTGGCAGCTCACCTTCCTCAGCTCGAAGATACAACCGCAGAAGGTCAGGATCATCTTTCTAATGCAATCTCGTGAGCGCGATCCATGAAGGCTCTGCCACTGCCAGGCTACTCTGCATATCGCAGCTACCCACAGAATGCCCATCAACAGAAACTCCTCTACTAACAGCTCGGCTGAGAGACCAAAAATCTTCCCTGTTTTCCGACTCAGGGCATCGGCCACCACATTGGCCTTCCCCGGATGATACTGAATCTCCACATCATAGTCGGCCACGTACTCTAACCATCTCCGCTGATGCAGGTTCAACTCCTTCTGTGTGAATACATACTTCAAGCTCTTATGATCAGTAAAAATCCTGCACTGCACCGCATACAGCAAATGCCTCCACAACTTCAGAGCATAGATCACAGCAGCAAACTCTAGGTCATGCGTAGGGTAATTCCTCTCATGAGTCTTTAGCTGTCTCGACCCGTAATGCAATCACCTTCCCGCCTTGCATCAACACGCATCCCAACCAAATATGCGATACATCCACATATACATCAAACTCAACACCTTCAGTAGGCAAAGACAAAATAGGGGCTGAACATAGCCTTCTCTTTAGCTCCTCAAAAGCCTCTTCACACTTGTCATCCCATACGAAGGCTACATTCTTTTGTGTCAACTTGGTCAATGGCGCAGACAGGGTGGAGAACCCCTTTACAAATCTTCTATAATAGCCTGCCAATCCCAAGTAGCTTCTGATCTCACGAGGAGTACAGGTCTCGCCCACTCCATAACTGCAGTGTTCTTCTCTAGGTCTACTGAGATCCCAACTTTGTTAACCACATGGCCGAGGAAAGATACCTGATGTAGCCAAAATTCACATTTGCTCAGCTTGGCATAAAGCTTATGGTCTCTCAGGGTCATCAAGACTAGACGCAAATGCCGATCATGATCTTCTGCATTCCGGGAGTACACCAAAACGTCGTCAATAAAGACAATCACAAACTTGTCGAAGTAATCCTTGAACACGCAGTTCATCAAATCCATGATAGCTGAAGGCGCATTAGTCAAAACAAATGACATGACTAAGTACTCGAAATGCCCATGACGAGATTGGAACGCCGTCCGCGAAACATCTGACTTTCGAATCCTCAACTGGTGATAGCCCGAACGAAGGTCTTTCTTTGAAAACATAGCACTACCACTTAGCTGATCAAACAAATCATCAATCCGAGGCAGAGGGTACCTGTTCTTAATTGTAACCTTGTTCAGGTCTCTGTAGTCGATGCATAGCCTCATCGACCCATCTTTCTTCTTTACAAACAGCACAGGCGCACCCCAGGGTGACAAACTCGGCCTGATAAAACACTTTGCCAACATTTCATCTAGCTGGATCCGCAACTCCTCCAGCTCTTGTGGGGCCATGCGGTATAGCGCCTTAGTAATAGGACGCGTACCCGGATCCAAATCTATGACAAACTCGACATCCTTATCGGGTGGAAGACCGGGAAGATCCGCAGGGAAAACATCAGGGAACTCACAAACAACTGGAATCTCTTCCAACCTCGACACACTAACATCTGCCCCTACCAGTGAGACCAAAAAGACAGAACAGCCCAAAACAAGCAACTTATGAGCACGTACCGCAGAAATAACCGGAGACTCTTGAAGTGGATCGGCATAAACGCTCCCGGGCTGACCGTTGTCCTTCACAAAGTCCAAGCGCTTACCCTTGCACTGGATAACCGCATTATATTTGGACAACCAATCAATGCCTAGGATAACGTCGAAGTCCTCTAGATCAATCACTTTCAGATCTGCCTTAGCTAGAAAGTCTCCCAACAAGATTGGGCAGCCCTGAATACCCAAGTCTTAAATCACAGAGTCGCCCGAAGGGAACTTGACGCAGAAAGCTCCACCAACACGATCTAGGCCCAAATGGAATCGCTCCACGAAAGCCCTAGCAACAAAAGAGTGGGTGGCACCAGAATCAAAAAGAACGCGCGCCAAACGGTTCTTTACCTTAAATCTCCCTATATAACAACCCACACAACTAAGGGAAAACAAAAGCTAAACTATACAAGAGGTCGAAAATTCAAGTTAGGAAGAAATCTAACCTGAAATGACCTGGGTCGAGGTTAACGCTTCTTCTGAAGAGATAACATTCAGCTTCCCCTTGCCTTTATCCACACGTAGGGCTGACGGCAATGCCTGCAATGGAACTACTGGGAGAACGGGCTGCGCCTGAGGGTACCTCGTCTTGAGATGGCCCTTTTGCCCACACTCAAAACAAACTTTATCTTTCGACCAATAACGGGCCACATCATGCCCCTTCCTTCCGCATATGGAACACACCACATCCCCTCTGGGAGTACCCTGGATAGCATGGACTTGTTCTTTCTTCTGTGCTGCCAATCTCTTGAAGAACTTCTCCAGGGGGTGGCCTTGCCGGCCGCAGAAGCTACACGTCCCCTTGGTCTTCTTCCTTGAAACTGCATCAGGTTCCTGGGGGCCTTTCCCCCCAACAGACTTCCGCTTGTCTTCCCTCACCTGCTGGCCTCTGTTCTTAGCATTCTCAATGGCCTCAACTTTCAAAGATGCTTACACCACTTCGGCATAACTGACTGCTCCGTAGGCATTTGCTAACTACTGAACGTCGTTTCTTAGCCCACCCAGAAACCGCTTAACCCGGTCTGCTTCAACACTCACAAGTCCAGGAGCAAACCGACTCAGTATGCTAAACTCAATCTCATACTCACTAACCGTGAGTTTCCTTTGCTTAAAATGCAGGAAGTCATTCATCAACCGGTCCCGCTCGACCGAGGGCAGAAAATTACTAAACAGCATCCCCTTAAATGACTCCCAGGTGCATCCTGCCACCATACTTTCCTTCTCCCTCAGCCACCAACTCTTTGCCAATCCCTTGAGCATGTAGGAAGAGAGCATTACTTTCTGATCATCCGTGATCCCGGAATAGGAGAACATCTCCTCTATAGAAATCAACCAGTCATCTAAAATCATGAAATTCGTCTGTCCGTCATAAGTTGGGGGCCTAAGTCGCTGAAACTGAGATATGAAGGCCATCTCCGGGGGCACTACAACTGGAGGCACAAGCGGAGCAGGAGGGGGAGGAATAGCTACACCCCCAACGGGGTCCTGAGCTCTCTGAGCCTGCCCTTCCACTACAGCAACCAAGGACTGGACATGGCTCTGCATGTCCACCACCTGTATCGATAAGGCTTTGTTGCTTAGCCGCAAACTTTCAATCAGAGCCTCTCTTTGGGATCCTGAAGACTCACCCATAGATTGGGGAGTCGATCGCGTCGCAGGATGCTTCACCATCCTATAATCGCACCAGCTCTAGTTAAAACCCAGCCCAACAGCTAGAACAAACTACCCAGTACAGACAAGCATACTAAAATATGAATTGCAACCGCAAATAATGCTCTGGGATTTGTTTTATAATGATGATATTATGCTTAACCTGAGATGGTTCACTACCACCATACTAACTCATGTGCCTAAAATCATGGATGCATGCTTTTATGTTCGTTTTGACTTAAAACCTTTTGTGTACATATGTCATCAAACCAATCTTTAGCCTGGCACGTTGTGCTTATGAAATGTTATGCTATGCATGCCGTGCTATGCATTCTAAAAAGGCCTTAATGCATGCCATGGGCGGCGTACACATGAAAATATTATGCATCTCATACTACATAACATTCCCATGCAACGAAAAATAAAAACGTGCGAGCCGCATTCATGTGGTGAGGTTATGCATCCCATACTACATAACCCTCACATGTTTCCTCCTATGGTGGATCCATATACGAACACATATTATGCATCCCATACTACATAATATGCCCCGTATACTTCTTTATGCTTATGAGTGTAGTGTTCGTGCTTCGGCCAAGACGTGCTGATGACATATCGGTGAGTGTATGCTAATGAAGCTAAACTTCTAATGCAATCAAAAGGAAAGGGGTTCCCGACCAACTTATCAAGCAAACCTCCCTCTGATACCAACTGTCACAACCCGCATTTTCCCCGAGGTTAAGGAGTATCAGAGTACGGGAAAACATGTGTTGTGATGCCACGTCGAGCAGGGGATAACTGCCAACGCTCAGGCAACGCAACGAGACCACAAATCACAAGTTTAATTTAGTAGAAAACCAGTTTATTTAAAGGTCGTATCCCTCGGCACAATGGATCAGCTAGTCCACACTAGGAAAAATATATATTTGTTTACAGCGAAAAAATACTTGATTTAATTGATTTGACACCCTAAAAGAGTATAAGGGCCCTCAAGAGACCACTTATATAGCATGCACGACACCTAAGGTGAGTATAATATTTATATTTAAAAGATATGATTTACGCTTTAAGAAAATAGTGCTTTAGTTTCACAAATATGTTATGCATGAGGTACATATAATAGTTTAGGTTTTAAAATACCTAACATGCAACCTAGCATAAAACCTTCCCAGAAGCAAGTAAACAACCCCAAGAGGGCAAAAACAGCAGTTTTAATTCATATCCAGCAAAACAAGTAAGCCACTAGTGGGCGTCGACAACCTGACACGAACCCACTGGTGAGTGTGCATGTCCATACAAAAAAGAAAGATAACTACCTCACAAGGTGAATGATCTGCAACTCAGCTATCCTAGAGGATACCAGCAAGTCTACTAGAAGGAATCAGCCGCTTAATTGGCTATAACCTGGTCCTGAGGCATTCAAGAAAAAGAAATGCCTCAGCAAGGAAATAATCAAAAGAAAGGAGTATTAGATTACTAAATAAAGAAGGGTTTTCCAACCCGGCAACAAGGTACCAAATCAGCAGAAGCAGCAAAAGAAAGAACTATTGTTAAAAAAGACAATAAAGGAAAATCACACCAAGTGTGAGCACAAAAGCTACCTGCTCTGTGGAAAGAATAAACCTGCAGCCGTAAAGTATCAGTATAATAGCAGGAAAAGCCAAAAACAGACAACGGGAGAGCTATCAATCCTAAGTTTGTGGGCAAATGACCGGGGTGTAAAAAAAATAAGGGGCTGGAGCGTGTGGCTGAACCAACACCAACAAGCAGACCCCAAAAATACTCAAGGGTAAAACACAACCGGTGGCCGCCTTAGGGTCCACATACCTAAACAAGTTGGCCACAATGTCCAAACTTAGTGATGCCCACAGCTCAGCTCACACAATTCACCCCTCCAGAGTCAAGAAACAAACACCCCCTCCGGCCATAGCCCATGAGTCAGCGTGCAAAAACTAGCCGAACACCCCCAATATCCCCCTTAGGAAGGTAAAAGTACTCTAACAGTCCTAAAGAAGCATACATCCCAAGGCTATAGCATTAGCCTAAAAAAAACTACGGTGTTGAGTGAGGCTGCCTCACTCAACGCCAAAACGGCCACGGCATTGAGTGAGGTACCCTCACTCAACGCCAAGGGATAAACCGCAATCTATGGCTGTGGCGTTGAGTGAGTCTACCTCACTCAACGCCAAACCTGCTTTGGCGTTGAGTGAGGTCGACTCACTCAACGCCATCGGGCTAAACTACGGCGTTGAGTGAGGCCTCGTCACTCAACTCCAAACCCTGCTATGGCGTTGAGTGAGGCCTCCTCACTCAACACAATCATACATGACAGCGGGAAAAAGACTTGGCGTTGAGTGAGTCTTCCTCACTCAATGCCAAACCTGCTTTGGCGTCGAGTGAGGTCGACTCACTCAACGCCATCAGGCTTAGCTACAACGTTGAGTGAGGCCTACTCACTCAACGCCAAAGACTTAACCGCAAGTCTTAGCAGTGGCGTTGAGTGAGTTCACCTCACTCAATGCCAGACCTGCTTTGGCGTTGAGTGAGGTCGACTCACTCAACGCCTCAGCACATAACCGCACAAAACACACCTGGCATTGAGTGAGTGGACCTCACTCAACGCCTGGGTCCTTAGCCGCAAAAACACACCTGGCGTTGAGTGAGTTCACCTTACTCAACGCCTGGGTCCTTAGACAAAAATTCTAAACCCGACCCCAGCTCCTCTCAACGCCTGGCATGCAGAGCCTTGGAAAATTAATTCCAAGGCTCATGCTGCTTCTCCTTACCCGATCTACCAGCAACCTAAGCTAGCTAAGACTAGATGAAAACTTAGATTAATTAACACTAATCCTACAGCTATCATGATCCTCAACTTGAACCGGATACACCCTTTCCCAAGTAAATAAATAAATAGGAAAACTAGAGCTAAGCCTGCCCTCTTGCTGAAGCCGAGGAAAAAAAATAATAATAAAAAACAAAGAAAAAAGAAGAAGAAAAGAAGAGAGCATTTGCAAGGGAAGTGGCCACTTGCCTTACTTCGGATGGAACGGCAGTAGCACGCCCAGCTCGACACCGGCAGCAAGGATCGGCCACCAAAAAGGAAACAAGCTGGAGCAAACCGAATCTTAGAGAGGAAGAAGACGGAGCAGAATAGGAAACCCTAATTTCTTGTAGACTGCCTGAAAAACCAAAAGACTTACCTAGGAAGCTAGCACTCGGCGAGAGCAGCTCGGATCCACCGTCGCCTGAGGGAAAGGACTCCTAGACTAGCAGCCTCCGGGGGTCAAGCTGCAGCTCCTCTGCCGGTTCCTTATGTAGGAAGCCTGCTGATTTCTTTGGATGGAGGAGAAGTGGAGCTCGATACCAGCTGGCTTCCTATATATCTCCAGCCACCTTCTCCAAAAATACTATAGAATAATCAAGTATCGGGAGTTTCGGCCACCAGCTACAGTAATCCTACCACTTCACCCGCCAGCTAACAGCCACTCAAGGATTAAGCACACTTATATATACATGTATACTAAGCTTAATCTCACCTCTGCTAATCGAACTCCGGCCACCTAGCTGACCCTGCCCGAGCTAAGCTAGGAACAACATATATATATATATATAAACTTAGTATAAATATATATATATATACATGTACATATGTATATATATAAATAAAATAGATGGCTAACATTTAGCCTAAAACCAAAGCACAAGCCTTACTAGGCACGGCCACACAAGGCTACACACAACAAAGACAACAGCATGGCTACACACTACCGGCTAACAAAACGAATGTCGAAACGACGTAAAAAAGAAAAAACAAACGATCGCGGGCTTCTATAAAACTCGCACCGTAGCTAAATGCCCAAGCTACAAACACAGCGGAAAAATCGAAAACAACTTCCGACGATCGAAACTCGGGCTACTACAACCCGAAGCCAAAACACAAGCATTCCCTTAAGTGGCTCAGCCGGGTCACCACAACAGACTCCGGCTAAAAGGGGAATCTTGCAAACGGCTACTAACTGGCCACTAAAGGGACCTAAAGAGCTATGACCACGCTCTAACAACGGCGAAGGCCGACAATGCGCCATCGAAATGCCAAACAATGATCAAACAAAACACAGAAAACCGGCGGCGTTACAATGGTTTTGTATAAAAATAAATATAATACAAATAATAACCCTCTACTAAAGATTGATCTTATCAGAGATCTTTTGGTTCAGGTGTTAGCCTGTAAAACAACCAATCTGATGAAGATCTAGTTATTGAATAACCAACCTCCCACTGATACAAATTGAAAGTGAGGGTAAGATCTACCTTTACTCTAGAGGGGGGGGGTGAATAGAGTATATTAAAATAATTTTCCAAATTAAAAATTATTTGCAGTGGAAGACTTGATTTAAGTATAGGTGTAATGTGCATGTAGTAAGTAAAAACTAAGATAGCAAGAAAACAAAAATCACAGCACACAGCAAAGCAAAACACAGCAATCCAGATGACACAAGGATCTATAATGGTTCCCCAATCAACCTGGGTACATCCACTCTTCTACCACCCTAGGTAGGAATCCACTGCAGGAAGAGTTGATCAGGTGTCCTGGGAACCAATGAGCTTTTGATAAGGTGCTCAAAAACAAAATCAGATTTTTTGATCAGGTGTCTTGCCACCACTGAGTTTTGATCAGGTCTCAGAAACCAACCATAAAACTTTTGAAGGGAGTTTTGAGAAACCCTTTTATAGCAGAGTAAGGAAAAAAAAGAGTTGTTGTTCTTCTCTGTCAACAGTCTAAGAGAAGACTAGTGGATGATGTTGTCAAAGCTCCCCCTGAGATCTGCAATTATTTAGGAAGAAGAGCTTTGCATAGGGTGATAGGCCTTCAGTAAGATTGAGATCTCCAGCAAAGAATGATTTCAACAAAGGTTGAAATGTGATGTGTCTGGAGTCCTTGATTGATGAAGCCTTTGAACACTTGAATCCGAAGAGATCTTGAAAGAATAGAGGAATTCTTTTTTGTGTATTAATCTCCTTCACTGTTGTATACCTTGTGTTCTGTATGAATTCTAACTTGTAATCCTGTAGACTTGTGTCTCAAAAACTATTCCTTAGAATAATAATGTTCTTGTCTCAATTACTCTGAGATGATATATTTAAAATCAATCCTCTAGATAGTCGTTAGCCAGTCATAAATGACTTCCTTAAATGATATTTGTCTCTGGAGGAAAGTCCTAAGAGAAATTCCATTTAGTCTTCCTTGAAACTTGCTCCAAAAAGATTGAAACGGCTACAGAATCCTTTGAATTAAATGCTGATAATAAATCGGATTGAATTCCATAACTGTTTGAATTTGAATTCCTGAAATCGTCGATCTCTTCAGAAAATCGTCGATCTGAGCTCAACTAACGTCGACCTGAGCTCAGAGACTGGACTTAGACTTGAGAAAGAAATTGTCGATCTGAGCTCGACTATCGTCGACCTGAGCTCAGAGATTCGATTTTGGCTAGAGATAGAAACGTCGATCTGAGCTCGGAGATCGTCAAACCGAGTTCGACGACTCGTTGAACTGAGCTAAGAGATAGTCAAACTGAGTTCGACGCCTCGTCGACCTAAGCTTGACGAAAATTTCCTTAGTCTTTATGCACTTGTATTCTGAACTAGAAGGTCTTGGGGCAGCTTCCAAACCTAAGTTCTAACCCTTAGACTCATTCTAATTGACCTTTAAGACTATACAATAAGGTCAAAACAATTTCCTAAGAACATAGTGATCCTTGCCCAAATTAGTAATAGGGTGTTCCAACACTGTTGTCACATGAGCTTCAGTTAAATTCTAGAAAAGTTGAAGATGAATCTACAAGAAGTTTAAATCAAACTAGCTCTGTGGCTTTCAAAGCAAACACATCAAAGAATGCTAGAGAGAAATTCCATCATCACCAAGAAGGGATGAAGATATAGTTAGGACTGGCACTAGTTTTTCATCAGAAGAATTGTCAGATGTTGAATTGGCATTATTCACCAGGCAATTAAAGAAGATGATGAGAAGAAGGAAGAAATGGAACAATAAGACATCATCTGGACCAAGTTCAAGCAAAAATAAAGATAAACACGGAAGTAACTCTGTGGTCAGGTTTGATTCAAACCAAAATAAACAAGTTAAGACTGACATTATTTGTTATTGCTGTAACAGAATTGGACATGTCATTGCTGACTGTCAGGTAAAGAGAAAGGAGAATGGGAAGGCCAAGGAGAAGAAGTTCTATAAAGATAAGAAGTCAGAAAAGTGTCTGATGGCAAAGATGTTGGGTATTGTATCCACAATAACCCGGATTTGAAGAAGGGCCCAATTAAGCTAAGATGAATTGAGATTGTATTTGATGTCTTGGTTTAGTTATGTACTTGCAGGTCAACAATGCCAAATATCAGGTTACAGTGGTTCAGTAAACACAAGATTATAAAATTTAATTTTTCATTGTGTAGGCCAAGGTATTGAATCACAAGTAAACTCTCTATTGGGGTGTACTTATATCCCAAGTACAAGAGAAGGCTCAAGGATGGTCAAGGGTTAGACTCAGAAAAATAGGAATTTTACCTAACTAAAATTCCACGAGTTTGGTTAAGCATATGCATCGAAATCGTCGAGTATCATCATTGATACACGCCAAATTCGTCAAGTATACTTACCAATACCAATTGAATTCGTCGTATATACTTAGGGAAAATTCATTGGAGAAGTAAAAAATCTATTATGTAAAATTTGCTGAGTATCATTGTGCATACTCGTCCCAATTCGTCGAATGTATCTAACGATACTCGCCGAATTCGTCGAATATGCTAAGTGATACACGCCGAATTCATCGAGTCCAGCCGACACTACTTCTCTAGATTTTTCCAAGTCTGATTCGCCGAATATAAGGCATTGACTGTGTCGAGTTTGTTGACCGATACTCGACGAATTCGTCGATTATGCCTAGTGATACTCGATGAATTCGTCTAGTATGACTTGTCGACATGGTGTCGAATCTGCAGCCGGCATGGGACGTTTTGGCTAAGTCGTTTTTGTTGTATATCAAGATGTATTCGACGAGTATCAATATGATACTCGATGATACTCGACGAATTTAACTTAGGTCATTTTTCTGAAAATTTCTCCAACCAATTGCGGGTTCAGTCGGCCATGCACACTAACTTTTAGGGTTCCATTTTTGGAATTCCTTTATAGTCCTTGCTTTTATTCTAACAATATATATGTTATGATGAATTTTGAAATTAAGAATCTTACTAATCTTGCTAATTGCGATTTCGAAATCAAGTCTTTCCAAAAAATCACAAACCAACGGCTCAACATTTTCGATCACGCAATTCTTCCCATTCGACAATCAGCGACGAGAAAGATTCATCGTCTTCGAATTTCACGACTTGATTGCTTCTTCTCTCAAGATCTATACTCCTCTAGATCTAGTCGTCCGAAGAATGAAGGTTCATGATTAAAAGTCTTCAAATCTTTCCACTTTCCAAGTTCTTCAAATCTCAAGATCTACTATTTCAAAGAACGTCGGAGCGAAGACTTGTGATCGTTTTTGTTGTTTTGTAATATTCATTTACTATTGTAAAAGAGTGTTTCTCCGAGTTTGTAGATCCGTTTGTGGATCGAGTTTGTAGATCCGTTTGTGCATTGAGTTTGTAGATCCATTTGTGGATCGAGTTTGTAGATCCGCTTGTGGATCGAGTTTGTAGATCCATTTGTGGATCGAGTTTGTATATCCGTGTGTGGATCGAGTTGTAGAAGATTTTGTTCTCTGAGGTGTAAGAGCGTTGCTTCGAGTTGTAAGATTCTTGATAATCTGAGAAAGGTTAATTAGTAGAATCTTACCCTTCGTGATAGATAGGCGAGGCGAGACAGTGGGCGTACCCAAAACGGGGAACCACAACAGATCTCTGTGTTTGTGTGCTTGTTTATTTTTGAGTAATTTTTTTATCCGTGAAAAGTCACAAACATCACTTATTCACCCCCTCTAGGTGATTTAGGTAGATTCTAGATACTTTCGATTAGTATCAGATGGGTATTTTGTTCGATATAAGGTTAACACCTTGAACAAGATCTCTGATCTAGCGTTTAGAGATTCCGCTTAGTAACCATGGATAGAAGCAAGGACATGTCATCTATGATGTTGTCTGTATGCACTAAAGAGAATTTTCCCATGTGGAAAGAAAGTGTCAGGTTCTTCATGGAAGCTGCTTATCCAAGAATTTTTCAGATAGTGGTAGAAGGACCACATATACCTACTTAAGCCTCAACTCTGAATCTGACGAATATGATCCCTAACAAAATGATGGATTTAACGAAGGATGAAATACCCTTGGTCTCCTTGGACAAGAAAGCGAAGAATATCATAGCAAGTGCTGTGGACGAATCTATGCTCCAAAATATATTCCACTGCAAGTCCGCCAAGGAAATGTGGGACTGTTTAGTAGTTCTGATAGAAGGGACTGAAGAAGTTCGAGACGATCGAAGATCTTTACTAAATCAAGAGTACAAAGCATTTAAGCAAGGATCAAGTGATACTATCACTGACAGCTTAGAGAAATTTTTCAAGATGGTCAACGGCCTCAGGAACTATGGCCTTACATTAACTAATGGCGAGCTCAACGACAAATTTCTAAGATCCCTGACTAAGGACTGAGATACCAAAGTTGTTTCCATTAGGGAGTTTGGGAAGTTGCAGGAAATCGACCCTCAGAACTGTTCAGCATGTTTCTCTCCTACGAACTCCAGATGAAAACCAAGAAGGAGGAGAAAAGCAATAAAACTTCATGTAGAGACAAGCTAGTGGATATGATGGCTATAGGTTCGAGAAAGTCTAAATTTGTGTCACCCATAAGGACATGTGCTCCTGATACTCCAGAAGACTCTGAGCCAAGCACGTCCAGCTCCGAGCTATCAGATGGAGAATTTTCTCTCATCTCCAAGCAATTTAAGAGAAAGCAAGAGGAGACAGATGAAGAATCGGGCATCCTCCTCTGACTACAAAAAATCTCATTGAGATGAAGATCGCTCAAAGAAAATCTATAATAAGGAGGACAGGTATAAATCAAGACCGAATAAACAATTTTTCCTCTGACATTATTTGCTACTGTTATAATAAGTCAGGACATGTGATTGCGAAGTATCCTTATAAGAAGAATGATGGTTCTAAGAATGCAGAAAAGAGATCCTTTAAGGGAAAAAGAAAAGAAGAAAAGAGCTTCGTCACTAAGAAGTCGATGAATCTTTATGATAGTGACTCAAGTGAGTCAAGCTCAGAAAATGAGGAAGCCTACTTCGGGCTTATGGCACGATCAGAAGATGAAGTGGGCGACTCTGAGTACCGTGTGAAGGTAAACTCGCACACAATACTCTCTGAGTCTGAAACATCCACGAATGGTCATGAAGGCTATTCTTCTGATGAGGATGAATCAGAATTGATGGCTCAGCACGAGCACATGTTAAAGGCTTTTGACAAATGCTATAAGGTAGTCTGAAAGCAGTTAAATGAGATTGCCTCCCTCAAGGCAGTGGTAACTAATCTGAAGGAAGAAATTGCAAAATTACTTCCTCTCAGAGATGAAGTCCACTCCTTGAAAGAGGAACTCAAGGGCTCCACTGAGACATTGAGTCTGAAAGAAAAATATCTTGATGAGCTGGAAGAAAAGCTCGCGGTGAAGAGAAAACTCGTTGAGAGTTACTCCAAGCTGAAGACTGTTCTCCCTCTCATTGATGATTTTTCATCTCAAAAGAAGGGTAGTTGTCTTGGCCATGTAGGTGGAATGGGTAAGGCTGCCAGAAAGGCTAGCGCCAAGGAAAAGGGGAAGGCACCCATGGGTCAACCCTCATTTAGGAAGTTAATCTTCCCTACAAACAAGTGTGACCCGGAGTCATCATGTGGTCATTATGTTAGGCCTACTTATATAGAGCCCAAGAATAGATACCAGGGATTGAACCATTCCCATGACTTTGGTGCCAGCGTTTTCAAAGAACCTTACGAAGAAATTCAGATAAAGATTTATGGTCCGTATGTACATGGCCATAATAATAAGAAGGCACCAAAAGCTAAATCCGTTGTGCCTAAGGAAAAAGAGACGGGAAGCTCCTGTGTATGCTGTAACGAGGAGGTCTCCACCTCTAAGAATGCTGCCCCTAGTAGAACTCAGCTCCAAAAGGTAAAGCAGAAGTACAAGAGAAGGTATAACAGGTTTGACTGTTGGTGTTGCGGAAAAATTGGTCATTTTGGCATAGATTGTGGTATAATCCTGCTAATTATGTAATCCAACAAGTTAATAATGCGATACTGACCACTCGTGAGTTTAATGTTTCTAGTGGTGTTTAGCTGACCAGGAACCAAGGAGCCAAATACTTTTGGGTTCTTAAGGTAAAATGATTTGTTTTTGCAGGTATGTCCAAAGGCCACCAAAAATCTGATCTTGTATTTGGAAAATGGATGCTCTCGGCACATGACTGGGACAAGAAGCCTTTTACTTGAGTATACCCTAGTCGAAGACGGACCAAAAGTATTCTTTGGAGGGTCAGATAGGGGAACAACAAAAGGATATGGTATGATTTTCAACGGCGCAGTCTCTTTCACAAACGTAGCTTATGTTGAAGGATTACACCATAATCTTATAAGCATAAGTCAACTATGTGACAAAGGCTATATCTTTGAGTTCTACAAGGACAAGTGCTTGATAAAGTCGTCTGCAAACTTTGAGATGGTCCTAACAGGCACTCAGAGCAGAAATATTTTTTGTTTAAATTTCCTTGGTTTAGACAATTTTACCCCAGTGTGTCTTATGGCTAAAAGTAGTGTGTCTATCTGTGACCAATGACAAAATAGATTAACACATATTAATTTCAAAATAATAAATATGTTATTTTCTCACAACTTAGTGCGTGACGCCCCAACATTAAGTGCATTAATGAGAGTCCTTGTCACTCCGGTCAAATGGGTAAGCAGACACGGGCTACCTTCAAGGGTATTGCTAAAAAAGATTCTTCAAGAATCTTATACTTACTTCATATGGACTTATTCGGTCTTATGCCAATTCACAGCTTAGGAGGTAAGGTCTACATGTTAGTAATTATTGATGACTACTCGCGTTTTACTTAGGTGTTATTTTTGAAACACAAGTTAGACACCTTCTAGTCTTTAACCAATTTTTTCCAGCAAATTCAGAACGAACTGAACTACTCAATGGTCAAAATCAGAAGTGACCACAGGACAGAGTTTGAGTCTGGTGCCATGACAGAATTCTGTGAAAGTCAAGGTATATTTCATGAGTTTTCCACCCCGCACACTCCACAAAAAAATGGAGTTGCTGAGAGAAGAAATAGAACCCTAATTGAAGCATGTACAACTATGTTGAATGACGCTTCACTTCTAGAGTACTTCTAGGCTGAAGCAGTCAACACAGCGTGTCACGTGCAAAACAGAGCACTTATCAACAAAAGTTATCGTAAGACTCCCTATGAGTTATTGAAGGGCAGAAAACCGACTGTCCTATTTTAGAATCTTTGGAAGCAAATGCTTCGTACTTAATAATGGGAAGTATTACGGCACAAAGTTTAGTGAAAATTTTTTTGAAGATATTTTTATAGGTTATAGTAACCATTGTAAGACATAAATTATTTTTAATTAGAAAAATCTGGTGGTAGAAGAGTCAATAAATGTTGTATTTGATGAGACAAGCATGCTCTAAAGCATCTCATCTAGTGTTATTGGTGCAGATGCAAGTACCAGGTTCAAGGAGCTAAGCTTGGATGATGGTGTCAAGGAAGAAGCTCCAAGCTCAGTCAAGATCATCGATCCAGGCTTGGTGTATGAAGAACCGCTAGAGGAAGAATTGTTACAACCTATAGAGGATGCACCAGATGTTTCAGAGCCTGCTAGAGGGAGAGCAAGGAATCTAGGGTTCATACACCTAAGAGATCATCCAGCTGATCAGATAATATGAGAGCCAGGCGATGGAGTGGGAACCAGAAGAGGTACAACTAATGAGTTTATGCATCTAAGTTTTCTATTGCCGGTTGAGCCAAAGAAATTCGAAGAAGCAAACAAGGACACTTATTGGAAATTGGCAATGCAAGAGGAGCTCAATCAATTTGAATGTTACAAAGTCTGGAGCTGGTTCCCAGGCAAAAAGGACCGAACATGATCTGCACCAAGTGGATATTAAGAAACAAGCTGGACAAATATGGAGTAATCATCAAGAACAAGGACAAATTTGTAGCACATGGATACAGACAAGAAGAGGGGTTTGAATTCGACCAAACCTTTGGTCTAGTGGCTCGGCTCGAGGCGATCGTGTTGTTTCTTGCGTATGCTTCCCTCAAAGGCTTCACCGTCTACCAAATGGACGTGAAGTCAGAGTTCCTCAATGGGAATCAAAAAGAAAAAGTATACGTACTGCAACCCTCAGGTTTTGTAAATTCTCAATTCCCTAATTACGTATATTTTTGGAATAAAGCTCTATACGGTATAAAGCAAGCTCCCCAAGCTTGGTATGAGACGTTTTCTAGCTTTTTTCTTGTGAACAAGTTCACAAGGGGAAAGATAAATAAGACATTATTTCTTAGGGAAGTTGAAGGCAAGATTCTGCTAGTGCAAATCTATGTCGACGACATCATATTCGGGTCTACGGAAGAACACCTTTTCAAAAGGTTTTCTAAACTTATAAAGGTGAAGTTTGAAATGAGTAGTATGGGAGAGTTGAAGTATCTTATGACTTCAAGTGAAGCAATCTGAAGATGAAATTTTAACCTCTCAGACGAAGTACACCAAGGATCTTCTTAAGAAATTTAGAATGGAGAACGAAACCTCTTTGAGGACTCAAATGGGCTCAACTGTGTCTTTGGACAGGGATGAGAAAGGGAAACCTTTTGATGAAACCAAGTACAGAAGAATAATTGGATCCTTGCTCTACCTCACTGCCAGCAGACCAAATATAATGTTTTCAACATGTTTCTTCTCTGGATATCAGGTGAACTCTAAGAAATCTCATTACGTCATTGTAAAGCGGATTTTTAGATACCTTAAGGGTACACCCAACCTTGCCTTGTGGTACCCAAGAAATAATAATTTCGAGCTAATTGGTTTTTCAGATGCTTATTTTGCAGGAAGCAGTGATGATAGGAAAAATACTTCTGGGACGTGTAAATTCCTCGGAAGATGACTTATTTCTTGGAGCAGCAAGAAGTAGAATTGTGTGGCAACTTCTACCACCGAGTCAGAATATATCTCTGCGAACAGTTTTTGCGCACAGCTTCTATGGATAAGGAATCAACCAGAAGACTATAATCTAAAGTTCTGGTAAATTCGAATGTATTAAGACTCATCTAGCGCAATAGCAATCACAAACAATCCAGTCTCCCACATCCAGACAATGCACATCGAGGTGCACTATCACTTCATTCGGGAATATGTGGAGAATAAGGACATAGCCCTCAGCTATGTCTCGACGGACAAACAGGTTGCAGATATTTTAACTAAGTCGCTGGTGTTGATGCACGAAAAGAGAAAGGGAGTCGAGCACCACCATCTAATAGTTTGAGCACTGGGGAAAGGAGGGGAAAAGGCAAACTGCAAGCAGCAATCTTCTGAGTGGACGAGAGAAAAAGAGAAGCAGTGCCGTGAGCCATATCAACACCAGACTTCGCCCGTCGCGGCCTGAATTTCTCTCTTGCGATGGGCTTTTCTTTGATTAGAATGAGTTTGATTACAGGGTTGGTCACAAGTTGAACAAGGGGAGAGAACAAGAGCAGAGTAAGCTGGAGTCCGCAAAGCCTGAGATTCGAGTCTACAACCTTCAACAAGTAGGCTACAAGGCTCGAGTCAGCGTGTCTTGGGTTCACCACTTCCCCCTATTTATAGATTCGGGGGCCTGCCCAAATGGGCAGGGCTCAAATAACTGACTACCCGGGGTATCAAGAGAGCCTCTCTGCGGTGACGGGAAGGGAAAAGAAGAAAACACGCCTGTCCGTGTAGGAGCGGCAGACTGGGCGCGCGGGCAGAAGCTTCCGTCTGATTTTGCAAAGCGCGATCCTGCTGGAGGGCCGTGACCTAGGCAGATAGAGCATTATGTCTGCCTGAAGAAGATCCTGAGCCGCTCCTAGATCAGGACAAACTGGGTGGACTGAAGAATCGAGTCCGTACCTAAACTTGGAAATATGTTGGGGCTTCGACGAGCTGGGCGGACTTCCAAATTGAGTCCGCAGCCGGTGAGGTAGGTGACCTTGGAATCTTGTACGGGTTGCGGATTGAGGGGTTAACATAATCCCCACACATTTTTAAGTTTCTGAAAACTTCAAAAATGTTAACTTAACCGCCGAGTCCGCAAGCTTCATTAATGCTGTCAGCGCTATAAATATCGCCGGAGGTTCTGTTTTTGCCAAAAGCTATCATCGCCATGGGTCGCTACTCACCCCATGCGGTCTCAACTCTGCAGTCCGGCATGGCGAGACTTAGCGCGTTCTTAACTAGCCTTACTGCAAAGAATGAAAAATCAATAACACCAATGAAAACAAAAAAGGTGTTAAAGCGATGAGGGCAGTAAGTCCGCTCTGAAGGAGAGAGCTCTCAGGTTAAGAAGCTTGCTGTAGAAGTAGTCTGCCAGATTGACGTGCCTGCGCACGAGAAGTTTGGGGGTGCCCCCGTATCTCATTCAGAAGAGCCATCGTAGAGTTCGGACATGACGTTAAATTTGGTAGAGATTGTTAGTATCCATAAATCCGCAAACTCAGCGAACACAGTCCACACTAATGTCGAAGCTAAGGTATCTTCGCCGAACGCCCCGCAGTCAATCATTAACCTTGACGAAGATATGCGAACTGCGGGAGAGGAAGTTGAGAAAGACGCGCCTTCACAGGCACTGGTCATTGTAAACCCCGAGACAGTCCGCGAGAGCCAGCCGGACTTTGGGAAGGCTACCGCGGACTCCACTGAGAAAAAGGCCCCCTATGAGAAGAAAAGGAAGAGAGACAAGTCCACTATGGCCAAGCGGGTAGAGAAGAAACTGCGGGCTAGGAAGGAAAAAAATGTCTCCGTGAGGACTGGGGTTACAAGCTTGCAGTATAGGCCGTGGGAAAAGAAGTATCTGAGGGCGATCTCATTACTCCGGACGCCCAAATCCTGACAAATAATTCCCTTTCGACGGTCAGTCTGTCAACTGATGAAATATTGAATTCCATTGAAGTCGATCAGCTTGATCTTATAACCCAATCTTGCCAGAGGCGTTGCAGCCCGATGTCCGAATCTTGGGAGTCAAGGTTAGCAAGCACCTTTCTTCGTCCGCTGTAGAGGGAGAAGATTGCTGAGCAGAAGTAGCAGATCGCCACCCATATGGTGACAGTAGAGGTGGCCTCGAAGAAGATCGTGACAGACAAAGAAGCCGAAGATCGAAAAATTTCCGCTGATCTGCTGCGGACAGGTAAACTTCAACCTGATCCAAGATACTTTAAGCGCCAGTGGCTTTATAGGTCGCCACCACAGAAGTCAAGGCCAGTCAAGATCATCACAGAAACTGGCGATTTAGTTGTCTCGTTGAACTTGGCGGCTGAGAGGAGAACTGCAGCTCACCGATAGTGGAGGAAACGACAAAGCACTTTTGACCCGGAGCGAATAAGGAGGCCTGTGTTCGATAGTCGCCAGCTCGTTGCTGCCTTTGCAAAAAGTGATCTTTTATCTCTATGTTTTGAGTCTGCTACGGACTGGATTTGAATGTGAACTTGGTTTTCTTTGTTGCAGGAAGGAAGTCGCCTCCAGACTCTGTTGAGACTGGAGAGATTATGACCACGCTGGATACTGTAGCTGTTGCGGTCTCGCTTGGTGAGTCTGCCAAAGATGAGCAGTCCCGCATGGGAAAAGTCGCAGTATTAGAGATTGAATTTCGAAATGAAATTAAAGAAATCAAAGCGGAGTTAAGGAAGGCTGCAGAACGCTAGAAGGAGGAGGCAGAGCGTGAGAAAGCTTTGAAAGATCAGGTCGCCAACATCTGTAGGGCGCTGGAAAGATCTGATAGGGAGAGGATGTGACTTGCTGATGATGCTCGCTTCTACAAAGGTAAATATTTGGCGATGACACGAGAAGAGAAGGGCAAGCAGGTTGTCGAGGTCACAGATGAGAGGATGCGATTGCCAGATCGCGTCGCTCCAGAGCCAGGAGCCCCATTAGAGGGTAGCCAGCCCACTGCGGATGAAGAGCTGAGGCCAGCAATAGAGCCAACGATCCCTCTGAGCCGGGTGGATCGGGAGTCCGTGTATCTGCATAGGTCTTGCAACTCCATGTATCATAATCTCCACCAGCTTTTTGGCGAGATACTCCAGGTGAGCGTCGGGCGGCTTATCTGTGTAGGGATCGGCAGGAGCGACCTGTGCGACCTGAGTGGAGAGATCGCTGAGTCCGTCATCGAGACGAACTATTATGTATAATATGTGAACAATTCTCTGTGCTGTGTGACTTGTGTAATGAACAATGTTGTGTTTATGCGGATTAAGTGCGATATCTGCGTATTCTGACGTAAAATTGCGCTTGTTTTTTTATACTGTGCTGTGATTTGTGACGAACTGTGCGGACTAGTGTATAATATTTTCCGAAAAATATTCTCAGCTTGCTCAATAACACCTTCTGGAGGTTGCCCATATAAAGGGGTGATCTATTTCTACTGTAGAGGAATGTAGGACATGGGTCTGCCTAACAAGATCCATAACTGGACCTCCAGGTTTTTGATCTTTGACGGCGACCTTGGGATCGCGCAAACCTATCCGCAGGAGCGCGCAGACACTACCTTTAAGATCGTACAGCTTGATGCAGTGGAGCTCGCCATTGTCGAGTTTCTCGCAGGAGCCAGGCTGGACATCGAGCATTATAACCCGTTGCTGGCGAGCTTGGATGGCATGAACCGCAAAGAAAGTAAGCTTCTACAGACTCATTTTTGTATTCGTCGCGACCTATTGTGCTAACAATTGTTCTTTTCTAATAGCGATCCTAGCTGTGCCCGCAAACCTGCCGCAAATGCAAAGGGGACTCACCCCTATACAGAGGGAAAGAAGACAAAAAATCGCAAGGAAAGGAAATTGGAGGGGGATCTCGCGACGGACTGCTTCTAATATGAATGTTTTTTGATGCATGGCTTTGGTAACCGCCAGAAGGATCTTAGGGGGAACCCAATGATCCACTGGCATAGCAAGAACAAATATGTTCGCTATCAACCGCGCTGCCTTCATGGAAAAGTACGAAGATCACCTGTCACGCGCATGTTGCGATCTTCGCGCTCTACGAGAACCGCAACCTGGGCGACCTGAAGAGTGTTTCTCCTGCCGACCTCCCTTTGCTGGCCGCCCAGGCAAGCATGAATAGCGTTGTGACAAACCTTTTTTTTTCTGATCCCTGACAAGAGATCCGCTCAGCCAAAATGAGAAACTTCTTAAAGAGATTAAGTCGGTCAAAGAAAGAAACAAGCGGTTAGGGAAGAGAGTCGCTATGCAAAAAGAAGAGCTGGCGGTAAGTTTGGGTTTTTGCAGCGCTCTCTGTTTAAAGTCCACGGCAAACTGACGTTTATTTCTTTCTTTTGGTCTTTCAGGGTCATGACTATGTCCTATAGTCTAGGTCAAGTCCTTAGAGTGAAACAGTACAAAGGACAAGCCTCCAAGACTGCTAAAGACTCAAGACTTAGAGAATTCAAGCTTTAGAAAAAGGAGATATACGTTCGTCGATCTCTGATCGACGATCGTCGTGCTCAGCTCGACTAACTCAGAGACAATTCTCTGAGCTGAGCTTGATGAACTCTGGACAAAGTAATACCTTCTAAGTCTAACACTCAGTCGACGAACTAAGAACATAAGCAAGACGAACTCTGTCTGCAGGTCGGCTAACATTTCAACTCTCAGAGCCAAATATCTCTCAACGCCAGATCAACACTATAACTCTCAGAGCCAAATATCTCTCAATGCCAGATCAATACTTCAACACTCAACATCAAAAAATATTCTAAGTCCAGACCGTAGACTCAGCTCGACGATCTTAGACTTCAGCTCAACAAACTTGATATACAGAAGAAGAAAGTTATCAAGCAGCATTCAGAGTTCGACGATCTTGGATCTCAGCTTGATGAACAACTATTCTCAGCTCGACGAAAACTGTTCTCTGATCGACGAAAACTGTAAGACATATTATTATTTATTCTTTCTCTCTCTGTCTCGTTATTTTATATCTATTATAGGTTGTTAATTCCTTGGAAAATCAATGCTCTTATATCCTTTGAATCGAGCCACTACTAGCAACATTGATTGCAAACATCTCCCCATGGAATTAATTGCTTATATCTCGGGACAGACATAGAATAGAATATATGACAGCATTCTTGCCATTTTCATTCCTGAGATTTCGGCTGAGCATTGATTGAAGGATTTTGAATTCGACCAAGAGGCAGTTATCAAGGGGATCATCTCTCTGCCAAAAACAGAACAACAAGACACATAGAACATCAATCAATGGCAGTGTATACAGCTCTCTCAAGAAAAATCAACTTCTCTCAAAAGAAGAAGAAAGAACAACAATCACGATCAAGAGTCTTTCTTCTCCTTCTTTGTTTTTTAGATCTCAAGTGACCAAAAACATTCAAATCAGTCAAAGGATTTCAGAAAGTAGATCTTACAGCAGAAGGCCTACTCACCCTTTGCAAAGCTTCCACTCCTGAACCATTCAAGATCTCAGGGGGAGCTTTGACAACATCAAAGAATCCACAAAGTCTTCTCATTTTGATTTGAGAAAAGAAGACTTCAATCACCCTCTCTTCCCACCTCTGTACAGGGTTTTAATTCCCTTCAAAATTATTTTGGTTGCAAGTCTCCTTCCAAAAGACTTGGGTTGGTTTTTGAGCACCTGATTAAAAACTCATTGGTGGCATTCACCTGATCAAAACCTGTAGTGGATTCCTACCTACGGTGGTAGAAGAGTGGATGTACCCAAGTTTGGGGAACCACTATAAAATTCTTGTGTTATCTATGTGGCGTGATATATTTTGTTGTGTAGCTTAGTTATCTTTTCTCTAGTTCACTTGATGCACTGGTACACTCATACACCTATATCATAGTAACATATTTTGTTAAAGATTTCTTATTTCTGCGAGAATCAAAAAGATTTTAAAAACTCTACTCACCCCCCCCCCACCTCTAAAGTTATTCAGAGCTTACCCTATCTTTCAATTGGTATCAGAGGGTGGTTAATCACATCATACAGGCTCACACCTGGATTAATCAAGATCCTCAGGATAAACTCTGAATAAGCCTTTCTAGTTTCTCAGTTTAAATTTTACTTTCTGATATCATGGCACAAAACAAGGATTATGCCAGCACCAGACCTCCAGTTTGCAACTTGCAAAAGTTTGGAATCTGGAAGGCAAGAATCAAACTTTATATGAACTCTATTGATGAGGATATTGCTGTGGTCCTTGGTAGTTCCTTGGCTTCAATCCACTTAGTGAAGTAGTCAATCATAACTAAAATGAAACGTCGGTTGCCACTCGCCATTGGAAATGGTCCAATGAGATCCATCCCGCAAATTGTGAATGGCTATGGTGTCGTAATTGACCGAAGTTGTAGAGCGGACTGGTGCTGAAGTGGGACAAATTTCTGGAATTGGACGCATTTCTTGGCATATAACTCTGCGTCCTTCCTCATTGTCGGCAAGAAATAACCTTGACGTAAGATTGTCTGTTTTTGGGTCCTGGCTCAAGAATGGCTACCACATTCTCCCGAATGGATTTCCTGAAGTATTATGGGGACCTCTTCCTCTGAAACACATCTCGCAATGGGTGAGATGAGAGTTCTCCTATAGAGTATCCCGGAGATCAGATTGTAATACGCAGCCTTAACTTTAAATCTTCTTCGGTCTTTAATAGCAGGGTGATACTCTCCTTTAGATAAGTACAGAATGAACGGATCCACCAAGGAATGACGTTGGTCAATTTGCATTGCCTCCCCTTCTTCGATTGATGGTTGAAAAAGCTCAGATGCCACTTCTCCTGCAGTAACGCCAAATTTTTATAAAGCATCGGCTTCCTCATTTCTGATCCTTGGGATGTGTTCAAACATGAAGCTTTTGAATCTCCTGATCTCTGCCTTTACCAGCACGAGATATTGTTTGAGAATTGGTTCTCGGATTTTGAAATTCCCGAGCACTTGCGAGGCCATTACTAAGGAATCTGTTTTGACGTGGGCATGATCGATGCCGAGCACTTTCGCGAATCTTAATCCTGCAAGAAGAGCTTTATACTCGGCATGATTGTTAGTAACCGGAAAAAGGAATTTCACTGCATGCTTTACTTTGACTCCGTTTGGATTGATGAGGACTATCCCCTCTCCTGAAGAATTTATTCTTGAGGCTCCATCGACGTAAATGATCAAAGCTGGTGGAGAATTTTCTTCTCGAACAAAACTTTGTTCTGTGGTATCCACCATGAAATCTTCCAAAACTTGAGCTTTTATTGCTTTTCGTGGTACATATGAGATTTCGAACTAACTCAACTCAATTGCCCACTTAGCGAGTCTTCCTGAATTCTTTGGACTTTCCAATATTCCTTTAAGGGGCTTGTCCACCACGACCTGTATTGAATGTGCCTGGAAATACGGACGGAGTCGGCAAGCAGAAATGACTAAGGCTAAGGCTAGCTTTTCGAGGATAGGGTATCTTAATTCTGCGCTCTTTAGGATATGGCAAACGTAATATACCGGGAATTGCTTTTTCCATTCCTCCCTAACAAGAACAGAACTAACTGCCTCGGGTCCAACTTCCAGATAGACGTATAACGGTTCTCCTAGGCGAGGAATTTGTAATAACGGAGTCGTTGTTAACTATCTCTTGAGTTGCTTAAAAGCCTCATCACATTCATCGGTCCATTCAAACTTGGATGCTCCCCGAAGAGTCTTAAATAAGGGAGCGCTCTTTTCTCCTACCCTGAAAATAAAATGGCTAAGACCTGCTAATCTTCCCCCTAGCTGCTGGACTACTTTCGGGGAGCGAGGAGGTGCCATATCTTGGATAGCTTTTACCTTGTCAGGGTTTGGAGCCAACCCTTTAGGGGTAAGAGGATGACCAAGGAAATTCCCCTGATTGGAACCAAAAACACACTTTGGCAGGTTTAGCCTCATTCTAAAATTCCACAGGGCGGCGAAGGTTTCCGCAAGATCTTCTAAATGTGCTGAAAAGGATTTACTTTTAATAAGAAGGTCGTCAACATAGACCTCTAGGTTCCTCCCTTTTTGGTTTTTTAAAATGGATTCCATCATGCGCTGGTAGATGGATCCTGCATTTTTAAGCCCGAAAGCAATCACTAGATAACAATAACACCCCTCGTTTGTGATAAAATACGTGTGTGTTATGTCGAGTTTGTGCATCCTAATCTGATGATAGCCGGAGAATGCGTCTAAAAAACTCATAAAAGAATAACAAACCGCATAATCTACTAAAGCGTCTATTCGAGGCAGGGGGTAGAAATCTTTGGGGCACGCTTTATTGAGTTTAGTGAAATCCACACACATTCTCCATTTTACTCCTAGTTTTGACACCATTACAACATTCGATATCCAGGCAGAATACTGTATTTCTTGAACAAACTTGGCCTTTACCAGTTTTGCGACCTCTTCCCGGATAGGACCATCTAATTTTGTCATGACGTCCCTCTTCTTTTGCTGCACGTGCTTGGATTTCGGATCGATATTGAGATGATGACAAGCTACATCTGTATCCACTCCGGGCATATCTTCAGGAGACCATGTAAAGATTTCGAGGTTCTTTAGGAGAAAGGAAATCAATTCGACTTTCTCCTCTTCTGATAACTCTGCATTAATGGAGAGCTTTTTCTCTTCTTCGTTAGCGATGGGTACTTTCTTGGTGGGTTGAGCAGTCTCCAAATAAGCTCCCTCCTTCATATTCTTTTTGGGCTCTCTAAGCTCAACAGTTGTGACTGCCGGAGGGGTCACCTGCTCTATCACATTAACCGCTTTCACATAACACTCTTGGGCCACTCGATTTTTGCTTATAACCCGATATTGCTTTCCTCGAGCAGAGAATTTGATGACCAGATAGTATGTTGACAAAATTGCCCGATACTCGTTTAATAGAGGCCTTCCAAAAATTGCATGGTAGTTGTTATGCACGTCGATCACCACGAACTAGATCATCTTGGTGATTCCTCCCAGAGTTACCAGTAGCAAAATGCTTCCTTCTGCTTCCTTCTTCTCTCCTGAGAAGTTGTAGAGTGTCCCCTCGGTGGAAGAAAACTGTCTTCCAATCTTCAGGGCCTCAAACGTCTTCCTGAACAGGAGATTCACCGAGCTGCCAGTATCTATTAGAATCCTGTCCACCGTGAAGTTTTTGATGACGGCTTGGATAACAACCGCATTGTTGAATGGGTTGGCGGTGGACGAAAGGTCATCCGGACCGAAAGTAACGAGTTCTCTGGTTGGGACCGAGGAGGAATCCACAACCACCTCCTGCTTGTGCAACTTTGAGATGGAAGATTTTCGGCTTGATTCAAGGCCTCCCACCCCATGGATGCAGAAAAGTCGCCCGAGGGTTCCTTCATCATGGACATCCACACAATCATTCGGGTAATTTATATTACCTAGACTGCCAGTGTCAGTGACATCCTCATATTCCTGAAGCACCTAAGCTAACTCTTTTCCCTTTGAGGTGGTGGGATCGACGGGATCTTCTTTACGAAAAAGATCTGACATTTTTCGTTCTGAAATAAGTCTCTTCACCAGAAAGCGAAGGGCCCGTGATGGAGTCAACCCCCAGCATGATAAAGTTTTAGATGAAGACGGCAACGTCGACGACGTTCTCCTACATGTTAAGGATGATGACGGCGATGGCGGCGGCGATGACGTTATCCTACATGTTTAAGATAATGATGGAAGAAGACGACGACGACCCCAACATGATGGCGACGGCAACGATGAAGACTTATGAAGGCTTTAAATATTATTTTAATTATTTGCATTCTAATTTTCATCATGTTATTTTTAAATTTTGGTAATGTTTAATTTTTATTTGGGCTTCAAATAGCCATGTCTTGTTGTAAGCCTATATATAGGCATGGACTCTATTATTTTCATTATAAAAGAATGAAAGAATTTTGAAAACCTAAAATTGGTTTCCCTCCCCCCCCCCTTTCCCCTCTCTCCCTCTTCAAAATTTCGGATCTCCCTCTTGCTCCCCTCTCTTGGCCGCCGGCCTCCTTCCCCTCTCCTTCCCTCCATGTGGAATTCGGCAACAAGCCTCCTCCCCCTCTTCCTCCTCTCTTTTCTCCTCCACCTAGCTGACCACCCTCAACTCCACCTCCAATAGTTCGGCCACCACCACCCTCTTAGCCGACCCACCATCTCCTTCATATTAAGATCGGCCAAGACAAAAAAAAGGCTCCTCCCTTTCTGATTTTCATCCTTCCCGGCGTGAAGCGAAGGAAGCGGACGAGTTTCTCTCCATTTGGCGAAACTCCGGCGGAACCGTGGAAGAGCGTTCCTCAAGCGAATTGGAATCATCCATTCCGGTTGGGTAACGAGATTTTCTACCTCTTGTGTGAATCTATTTTCTTGAATTTTATTTGGTGGAATACCGTTGTGTTATTTTGGAATTGTTTTTCGATCATGGTTTCATCTTTCCGATAGCTTAAGTTGTTTTTTCAATTTGCTTAATTTTCCGAGAGGTTTGGCGAGCCTCACTTTCGTTTTGTTGGGGGAGATCTACCATTTCTGAATCGAACTTTTCGGTAGATCTCTTTTGGTACAACCATCGCTCGGTCGGACCCAATATTGGTCCTTTTAGCTTGAGAGAACACCGGCCTATAGCCGTTTGTTCGATATTTATTCGGCGTGGCTACCGTACGTTAGCAATAGTTGAAACGTTGTTCGTGAGTGTGCTGCATTTAATTATTGTGTGAGCGTAATATCGGGAATAGAGAGGCGTACGTGTAATTCCCTTAGCCGTTATAGTGGCAAACGTAATGGCCTACATCAATTTGGTATCAGAGGGAGATTGTGTCGATTTCTTAATTGACACCATCCTAATTAATTTTAGTAGACATCAACGCGCGTGCACAAATTTTTTCAAACAAAAAAAAAGCAAAAAAATATTTTTTTGTGGTCTGCCAATACGAGCCTAAATTTTTATTTTTCAGCAAAAATTGAGAAAAATTTTTAATTAATAATCTCCATATTTTTGCCAGCAAGAATATCAAAAACTATATATATATTATTTTGAAATATTAGCGGGAAAAAATCTATCTTTGAAAATTAATCAGGATCAGACTATATTTCTTTGTATTTGTGCACTTACTCCGCGTAGTCTATCCCCATTTTCCCGCTGAAAATTAAAACAAAAAATGGCTTACATTGTTCACGTTTCCCGAATGAAATCTTTAGGTTCCATCATGAATGTTAGAAAGCCTTTCCATTGTCCGGTATTGGAAGAGATTAAGGGGTTGATTGGCCAACTAAAGGCTAATCAAGTTGTACCGCACTCATCTAGGCATGTTAGAGTCCCAGCTCCGACCTATGATGGGTTAGGTGGAACGTAAGAGTTTTTATGCTGGGTGAAGGCTATGGAGCGCTATTTTGAGAGATATCAGATTATGGACCCCCACAGGATCCCCGTCGCAAGACTTCAATTATTTAGTCGAGCCCAGACCTTCTGGCTCAATGAGGAGAGACGTTTTATGACATCCCTCGAAGAGTCACCTGTAGGTTGGAATATTATGAAGAATCTATTAACGGATGAGTATTACCCTCCCCAATGTCGTTCTCAGTCATCTGAAAATCTGAGTGAAACGCCACCTATAATTATGCCTACACCGTACCAGTATGACACCCCGTACTCCTGTGCTAGGACGTCACATAAGTTTACTTCTCCCCGCCAGGGCACTAGACCCCAACTTGATTATGAGAGTGTTCCTATCCTCGTGGGTAGTCGGGCGATCAAGACACGTGAGACTAGTGAAACGACTGGGTTTGGCACTATCGATCATTCTATTCTGACTACGCCCATAGTCTCCTTAGATTCCCCCCCCCCCCCCCCCCCCCGAGCTGTCATATCTAGTTATTGACTCCGCTGATGAGTCTGAGGCTGATTTTACGATTGCGCCCGTCAGCGAGGATGAGGCTATTATCACTGACGAGTGTAGCGACGTTGAGGAGATTGGTTACCCTAGTGACCTGGATGAGGATTTCTCTTCTAAGGAATAACCTCCACTCCCCTTCGATGACATTTCAGAGCCATCCATCATGATCATAGTGGAGTCTTTGGATGACCCTAAGTCGATTGATAATCTGGCTGAATCGGAAGAGTTACCTTGCGTTGAGAGCTTATCCAGTCATAAGTTAGATAATGTTTGGGATGATGATAGTTTGACCTGTGAGAGTATTACTTTGCCCATTACTAGCCATACTAGCGTTGTGACTTATCACCCTAGTGTTGAGAGCCCTTTCCAAACTACCAGCCTCGATGTGCTAGAGGCTATGATTACACCTAATGAGAATATCTCTGATTTTCCTGAGGATCTTGTAAGTGAGGATGTTCCAGTCGATTTCTCTAATCACGAATTAATGGATGCCCCAACTGATTTGGAAGACTTACTATATGATCAACATTTATTGTTGGAAGAACTTTCGGATGAGTTGGTAGAGTCCTCCTGTGAGGAGTGTTATTCAGAGAGTGAGTTGGGTGATGATGAGCCAGATGAGTTTATCTTGAGGGAAAATCTTCTGTTTGATTTTTCGGTTGAGTTTGATGGCTTGCACCTTGAGGATTTTACTTGGACGATAAATCCATATTTTGACACTGGGTATGACGTAGC
The DNA here is from genome assembly GCA_039513925.1 of Platanthera zijinensis. Taxonomy (NCBI): domain Eukaryota; kingdom Viridiplantae; phylum Streptophyta; class Magnoliopsida; order Asparagales; family Orchidaceae; genus Platanthera; species Platanthera zijinensis. The sequence goes on along the minus strand of CM077082.1, from coordinate 168,482,541 downwards.
CCCTCCTCCGGAATCTATCGATATGCCAATTCCTGAGATTTTTACTACTACTAATGTCATGATTTATGAGTTGGAAGAATTTCCAAGTGAGAGAGTTATACTTTTGGAGGTCGTTATTGAGGTAGACCCGGATAAGCGCCCCTTATGCTAACTCCGTTGCATGAATTTAAATACGATCTTAACTCTTTCTTGTTGTTAGTGTTACCGATAATCCCTCCTGATATGTTGACCCGACCAGCGGATCCTTTGGGTTGTGCATTTAATTTGCCTGATTTGAGTCAATTAGTTTTACCATCCATGCTGGACCCTCCTTGGGACATGTCGCATCGCGTGTTATTAGATGTTGTCTTGGGTCATGATGACAGTCTCGTTAATTCTGTACCCTCTCGATTTTCTAAGATTCACCAAATCTCTGAGAGCACGTTAATGACGTGGCCATCTTTTGTGCCATCGGATTGCATTCAGTTAGTACCACCTGATTTCATTCTACTAGTGCCTCCTGATATAGTTCCGCTAGTGCCACCCTATTACTTTCCGTTGGCTCAACCATATTTATTTCCGTTTGTGCCACCTTATGTAGTTCCGTTACCGCCATTTTCTATGACAAGTCAACATGCACTAGTATTTGCCTCTCTTGTTCTTAATTTACATAAGCACGATAAGGAAGCGTTAGTCACACACATGTCTTCTTATCAATATATCGCTAACTTACATAAGACGGTGTCTCTGTATAAGGTTTTCGGTTTACTCTTGGTGTGTCTCGTCCCTGAACGGATGCCTTCGAGCACTATAGAAACATTGGCAAGTCGGCGAGTTAGAACTTTTCGGATTTTTAATCAATTAGGAGAAACAAAATGTCTGTTGAAGTTAACCACTAAATGGGGTAATTCCCCTAGTTTAAATGATTCCAATTTCACGCATTGTGTTTTTCCACCATTTAAAATATCTAACTCTACGTTTGGTGCCACTATATTGTCATTTGGGTTGGGGGGTGAGCTTGTTCTTGGATCGTTCTCTCCATTGGTCTCCAACGGAGGTACGTTGACTGTTGATGCAGAAATTTTTCTTCTTTATTTGTCTAATGCCTTGCCCAAGTTTCGCAGGACAAAATTTTGCCTGGACAGGTTCATTGTTGGTGTTTTGTTCTCCTCTCCAAGTGGAGGTACTCAGCGTTATGTGGTACGATGGTGTGCTCGCCCGGTCTCCGGCGACCCGGCGATGGTTCATTTGGATGTTGTACTTCGGCGCCAGCACCTCCATGCCAACTCATCGGTGATGAGTTATTTTGAGCGGGGGAGGATTGATGGCGGCAACCCCCAGCGTGATAAAGTTGAAGATGAAGACGGCGACAGCGACGACGTTCTCCTACATGTTAAGGATGATGACGGCGATGGCGGCGGCAACGACGTTATCCTACATGTTGAAGATAATGATGGAAGAAGAAGACGACGACCACAACATGATGGCGACGGCGACGATGAAGACTTATGAAGGCTTTAAATATTATTTTAAATATTTGCATTCTAATTTTCAACATGTTATTTTTAAATTTTGGTAATGTTTAATTTTTATTTGGGCTGCAAATAGCCAAGTCTTGTTGTAAGCCTATATATAGGCATTGACTCTATTATTTTCATTAGAAAAGAATGAAAGAATTTTTAAAACCTAAAATTGGTTTCCCCCCTTTTCCCCTCTCTCCCTCTTGAAAATTTCGGATCTCCCTCTTGCTCCACTCTCTTGGCCGTCGGCCTCCTTCCCCTCTCCTTCCCTCCTTGTGGAATTCAGCAACAAGCCTCCTCCCCTCTTCCTCCTCTCTTTTCTCCTCCACCTAGCCGACCACCCTCAACTCCACCTCCAATTGTTCGGCCACCACCACCCTCTTAGCCGACCCACCATCTCCTTTATATTGAGATCGGCCAAGACAAAAAAAAGAGGCTCCTCCCATTGTAATTTTCATCCATCCCGGCGTGAAGCGAAGGAAGCGGACGAGTTTCTCTCCATTTGGAGAAACTCCAGCGGAACCATGGAAGAGCGATCCTCAAGCGAATCGAAATCATCCATTCCGGTTGGTTAACGAGATTTTCTACCTCTGGTGTGAATCTATTTTCTAGAATTTTATTTGGTGGAATACCGTTGTATTATTTTGGAATTGTTTTTCGATCATGGTTTCATCTTTCTGATAGCATAAGTTATTTTTTAAAGTTGCATAATTTTCTGAGAGGTTTGGCGAGCCTCGCTTTCGTTTTGTTGGGGGATATCTACCATTTCAGAATCGAACTTTTCGGTTGGTCTCTTTTAGTATAACCATCGCTCGGTCGGACCCAATATTGGTCCTTTTAGCTTGAGAGAACATCGGCCTATAGCCGTTTGTTTGATCTTTATTCGGCGTGGCTACCGTACGTTAGCAATAGTTGAAACATTATTCGTGAGTGTGCTGCGTTTAATTATTGTGTGAGCGTAATATTGGGAATAGAGAGGCGTACGTGTAATTCCCTTAGCCATTATAGTGGCAAACGTAGTGGCCTACATCAGCCCGACAATGCTCTTTTGGGTGCCCTTCTTCTTTGTGAAATTCACAGAAATTCTTAGAGCCGGTCTTTCCTCTCCCACAGGCCTAGCCTTCCTGAAGTCTTTCCTTTGCAGGACCTCAGCGACTTCCTCCCAAGTCATATTTTTAGCATGAGGTCCTTCATGCTGATTGACAGGGAAGACTTGCGGGGCTGCCGGAACAGGAGCAGTGGTCAATGGAAATATTCGCTCTCAGAATTGCTGATGGTTGAGGAATGGCCTCTTATGGCGAAAGTTTCTACCCCTTTGGGTGAGGACTGGTGATCATGACGGGAAGGTTTCGGAACGTTGCGTGTTATGGAAAAACTTACCGTGCCACTACCACCTACCATAGAGGTTAGAGTAGAAATATAAGAAGGATTGGCACTTTCTCCTTCGATGAACTTGTTTGCAAGAGCGATAAGGGCTTGATAAGTCGCTAGGGCCTTTGTTGTGGCTTTAAACTTTAACGAGCCTTCCCGGAGGCCGTTGACTAAGGCGACCTTATAGTAATCAGGGTCTACCATTTCTAATTCCATAATTTCTTTTTGAAAACAATCCACAAACTGCGCCACACTTTTGCCCTCTCTCTGCATAATCTTGAAATGTGCTGCAGGACCACTTTTCCTTTTTTGAGGTTGAAAACCTCAGCAATAGTTCTTGACGGAGCCCGACGAAGGAGTTAATTGAGCGGGGTTGAAGCTCGTGAAACCACTCTCGCGCCTGCCATCGAAAGTGGTCACTGGAAACTTACACTTCAGTGCATTTGTCAGGCACCTAAGCGCCACGGCATCTTCGAATGCTTGCAGGTGCTTGATCGGATCGGATGTGCCGGTATAAAAAGGTATGCGAGGTTCTCTGAAATTTTTCGTTGCGGGCTCCCGCCTTATCCGCTCGACAAATGGAAACGGGTCCTCTATCTCAACCGGGGTTAAAGGTGAGGCGTTGTTAGAATTTGGGAAATCAGCCGGCATGCCAGGTTGGGGGTTATCTTCGAAATCTAACTGCTTAGCCTGACTTGCCCGAGCAGTATCTTGGAAGTAACCCTTGAAAGGATTCAGGTCGTCTTCCTGGGGCTGCGGTTGTGCGGTGGTCTGACATGGATGGAAAGCGGGCTAAGTGGTTGCGGGGGTCGAAAAGATTGCGGGTTCCACGGGTACTGTGGCTTGAGGCATCACTAACCGTTGGTTAAAAGCTGCTAGAGCTTGGCCGATTGCATCAAGGTGTTCGCTGGTTTCCCACCTATCTTGCTCCATCTCTTGGCGAGATTGTTTGAGCGCCCTCTAAAGGGATTCATCTGAGGACCCCGCGCGATTAGAGTCGCGAAAATGGGAGTAGTGGGGGGATCGCTGTCTGACATATCGAAACCGCTCGGATTCACGGACAACTCGGATCTGAAGGTTGCGTGTTCAATGTTCGTGTCGAGAACGTCCCTTGGTCGCTTAAGAGCCTGCGAGAAAGAGAAAAGAGTAAAGGAGAGACTGCAAGTTGTCGGTTACTGGCAGTTAAATGAAAAGGAGACAAAAGGGTTCCACTGACAGCGGTGACATCATAGTTCGCCCGTCGCAGCTAAAACCACTCCTGTGACGGGCTTTTCGGTTGACATAGAATGAATCGATTACAGTGGTTACCAAGGAGCACCCGATCGGACAGTAACCTGCTTGGCAAAGGATTCGAGACCGCTGCAACAGATTACGAGCTTGAGGATTCGATTCGTAATGCCTAGATAGTACTGTTCATGCCTAATTATAGGCTCGGGGTCCTGCCCGAGAGGGAAGGCGCTAGAATCACCGGTTACCTGTGGGACAGGAGAGCGGGCAGCGGTGATGGGATACACATTTAAAGAATGAAAAAAACAAAGCTTCTAACCGCGCGATTACGCGGTCAAAAACAAAAGGACCGGTAACTCCCAGACGGAAACTCGGCTTGCTAATTGCTGCGGTCTCGCGGTTATGCGGTCGAAATTGGAAGCTTTGACAATGATCTTGCGGAAGAATCTGAATAGCAGTCTTCCGGGTAAACATGACCTAGACCTAGAAAAAGACTTATGAACCTAGACTATACATTGTGGGTCATCTGAGAATCCTAATAGTGAACCTAGGACAAATAACCCCTAAACAGGTGGGGTTCCAACAATGTGTTCCTATGCGTCGTATACCCGGGCAAACCTTAAGTGCTTAAATTAAAGAGAAAAAGAAGACCTTTAATTATTTAAAGCGATTTTATCTGTCCCAATGCTCTTTGATACTAAGGGCTAAGAGTGATTAGTTACTCATCGGAATGGGGACGGCTATTGAAAAGAAAATGCATAATTGAAATGTAAGTCCTACTCAAATGAGTAGGCTGGAAATTAAAGCAGTAAAGAAAGTTGAAAATTGCGAGTCCTACTAAAACGAGTAGGTGGGAAATTACAAGTCCTACTCAAACGATTAGGCGGGAAATTAAAACTAAAAATGCTATCTCATACAGGCACGCACTCTACTTGAAGAAATAAAAACGATAAAAATCTAACTCAAACACACACGTACACAAACAAAAAAGGAGAAAAACGATGTGATCGAAAAATGAAAATATCTATATTTTTACCGTTAGAATCTGCTAGAAATGCATAAAAAGAAGAAATAAAAATTAAAGAAGTAAAAGTTTTTCAAAATAAAAGCAAAAATCAAAGTGCTCGGAAAATTTAAAAATTATACTTCCATTCTTATATGTTCATAAAAATGCTTAAAAAGTGGAAGAAAAGTTACAAAGAACAAAAAGTTTTACAAAAAAAAAAAACTAAGTTAAAGAAAATAAAACAAAAACCACTTTAAAAACGTTTTTATAAACCCATAAGAATGAAATAAAAAATACAAAAAAAAGCTAAGGAAAAAAATGAGAGAAGCTAGCATAACAACTAATAATCTATAAGAAAACCTAGAACAGAAACTAAGTAAAAAAACATAAAACTAACAAATTTACTCTCATACACTCACTCACACATAGAAAAATAAGAGATAAATATGATTGCTTAAGGAAGAGCACTCAGATGCATTCCAAGGCAATATAAGGAGAAAAAAACACATATATTATTAAGACAAAAAAGAGTTACAGAAAAGTTAAAACAAAAACTAAAGGGAGGGGGAGAAAATTTTCCTTACATAGAAAGGATAGCATCCTAGCAGCACCTACCCGATGCAAAATGGTTCAAAAAAGGGAACATTGGACCTTACAACAAAGTTCTATTTATAGGGAAAAAAATAAGATTATACGCCCCTGGTCACAAGCGTGTAGGGGGCATATAAGGCTGGCTTGCTGAAGACAGCAAAATTTTGGTGACTGGTCTATTTCTGGAAGCTTATGGAACGGGACACGCATTGGTTTCGGGCATGACAGGGATGTTACGGGCGTGTCAGCAAGGTATTCCTGGTGGAAGTGTTGATCTGGGTTCGATAAATGTCGAACTGGGATCAACGAACGTCGATCGGGATTGACACGGGCGTGCCAGATTTATCACGGGCGTGACATGCAAAGCGTCGAGTGTTGAGGCTTCGAGCGTCGAGTGGTTGCTGGCTTCATTACATCGAGCGCAATTTGGCAGAATTTCGTCGAGCGCTGCTCGACGAATCGTCGAGCAGAATTTGGAAGAATTTCGTCGAGCACTGCTTGACGAATTGTCAAGCGCTGAGCTGGGCTGGACAAATGTCGATTGGAATTGACACGGGCGTGTCAATCGGGAAACGAGCATGTTTGTAAGTTCAACGAACGTCGAATGTAGAACATCGAGCTGGAGTCATCGAACTAAATGCGTCGAGCATCGAGTGGCGCGACACGGGGCATGTCAGATTTTACACGGGCATGTCTGGATCATTTCTTTGTAGGCATCACTTTTCCACTGGATTCAAAGTTACACGCCCAGTTCACGGACATGACCAATTTGACATGGGCATGTACTTTGAAATTTTTACAATTTTTTGAAAAAGTCCAGAAAAATCAAAAGAAGCTAAGTTAGAAGATATATACAAAAAAAACAATTTATTGAACAAAAATAACTAAAAACAACAAAAAAAACTAAAACTACATAAATAAACTATATAAAAATACGAATATTTACAACTTATCATTCAGACAGTGACTCAGAGGTGGATGAAGCTGAGGAAGCTGAATATAGATGCTATGGGCTGTTAGCTATACATGAAGAAGAATCCTGCCAGGATCTACATGGAAAAAATAAGGTATATTCCCCATCTAGCTCATCCTCAGAGTCTGGATATGAATCCTGCTCAGACTCTGATGCATCCTCATCAAGTAATGATGAGAGTACTCTGTTAGAAGATGATATCAATCAATTAATTAAAAATCATGCTGCACTTCTGCAAGCTTTCAAGAAAATCAAGATGCTTGTCAAGAAACAAGCAGAGGAAATTACCTCCCAACAGATGGCTGCTTCCCAGCAAGATGTCAATTTATCTTTTCTATATCTAAAAGTGAGGGAAGTAGCTCATCTAAAGATCATGGCAGATATCCATGTTGAGTCCTTCAAATATAAGGACTCTATTATCAAGGATCTTGAAGAGAAACTTGAAAGGGAGAAGAGGGTTGTTTCCAATTTCTCTAAGATAGATGCTATCTAGAGAAAAACTAAATCTGAGTGGATTTCTAAAGTGATCCAATCTCAGAGGAGAGGTCAAGCTCCTGTCAGGCCTCAACCACCTATCACAATGTAATTCTCTCTTCCAACAGGCATGACCAATGATGTAAGTGTGGTCACTGGAGGTGTGGGAATCTTCCTTGTAAGATTTCAAAAGTACCTTACAATGGAAGAAGAGAGGTCATGGGATTGAGTGCACAGAAGGCTCCCCATGTAGAAGTCTAAAAGGCTTATCCTGGACCTTTTGTATTTAATTCCCTAGCCCCCTCATTCAAGGATATGGCAATGGCCTATTCTAAGGTTATTCAAGCAATAACTCAAACCAAAGGTAAGTAAGTTAGTGATACTCACTTGGCTGCCTCTGAAGCCATTGAGAACATGCCAACAACAAGGAAGGCTGTTGCTAATGGAGTTCAGAGCAAGCCAAGTGCTTCCACTTGCAGACTCACTTTTTTCAAGCTCTTGCTGAAAGAAACTAGAAGAAGACCTCAGTTCTCCCCACTGAACAGTCAGCCAGAAGTGGCTTGCACGCTTCCAGGTGTGTTCAGAAAAGGAGATACAATATCCATGAATGTTGGTGTTGTGGCAAGTGTGCCACTTTTCCATTGATTGATGGCATAACCCCTGTGTTCCAAAGGCAAGGCAGTGTCTTCCTGCCAGGACTCCTATAGGTAGACATATGCATTCTTATGCTAATAGGAACCTAGGACCCAAGTTATATTGGGTTCCTATTGTAAGGTAACTTTTGTTTTGCAGGATAGTCCAAGAGGCCATGCCCATTCATGATCCTTGGACAAAGACGTACCAGACCTAGGACTTGGTAAAAGAAATGAATGAACTGACCATCATGCACAAGATGTCAAATACTTGTGCAATTGTTGAGGGGGAGCTTGCAAAAGAAAGCCAGATGCACATCAATGGCTAAAGTTCAGGATCAAGGATGTTGGTGTGCTCAGAAGTTGTGAATCAAGCATCTGCTCTCAGTCTACAAGACAGAGTTAAGTAGAATTCACCTAGCTATTAATTCTACTAGATATTTACAAAAATTGCAAAAACTATGTTGTTTAGAAATATGATAGTTGAAATTAAAGTCTGAGAAGAAGTGAGACAATTGTATAAAAACTTGTCTCAATAAATAAGTTAGTGGCTCTCATGTTCACTATGACACAAGATGTAACTAGATTCAACATCCTCAAAATTGACATTGGCATGTTGAAGCTAGTTCAAATTGCATCCCACTAGGACACATATTATAATGTGTATTGCAGGACAATCTTACCCCTGCAGGTTAGGCCAAAACAGTAAGGGGCTAGATGCAATCTAATTGCCAAAGAAAATATAGGTTGTGAAAAATAAGTTTACTAAAACAAAAATTGTAGAAAAGACGGCCTGCAGCTAAGTGGCGAGATTCAATCCTGGCCGTTAATCAAAATTTTATCACCAAACAGATAAGTGTCTTTCCACCTTCTCTTTAAAATTAACTATGAATAAAAAAGCTTGTGCATAAAGCAAAGTCACTGTTCCTTGCCCTCTCCCTCTCGTATTCACCGAATCGACGGAAAGTCATTCTCGCTCGGTATAAAAATTTCTCAAGCAAAATGGCACCCAAGGGACAAGATTTCCTATTCGAGGGTTCAGAATTGGGGAGAAATGGATTTAAAGATGCTCCTGAAGAGGTACAGTATGTTCTTCATCTTCTCCGAACATATGAGCTAGAGTTCATCATGTCGGAACCCTATTTACTATGGAAACACGAGGTTCTAGAGTTATTCTCCAATGCCAAGGAAGATGCGGCAGCTAGAAAAATCAAGACGACTGTGAGTTGAACAAAAGTCAAGATAACATCAAGAAGGCTGAGCAAAGACCTAAAGCTGATAAAGATCTCCGCAACTGATGACGAAGATGAACTGTCGCAAGATGATGTAAAGGCTGCCATGAAATGGTGTGGGGCGTCCAAGCACTCCACCGGATATATCCTATGGAAGGAACTGAACATGAAAGGTAAGTTCTTGGCAGATGTCATCGGGAAGGCTCTGTTATGTAAAACAGGCTCCCATGACAAGATCTCAAAAAAGACGTTCGAGCTGATGTGCAGGGTCATTTTAACTAGGAGGACAAACTGGGGAAGAATTCTCTTTGAAAGGATTACTGAGTGCATGAATGTACCAAATTTAGGGAGAATCTTATCCCTGTTTCTACCACAAACTGTTCAAGAGATTCTTAACTTGAAGTTGGGAGAAAGAATACATCATATGAGAAGAATGGAATTCAAGATGCTGGAGAGGTGGGATAGGGACATTCAATCCCATGGACCATCAACAATAAAAAAGAAAGGAAAGAAGGCTACTGTTCCTGAACCCAGCTCCACTAGCGGCTCTTCTGATGAGGAAGAACCTCATGATCCATAACTGACATTTTCTGTAGAAAAGTCTAGGAAGGACATGGACACTCAGGTATCAGCTTCTTTAGAACTTACCCCATTAAGTCTTATAAGCAGACCTAAGTCAGATACTATCCCTGGGGTTATGTGCCTACTGCTGAAATGGCTGAAGTAGTGGAAGAGGAAGTTGTTTACAAGATCACTGCACGGATGGAGGAAGATGCTTCCTGACTTGATGATACATATGGGCATTTGCCTATATCTGATGATACTGATGTTCCCAAGCCTCAGAGCGAGGGGGCGATCAAACTAGCTTCTGATAAGGAGGTTGCAATGTCTGAAGATGAGCATCATTTGGAAGACGTCATGGAAATTGCATTTGCTGAGGACAAGACTGCAATGGCTTAGGGGGAGCAGCTTGTAGAAGAAATAATACAAGATACATTAGTTATGGGTGAGGAATTTCAGATCCCAACTATAGAAATTTAGCCTACACATGATACTACTACTGCTGCTACTGACCTGCATGCAAATGAAGGCATGGCAGAGGTTGAGGACGAGATTCCATCTAAACTCCCTTATCATGAAGTACATGATCTAGTCTCCTCTGAATCTGAGAAAGAGGAATCTAGTCATGAGAAAACACACTCCTCAACAAATACAGAGAATGGACAGTCTAAGAGTGACTCTACACAAGGAACAGGGAATATGATAGTACAGTAAGCTCTAGATGAAGGCACCTTTGCTCAAACATACAAGATACCACCCATATTCATGGCCCAACTGAAAGGTATACTGGATGAGCAGAGGAGAGCATTGGAAAATTTTATTGATGATGCATTAAAGGACATCAGAAATGATCTGGCAACAAAGATTGAATCGATAAGATTTGAAGTAAACTCGTTGAAAGGAGAAACTGTATAGTTCTTTAAAAGGGCTGCTCGAACTGTTGATTAGACCATAGATAAGCTGGATGTGGCAAGTCAGAATGTTGTCACTGTCATAGAAAATCAAAATATTCTGAATCAGAATATGTTGACCATTCATGATATTGATAAAGTTCTGAGGGATAAACAGAAGACAGAAATCTTTACCAAGATGGACGCCTGTACTAAGCCACTTGATGACCACATGCTGGAAGTCAAGAATCATGTTACTACTGGATTTAACTACCTAGAAACAGAAAGAAGCAAGGCTTTCACCTCCAAGACCATTCAAATAGTTGAAGAAGTCAAAAGGGGGAGAGTGAGGCAATAAGAACTAATACTGAGAACTTGGTCTGGGCAACCAATGTGGTGAGAGGCTCATAAGGAATGGAGAAAATTCAGTATGATAACATCCCAATGATGCCTGCTTAAGTGCAAGATTCATTGTACAGAATGTCTGCTGCTGATCAGGTACAAGATAATCAGGAGTATGTTCAGTACTTAGAAGAAGGTTATAGTGTTGGTGCCTAGTGGGGAGAACAGTCCACTGCTGCTATGATTCTTCCTTCAGCCCAATTATAGACAAGACACTAAAGACAAACGAGATTACTGCTGCTGAAACTGAGGAAGAAATCAGGATAAGGAAGAGGAAATATAGAGAAGAAATGGAGAAAAGGGCTGATTTCAAACAATGGAGCACAGAGTCTAGATCTATCATTCTTCTTGCTTGGGATCATGTCAAAAACAAAAGGTCAAACAGAGGAAAGTGGTACAACAAAATAGATTAGGAGCTGATTGAAAAGAGGGACACTAAAAGGAGAATCTACTGGAAGAACAAGAATGCTAAAACTTTGCCTTCTAGTGCAATTGAACCCTCCAAGTACTTCCCCAAGCCCTTCAGCTACTTTTAGAGGCAGAAAGATAAAGCTGAACTGAAAGGAAAAAAAGCAACTAAGGCAAAAGCAGCTGATGAAGAAGACAAAAAGGGAAAGAAGATAGCTGAAGTAGAAGAAAAAACTGCAAAGAAATCCAAGGGAAGTGGAATTGTGATAAGGGAACCTGAAACTTATAAAATTTTCAAGTTCTGCTTATAGGGCTAAGGAATGCGATATTTTGGTTCATGCACAAACATTATAATTCCTTATATGTCAAATAAAATAACATTTGTTATGATTATGTTCTTATTTTTTTTTATTCATGCTATGTTAATGTTTTTTGTATATGTTGCATAAGTATATTAGTGTATACATTGGCATAGGTTTTGACTTCTTCAAATAGGGTGAGATTGTTGGGTCCTTTGATCACAATGTCCTGAATTTGAAGAAGACCTAGCAAACAATGTACATACATATGGTGATCTAACTTGTGCTCAAGTTTAGTGATTGCAGGTTGTCCTAACAACAATGATGCGACCAGTAGCCTAAGTGGTTAGGTCAGGTAAACACTTATCTAAGATTTGGATAGATAGAAATCTGTCTAAGTCCACAGGCATTGATTGAAGGTTACTCACTCAACGCCAGATGACTTATAGCGCTAAGTGGAGCCTATACAGTCAAAGCCTAACTATTAGCTAGATAGAGATGTGTCTAAGTCCACAAGCATTAAGTCAACTCACTCAATGTCATACAGAAAAAAGCTATAATACAGGCTAATCCAAAGAAGATAGACTGAAAAATCCATCTAAGTCCACAAGCGTTGAGTGAGGACAGCTCACTCAATGCCATGTGATAGAAGGCTATGAGACAAGCTCAATTAGTCAAATTCACAGAAAACTATGTTGAAATTTGGCTAAATCCAAATGCGTTGAGTGGAGCTTACTCTCTCAATGCCAAGGTGGAGAAAAATCTGGCTAAGGCAGAAAGTGTTAAGTGAGGCATGCTTACTCAATGCTCTCAATGCCATGATTCAGAAAATCTAGCTAAAGCAAAAGGCGTTGAGTAAGGCATGCTCACTCAACGCTCTCAATGCTTAAGATGCTGAAGATGTTGAAGAAGTAGGAAAATAACTAAGGCATAAGGCGTTGAGTGAGGTCTGGTCACTCAATGCTCTCAACAGCTAAATTACAGAAAGCATGGCTAAGGCATAAGGCGTTGAGTAAGGTGTGGTCACTCAACGCTCTCAATGCCAAGCATGCAGAAAAGGCAAAAGAATAATCTAAGGCAAAAATCATTGAGTGAGGCTTGCTCACTCAACATTGTCAATGCCTAGATAGAAAGAATTATGTCTAAGTTGGCGTTGAGTAAAGCTCACTCACTCAACTCCTATGCAAATGTTGCTTGATTTTGGCCAAGTCCACAGCTGGTGACATCAGCAAGTCAATGGGTCAACATTATTCAAATTGATAGCGGAAAAGCTACAGTACAAGCAAAAAGGCGCCGCAGAGCTACTATACGACAGTTGGCGTTAAAGCAAGGTTGTAATAGCCCATCAATGGTGTGGGGCGCACTACTAAAAGAGTTGTTGGGTTGCAATCAATAAAAGGAGAAGCTTTTTACAGAAAAAGCAGTTGTTAGTGTTTTTCTTCTTCATCACCATTGTTGTTGTGACTGAAGAACAGGGAAGCTCAAGATAGCAAGTCTAAAGGCTTAGTAAGTTGGCTGATTGTCTTCTCCATTGACATTAGCAAGATCAGAGAAAATCTCTGAAGGAAAGAAAGCAAGATAGCTGGTGCCATTTTTTATCTGCACCAGCAAGTTCTTCACAGATCCTGTTGTACAACTCTAAAGAATATACTAGAGGCTGTGAAGAAGAAGTTATGGCTGAATTACCTTAGCCCAGGAAAGAAACAAGAAGCACAACTATTTTCTACAAGTTACTTTCAGCACAATCCAAAGCAAGATTTGTATCCTTATTGCAAAAAAGAAGTTAGGGTTGGGATTCTCTCAGCTCAAGTAATAGCAACTAGCTGTAGTTACTACTCAGTTCCAGCAAGAAATCTTTAGTGCTGAGAAGAAGAGGTTATGACTGAGTATATCTTAGTTTAGGTAAAAGTAGACTCAGGAAAAAAATTCCTTGAGTCAAAGTTGGGTTGAGTCTATCTCAGTCCAAGTAGTTTGGCATAGAGAAATTTCTCTTGTGTCCAATCATCTCAACAACTCACTTCCATCTTGTATGATCCATTTTGATATGAGTGGTGGGAGTAAATTTTCTTTGAGGTAGGATTCTGTTAAGAATTAGAGCTGTAGGACTTGGTTTCAAGTCTGAGGTAAGAGAGTCATTATCACTGAGCTGTAGGGCACTTGTGTCTGAGGTAGGATCTGGGTACAAATCTGAGGTAGGGTCGTTGTGCTAGAGATTGTAGGAGAGTCAATCTCTTTGAGGTCGGATCCCTAGTGGATCTCAGGTAGGGCTGTCCTCCCAGCCTTAGTATAGGGCATTTAGCCTAAGTTAGGTGATCTTCTGATCACTGATTTGTAGGCCCTTGTGGCTGTGTTGTATGTCTTGGATGAGACTGAGAGATCCTGAGGGATCTGAGGAGTAAGCTCTTTGGAGTAGAGTTTTGGAGAAGTTCTTACTCTAACAAGATAGTTGGATAGGTGGGAGGGAAAGTGGATGTACCCTTGTTAGGGGAACCACTATAAATCTTGTGTGTGTCTTGTTTTTTTTCTGTGTTGGCTTTATTGCAGGTTGCATGTCTTGAAATCAGAATTTACTCAACTAATAAAGCATCCAACTCATGGAAAATAAAAGATAGTCACTAAGGACTAAGATACTTATTCGCCCCCCCCCCCTCTAGGTGATTTACCTATCCTTGAAATCAAAGACTTTCAGTTATTACCACTTCCATTATACTTATTATATGCTACATATGTTGTGTGTATCATTGACTAAGAGTTTTGATGAAAGGTTTTGACTTCTTCAAATAGGGGGAGATTGTTGGGTCCATTCATCCCAATGTCCCAGATTTGTAAGAAGTCAAACAAGTCAATGGTATACACATAGTAGTATTTGATGTATGTTCAAGTTCATGCATGCAGGTTGCTCTTTGTCACATTGATTGGACAAGTGGCTCAAGTGACAATTATAGCTGGACACAAAGAAGCTAGCAGGAAAGGGAGGAATTTGCCTAAGTCCATAGGCGTTGAGTGAAGAAAGCTCACTCAATGCTAGGTATCGATATTCGATGAATTCCACAGGAATTGAGTGAAGCAAGCTCACTCAATGCCAAGTATAAAGGAATAATGCAGACATACATAAAAGAGTCTAAGTCCACATGCAATGAGTGAAGATAGTTCACTCAATGTTAGACAGCAAAAGCGCTAGGTAAAGACATGCCAGTCAAAGCCTAGCAGGTTGTAGAGATAATATTGCGGCTAAGTCCACATGCATTGATTGAAGGAAGTTCACTAAATGCCATACATCAAAAAGTTGCGTGTTTAGCTGATTTTGTCAAAGGTTAAGCAGTGGCAAGCAAAAAATCGACTAAGTCCAAAAGCATCGAGTGAACACAGCTCTCGATGGTTGAAGAAAGAAGTGTTGAGTGATGTCAACACACTCAACGCCAAGACCAAAAAGAGTTGAGTCATGCTTCTGTAGTCAAAGCCTAAGAAGATTGAGGACAGAAATTGACTAAGTCCAGAAGCGTTGAGTGAAGCCAGTTCACTCAACACCTAATAAAGAAGACAGGAAAATGTAGAAGCATTGAGTGAGGCAAGCTCACTCAACACATTTAGATAGGTGAAGAATTGACAAAGTCCAGAGGCATTGAGTGAAGCCAGTTCACTACATGCACTCAACACTTAACAAGTGGAGAAAGTACTAAGGCATTGAGTGAAGCAAGTTCACTCAACGCACTCAACACCTAATAGTGCAGAGATTGTTGTACTATGAGTAAAAAATTTTGCTAAGTCCAAAGGCATTGAGTGAGGAAGGCTCACTCAACGCTCTCTATGCCTAGAGGCAGAATGATGAGCTAAGTCAGAAAGCGTTGAGTGATGAAGGCTCACTCAACGCTCTCAATGCCTAAGATGTAGAATTGTTCAGAAAGATGACTTAAGGGTTTTTGTGTTGAGTGAATCTTGTTCATTCAAATCTTGTTCATTCAACGCACTCAACGACTGAGAAAGTAGAAGATTATCTAAGTCTACAATCATTGAATGAAGTTTGTTCACTCAACACAATCAATGCCTGAGTTAGAACTGAGAATTTGGCTAAGTCCACAGATGATGACATCAGCCAAATTCAACAAAGTCAATGGAATTCAAATTCGGTGCGAGAAAGCTGGAATTCACGCCTAATGGCGCCGACTACCAAATGTATATTCTATACAAGGAAGGCTTTATACCAGCAATTAAAGCTAGGCCAACACGTCATATAGTCGTTAATCTACTTAAGATAAAAGGAAGAAAATCAGAATACGGAATCACGAACTTTTAGGGTTATTCTATTTGAAAGGCGGAAGATTGTCATTGTCTGCCTTGCCATTATTGCTGAGACAAGAAGGAAAAAAATTTAAATTGATTGACCAGAAAGTTCATCTAGTTTGTTGTTGTCATCTTCACTGTCAACAACAAGAAAGAAGGAGCAGCAAGGCTACCCCTAGCTACGGCCACTTCACAGCCCGAGATGAGAAATTCCTGAAGATAATTTCTAGAGCTGTGAAGAAGAAATCTGGACTGATTTTTCTTAGGACAGAAGGAGTAAGACTCAGAGATAATTTCTTTGGTGTCAAATTAACACCAACTATTTTTTCTCTCAGTAAGATCCTATGGGATCTATGCTGTAAGCCTGTGTTATAAAGGTTGAGTTTGTAGGGTTTGTTATAGAACTAAGTCGCAGTGCTTTGGCCTGATTTGTAGGATCGTGTGGATCTGAGTTGTAGGGTTGTCCTCCAAGCCTGAGTGGTAGGGCCTTTCGTCTTGAGGTAGGTGGTATTCTTACCACTGAGTTGTAGGGCTCTCTGCCTGAGTTATAAGTCTTGGAGGAGACTGAGTGGTCCTATGGGATTGTGTGGTAATTCTTAGGAGCCAAGATATTGGAGTAGTGCCTTATCTAACACACTATTGGAAAGGCGAGAGGGACAGTGGATATACCCATAATCTGGGGAACCACTATAAACTTATGTGTCATCTAGGGGAATATCTTGAAAGCACTAGGAAGTAGATCACCTCTCACAGCCTAAAATTATAAAATTTAAAAGAATTATTAAAAAACTTGAAACCTATTCACCCCCCTCTAGGTGGTTTAGCTACCCTTAAAAACAAAGACTTTCATGCATCTTCAAGAAGATGAACGACATGGATGGGAATGTACAGGCATTCAAAGGGCAATAGGTGGCTAAAGGTTTCAAGCAAATTCAAGTTATTGACTATGTTGAAACGTTTTTCCCTGTTGCCATGGTTAAGTCCATCAGAATATTGCTTGGTATTGCTGTGTATTATTACTACGAGATCTGGTAGATGGATGTCAAAATGTCTTTCCAAAATGGAAACCTCCTTGAGGAAGTGTATATGAAACAACCCGAGGGTTTTGTATCTCCAGATGAAGCCACTTAAATAAGCAAGCTGCAGAAATCCATTTATGGATTAAAACAGGCTTCTTAAAGTTAGAATCTTTGTTTTGATTAAAAGATCAAAGAGTTTGGTTTTATCAAGAACGAGGATGAACCATGTGTTTATAAGAGGATTAGTGGGAGCATTGTTGTCTTCCTTATATTATATATAGATGACATACTATTGATAGGGAATGACAAACTGACCCTACAAGTTGTTAATAACAACCTAGGGAACTGCTTTTCTACGAAGGACTTGGTTGAAGTGACTTATACACTTGGTATTAAGATCTATAGAGATAGATCGAAGAAGTTTCAGGGTTTGACCCAAAGTACATACATAAATATGGTGTTGAAGCGGTTCAATATACTTGAGTCCAAGAATGGATTCTTACTCATATCTCATGGTGTGAGTCTCTCTATGGACCAGTGTCCTAAGTCTTGTGAAGATAAGGGCCACATTAAGTTTATTTCATATGCTTCAGCAATTCGGTCAATCATGTATGCAATGATATGTACTCGACCTGATGTCTCTTTTGTCATTAGCATAACTAGCAGGTATCAGTCTAATCCGGTGATGGTAACTGGATAGCCATCAAGAACATCCTAAAGTACTTGAGAAGGACTAAGGATACGTTCTTGGTATTTTACGGAGAGGAAGAGCTCATTGTAATAGGTTACATGGATGCTAGCATCCAAACTGATAGGGACGACTCAAAGTCCCTTTTAGGGTTAATGTTTTGCATAAATGGTGGTGTTGTTAGCTGGAGGAGTTCCAAGCAAGAGATAGTTGTCGATTCTACAACTGAGGCCGAGTATATCGTTGCAATAAATGCAGCGAAGGAGGCTGTATAGATTAGGAAATTCTTCGGCGAGTTAGATGTAGTTCGTAGCATTGTTCATCCAGTAGTTCTCTACTGTGAAAACAACAGTACAATTGCACTTGCTTCAGAACCTAGATCTCATCAGCGCTCCAAGCACATACTTTAGCGATTCCATCTTATTCGAGAGATTGTCGATCAAGGAGATGTGAGCATTTGTGGAGTGCCGACTAAGGAGAATATTACAGATCCACTAACAAAGCCTCTCACACAGAGAAAGCATGACGGTCATGTTAGATCTATGGGTATACAATACCTTAATGATCAACTCTAGTTGGAGTCTTGTGTATTATATGCTTGTTGGATGTAATAATTCATTTGATGAATAGAGTACTGTATAAATTTCATTTATATATTTTGGCAAGTTCTTTTATTTGTAAATTTATTTCTATTGTGATAGAGTAATTTAATATAATAAACCCTTAGAGTTTTTTCTTCTATAGGAGTCAAGTAGTGACTTGAATGAGAGAGCCTATGTTATTAGAAGCTTCATTCTTCAATAGTCCCTAGTCGAGTGTCATCTTAGAAGCTAAGGGAGATGATGACACATTAATAATTGCATGTTCGCTGACTGATGACCCATTTTCACAGGTCATGATATTGTGATATCAAGTCATCACATGGGTACTTGTTTGTGAACAAGTTTTACTGGACAGACCCAGCATAAGAATACTTTGTGGATTGCTATATGAACGTGTCACAAGTATGGCTCAAGTGGCATTTGTGTTTGTGGTCCTTTGACCTAAAGTCACAACATTCATCGAGTAAGGAAGAACATGCTTTGATGATATCAAAAGTCTAGTCTTGAGAACGTTGGATAATAAAGGTGGTTATTGGGTACATTACGATTCATTTGGGTGTTTGTGTGTGAGCAGAGATGTGATTTGTCCTCTTATATGATAGGAGTTACATCCATGGTCCCCTTGATGGAATGGGATTGAGAAATGCATTGCCATGCTTGGTTGAGTCAATATATGATATTGGGCTCACCAATTTCTGGAAGTCCATTCTAGATCAGGAAACTGGGATTGAACAATTATGAGGGTGACACGTTCTATACCTCTAGTTCTATCTAGATGTAAGGGATGAAGGGACATGATAACACTGATGCATTGGTCATGATGGCTTTTGAGTTCTATGCTCTTATTGCTTGGGGAGAAAAGAAGCATTGTTAGATGATGCTCATTGTTTGTGAAGCTTTTATTTGATACTTTCAAGATCAAGTGGGAGATTGTTTGTGTTACCCTTGTGATCTGAAAGTGATCAAGTATGTAGCCTCACTACCAACGCAGTATGAGACCATAAGGGTCACACATTAGAATGCTTGATGAAATTTGGAGATTGGATTAGTATGGTTTTACGCATATGATGAGTGGAAATAACTTATCACAAATAGTCTTTGAAAGCATTGAGTGCGTTGAGACCACTCAACGCTTTTGTCGAGTCAAGTGTTGACTCGTAGAATGATGACGTTGAGTGTGTTGAGTTTACTCAACGATTAGTCAAGTCAAAGTTTTGATTCGTCGAGTATTGTACTTAAGCGTTGAGTGCGTTGAATTCACTCAACGATTCTTTGAGTTAAGGTGTTAATTCGACGAGTCTGGGTCCTTAGCGTTGAGTGCGTTGAGTTCAATCAATGCCTTCGTCGAGTCAAAGGTTGATTCGATGAATCTGGCACTTGGGCGTTGAGTGCGTTTAGTCCACTCAATGCCTTTGTCGAGTCAAATGTTGATTCGACGGGTTTGGCGCTGAGAGCATTGAGTTCACTCAATTTTATTCATCAAATATCTTATGGATACTCGACAATTCATCGAGTATGGTTTGTATACTCGACGATTCGGCGAATATGTTATGGATACTCGATGATTCGTCGAGATAAGGGTTGTTTGGTCAAAAACGATGTATTCTAAGTCATCGGTCTGTGAATAGCGGCGTGCTATTCTTTTTATTCCTTTGGTATAAGTAGAACATTTTAGGGTTTCTTTATACATGGAACAGTAATCCTGAGAGCACATGAGCCGCACTAGGCGATATCCCGAGACCTAAAGGCTGACAGAAGTTGTTCCACCTCCGCCAATCCCGTCGCCCTCGCTAAGTCTGATTCCGGAGAGTGTCATCATCGCCTTTTCTTTAACGGACCTAGCAGTTTGTGAAGACACGAAGTTTCCTCTCCCGACCTAGCTCTTGTTTGACAAGTGTCTACGAGTTATCCCTGTTGGAACCCTTGTTTGGATTTGTGCTAGGTTCACTCTTAGGATGTCTTGACCCCCATATATAGTTAGGTCCTTTTAGGTCAGGTTTGTGCAGATCAGCATTGCAGTGGACTCAGACTTAGACTCAGAAAGTTTATGTTGATTTTCTATATCAATTCGACTATAGTCGAACTCTGCTCGAGGATCGTCAATCTCCCATCGACGATCTCAGATTCTTATACTCTGAAATGAGCTCGACGATCTACGAGCTCAGGTCGACGATTTGGTTTTCTATGCAGTAATCCCTATTCTACGATAGCTATTCTCAAGTTGACGATCTCTGAACTGGGCTCTACGATTTTATGCTGCTTTTAGTTATGAGTTTTTCAGATCGGTCAGAAGTATTTATTTTTGGTTAATAATAAATTTTTTTAAAGTAAAATATATTCTGATAATTAATGTTGTAATTCACAAGGCTGATAGCCGAATTTCTTGAAGCATTAATTATGGTATACACAGAATATTTCTTTAGCATATTTTATGAAGGCAGATATGGAAGTCCATTCATGTTGCCAGCGTTTCTAGCCGTTTGGGCTTCTAAAGTATTACATAATATTATGCACTATCTAGGAAATTCAAATTCTTGCCGTTTTTTATTCTGACTGAATTTATAACTAAGAATATAAAAAGGATATACAAGAGAACAATCAGACAGATAATCAAAGGATATATATATACAGAAACTTTTCTTCAGCAGACTGATTATTATTACTCTTACTCTAAAGGATTGTTGCTCTGCTGTAATAAGGAAGAAGGAGAACCTTTTCAAATCTCTCTTGAGTCTTCTTCATTCCTCAGGCTTCAAGGATTTTAAAAGAGCTCAATTCTTTTTCAGTCTTCAGATCTTAGAAAGCTCTACTAAAATTTTCTTAAGACCTACACCCAGGGCAAAGTTTCCTCTTCCTGAATCTATTCTACATCTCAGGGGAGCTTGGACATTCTCTCAATCCACATAGTCTTCTCACTTTATTGAGAAAGAGAAGATTTCTTTTAATTTTTGCTTTTACCTCCATCTGTACAGGGTTATCTCTCCATTCAAAAGTGAACTCTTGGTTATAGGGCACCTGAACAAAAACCTATTAGATTTTGGGCTCCTAATCAAAAGCTCAAAGGGTCTCTAGATCTACCTAAAAGAGATCTTGTGGTGGCAGGTCATCTGAACAAAAACCTGTAGTGGATTCCTACCTGGGTGGTAGAAGAGTGGAGTACCCAGATTTGGGGAACCACTATAAAATTTCTTGTGTCGTCTGGATGCTTTGCGTTTTCTTTTTGTGCTGAACTGTGCTGTGATAGTTTATCTGTCTTTCTCTCTATTATATAAGTATCATTAACTTATTTCCGCAATAAAAATAAACAAATTTTTTATACTCTATTCACCCCCCCTCTAGAATAAAGTCTATCTATCTCTCACTTTCAATTGGTATCAGAGGGTGTGTTTTTAAGGTTGTATAGGCTTACACCTGAACCTAATATCTCTGATAGATATTTTTTTTACTTTACTATTTTTCCATTATACCATGACACAGTACAAGGATTTAGCAAGCACCAGACCTCCAGTTTGCAACTTGCAAAAGTTTGGAATCTGGAAGGCAAGAATCAGACTCTATATGAATTCTATTGATGAAGATATTTATGCTTCTATCTTAACAGGAGTACCTCCACAAGAGGCCCCACCAAGTACTTCCACAGAAATGATTGCAGTACCTCCTCCAGACTATAATGATGCATACAAGAAATCAAAGATTGCTGATGCAAAAGCCATGAACATACTGGCACAAACAATGTCTGATGACATATTTCAGAAGGTAGAAAAATGTGAATCAGCTAAGGCTATCTGGGATTCCTTAAACCAGATGGTTGCAGGATCAGCAGATGAAAGGAATGACATGATAGCTCATCTTATCTCCCAGTATGAGAATTTTAAAAAGGAAGAAACTGAACAAGTTTATGAGATGTACAAGAGACTCAACATCATTGTTAATGAGCTGAAAATGCTTGACAAAGACATCTCAGACACATAATTAAATGTCAAGATTCTTATATGCTTTCCTAGCTCATGGGACTCTAAAATCTGGCCTATCAGAGAGAACAGAAGCACTCATGAAATGACTATAGAATCAGTTCTAGGAAAGCTAAAATCTTATGAAAAGCTGCTTAAGACAAGAGAAGCTGAACAGCAAAAGACTGCTACACCAACTAGCAAGGAGCAAAATATTTTCTTTCAAAGCTTAAGAAGAATCATAAACTTCTCCATCAAATGAAGAGCTGATGAGTCTCTTTGCAAAGAGATTCTTCAAGATGGAGAGAAAAGAATTCAGAAGGAAATCATCAAGAAATGATGATAAACCAAGGCATGACAATACCCCTTCTAAGGAGGTTATCTGTTTTGGTTGCAGGAAACCTGGACATATTCTTCAAGAGTGCCCAGAAAACAAGCACAAAGAAAGGAGAAAGGAGAAAGAGTCCAAGAAACACTCCAGCAAACCATCCTCTTATAAGCATAAGAAGAAGGAAAGAGGGTTTGTTGCAGAAACATGGAGTGACACTTAAGAATCATCTTCCTCCAGTTCTAGTGGAAATGAAGAATAAGCAAATGCCAAAGAAATTTGCTTGATAGCCATCAATGCTTCAGGACATGTTTCAGAAGAATGAGAATCTAAAGAATGTTCAAATTGTGATCAGGTATTAGAAGATTTTGATTTTACTTCTGAAGAATTTAAACATGATTTTAAATCTATGTATAGTGCTCTAATTAGATCTGAGAAGGAAATCAAACTTCTCAGAGATAAACAACTTAACTATTATAGCTTAGTATCAGAAAATCTCAAATTGAAAAGCGAAATAGATCTGTGTAATGAACAAATCAATTTTCTGAAAATTGAATTGAGTAAAGCAAAACACCTAGAGGAATCACTGAATGGTAGAAGTAAACAACTAGTAGAAATTACCAGTACACTTAATTCTAGATTTAATGGAAGTATGTTAGGATTAGGTGCATTATCCAGTGAACCACCTATTATTCAGAAAAACCATCTCTCACAACCTATAAATTTTATTTCAGATAAAGGAAAAAAAATACATAACAAATTAAAACAGTAAACAAAATGTTAAAACAAGTTGAGATAAATAAAGAAAAACAAAAAGGTAAGTCAGAACAAAAATCATCGAACCAAGATCGATGATATTAATACTGGTCGTCGAACGAAGATTGACGATCTCAACATAAATCGTCGAATCAAGAGCAATTTTATCAAAATTAAAATTTCAACAAAAAATTCTATAAGAACTATAACTCCAAACCTTTCCGTCCCTTAACTAACTGGATAATCCCACCTACGATATTTCATCCCTTAGGCTATAAAAGTCAACCTGAATACTCTTATATTTAAAGCTTTAAGTATGAAAAGAAGCCAGGACCCAAGGTTACATGGGTCCAAAATATAGGAGTTGTCATTTTGCAGGTGAAGACCTATCCTACCATACAGGATAAGTGGTATCTGGATAGTGGGTGCTCCAAGCACATGACAGACAACAAGGCAAATCTAAGTAACTTCAAGGCAAAGCTAGGTCCAAAAGTCATATTTGGAGACTCAAGCTTTGGTCAGACAGAAGGATATGGAGAATTTACACTTGGAGTTATCACATTAAGGAAAGTGGCATATGTAAGTGGCCTGAAACATAACTTGATATCCATAGGTTAGCTATGTGATGTAGGTTATGAGGTATGTTTCACTAAATCAAAATGTAATATTTCTTTAGATAGCAATATTGTGTTATCAGGTATTAGGTTAGGCAATATTTACTTAGGTGATTTCAATTCTGCCTATTCAGAAATTTGCTTGTTCAATCAGGTTAGCAATAATAATACCTTGTGGCATAAAAGGCTAGGACATGTAAATCTTAGAAACATTGTTAGGCTATCTAGGGATAACCTTATTTAGGGATCGCCCTCTTGCCCCTACAAGAAGGAAAGCCTTTTCAAGGCTTGTCATGAAGGCAAGCAAACTAAAAATAGTTTTAAATCAGTTAATAAGAGTGATTCACCTAGGATTTTGTATCTGCTTCATTTGGACCTTTTTGGACCAATTGCTGCACAAAGCTTGGGAGGGAAGTTCTATACTTTAGTTATTGTAGATGACTTCTCTAGGTTCTCTTGTGTTTTCTTCTTGAGAAATAAATCTGATAACTTCAAAGTTCTTACAAATTTTCTAAAATGCAAAAAGATTGAGTACTCTACTCCAGTTGTATTGAACAGAAGTGATCATGGCACTGAGTTTGAATATCTTCTTATGCAAGAATTCTATGAGAAGGAAGGTATCAGGCACTGCTTATCTGCTCCCAGAACTCCTCAACAAAATGTGGTAGTTGAAAGGAAAAATAGAACACTCATTGAAACTACAGGTACATTGCTTGTTGATGCTCACATGCCCTTATCCTATTGGGCATAAGCTATAAGCACAACAAATTATGTCCTGAACAGAAGTTTGATACATGAACTAAAGGGCAAGACTCCCTATGAATTACTCAAAGGAAAGAAACCTAAAATAGATTACTTTAGAATTTTTGGTTGTATCTGTTACATACACAATAATAACAAAGATTATCTTAGAAAGTTTGAAGCCAAATCTACAATGGGGATCTTTCTAGGATATTCCCAAGTTAGCAAGGCATATAAAGTTTTCAATAAATAATCTCTAAAAATTGAAGAATCAGTACATGTTACATTTGATAAAGCTAATATGTTTTACAAGGAGAAGGAAGCTTCTACCAGTAATTATTTGCAGGTACAAAATCTATGTAAAAAGTTGGATGATCTAAATCTCACTCAGAAGGTGATCTCACATCCATCTCCACAAATAGATAAAGACAGTGAAGAAGAATCTCTGGAAATTACTGAAGCCCCTCCAACAACAAATTTAATTCTACAAGAGGAATTGGTTCATAATGTTGTTGGTGTTGAACAAACACCAACTCCTTACTATGTTACACTTAGAGATCATCCCATATCTCAAGTGATAGGAGACATGTCAGTGGGTGTGCAGGCAAGGCATCAACTTAACCAAGATGTGATGCATGCCTGCTTCCTATCTCAAATAGAGCCCTCATCCATTAAAGATGCTGAGCAAGATCCTCACTAGATTATTGCAATGCAAGAGGAGCTCAATCAATTTGAGAGATGCAAAATTTTGAACTTAGTTCCCTGACCCAAAGGACATCTAGTTATTGGAACTAAATTGGTCTTCAGGAATAAATTGGATACTCAAGGAATAGTTGTTAGGAATAAAGCAAGACTAGTGGCACAAGGGTACAGATAATAAGAAGGTATTGATTATGATCAGACCTTTGCACCTGTTGCAAGGCTTGAAGCTATCAGAATTTTCTTGGCTTATGCTTCTCACAAGAAATTCAAGGTATACCAAATGGATGTCAAACGTGCTTTTCTCAATGGGGAACTCAAGGAAGAAGTATATGTGGAACAGCCACCAGGTTTTATCTCTTCAACACATCCCTCTTATGTTTTCAAACTGCATAAGGCTCTCTATGGTCTAAAGCAAGCTCCAAGAGCTTGGTATGAAACCCTAGCTAGCTTTCTTTCTGAACATAAATTTTTTAGAGGCATTGTAGATAGGACTTTATTTATAAGACATCATCATGATAAGATTCTATTAGCTCAAGTATATGTTGATGATATTATATTTGGATCTATTAATTCTAAACTTTGCAAAAAGTTTTCTGACCTGATGCACTCCAAGTTTGAAATGAGTAGCATGGGTGAACTTTCTTAATTCCTTGGTCTTCAAGTGAAGCAAGCTCCTGATGGCATCTTCATATCTCAGTCTAAGTATGGTAAGGAATTAGCAAAAAGGTTTGGGATGGCTGATGCCTCAGCTATGAAGACACCCATGGCTTCCAATGCAGTAATTGATTCTGATGAAAAGGGTAAACCTGTTGATCAGAAAAATTATAGGACTATTGTTGGGTCTCTATTATATCTTACTACAAGTAGACCTGATATAATGTTTGCAACATGTCTTTGTTCTAGATTTCATCTCAACCCTAAAGAATCACATTTAATTCTCCTCAAGAGAATTAAGATATTTATAGGGTTGTCCTAATCTAGGGCTTTGGTATCCTACAGAGTCAGAATTTGAATTATCTGGATATTCTGATGTTGACTATGCTGGATGTAGAGTTGATAGAAAAAGCACTTCAGGAACTTGTCAGTTCCCGAGTGATAGATTAGTGTCCTGGTATTGCAAGAAACAATCTTTTGTGTCTAGATCAACTACAGAAGATAAATATATAGCAGCTGGTAGTTGCCGCTCATAGATCTTGTGGATCCAAAATCAGCTACTGGATTATGGTTACTCTCTCAAAAATACCACCATATTTTGTGACAGTACCAGTGTCATATCAATTGCACAAAATTCAGTCCTGCATTCTAGGACCAAGCATATAAAAATATGACATCATTTTCTTAGAGATTGTGTAGACAAAAACAAGATTAATCTTAAGTTTATCCCCACTGATTTTCAAAGAGGAGATATTTTTACCATGCCTTTGGATGATCAAAAACATCTATTCTTTTGAATCAACTTGGAATGATAAATGGAATGGATTAAAATTGAATTTTTTCTTTGTAAAGATTTGATCGCCGATCGTCGACCAGAGATCGACGATCTTCAAACTCATCTTAAGCTCGATCATCGACCTAAGCTCAACGATAGCTCTGTTTGAAGACAAATATCATCGACCGGATTTCGAAGAATTTGCTTCAGTAAATTAATCGCCGACCTAAGCTTGACTATCAATTTACGCAACTGAAATCTGAGACCAACGATACTATTTATTTCCAAATTAATCGTTGACCTAAGATCGACCTTTGTGATTTTGTCGTTGGATAGAGATTGTCTTTTCATATTCCAAAAACCTATATGTAGGTTTCTCTTCCATCTCTGCCCCGCGCTTTCATAATTTCCCTTTGCTCGTGATCTCTTCTCTCTTTAGTCTACAGGTTTTCTATGGCGATTTCTACAGCAGTTCTTTCAGCGATGAAGTTCGACACTTGCTTTGATGTCGACTCTGAATCATTCTGTCACCGTGACCCTATTTTTCATGAAATGATATAGTTATGTGATGATCAGGGCTTGAAGAAGTTCATGAATACAAGGATAAAGTTATCTTTCGCAGAAATCAAAGAATGGGTTTTCTCCTCTTCAACTGACGACAGTTCAATGATTGGATCCATCTCAGGACAACAGGTGACTCTAAACCATGCGATTCTTACTGAAATTTTTGAATTGAAAAATGGAACAGATGAGCGGAATAGGATAGCTTTGAGTATAACAGGATGTTATTAGAGATGGGTCATGTTGAGGGCATCCTATCTAAGCTTCTAAAGAAAAATTTATCTGTTGCTTTTAAGTTTCTTGCTGATTTAGTGGGCAAGGTGCTGGTGGGCAAGCATTCAGTGCATGACAATATTAACAGGCAATAGTTTGCCATTATGTCTGCCTTAGTTAATAAAAAGTCCTTAGACTGGGCTGGGTTGTTCTTTGATTTAATTAAGAGAAAGAACAGTAAGAAGGAAGTCTATCTAGGAAGGATTCTGGGAATCTTCCTTCAGAAGAAAGCTCCAGAGCTGTTGGTTTCTTCAACCATATCCATCAATGCCAGCAAGAGGTTGGACTCCTTGTTTTGGAAGTGGGAGAGGACAATTCAAAAGCCTTCCAAGGCTGGAACTTCCCCAAACTTATCTGAGGACACAAGGGCAATAACAACTACTCCTCACCCTAATGAAGAAGTTACTACTCCTGCTACTCCAGCTTCCCCAATCATCCCCAGAGTCTCTTCTATCCCTACTACTGCGATTCAAACCTCTACTTCATCCCCAGCTATCATCTCTTCTACTACTGAGTCACCACTTTTCCTCCATCCTATTGTAATCAGAAACCTCCAGACCATATCTTTTACAAATTTTGACCTACTCTCAACACACTCATCCCCTTACCGTCTCAATCATTCACCCATCAACTCTCCCATCAACTCACCTCTTCAGGATGAAATCATGACTGATTTCACTCCTCCTCCCTCTCTTCATTCTGTCTCAACTCAGACTCCAACTGAGTTCCTTCAAGTTGATCCCTCTTTTCTTTCTCATCTTCTAGAGCTCATCACTCCAACTCTCAAAACCTTAATAGTAGAGGCTATTTCACCTCTTGCTCTCTCTATATCAACTCTATCTGCTTCCCTTGCTGCTTCCACTGTCCCTTGTTCATCTAGGGGCATGGTTCCAGATCTCACTGAAACCAGGCTGGGGGAGATGTCCAATGAAGATACAGAAGGTTCAGCCTCAGCAAAACTTCAAGATCAGTCTCCTCCAGCAGTGTAGGAAGAAGAAGCTTTTCATAAATTCTATGCAGATATAGTTTCACACTCAGACTTGCTGAATTCATATGAGAACACTGATGTGTCATTACCTACCATCTCTAGTGGTGATTGTTTCATCAATCCCACCATTGATCTTCAAATTCTTTTGCATATACATCCAAGGCCATAGTCTGTTGTACAAGACCAATGAGCCCCTTAGCTGTAGAAAAGCTCCTGTAGATCAATTCAGTTCCAGTGTGTACAGAAATTCAGACAGTTACAATGTGTACAGATATGCCATCTCCTATGGCTGTTGAGCCTATGTCTGTTATAGAAGATAAGGATGAGCTAGATGATCTCTTAATTGTTGATGAACTGATTCATCTAGTGGCTGCTAGAAATTTAAGATCAGCCCTAGAGACAAGTTTAATAAACTTTTGTGAGGCAAGTGCTCCTATTGCTGAAATTTCCTCAATGGATATTGATCCAGTTCCAAGTTCTATTAGACCCTCCTATCCAATAAATGAAAGTCCTCTTCCCTCTCTAGATGATCTCATTACACTTGATATCCAGGAAGAAGCCAAAGAGAAGGCTGCTAAAAAGATGACAAACAAGTGAAATAAATAAATTGGTCAATCCTCCTGTGATGATTCAGAGGATTCTGATTCCAAGAAAAAGAAAATTTCAAAGAAAAGAAAGGCTGCTCTTAAGGTTGCACCCAAGCCAGACAATAAAATGATACTCCTTATTACATTTTTAAAGGAATCACACCATATCCAGGCATGGAAATCAAGATGTGGTTATCTAAAAATGAGCAGAAAGCCAGGAAGAAGAGCAGGAGATATTCACCTCCTCCTCAGAAGTTCAGAAGAGGCCCTCCTCCTCCTCCTGCTACTGGTGCTTCTAGGGTTGCTCCTCGAGCTTCTGATGCATCTTCCAATCCTTCCTCCTTCAATAAGACATATCAAAGTCAGGATAGATCATCCAGATCTCAGTCCAAAGGAAGCAGTCAACAACAAAGAAATCAGAGTTCCACAGAACAAGTCAAAGAAGTTATCTATCAGAAACCCTCCTTCTCTCCTCCTAACCAACACAAAGTTCTACCCAAAGTTCAAAAGACAGCCACTTATCAGTCCAGAAGACATGATGAGTCTCACAAGCCCAAGGGAAAGTATAGTGAGGCTGCTCCTCCAAGATCACTTTATTCTCAGAGTGATGATCAGCGTAGTACAACAAACTTTCATGCTCAATCCACTCAGTTCAAAGCAGTTTCAGTGTTGCCACCTCAAGATAATAAGCCACCTATTGAACAAGAAGTTGATCCTAACTTTAGTATGGTTAAGCTTTAAGAATTAATTGGTCTTTCACAGATTAGAAAAGTTGTAGAAGAAGGAGAAGATCCATCTAGGTTTACTACAATGCCCTCCTATAGAAAAAAAGAGTTGGATAAACTCCAAGTTAGCAAGAAGGTTTTCAATCCAGCTGATTATATGGCATTGCATCCAGAAGCAATTGTGCCTAGGACAAGCACTCAGACATCTCTTGGTGGACAAGACCTGATTACTTCTAAGAAGGATGTACCAGATCCTACCAGAAAGATAATCTTCTCTAAACCATCCTCTAGTCCTTTTGATAAATTGTAGTTTGTACTCGGTTATATTTTATTGCTTAAACTGACTATGTACAATGCATTGCTATAACACATCTGCTGATGTTATTTCATCCCTACAGATATTTATAGTATTTGTATTTCTATTGCTTTTCAGTTTTGTTTTTGAGTGACCACACACAAATAGGGGAAGATTGTTGGAACCCTTGTTTGGATTTGTGCTTGGTTCACTTTTAGGATGTCTTGACCCCCATGTATAGCCAGGGTCTTGGTCAAGCCTAAGTTAGGTCCTTTTTTGTCAGGTTTGTGCAGATCAGCATTATAGTGGACTCAGATATAGACTCAGAAAGTTTATGTGGATTTTCTATATCAGTTCGACTATAGTCGAACTCATCTCGACGATCGTCGATCTCCCATCAACGATCTCAGAGTCTTGTAATCTGAACTGAGCTCGGCGATCTACGAGCTCAGTTCGACTATTTGGTTTTCTTAGCAGTAATCTCTGTTCTACGATAGCCGTTCTCAAGTCGACGATCTCTGAACTGGGCTCTATGATTTTATGCTGCTTTCAGTTATGAGTTTTTCAGATCGGTCAGAATTATTTATTTTTTGTTAATAATCAATTTTTTTAAAGGCAAATATATTCTGATAATTAATGTTGTTATTCCCAAGGCTGATAGCCGTATTTCTTGAAGCTTTAATTATGGTATTCACATAATATTTCTTTAGCATATTTTATGAAGGCAGATATGGAAGTGCATTCATGTTGCCAGCATTTCTAGCTGTTTGGGCTCCTTAAGTACTGTAGAATATTATGCACTGTCCAGGGAATTCAAATTCATGCCATTTTTTATTTTGACTGAATTTATAACTCAGAATATAATAAGGATATACAAGAGAACAATCAGACAGACAATCAAAGGATATATATATACAGAAACTTTTCTTTAGCAAACTGATCATTATTATTACTCTTACTGTTGGGTATTCCATCCACAATAGACCTGATTTGAAGAAGTGCCTGAATAAGATAAGTTGAATTGACAATGTATTTGATAATTCTATCAAGTTGTGCTTGCAGCTATTCCATGCTAAGTACACAGCAATATCAAAGTGCAGTGGGTCAATATACACGGGTCTGCGCAACGTAATCCCTCATTATGTAGATCAGTGTGTTGATCCACGTGTGCTCTCTATATTGGAGTGTACTTATTTTCAAGTACAGGGTCAAGGTAGATCAAGAGCAGAAGAAGGATAAAGGATGGGTCAAAGACCAAGCTATCAAAAGAAGGATGGAGGAAAATTCTTCCAAGTAAGAATCGACGGGAGTCGTTAGTGATTCTCGCCGACTTCGATGGGAATCACTAAGTGACTCACGCCGATTCAACTTCCGGGCGGCAAAGTTAGAAATTCTGCCAAGGCAAAATCGACGGGAGTCGGGAGTGATTCCCGCCGACATCGACGGGAATCACCAACGACTCCCGCCGATTTTGCCTTAGGCAGATTCTCCCCGCTTGCTGGACCGAACCAAGCCACCGTACGCTGTTTTGGCCGAGGCTAGGGCTTTTCCTCGTGGGCCCCACAATGGCTCTTAGGGTTGGCTCCTGGTATAAATATTTGTGTATTTTTAAACTCTAGAGTACGAACACCGGAATACGAAATCACGCCTCCGTGACCTAGCGCATCGCGAGCTCCGCTCGCACGCACATCGCCGATCGGAAGTTGTCGCCACCGCTGATCTCAGCTTGTCTCTGATTGCTCGACGACAGTACCGAGGCAAGCACCTGGTCTCTCGTGTATATCTCGAGAACTCTTGTCTTCCGATTCGTTGAACTAGACTTGTTCTCCCTTCCTTATCGGTTGAGACGTTTGATCCGACTGAGATCGTTCGAAGACCTAGCTTGCTTCATCAAGAAGTTTGGATTTGCAAAGCATTGCCGCCGCACTTGCTTGCCGCCGCCAATCTTGACAAGATCCATTCCAAGTGAGAAATTCGGTTTTGGACTCTTTGTACTTTTCGTGCAAGCTCCAACGAACGAAGAAGGACATCGGAATCTCCATAAAGCATTGTTTGTATTTTTATTTACATTCAATTTTTTTGTAAAGGCATTCTCATTCCTATTTGTAAGGGTTGGGTGCAACCCATTGTGGTGGAGTTGTG
The DNA here is from genome assembly GCA_039513925.1 of Platanthera zijinensis. Lineage (NCBI taxonomy): Eukaryota > Viridiplantae > Streptophyta > Magnoliopsida > Asparagales > Orchidaceae > Platanthera > Platanthera zijinensis. The sequence goes on along the minus strand of CM077082.1, from coordinate 168,450,295 downwards.
ACTCTGTTGTTGGAAGGGTTCATTTCGTAGTTAGGGGAGCATTGCTCTTTGTGTGAGGATTGGATTTCAATCTGTTTGGAGAAGTGACCGAGTCGTACCTTGGTGGGAGATAGGTCGAAGGGGGAAGTGGACGTTCCAAAATCGGGGAACCACTATAATTCTTTGTGTGTTTTCTGTGTTTTGTTTGCTTATTGTGCAGGTTAGTTTAATTTCGCAAAAGACTACACGACACCTATTCCCCCACCCCTATAGGTGGATTAGGTTAACACTAGATACTTTCAAGTGGTATTAGAGGGAGGTTACTCATCAATAAGGTTAACACATTGAGTAAGATCCTGTGTCTAGTGTCAAGAACAAAGAAGATCTTAGGAATGGACGGACTTAAGTATACAGGAAAGATTCCAGTATGCACCAAGCTGAATTTTCCCATCTTGAAGGAAAGGATCAAGTTCTACATGGAAGCAGTCGATCCCCGACTCTTCATGATAGTGGAGGAGGGCCCTCATATCCCCACTAAGGCCTCCATCATTTATCCGACCAAGATGGTGCCCAAGAGGCTCTCCGAAATGGATAAGGATGAGATGGTGCTTGTCGGCCTAGACAAGAAAGCTCAAAACATTTTACTGAGCGCCGTCGATGATTCAATGATGCAGAATTTTAACAACTGCAGGACAGCCAAGGACATCTGGCACTGCCTGATCATTCTGATGGAGGGCACAGATGATGTAAGGGATGATCGAAGATCCCTTCTGAACCAGAATTATGAGGCCTTCAGGGAAGGTCCCAAGGAAGAAATCGTAGTGACATTCAAGAATTTCCTGAAGATCGTTAATGCCCTTAAGGGTTATGGCAGAGTGTTCACCAATGGTTAACTAAATGACAAATTTCTTAGATCCCTGACTAAGGAATGGGACACCAAGATCTGCGCCATCAGAGAGTTTGGCAAGCTGGCAGAAACCGATCCCCAGATTCTATTTTGGAAGCTAATGTCCTACGAGCTTCAGCTGAACACCAGAAAAGCTGAAGAGGAGGACGATAAAGCTACAACCAAAGAAAAGACTGTGGCCCTGATAGCTAATTGCTCAAGGAAAGGCAAGGGTGCAGCCTCGTCCCGCTCTCGGAGAAAGGCTGAGGAAGAAGAATCTGAGACACGCTCATCCGACTCAGAGCTATCTGAAGAAGAATTCTTTTTCATCACTCGAGAGCTCAAGAAGTTCCTCAAGATGAGGAATCAGAGAAAAGGAGATGGATCCTCCTCCAGACATCAGAAGAAGAATTACTCTTCTGATAGGTATTATTCTAAACAGAACAAACGTCATTCTGCTGACATTATCTGCTTTGGGTGCAATAAGCCAGGCCACGTCATTGCTGACTGCCACCAAAGCAAGAGAGATAAGGGAAAAGGAGAGGAGCATAAGTCCTCTCGAGACAAGAAGAAGGAGAGGAGCTACATTGCCAAGAAGCCAAAAACACTGAGTGAATCTGACTCATCAGACTGCAGTGATGATGAGGAAGCCTTCTTCGGGCTAATGGGTCGCTCCGACTCAGATGGTGATTGTCCCCCATTTACTGGGAAGGTAAAAGATCGCACCCCCCTCTCTGACTCTGACTCTTACTCTGAGTCTCCTAAAGATGGTCACGAGGACAACCCATCTTCCCGTGATGTTGATCTCCTCAAAAAGTATGAGCTCCTGCTCAATACATTTGAAGAATGCGAAAGAGGTTGAGCGCTCAGAAAAAGGAAGTCAAATTCCTTAAGGCTGAGGGAGTGTCCCTAAGAGAAGAGATCAATGGCTTGATATCTCTCCGACAGGAACATCTGGACCTGACTTCTGAGAACTCAGATTCTCTAAGGCTCCTTAACCAAAAGCAGGAAGAAATTAACAAGCTGGAAGAACAGCTTGCGGCCGAGAGGAAGATTGTCAAAAGTTTCTCTATGCCCAAGACCGTTCTTCCTCTGGTTGATGAATTCATTGCTCAGGCTAAGGGGGATGGCTTAGGGCATGTGGCTGTGCCTGGTAAATCATCCAGGAGAAACACAAATCATAGGAAAAATAAGGCTACTAAGAAGACCTCTGCTATAGAAAAGAGAAAGGCCTCACTCGGTCATATTTCATTCTGAAAGCCTAGCTTTCCCATCAATGAGCATGACTTTGAGGCAACCTATTGCCACATCATCCGGTCCTCGGTTTAAAAGCCCAAGAGCCGGTATTATGGATGGACCTTCCCCCGTAATTATAGTGAGAGTGTCTTCAAGGCACCTTATGAGGAAATCCAAGTGGAGAATTATGGCTCCTTCTCTAGCGGCAATAATAGGAAGCAAGCACCAAAGGCCAAGCCTATTATACAGAAGGAACAGGAAGTGAAGAAATCATGTGACTGCTGTCATCATGATGCCTCCACCTCCAGATCCATGGCCCCGGCTGGACCCACCGTTCCAAGGGTGAAGCAGGATCCTAGTTAACGGTACAACAAGTTTGAATGTTGGTGCTATGGCAAAGTTGGTCACTTTGCTGTGGATTGCTGGTTTAATCCATGAAACGATGAGACTCCTCATGTTAGCAATGTGAGGCCGACCACTCGTAGGGTTAACCACCCGAGGGGGAGTGTGCTAACAAGGAATCTAGGACCCAAGTCTTATTGGGTTCCTAAGGGAAACTAATTCTGTTTTGCAGGTATGTCCAAAGGCCACCAAAACGCCAATCTGGTACTTGGACAGTGGATGTTCCCGGCATATGACCGGGATAAGAAGCCTGTTGCATGATTACTCCCCAGTCGAAAATGGACCCAAAGAAATCTTTGGTGGATCAGATCGAGGAGTCACAAAGGGTTATGGTATGATATCTAACGGTGTATTATCTATCACAGACGTGGCCTATGTTAAAGGGTTAAACCACAACCTAATCAGTGTAAGCCTGTTGTGTGATATAGGATACGACGTTAAGTTCTTTAAGGAAAAGTGTCTGATAATATCGTGTGCCTCTTCCGAGATGGTATTAACTAGCATTAGGAGCAGAAATATTTTTTGTTTAGATTTTCTTAGCATAGACTCTTCTACCCCCATTTTCCTAGTAGCAAAAGACAGTGCATCTCTCTGTGAACAATGGCACAAGAGATTAGCACATATTAATTTCAAACCATTAATATGCTGTTTTCTATGAACTTAGTAAGGGCTGCCCCTACTATTAAGTGCATCAAAGATAGCCCTTGTCCTACATGCTAGAAGGGAAAATAAACTCGGGCTAGCTTTAAGGGCATTGCAGACAAAGACTCTTCCAGATGTCTTTATCTTTTGCATATGGACTTGTTCGGTCCAGTGCAAGTTCATAGCTTAGGAGGCAAATCGTATATGCTAGTGATTGGTTATGATCACTCTCGGTTTACGTGGGTGTTCTTCTTGAAACGAAAGTCAGATACATTTGACATCTTCACTATGTTTGTCAAGCAGATTCAGAACGAACTTAACTGCTCTGTGGTCAAAATCAGAAGTGGCCATAGAACAGAATTCGAGTCTGGGCTATGACAGAATTCTGTGAAGAACATGGTATCTTTCATGATTTTTCCTCCCCACGTACTCCTCGGCAAAACGGAGTTGCGGAGGGGAGGAATAGAATACTCATTGAAGCATGTATGACAATGTTGAATGACACTTCTCTTCCAGAGTACTTCTGGGCAGAGGCTGTCAATATAGCTTGCCACGTGCAAAACCGAGCCTTGATCAACAAGAACCATCGCAAGAAGCCTTATGAGCTATTGAAAGGCAGGAAACCGACCATGTCCTATCTAAGGATTTTTGGCTGCAGATGCTATGTACTCAATAATGGGAAGTACCCACGTACTAAATTCGGAGAAAAATGCTTCGAAGGCATCTTCGTGGGCTATAGTAGCCATAGTCGGGCATATAGGGTTTTCAATAAGAAAACCCTAGTGGTAGAAGAGTCAATTAATGTTCTATTTGATGAAGGAAGCTTGCTTCACAACAATACTGAAAGTTTATCTAGTGTCAACTAAATTCACCTATGGGGGGATAAGTGATTTACAGTCTTTTGCGGAATTAAAAATTAACCTGTACAAACAACAAACACAATACAAAAAAGCACACCAAAAATTATAATGGTTCCCCGATTTGGGTACGTCCACTCTCCCCCTTCGACCTATCTCCCAACAAGGGATGACTCGGTCACTTCACCAACAGGATTGAAATCCAATCCTCTCACTATAGAAGAAACCCTTCCACCAGAAGGAGTCACTACTCCTCCACATCGGGTTGCACCCAACCCTTACAACGAGGAAACAAAGTTCCTTTATAACAAAGTTAAAATAGAATGTACAAAAAATACAAACTACGTTTGGAGAACCCGATTTCCCTCTTCGTTAAATGAAGCTTTCTTGATGAAGACAAAGAGTCCACGATCGGCGCACTCTATTGGAGAGGATCTTCCCGAGATCGGCGGTGGCAAGGGAATGCGGCGGCGATGCTTTGTAGATCCAAACTTCTTGACGAAGCTAGAAAGGTCAACCAACGATCTTACTTGGATCGATTGTCTCAATCGATTCGGAGGGGAGAAATATTCCCACTCAACAAATCAAGAGACAAAGGATCTCAAGATAGACATGTGATACGCTAACCTTAGCCTCGGTTCTGTTGTCGGACGATCAAAGATGACCTATAAGATCAGCGACGACGACTGACTTGTGAGCGGCGACGGCGACGGAATGAGCTTCGCGATTGGCTAGGTTATGCTCGTCGGCTTTGATTTCTCGTGATTGATTACTGTTGGAGTTTGAGAAACATGAGTATTTATACTATAGACCAACCCTAAATGACTGTTGTGGGCCCTACAAGGAGAAGCCCTACGACCGGTCCAAACAGTGCCTTAAATCTTGGTTTGGTCCAGCGAGCAGGAAGAAATCGCCTAAGGCAAATTCGGCGGGAATCATTTGTGATTCTCGACGAATCGGCGAGAATCACTTATGATTCCCGTCAAATTATCCTTGGTAGAATTTTTGCTGAAAAGATTGCCATCCGGAGTGAATCGGCGAGAATCAAAACCATTCTCGACGAATCGGCGAGAATACAGAGTCATTCTCGACGATTCGACGAGAATCACTTATTGATTCTCGACGATTCTGACTTAGCAGAATTCTTGAAGGCGTTGAGTCAGCCGGATGCAGTCGGCGGGAATTGGCGAGTGATTCTCGACGATTCGGCGAGAATCACTAGTGATTCCCGTCGAATCGGCGAGAATCACTTAGTTATTCCCGTCGAATTTAACTTAGACGAATCTTCGTCTTTCTACCCATGAGCTGGTCTTTGACCCATCCTTGCTCCCCTTCAGCTCTCGATCAATCTCAACCCTATACTTGAAAATAAGTACACTCCAATAGAGAGAGTACACGTGAGCCAACACATTGATCTGCTCAACGAGGGATTACATTGCGCAGACCCGTGTATATTGACCCACTGCACCCTGACATTGGTGTGTACTTAGCGTGGCATAACTGCAAGCACATCTTGAAGAAAATCATCAAATACATTATCTATTCAACTTAGCTTGTTCAGGGGCTTCTTCAAATCAGGCACATTATGGATACAATACCCAACAATCTCCCCCTATTTGAAGAAGCCTAAACCCTACAAGCTAAGGTTAATAGAACATATGGGAATGAAAATCATAAACTAAGAATTCAGTTGAGAGTGAAATTCATTACCACTTTCCTGAGAGCATACTTGGAGCCACCTTAGCCTTAGCCGAGAGGGTAATCTCCCCCTTTTTGGCTTCTGCAAATCTGGGACTTCACTTGGAGCCGCATGCTACCCCTCAGATCTTGCATCCGTGCTCGAGCTTGAGTTCCTTGCTGATGCTCCCCCTTGATCCTAGAGCCTTGAGCCGTACAGTCTTCACTCTTCATAGTTCAGCATGCCGAGTTCAGTTTTGAAGAGACTGAACTTAGCCTCGTCTAGGGGCTTTGTGAAGATATCTGCAACCTGCTTATCCGTGGGGACATAGCAGAGAGATATATCTTTGTTTTCCACATGCTCCCGAGTGAAGTGATAGCGCACTTCAATATGCTTCATTCTATTGTGCGACACAGGATTGTTCGCAATTGCTATTGCGCTCGAGGAGTCGCAATACATCGGAACTTCTCTGAACTGCAAGTCATAATCTTTGAGATGATTTCTGATCCATAGAAGTTGTGCGCAACAGCTGCCTGCTGAGATGTACTCAGATTCAGCCGTGGAGGTTGCGACACAATTCTGCTTCTTACTGTTCCAAGAAATAAGCCGTCTTCCGAGGAATTGACACGTCCTAGAAGTGATTTTCCTTTCATCCTTGCTTCCTGCAAAATCAACATCTGAAAAGCCTATTAGCTCGACATCATTGTTTCTAGGGTACCACAAGCCAAGAGTAGGTGTCCCATTAAGGTATCTAAGAATTCGCTTTGCAGCAACATAATGAGATTCCTTAGTGTTCACCTGATATCTGGCACATACGCATGTGGAAAACATAATATCCGGTCTACTAGAAGTAAAGTAGAGTGGGGATCCAATTATGCTTCTGTATTTGGTTTCATCAAAAGGTTTCCCTTTGTAATCCTTGTCCAAAGACACAGTGGATCCAATTGGAGTCCTCATAAAGGTTGTATTCTCCATTCCGAATTTCTTGAGGAGTTCATTTGTGAACTTTGTCTGAGAGATGAAAATTCCATCATCAGAATGTTTAACTTGAAGTCCCAAAAAATACTTTAGCTCTCCCATGCTGCTCATTTCAAACTTTCCTTGCATAAGTTTAGAAAACTTTTTGCAAAGATTGTTGTCCGTAGAGCCGAAAATTATGTCATCGACATAGATTTGCACCAGCAAGATCTTGCCTTTGACTTCACTAAGAAACAATGTCTTATCTATTTTTCCCCTCGAGAACTTGTTCTCAAGAAGAAAACTAGACAGAGTGTCATACCAAGCTCGAGGAGCTTGTTTTAAGCCATATAACGCTTTATTAAGAAAATAAACATGATTAGGGAATGTAGGATTAACAAAACCTGGGGGATGCGCGACATATACTTCCTCTTTCAATTTTCCATTGAGGAATGCAGATTTCACGTCCATCTGATAGGCAGTGAATCCTTTGTGCGAAGCACATGCCAGGAACAATCTGATTGCCTCGAGCCTTGCAACTGGTGCAAAGGTCTGGTCAAAGTCAATCCCCTCCTCCTGTCTGTAACCTTGAGCCACTAGCCTGGCCTTGTTCTTTATGATGACACCGTGTTCATCCAGTTAGTTTCTGAAGATCCACTTGGTGCCGATAATATTCTGGTTCTTTGGTCTGGGAATAAGCGTCCAGACATTGCATCGTTCGAATTGATGCAGTTCATCTTTCATGGCCAATATCCATGCTGCATCTTTGTTCGCTTCGTCGAACTTCTTTGGCTCAACCTGTGACAGGAAACTAAGGTGCAAAATCTCGTTAATTGTACCTCTCCGAGTTCTGACACCGTCACGAGGATCTCCTATGATCTGATCTCTAGGATGATCCCTCACGTGTCAGAGCTCTAGGAGTCGGGCATCTGGAGCTCTGACATCTTCTCGGGCTTCTCCTTCTTCTAGGAGATTTTCTCCATCCTGATCTTCAACTTCTCCAGTTGGCGTTGCGGTTGAGACCTTGACGTACTTGGGAGTTACATCTTTAGCGGTCTCATCGAGACTTAGCTGTTCAAGTCTTGCACCTGCATCTTCAAGAATGCCACTGGAAGAATTGCTGTGAAGCAAGGTTCCTTCATCAAAAAAAACATTAATGGACTCCTCTACCACTAGGGTTTTCTTATTGAAGACCATATATGCCCGACTATGGCTGCTATAGCCCATGAAGATGCCTTCGAAGCATTTTTCTCCGAATTTAGTACGTGGGTACTTCCCATTATTGAGTACATAGCATCTCCAGCCAAAAATCCTCAAATAGGACATGGTCGGTTTCCTGCCTTTCAATAACTCACAAAGCGTCTTATGATGATTCTTGTTGATCAATGCTCGGTTCTGCACATGATAAGCCGTGTTGACAGCCTCTGCCCAGAAGTACTCTAGAAGAAAGGCATCATTCAACATTGTCGTACATGCTTCAATGAGCGTTCTATTTCTCCTTTCCGCAACTCCGTTTTGTTGCGGAGTACGCGGGGAGGAAAACTCATGAAAGATTCCAAGTTCTTCACAAAATTCCGTCATAGCCCCAGACTCAAATTCTGTTCCATGGTCAATTCTGATTTTGACCACTAAGCAGTTAAGTTCGTTCTGAATCTGCTTGACAAAACTTGCGAAGATATCAAACTTATCTGACTTTCGTTTCAAAAAGAACACCCACGTAAACCGAGAGTGATCATCAACAATCACTAGTGTATACGATTTGCCTCCTAAGCTATGAACTTGCAATGAACCGAACAAGTCCATATGCAGGAGATAAAGATATCTAGAGGATTCTTTGTCTGCAATGCCCTTAAAGGTTGCCCGAGTCTGTTTGCCCTTCTGGCATGCAGGATAAGGGCTATCTTTGATGCACTTAATAGTAGGGGCATCCCTTACTAAGTTCTTAGAAAACAACATATTAATTGTCTTGAAATTAATATGTGCTAATCTCTTGTGGCATTGTTCACAAAGAGATGCACTGCCTTTTGCTACTAGGCACATAGGGGTAGAAGAACCTATACTAAGAAAATCTAAACAAAATATATTTCTGCTCCTAATGCTAGTTAATACCGTCTCCGAAGAGGCACACAATATTATCAAGCACTTATCCTTGCAGAACTTAACGTCATAACCTTTATCACACAACTGACTTACACTGATCAGGTTATGATTTAACCCTTCAACATAGGCAAGGTCAGGTAAAATAGATTATACCGTTGGAAATCATACCGTAACCTCTGGTGACTCCTCGATCTGATCCTCCAAAGAGGACTTTGGGTCCATTTTCGACTGGAGAGTAATCACGTAGCAGGCTTATTGTCCCAGTCATATGCCGGGAACATCCACTGTCCAAGTACCAGATAGGCATTTTGGTGGCCTTTGGACATACCTGCAAAACAGAATCAGTTTCCCTTAGGAACCCAATCGAACTTGGGTCCCAAATTCCTTATTAGCATACTCCCCCTCGGGAGGTTAACCCTACGAGTGGTCGGCCTCGCATTGCTAACATGAGGAGTCTCGTTGAATCTTGGATTAAACCAGCAATCCACGGTAAAGTGACCAACTTTGCCACAGCACCAACAGTCGAACCTGTTGTACCGCTTCCTAGGCTCCAGCTTCACCCTGGGAACGGTGGGTCAAGCTAGGGCCTTGGATCTGGAGGTGGAGGCATCATGATGACAACAATCACATGATTTCTTCACTTCTTGTTCCTTCAGTATAACAGGCTTGGCTTTTGGTGCTTGCTTCCTATTATGGCCGCTAGAGAAGTTGCCATAATTTACCACTTGGATTTCCTCATAAGGTGCCTTGAAGACACTCTCGCCGTAGTTGCGGGGGAAGGCCCAACCATCATACCGGCTCTTGGGATTTTCAACCGAGGGCCGGAAGAAGTGGCCATAGGTTGAATCAAAGTCCTGTTCATTGCAGGGAAAGCCAGGTTTCCTGAATTCAAAAGGGTTGAGTAGGGCCTTTCCCTTTTCTGCAGCAGAGGCCTTTTTAGCAGCCTTATTTTTCCTCTGCTTTCTGTTTCTCCTAGATGATTTACCAGGCACACCCACATGCCCCAAGCCAGCCCCCTTAGCCTGAGCAGAGAAGGTATCAACCAGTAGAAGAATAGTCTTTGGCATAGAGAAGCTTATGACAATCTTCCTTTCTGCGGCAAGTTGTTCTTCCAACTTGTTGACTTCTTCCTGTTTAAGGTCAAGGAGCCTTAGAGACTCTGAGTGCTCAGAAGTCAGGCCCAGGTGTTCCTGTCGGAGAGAGATCAAGCAAGTGATCTCTTCTCTTAGAGACACACCCTCAGCCTTAAGGAATTTGACTTCCTTTTTCTGAGCCCTCAACCTCTTATGACATTTCTCAAAGGTATTGAGCAGAAGCTCATACTTTTCAAGGAGCTCAGCTTCACGGGTAGATGGGCTGTCCTCGAGATCATCATTAGGAGACTCATAGTCAGAGTCAGAGAGGGGGGTACGAGCTTTTACCTTTCCAGTAAATGGGGGGTAGTCTCCTTCTGAGTCAGAGCAACCCACTAGCCCAAAGTAGGCATCCTCATCATCACTGGAGTCTGAGGAATCAGACTCACTCAGTGTCTTTGGCTTTTTCGCGATGTAGCTCCTCTCCTTCTTCTTATCTCTAGAGGACTTGTGCTCCTCTCCCTTCCCCTTATCACTCTTGCCTTGGTGGCAGTCAACGATGACGTGACCTGGCTTATTGCATCCAAAGCAAATAATGTCATTAGAGCGATGTTTATTCTGTTTGGATTCATACCTGTCAGAAGAATAATTCTTCTTCTGGTGTCTGGAGGAGGAGCCGTCTCTCTTTCTTTGATTCCTCAACTTGAGGAACTTCTTGAACTCCCGAGTGACTAGGGAGAAGTCTTCTTCAGATAGCTCTGAGCTGGAAGAGCATGGCTCAGATTCTTCTTCCTCATCCATTTTCCGAGAGCGGGATGAGGCTGCACCCTTGCTTTCCTTGAGTGATTGGCTTTTAGGGTCACAATCTTCTCTCTAGCAGCGGCTTTATCGGCTTCTTCTTCAGCTTTTCTGGTGTTCAGCTGAAGCTCATAGGACAGAAGTTTCCCAAAAAGAATCTGGGGATCTGTTTCTGCCAACCTGCCAAATTCTCTGATGGCGCAGATCTTGGTGTCCCATTCCTTAGTAAGGGATCTAAGGAACTTGTCATTTAGTTCACCGTAGGTGAACACTCTGCCATAGCCCTTCAGGGCATTGACGATCTTCAGGAAGTTATCGAATGTCACTCCGATTTCTGCTTTGGGACCTTGCCTGAAGGATTCGTACTTCTGGGATCTTTAATAATCCCTTACTTCATCAGTCCCTTCCATCAAGATGATTAGACAGTGCCAAATGTCCTTGGCAGTCCTGCAGTTGCAGAATACCTGCATAATGGAATCATCGACGGCCCTTACCAGAATGTTCTGAGCTTTCTTATCGAGTCCAACAAGCACCATCTCATCCTTATCCATTTCCGAAAGTTTCTTGGGCACTTTCTTGGATGGATTAATGGTGGAGGCCTTAGTGGGAATATAAGGTCCCGCCTCCACTACCATGAAGAGTCATGGGTCGACTGCTTCATGTAGTACCTGATCCTTTCCGTCTAGATAGGAAAGTTCAGCTTGGTGCACACTGGGATCTTCCCTGAATACTTGAGTCTTTCCATTTCAGAGAGATTCTTTCTTCTTGACACTAGATGCGGGAACTTACTCAAGGTGTTAACCTTATTAACGAACAACCTCCCTCTGATACCACTTGAAAGTTTATCTAGTGTCAACTAACTTCACCTATGGGGGGGGTATAGGTGATTTGCAGTCTTTTGCGGAATTAAAAATTAACCTGCACAAACATCAAACACAACAAAGAAAAGCACACCAGAAATTATAGTGGTTCCCCGATTTGGGTACGTCCACTCTCCCCCTTCGACCTATCTCCCAACAAGGGACGACTCGGTCACTTCACCAACAGGATTGAAATCCAATCCTCTCACTATGGAAGAAACCTTTCCACCCGAAGGAGTCACTACTCCTCCACCACGGGTTGCTCCAAACCCTTACAACGATGAAACAAAGTTCCTTTACAACAAAGTTAAAATAGAATGTACAAGAAATACAAACTAGGTTTGGAGAACCCGATGTCCCTCTTCGTTCAATGAAGCTTTCTTGATGAAGACGAAGAGTCCACGATCGGCGCACTCTCTTGGAGAGGATCTTCCCGACATAGGCGGTGGCAAGTGAATGCGGCGGCGATGCTTTGTAGATCCAAACTTCTTGACAAAGCTAGCAAGGTCGACCAACGATCTTACTTGGATCAATCGTCTCAATCGATTCAGAGGGGAGAAATATTCCCGATCAACAAATCAAGAGACAAAGGATCTCAAGATAGACACGTCAGACGCTAAGCTTAGCCTCAATTCTGTCGCCGGACGATCAAAGATGACCTCTAAGATAAGCGGCGGCGACTGACTTGCGAGCGGCGACGGCGACGGAACGAGATTCGCGATCGGCTATATTACACTCGACGGCTTTGATTTCTCGTGATTGATTACTGTTGGAGTTTGAGAAACGCAAGTATTTATAGTGTAGACCAATCCTAAATGACCGTTGTGGGCCCCACAAGGAGAAGCCCTAAGCCCGGTCCAAACAGCGCCTGAAATCTTGGTTCGGTCCAGCGAATAGGAAGAAATTGCCTAAGGCAAATTCGGCAGGAATCATTGGTGATTCTCGACGAATCGGCGAGAATCACTTATGATTCCCGTCGAATTATCCTTGGTAGAATTTTAGCTGAAAATCTTGCCATCCAGAGTGAATCGACGAGAATCAAAACCATTCTCGACAAATCGGCGAGAATGCAGAGTCATTCTCGACGATTCAGTAAGAATCACTTATTGATTCTCGACGATTCTGACTTAGCAGAATTCTTGAAGGCGTTGAGTCAGCCGGATGCAGTCGGCGGGAATCGGCGAGTGATTCTCGACGATTCGGCGAGAATCACTAGTGATTCCCGTCGAATCGGCGAGAATCACTTAGTGATTCCCGTCAAATTTAACTTAGACGAATCTTCGTCTTTCTTCCCATGAGCTGGTCTTTGACCCATCCTTCCTCCTCTTCAGCTCTCGATCAATCTCAACCCTATACTAGAAAATAAGTACACTCCAATAGAGAGAGTACACGTGAGCCAACACATTGATCTGCTCAACGAGGGTTTACGTTGCGCAGACCCGTGTATATTGACCCACTGCACCCAGACATTGGTGTGTACTTAGCGTGGCATAACTGCAAGCACATCTTGAAGAAAATCATCAAATACATTATCTATTCAACTTAGCTTGTTCAGGGGCTTCTTCAAATCAGGTACATTGTGGATACAATACCCAACAAATACTTCTAGTGGCATTCTTGAAGATGCAGGTGCAAGGCTTGAACGGCTAAGTCTAGATGAGACTATTAAAAATGAAGCTCCCAAGTACATCAAGGTCTCCACCTCAACACCAACTGGAGAAGATGGCGTTCAAGATGGGGAGATTCTCCCAGAAGAGGGAGGAGCCCGAGAAGCTGTAGGAGCTCCAGATGCCAGACTCTTAGAGCTCAGACACGTGAGGGATCACCCAAGAGATCAGATCATAGGATATCCTCGAGACAGTGTAAGAACTCGCAGAGGTATAATTAACGAGATTCTGCACCTTAGTTTTCTATCACAGGTTGAGCCAAAGAAGTTCGACGAAGAGCACAAAGATGCGTCGTGGATATTGGCCATGCAAGATGAACTTCATCAATTCGAACGATGCAACGTCTAGATGTTAGTTCCCAAACCAAAGAAACAGAATGTGATCAGCACTAAGTGGATCTTCAGAAACAAACTGGATGAACACGATGTCATCATCAAGAAAAAAGCACGACTGGTGGCTCAAGGATATAGACAGGAGGAGGGGACTGACTTCGACCAAACCTTTGCACCAGTTGCAAGGCTCATGGCGATCAGGTTGTTCCTGGCGTATGCCTCTCACAAAGGATTCACTGTCTATTAGATGGACGTGAAGTCTGCTTTCCAGAATGGAGATTTAAAAGAGGAAGTATACGTCGCGCAACCCCCAGGTTTTGTTAATCCAACTCTCCCTAATCATGTTTACTTTCTTAATAAAGCAATATATGGCTTAAAACAAGCTCATCGAGCTTGGTATTACACTCTGTCTAGTTTTCTTCTTGAGAACAAGTTCTCGAGAGGAAAAATAGATAAGACATGGTTTCTTAGGGAAGTCAAAGGTAAGATTTTGCTGGTGCAAAAATCTATGTCGATGACATAATATTCGGCTCAACGAACAACAACCTGTGCAAGAAGTTTTCCAAACTTATGCAAGGGAAGTTTGAAATGAGCAGTATGGGAGAGCTGAAGTATTTCTTGGGACTTTAAGTGAAACAGTCTGAGGATGGAATTTTCATCTCTCAGACGAAGTTCACAAACGAACTCCTCAAGAAATTCGGAATGGAGAGTGCAACCTCTATGAGGACTGTAATGGAATCCATTGTGTCTCTGGACAAGGGTGAGAAAGGGAAACCTTTTGATGAAACCAAGTATAGAAGCATAATTGGATCGCTTCTCTACCTTACTGCTAGTAGACCGAATATTATGTTTTCCACATGCATTTGTGCCAGATATCAGGTGAATACTAAGGAATCTCATTATGTTGCTGCAAAGCGGATTCTTAGATACCTTAAAGGTACACCAAATCTTAGCTTGTGGTACCCAAGAAACAATGATATCGAGCTGATAGGATTTTTAGATGCTGACTTTACAAGAAGCAGGGACGATAGGAAAAGCACTTCCGGGACATGCCAATTCCTCGGAAGAAGGCTTATATCGTGGAGTAGTAAAAAAGCAGAACTGTGTCGCAACCTCTACGGCTGAATCTGAGTATATCTCAGCAGACAGCTGTTGCGCACAACTTCTATGGATCAGAAATCAACTAAAAGATTATGACTTGCAGTTTAGAGAAGTTCCCATGTATTGCGACTCCTCGAGCGCAATTGCAATTGCGAACAATCCAGTGTCGCACAGCAGAACAAAGCATATTGAAGTGCGCTACCACTTCATTCGGTAGCATGTGGAGAACAAAGATATATCTCTCTGTTATGTCCCCACGGATAAGCAGATTGCAGATATCTTCACGAAGCCACTAGACGAGGCCAAGTTCAATTCCATCAAAACTGAACTCGGCATGCTGAACTTTGAAGATTGAAGATTGAAAGGCTCAATAAGGCTCTTGGATCAAGGCGAAGCATCTGCTAGGAACTAAAGATCAGGCACTGATGCAAGAATTGAGGGGGAGCATTTTGTTCCAAGTGAAGTCCCAGGTTTGTAGAAGCTGAAAAGGGGGAGATTACCCTCTCGGCCATGGCTAAGGTAGCTGCTAATGCTAAGTAGGCCACAAAGGCTATGTTGCTCTCAGATAGGGGGAGATCAACTCGGCTAAGGTTATTTGCTCTCAGGAATATGGTAATGAATTCCACACTCAACTGAATTTTCATCTGTTCTATTCACCTTAGCTTGTAGGGTTTAGGCTTCTTCAAATAGGGGGAGATTGTTGGGTATTGCATCCAAAATAGACCTGATTTTAAGAAGAGCCTGAACAAGCTAAGTTGAATTGACAATGTATTTGACAATTCTATCAAGTTGTGCTTGCAGCTATTCCATGCTAAGTACACACCAATGTCAGAGTGCAGTGGGTCAATATACATGGGTTTGCGCAACGTAATCCCTCATTGTGTAGATCAGTGTCTTGATCCACGTGTGCTCTCTATTGTAATGTACTTATTTTCAAGTATAGGGTCAAGGTAGATCAAGAGCAGAAGAAGGATCAAGGATTGGTCAAAGACCAAGCTATCAAAAGAAGGAAGGAGGAAAATTCTTCCAAGTAAGAATCGACGGGAATCACTAAGTGACTCCCGCCGATTCTACTTCCGGCCGGCAAAGTTAAAAATTCTGCAAAGGAAGATTCGACGGGAGTCAGGAGTGATTCCTGCCGACATCAACGAGAATCACCAACGACTCCCACCGATTTAGCCTTAGGCAGATTCTCGCCGCTCGCTGGACCGAACCGAGCCGCCGTGCGCTGTTTCGGCCTAGGCTAGGGATTTTCCTCATGGTCCCCACAACGACTCTTAGGGTTGGCTCCTGCTATAAATACTTGCATATTTTGAAACTCTAGAGTACCAACACCGTAATACGAAATCACGCCTCCGTGACCTAGCGCATGGCGCGCTCCGCCCGCACGCACGTCACCGATTGGAAGTTGTCACCGCCGCTGATCTCAGCTTGTCTCTGATTGCTAGACGACAGTACCAAGGCAAGAACCCAGTCTCACGTGTCTCTGTCGAGATCTCTTATCTTCAAATTCGTTGAACGAGACTTGTTCTCCCTTCCGAATCGGTTGAGACGTTTGATCCGACTGAGATCGTTTGAAGACCTAGCTTCTTTGTCAAGAAGTTTGGATTTGCAAAGCATCGCCACAGCACTTGCTTGCCGCCGCCGATCTTGACAAGATCCATTCTAAGTGAGAAATTCGGTTGTGGACTCTTCGTACTTTTTGTGTAAGCTTCAACGAACAAAAAAGGACATCAGAATCTCTACAAAGCATTGTTTGTATTAATATTTACATTCAATTTTGTTGTTAAGGAATTTTCATTCCTATTTGTAAGGCTTGGGTGCAACCCGTTGTGGTGGAGTTGTGACTCCGTTGTTGAAAGAGTTCCTTCCGTGATTAGGGGAGTGTTGCTCCTAGTGTGAGGATTGGATTTCAATCCGTTTGGAGAAGTGATCGAGTCGTCCCTTGGTGGGAGATAGGTCGAAGGGGAAAGTGGACGTACCCAAATCGGCGAACCACTATAATATTTTGTGTGTTTTGTGTGTTTTCAGTGTTTTGTTTGCTTACTTGTGCAGGTTAGTTTAATTCCGCAAAAGACTGTACGACACCTATTCCCCCCCCTATAGGTGGATTAGGTTGACACTAGATACTTTCACTTACTCTCAAGGATTGTTGCTCTGCTGTAATAAGAAAGAAGGAGTATCTTTTCAAATCTCTCTTGAGTCTTTTTCATTCCTCAGGCTTCAAGGATTTTAAAAGAGCTCAAATCTTTTTCAGTCTTCAGATCTAAGAAAGCTCTACTATAATTTTCTGAATACCTATACCCAGGGCCAAGTTTCCTCTTCCTGAATCTATTCTACATCTCAAGGGGAGCTTGGACATTCTCTTCAATCCACATAGTCTTCTCACTTGATTGAGAAAGAGAAGATTTCTTTTAATTTTTCCTTTTACCTCCATTTGTACATGGTTATCACTCCCTTCAAAAGTGAACTCTTGGTGATAGGGCACCTAAACAAAAACCTATTGGATTTTGGGCTCCTGATCAAAAGCTCAAAGGGTCTCTAGATCTACCTGAAAGAGATCTTGTGGTGGCAGAGCACGTGAACAAAAACCTGTTGTGGATTCCTACCTGGGTGGTATAAGAGTGGATGTAACCAGATTTGGGGAACTACTATAAAATTTCTTGTGAAGTCTGGATGTTTTGTGTTTTCTTTTTGTGTTGAGCTGTGCTGTGATAGTTTATCTGTCTTTCCCTCTATTATATAAGTATCATTAACTTAATTCCGCAATAAAACAAAACAAATTTTTTCTACGCTATTACCCCCCCCCCCTCTCTAGAGTAAAGTCCATCTATCCCTCACTTTCACTCCCGTTCATGTGGATTTCCTATAAAGGTGCAGACGTTATTCAGCACGAAGGACAGTAGCCGCTTTGTGATCGGTAGATCTCTAGGAGAACCTAGATTGAGTATAGACTCAATCACGCAGAGTTAAATTTTATTTAGTGCTCTTTCTTCTTTATACATGTCCATTGCTAGATCCGAACTTCTTTTGGGTTTTCTTGTTCTTTATTTCCGCTGTGTGTACAAGTGTTGTGTCTTCCCATAAAACCGAACACCAACGACGGACAACTCGAGAGGCAGGAAAACCTCTTCACCAAGGAGCCCAGGGATGCTGCTAGGTTTTCCAAAATGCTTTTGAAGATTGTGAAGCATGCTCGCTGGTTCGTGGTCTTTCCCGCCAGGTTTATGATTAGTATCTTGTTCGAGAAAAGATTTAGCCACCCATTCTTATGGGCCTATATACAAAACACAAAGCGGAATACTTCTAAGGAAAAGCAAATTAGTTGTGTATATAGGTAAGTTTTGTAATATACCACAGTAGCCATCAAGTCCGACAACTGCTGCGCGGGCACCACTTTGTAGATGTTTTGTATCTCCACAATCTCAGGGAAATGGGGAACATCCACCCTATATTGAAGTGGTCAAACGATACCATGAGCTCATACACGATCACAGTGTTAACTATCACTTACCCCTATTGCAGTCGCGCGGAGAAGCGACCTCTAAGTGGGTGTTTAGACAAAAGGTTGGATAGGACTTTGTCACCAAGCGCGAGGAGGGGTGGATCGTCGCTTAGGAAATAAATCATGCACTCAGAGCAAAGGGAAGCAGGATCTCGCATCATCCTTTGGATCAGGTTGCCACAACCTTGGTAAGGAAAGACAAGGGATTAGGCAATCTATTTATAACCCCATCTTAGAAGATGAAACAATGCTGGCGTGCGCTCTCTCCTGTGATTATCCACTCATGACCACAACCTTAGTGCAGTTTCCTCACAAAATTACAAACCACGTACTCCCAGATAAAGGACCTTCAAGAACAAGTAAATGCTAGAACAAAAGTAAAACAAGTACAAGAAGCAATAAAAATCCAAGCTAAACAACAATTGTGCGATTAAGGGCTTACAATTAATTCAATAAAAGCTTTGGCATATAATAACATGCGTGGTCATAACAATCAACTACATTGCTCGATCTCTACCTCCAATTCGGTGATCAGCATATGCATTTTTTCTATTGCATCTCGCATGGAATATACACTAATCCTGAGTTATCGCTCCTCCAGTGGGGACACTACAACTGTAGTCTCTAGACTGAAGGCAAGTATCTAATAATCTCGGGTAAAGAGTGGTGTAGAAAAACAAGAATACACTATGACATAAAATCCGGTGCTTCCCAATATTAAATTTCCTTGTATTCAAACATGTCGGATAAGGTGATCACTAAATAGATCACGCCAACTACAGGGGCGCCACCCACAAGGAGCCAAACCTGCCAAAGTTGATATACAGGGCAATGCGCATCCCCGAGTTTCCTAACACCGTACAGGCGGCCAGCTTAGTGTCTGTCTGCTTGAGGTACTTCCTTTACAATGACTACTTGCTTGTGGATTGCGCGCAGTTGCGCTTGGGGTTTTCTTCACTCTCCCAGTGTAGCCCACACGAGAGGATGGATGATGACCGACTGATGCCAGGAAGGCACAATAAACCACACTTGAGTCCTCTATCGACGGGTGGTCGTGTCGCCGTGATCTCCCACCAACTCTGCCATGAAGTCACCCATATGGTCCAATGCCTCTGCAATGCCCAGTGTTGGGTCGAAGTAATCTTGAGTTTCTGACAACTCTCCACTATCGCTCGGGCCATAGGAAGATTCCGCTTGCCTCACCCGCTTCATCGGCGGTTTCCTCTCTTGCACACTTTTTGGTTCTCTTTTCTACAGGTGTGAGTGTGGACTCTTCCTCCAGCCACATCATCCGGAGTTGGGCCTCATTTACCACAACCTCGATCCTCTACTCGACTTTACCCTCCCTTTTTATAACTCCTTGCGAGCGATCAATCTCTCAGAAACATCGTGGGTAAATAATTGCATTGTCTCCTTCACCGACGATACAATGTTCATAGCCGGGGAACTAGAGGTTATAGTGTTTTGTCGTCAAAGGAGACGATGAAAGTTCTTTAGGAGGGGCACTAGAGATGACCCTTTTATATCTTGTTTTGTGGGTAGGCGTCATCTGGATCCATTCCTGGCTTGTCATCCATTGACCAAGTGAATACATACATGTTCTTTAAGAGGCGGGAGATCAACTAGGACTTCTCCTACTCAGGTAGCTCTGTATTGATGGAGAGCTTCTTTTCACCATCTTTGATAGTAATATGAACTTCTTGAGTATCTGGGCAGGTTCTAGGTGAGCTCCCTCTCTGTCCTGTTTCTCTACTAGCTCATTGGAAACTTCTGGATGGCTTGAAACTTTGAGTACTAGAAGAGCCACAAAAACCTTTTGGGGAGGAACAGACTCGGTCAAATTGACTATCCTAGCATAGCATTCTCGGGCTAGCCTGGGGTCAATATAGACCTGGTATTACATCCCCTAGAGGGAGAACTTGATGACTAGGTGGAAGGAGAAGAAAACATCCTGATACTCTTTATGTTTAGGCCTTCTGAAGATTTTACCATCCTGACCTTGACGACCTAAACCAGCCCACCAAGTTCCACAGAGAGGGTGACTGATGAGTAGTTATTTATAAACATTTTAGTATATATTTTTGTCTAATTTCTAAATAAAATTTCTAATGTTTTTTTGTAAATTATTGAATAAATGATTTGTTTTAAATCTTATTCTCCAATAAATTTATTTAGAAATTAAACTGTGCAGCTAATCAAATTTACCCTAGTATAATGTGTTCTTAAATTATGAGAAATTAAAATATGATTTGTTCTAAGGTTCAAGGTCCGATCGATTTGACCGGCCTGATCGGGGTTGAACCTTCATGTTGTAATACATATATATATATATATATATATATATATATATATATATATATATATATATATATATATATATATATATGCACATATATACATAAATATTTATAATAGGAATTCTAAAAAATAAATCAATATTATAAACAATATATTATCATATAAGTTAATTAAAATATATAATGTTATTTACTAATAAATACATTTAGATATATTATATATATAATATGTTTCAAGAATTTATAAGTAAGAGCAGCTGGCCTAGTGTAGTGGGGTCTTGGTATTCCATCTATTGGTGCTGGATCGAAGCTCAGCGCCAACAATTTTCAATAGATTTTTAACTCCATGGATATTCTCACCCAGCATCTCCGCGTGGCCCGCTATCCACAACCCAGTGTTGCTTCAATCCGCCATCCTCCACCTGAAGCAGCCATACATGCCAGTCTCCAACCCTCTACACCCCTGTCATGCACAGCCCTCCAACTGCCAGGAAAAGTACCAACTAAAATTTTACCTCCACGTGAATAAGACGCTAAGATTTTGGAGAAGTTTTTAGGATCTTTTTTGGACTGTTTTGTGAGCTATTGTGTGTTGTTTCCAAGCCCTTATGTGGGGTATTTTTGTTCTTAATTTAAAGCTCGTGTTTTCTAACTTGTGTAATTTTCATTTCAAGCAATAGAAATAGTTGTTTTCGGTCTTGTTCTTCCTTCTTTAATGTTGTGTGAGTGTATGTGTTAGCTAAGATTTTTCTTTTCCTTTAATTTAATTTTTCTACATTTATGTTATATGTGTGTGTCTATGAGAGTAATATTTTTTCCTTTAACTTAACTTTTATGTTTTGTTTTTTGTGTGAGTGTGTATAAGATAATATTTTCTCTTTCTTTTAATTTAGTTTTCATTATTGTTGTGTGTGTGAGTGTATGTGTTTAGTTTTTTTTTTCTTTTCTTAACTTCGATTTTAATTATTGTACAGTGTGTGAGTGTGTTAATTTAGATTTATTACGTGTCATTTAATTATTGTAGAACGTGAGTTTTCAATTTAATGTGTTTTCATCTTTCTTTTCTAATTATCTTTTTCCATTTTCACTAAACGCGCTCATAATTGCTTATAAAAATTTCATGAACTCTTTAATTTCTAACGCCATCCCCATTATGATGAGTGGCTAGTCTCTTTTAGCACTCGATGTCAAAGTGTATTAGAACAAAATAATTATTTTCTAAATTAAAAATCTCATTTTTTAAATCAATTAACAGCTTAAGTTTTACCCTAGAAAAACATCGAGTGAAACCATATGATCGATTTATTATTATTTTTTTGTTTCTGTACACTAGTTAACGGAGAGGCTCATGCGTATAGATCGATTGCTCGTGGGTAAAGATAACTATGCACTACCCTCGAGAGAGGATGATGTAAGTCTCCTAAATTGGAATAAAAAAACTAATAGAGGGATTCACAACATAAAGTGAGTATTAGGAAGCTTCGATTAAAGGACGAGTGTTCGGTCAAATATTCTTAATCTTAGGTGAGCGTATTACTCGAGAGAGGTGCATTTATACTTTGTTTCCTCCATGGCCAAGTTGTTTTAATTAAATGAAAAGTGAGAGTTTTACTTCTTTAAAACTATTTTCGTCTCAAGGAAATTTGATATCAGGTGTTATCATTATCATTGTTTTCCAGCCCTAAATTTTATATTGCTATCGCTCTATAAAAATTATAAACAAAATCCAAATGTTTTTATGATAAAGTAGTAGCTCATTTTTTAGAAGTAGTAGAAATCAACGCGATCTGTGGAAAAATACGACCTTGTTATTATATAAAATATCTTATACTATACGCGATAAGGTATACTAGCCTTCATTGAATATAGGTTTGGATAATTTTCCCAAAAGCTTTCGAAATCTCTAAAATTAACCATCAGTGACGCTTCCTTCCACCTGTTTCTTCTCACCTAAGAAAACATAGAGTGGCCCTTCAGTGGAAAAAAGATATTTTTCGGTCTTTAGGGCCTTAAAGATGGGATTGAAAAGGAGATTTGTACTTCGCATAAGAAAGTTCATCACCAACTTCTCTCCAATGGCATTACAAATGATATGTGTAAGAATCCTTTTTCACCTTTTGCCCCGAGCCTCACACTAGTTCGAGGGGATTCTTATGCCCAGAACCGCCGCCTTGCAATGACATCAACTCACAGATTAGACGACACTACAAGACGTTAATCCTGTCAGCCAAATCAAACATCCAGACTGACCACAAATTATAAGTAAGAAACTTGTGTATACCAAAAAACAAATCATACATGATATAAATATCCTAAAAAGATGTCTTCAAAAAAAGATATAAGTCTAAAGGGGCTTATGCCCAACAAAAAGTCAAAAGGGGCTTCTACCCAGTACTTCAAATCACTCGGTACAAATCTCGTGGAAGTACTCTCATCTATCAAGCACTAATATATATACATGGTAGAGTAGTAGTATGCTGCATAAACACCTCATGTCCCACCATCCTGGTCTGCTAGTCCTCTTGGACGTCGTGCTGCTGCTCTGACTCCTAGTTCTCCTAAAATGATGCGGTCCAACCGACTGTTAGTGAAAATGACTATGTGTTTCGATATTCACTCCCCGATTAATTTTCGGCACCGATCGGTAAGACGAAAAAATGGTAAAATTGTAGCAGTGTATATCAAACATATGACAGTGATCATATTTAGCATAATAGTAAGTAATGTAGTGCATAACAATATATAAAAGTAGTAAATCTACACTAGCAGTTCTACTATGAGATAGAGCATAAAATAAGGTGTTATAAGTAAAGTAAAGCACAACTACAAGATAAAAGTTGTTATCCACCATCACAGAAATATAATTTAACTTATATGAATGCTCATACAAACTTATAAATTAAGATTCAGGTTTTATTAGTAACTCATCATATAAAATAGGTGACACTAATTTATATGATGAGGATCTTGTTGTACGCAATATTGCGTATGATATGCAATGTAACGCTAATGCTATGGAATCACACAAGTGTGGTGCACACAGACCTTTCATTCCCACTTTTTGGAGGTAGCTAACCTCTCAAGTACCACCAATTGTGGCTAACGAAGGCAATGGAGAGGGTATCTCCACTACTAGGCGGGGATGCACATTACCAGGCCTAGACCTTACGTACACTTCTTGGAATCCAAGTCATTTAGCCTAAGTGAAGGGTCATTAAGAAAATGTCACCAAGACACTAGCTAAGTTGGCCCTCTAGACCACAACTACTTATCAAGTCAACATACTTTCGTCGGTGTAACGACTGGGGATGATGTTCATAGGTTCTAATGTATTCTTACTTAATCTAATCTTAACATAGTGTTTAGTTATGCTTCATGATTTTGGGTGAATCTTGGACTTCTCGAAGACTACAATGTGAAGTGCTCACAACGGTACTAAGAAGTTTGATGGGATGACATCTCAAACTTTACTTTCTCAAAATATTTAATCTTATTGGTGGCTACTCTTCATAAAACCATCTCTTAATGTTACTCTTACTATATTAAGATAGATTAGGGGGGAGTTGATTTATCGTTTGAAATCCAAGGTTAACTACTACCCGTAGTATCCAAGTACTCGATCTCTCGTCACTACTTGAAAAATTATTATAAAACTCCAACCATCAGTCTAAGATACTCCAACATCACTAACACAATCAAGATCAAGTCATATGATCAGCCTCAAGGTCTACACACTAGCAAATGTTTTGTTCAACGCTGCTTACTTCTAACTCAAATAACACGATAAGTGGTGCAAACCCTAACCATGCTAATCTATATGCTCTAAAATTTAATCCATAGTTGCACAAGATCAAATAAATTTCTTACCTAAAATTGATATTGTTCTAAGATGATTAAACCTCAAATAGTTCTTAAGTTCGATGCATGAGGTGATTTTAAATTTAGATCAAAACTATAGGGAAAATATGTTAGAAAAATAGTACAAATTTTTGAAGTTTATATAATTGTTGTCCAACTATTATTTTCCAAGTTTCATCTAATTTTCATGTGCCATTGATGGGCTAATCATTAAATCATGGTTTTACTAACCGCAAACCAAAATGCATATTAACTGTAATCATGTCATTTTTGGAATAACTATCAAAAAATATAAGGTCAGTTAGTCTAAAATTTAATCTAGAGAATCATCATATCCTAAAAAAGTGATTGACAAGATAATCATATATTTTCTAATTAAATTGGCCATAATAATAGTGCTTGATAAATATGTTACAATTTTCAAAGTTACACATAAAGTACCAAAATCCGATGTTCAAATATTTTGAATAAATATTTAGAGGTTTTTAAGACATACAAAATATATTTAATAGAGAATTACAATTTTTCATAATAATTTGATCATTAAAATTCCACAAATATATTTATAAGACAGTTGCATAATTGAACAGGAACTATATAAATTATTGATCAAAAAAATCCAATAAATTTTTAAAGGTTTATCTTACTCTAAAAATTATTAATCTAGTGAATTAAATTTTTCTAAATTAATTTGGCCATGATAATTTCAAATATTCATAAATGTGACAAATATAAATAATGATATACTACTAGGAAAATGATATTAATAAAATTCTCCATAACTTCACAGAGTTGTGTTTTGACCTAACTAAACATTGGGCAGAGGTTTGGATTTTTCCTAAATTGTTTAGTCACTTTTATTTCAATTTTTTGAAAGCAAGATATAATTAATATTTATACAATTATTAGGCAAATTATTTCTAGAAATTTTAATTTCTCTAGAGGTGAAACTCAACATCATAATACATGCACGGTCAA
Source organism: Platanthera zijinensis (assembly GCA_039513925.1). Taxonomy (NCBI): domain Eukaryota; kingdom Viridiplantae; phylum Streptophyta; class Magnoliopsida; order Asparagales; family Orchidaceae; genus Platanthera; species Platanthera zijinensis. Next base: position 168,425,089 of record CM077082.1, on the reverse strand, counting down.
TGTTACATTGACATGCAACAAGCAATATGGGAAAATACATAAAATATCATTTGCTGTTAAATGCACACCATTTCCTAATATATAAAATTCTTTCATGTGGAATACAACTACATATTGTAAGAAAAATGGTCCCAAATTTTAACCAGAGGCATATAATGACATAAATAATTATCTATCAGATATTTGGGGGCATTTTGAGGTTGTTTAGTCATGTTTCTCACATATACATGCATAACTAAATTTTTATAAAAACTATAGGAAATTATTATCCAAAAATTTTGATTTTTGGACGGGTGTTCCATATAAGTTCTACTCATACACGGACAAAATTTTAGGTCCATGCAATCATCCTAAAGCACGCAATTAACAAAATAATGTCTAGGTCACCTCTGAGTAATATAATGCCCCTATCCGTCGCATAGCATATAGCAGTAGGTCCGGCCAGGGCCCGACGCCATATACTACGGACAGACCGGTGGGTTACTCATTGAAACCATTCAACCTATACACACGTCCTACACAGAGCATCTAGCGGAAGCCATTTATTAAGTTGCAACAATAAGAACCCTACCAACAAGCATGAATGTACACTAATAGAAAACCCAGTAGGAATGAAGTACAAAAAACACAAAAAGTACTGGCCTTAAGGCCTTACAACAGTTCACTTGAATAAAATTGTGTTTTACAAACTTCGACACGCAGGCCGGCCACACATGAACTAATAAAGTAAAAACACAAGGCCTTCGAGGGCCGGCTCAGCAACTTGGGCTTTAGCGCGCTATTTGTCACTCGGCTCCACAGCACCTGCAAGCACAAATCACCACAACGGTGGCAAACAAGAATAACGGTCAGTTAAAGCTGACCAAATTATAACGACTCCGCCCCCAAACCGGGGCGACAAAGCTTCTTCCCTGCACTTGTTAGCAAAACAATCAACATAGCGAATAAACATGACATCATAGGTGCACGCACACACGGCCTTACACTTCGTGCTCTCAGGGCACTTACTCGGAGAAGCCAGCTCAAACCCAGTCCGATCCTTTACTCCACCACCACCCCCAGGGCGGCAAACCTCGTGAGCATTTAGACATTTCAGCCGTAGCTTAGACTCGATCTCCAAATCATCAATAAGACCCACGTTAACTTTAGGTCACTTTAACCGAAATAGATGGAGCGGGTAGGGTTCCACCACCCCGTTGCTCTTCCCGTCGCGGCCCTTTGGCCTTTGCCACAGGCCCGGCTTACCCCAGTCCCAACATTTGATCAAACACGGTACATAGCCCCGCTATATACCCGGCTGGCTCCTAGGCCACTGAAATGGCAGAAATGCGTTTCTGCCAAGATTTTCGGGTGCACCTTGGGGTTAATCCCCAAGATTCCCTAATACATTCTAACGCATAGCAACCCGAAAACAAACAAAATGCATGGAGTCTTCTCCGCCTAACAATGCATAGCAAATTATCACCGATCAAGACCAACATGTCCTGGTAGGCTTCACATATCATGCCTATGTCCGTACTATGATTCCGGACTCTAACAATGGCGACTTAACATATCTACCCCAAGGAATACCACAAACTGACCGCATACTCGCGGGAGCGGGTTTTCCCATGCAAAGGAAGAAGATCTTCACATGCTCAAGATGAAAATCGTTACCCTAGCGTTTCTCCTCGGCACCATGGAAAACTACGCAGATGAAAAGCACTGCAACAATCTTGCCTCCGCGTATCTGGGCTCGGTTTGCGGTTTGGCGCTCCGTATCTCCTACGGAGGGCGGATCTTCCTCTTCATCCAAACTCCCTGCTCTCCCTTCTCTCTAGGTTTTAGAAAGAGAATGGCTAAGTGAATGTGAAGGTTTAAATCCCAAATCCCGGCCTTAACCCTAACATTGAGAGCCTTGGGCCGTTTGATCCCAAAATAAGGAAACGAACGACCGCGATTTAACCCGAAATTAAACTTCCTGGTCCGAACACGGCTTGCAACACGCCCTTATCCAAGGCCGTGTCACTCATTCATCGTCGAAACCGTCACGTCCCAAAAAGAACACGGGGACTCGACACGCCCGTGTTAGGCTTGACACACCCATATCATACAATACACACCCGTGTAGCTGGGCATGTTCCTCCATCGACATAGGTCCAAAACAACCAGAGCACGACACGGCCATTTGTAATGCTCGTGTCACATGCCGTATACTAGACACGCCCTAGGACACACCCGTGTCCTAGGCCATATAGCTGCTTTAGCACAACTCGCCAAATTACCCAAGCAGGACACGGGTATTCGACACGCCCGTGTAGAATCTGACACGCCCGTGTCGGACCCGAATATGCATGGGCTCAGGCCGTGCATCCTCACTCAACAATCATTGAGTGAACGGCTTTCAGTGCCTGACACACCCTAGGACATGCCCGTGTCACAGGTTGTGTTCACTGCCCCGAAGATCGTTGACTGTAATTTCGTCGATCACGCGACCATCGCCGAACCCGAGTGGGACATGCCCTAGGACACACCTGTGTCACCTCTACTAAATCCCAGATTTGGCTCAAAATGCAACCTGTCACTCTTTTGAGTTTCGGGGCGTTACAACTCTCCCCCTCTTAAAAGAATTTCGTTAACGAAATTACCAAACGAAAGATACACAAAACCAAAAGCGATACCTGAGTGAAATAACTTCGGGTACTCCTCAAGAATGGCTTGCTCCCGTTCCCAAGAGAGCTCCTCCCGACCGCAATTGGCCCAATGGACCTTGACCATTCTTATTTCCTTGTTACGAAGTCGCTTGAATTCAGAGTCCTCAATACAAACGGGCTTGACCCTAGTCGTCAACCCTTCGTCCACCGGTACTTGATCAACTGCGATAACGTACTAAGGCTCTTGCACCGCCTTCCGCAACACTAATATGTGGAATACGTCGTGTAGACCACTCAACTCCACCGATAGCTTCAGACGATATGTCGCTTCACCGATCCGCTCTAGAATCTCAAACGGTCCAAGGTATCTCGGGCTCATCTTCTTCAAGCATCGTACCCGTGACACACCCTTGAAAGGCTTTATCTTCTAATACACCCAATCGCCAACTGCGAACTCCATGTTCCGATGCTTGGCATTATAGTATTTAGCTTCTCTATCCTGAGCGATCAACAAACGCTCCCGAATGTTTCGCGCCAATGAAGTTGCATTTTCTACCTATTGCTTTTTGAACAACCTTGCCTCACCCGTTTCTACCCACAACAATGGCATGTGACACTTCCTACCATATAAGGCCTCGAAGGGCGCCATTTGTATACTCGCCTGGTAGATATTATTGTACGCAAATTCCACCAGAGACAGGTGGTCTTGCCATTGCTTTTCGAAGTCTAGAATGCACATGCGGAGCTTGTCCTCCATGGTTCTGTTGACCCTCTCGGTCTGCCCATCCATCTGCGGATGGAAGGTTGTGCTAAACTTCAATTTAGTCCCCAACATCTGCTGCACCAACCTCCAATCATTGGATGTAAAACGCCCATCTCGATCACTCACGATGCTGTGGGGAACACCGTGCAGTCTGATTATATTATCCACATACAGCTTTGCCAGTTTCTCCACTGAATCATCCTTCCTATGCAGAATGAAGTGCGACAACTTTGTTAACCGGTCTACGATCACCCATATGGCGTCGTTTCACTTCTATGACCTTGGCAAGCCATGCACAAAGTCCATCGAAATGTCATCGAACTTCCACTCCGGAATAGGCAAGGATTTAAAGAATCCCCTTAGCTTTTGGCACTCTGCCTTTACTAAGGCGCAAGTCTGACATTTAGTCACAAACAATGCCACATCTTTATTGAGCCCTGGCCACCAGAATAAACTCTTTAGATCCTGGTACATCTTCGTTCTCCCTGGATGGATTGAGTACTTGGTATGATGAGCCTCGTACATCAACTCCGCCAATAGATTTCCCACGTTTGGGACGCACAAACGATTGTCCTTCCTTAATAACCCATCTTCAACTGAAAACTAGGAATTTGACCCATCCAATGTTGTATCCATGGGCTCCTTCATGTTGCCATCCAACTTCATAGCCTGCCCAAAGCGATCAGCCAGGTCATACTGAACTTCCATCCAGTTCAATAATGCTTTGGCGCTAGTCTGCTTGTCCACACAACAGATCTCTAACGCCTCCAACTCCCGAATTCACCTCTCATCATGAACCGATAACCAATTGGCTTGGGCGGGAGCCCTGCGACTCAACGCATTAGCAACTGCATTGCCTTTCCTGGGTACTTAATTAATTTTGAATGTATAGTCCCCCAGGAAATCCATCCTATTTCGCTGCCTCATGTTCAGATCTTTCTGATCCAATAGGTACTTAAGGCTCTTGTGGTCGGTATAAATATCGACCTTTATACCGTACAAGTAGTGCCTCCACAGCTTTAGCGCAAAAATCATGGCCGCCAACTCCAAGTCGTGGACTGGATAATTCCTTTCATGCACTTTCAGCTAACGCGAGCCATACGCTATAACACTTCCATGCTGCAACACCACGCAGCCCAAACCACTGCATGAGGCATCATTGTAAATCTCAAAGCCTTCGGTCCCACTTGGTGAACTTAGAACTGGCATCGTGGTCAACCGACTGTTCAACTCCCCAAATGCTTGCGCGCACTCCTGCGACCATACAAACTTCTGATCCTTCCTTGTCAACTTCGTGAGAGGTAATGCTATACGCGAGAAGTTCTCCATAAAGTGCCTGTAATAGCCGGCAAGCCCAAGAAAACTCCGTACTTCTGCTACCGAAGACAACGCAGGCCACTCCCATATCGCAACAATCTTTGCTGGATCTACCACTATCCCTTCACCACTAACTATATGTCCAAGTAATGCTACTGAGGGAAGCTAAACCTCGTATTTGTAGAATTTTGTGTAGAGTTCATTCCTCCTCAGTGTCTCCAACACCAGATACAGATTCTTGAAGTGATCTTCCTCGCACTACGAGTACACTAATATGGCGTCAATGAAGATGTTCACAAAATGGTCTAGGTACTCTCTGAACATCATGTTCATCAGATCCATGAACACCGAGGGTGCTTTAGTCATCCCAAATGACATGACCGTGAATTAGAAATGCCCATACCTTGTGCTGAACGCTGTCTTTGGTATATCACTCTCCCTTATCCTTAGCTGATAATAACCGGACTTCAGATCCAATTTTGAATATACTGACGACCCGATTAACTGATCGAAAAGATCATCGATCCTTGGGATTGGGTATTTGTTCTTTTCCGTTAGCTTTTTCAACTCTCTGTAGTCGATACATAGTCTCAAGCTCCTGTCCTTCTTCTTAACAAAGAAGACCGGTGCGCTCCAAGGAGACGAGCTTGGATGCACAAACCCTTGCTCCATCAACAATTCTAGTTGAACCATTAAATCCGCCATCTCCTTAGGCGCCAACCTATAAGGCGAGCGTGACACAGGTTTGGCAGCTGGCACTAGCTCGATCGTGAAGTCGATCTCCCGCTGTAGTGGGGCTCCGGGAAGATTGTCCGGGAACACATCGGGGTACTCACAAACCACAGGGATACTACCCAAAGTGGGCTCAGGCTTTACAGCCTCCACTAACGAGAAGAACAGCTCTGCACCAGCATGAACTACCTTGACCTCCTAAAGAGCAGACATCAGCGTCTTGCTCGACCCCTTCCGTCCCGCAAATGTTGTCTCCTGCCCCACACCCAGCTTGACCTCTTTACGGTTGCAATCAATAAAAGCCTTCTTCTCCGATAGTCAATCCATACCGAAGATGACATCAAACTCTACTAGTGGCAGCAACGACGCTAGCAAGTCGAACTCTTGACTTCCTATATGAATCTTTATGACACATACTCTGTCCGCGCGCATCGAACACCCATTCGCCAGCAGCACATCCAATTTGTTCTTCTCTATCGAAGAAGGGACTCCGATGCGCGTTATGAAACTTTCGGATAAAAAGGAGTGTGAAGCTCCCTATCGAATAGTGCTCGTGTCGAACTATCGCAAATCAGAACATAGCCTATACAAGACAGTATTAAGCTAACAAGCACAATGTAATAGTTTTTAAAGCTAACCTTCTATAAATTAAACCATACCTATCACCACGTCTGCTTGTTTGATGGCCTCCTGCTAGCCAAGATTATAGACTCTCGGTTGAGTCGGAGCATAGTGGGATGCGGTTGACTCCACCGCCTTTCCCTTTTCTTCATAAGTTGCTCCTTGCTTTCTCTCAGACTTCGGACATCCGCTCCAACAATCACGGGCAAAATGCCCCGTCTTATAAGAAGTAAAACAAGCGCCCGGGGTTTGGTTGGTAGTTTCCCCCGAGGCACCTGAAGAGGGGGTTGGACCCGATGTCCTAGCCTTCTTGTTCCATCTTCAAAAACCAGGCTTTGCAGGCGGCACCTTGAACTCTGATTTCCTTCCACTGGAGTCCTTCTTCGCCTGAACATTCTTCATGTCCTTTTCCAATGACCGGGCCGTATTGACCAAGGTTAGGAAACCCTACGCCATAGGCCACGAGAGTAGCAATCTCAAGTCATCTCTTAAACCTTTTTAGAATTGGTTCGTCTTGCGCTCCTCATCAGCCAAGGTAACCCTTGTGTGCCGGCCTAAACGAGTAAACTCGTGGAGATACTCATCCACGGTACTGTCTCCTTGAACTAACTTCTGGAACTCATTCTCCAAAGCAATCCTCTGAGCAGAGGGGAGGTATCGAGCCTAGAAAAGCCTCGAAAACTCCTCCGTTGAGACATCAGCAAACTTCCTACCCGTCAGATGGTATAACTTCAAGTCTTCCCACCATAACCTTGAGTCGTCGTCGAGCAAGAACGTCGCAATTGTGGTCTTCTTCCACTCTTCAGTCTCAGTAGCTATCATCACTCTCTTAATTCTAGAGAGCCAATCCTCTGCTTGAGTTGGGGTTCCCATCCCCGAGAACAAAGGAGGATTGAAGGCCAACACATGCTTAAGTTGCTTCTCCATTGATCTCCTAGGAAACACTGGCTCCACTATATCATGTTCCACCCTCCTTGGCTCTGCCGCTTGGAGTGGTACTTGCTCCACAGCAGGGGCAGGCTGCTGCACCTGCCTCGCAGGCTGCGCATTGATCATCACAAACACAGCCTCCACTACCAATCGAATGGTCTCAACTGAAGGAGGTGTTGCAGGCGCATCATTTGGTGCGCTGCTCGCCTCATAAACTGGCCGTTCTAATGGCCCAACACCACTCCTGGTAGCCTATAATCATGCAAAACACTGATAAGTGACGAACCAACATTGCAAAAAGTAATTATAGGAACACGCAGGTTCCTCAAACATGTATATTTTCATTCCTAATTGGACATTCATGGGTTCTTTTCATGTTATAACGATGACGCACATATATGTGCTCACAACCCCTTAAAGTGAATTCGCCCACGAATTCATTTAAGACCGACTGAAACCGGTAGTCTGATACCAAATTGTAATGCCCCTATCCATCGCATAGTATATAGTAGTAGGTCCGGCTGGGACCCGACGCCATATACCACGGACAGATGATAATACGTTTTGTAGCCTAAATTATTATCGTATTTTTCTAGTTTATAATGTACAAATCATGTCTTTTTAGTTTATCTTTTATCCTTTTTATGTAAATATTATTGCCACTAACATTTTCTTGTCCTTTTGCAGGTTTTCAGAAAATTGGTCAAAAATGACCTGACACGCCCCTTTGTCACGCCCTCCCTGGGCGTGACCTAGGGCGTGTCACCCAATCCCGAGGACTCCTGCTGGAAGGGACACGAAAAACGAACAAAAACGACTGTCACGCCCCCTGACACGCCCTCCCCAGGCGTGTCTCCAGGCGTGACCAAGGGCGTGTCGCCCTCTGCCGCAAAGCCTGCCGCCGCATTGAATGCAGGTTCTGCCACAGCACGCAACAGTACTGTCACGCCCCCATCACGGGCGTGACCTTGGGCGTGACATCAACTTTTCCGGCGACTAACGGATTTCCGACCAATGATTTCGACGCGACGTACGTGTCACGCCCCACCTACACGGGCGTGACCTAGGGCGTGTCAACCGACGTACATAAGAAATCATCCCTCCCGCCAGAATCCAGAGCCCGAGGTCAAGTTCGTACATGTCATGCCCCCTGACATGCCCCTCCTAGGGCATGTCAGAGGGCGTGACCAACCCGAGATTTTTCCTATAAATTATGACCCCCCCTTCCGTTTCAGCAAGCTTTGGTTGAGTGGGGGAGGTGCTGCCCCTTTGGTTCTTGATCTTTTTCATGCTTTTTCTCTCTCCCTCTCTCTCTCTCTTTGTAATTTTCTTTTAACCCTAGTTTAATCATTACTTGTTTATGCTTTCTTTGTAATCTTTAGTGTTGCTTAGTGCTAATTGTAGTGCTAGAATAGGATTTCATTTTCATTCACTTGTAATTTCTTTTTCAATAGTGTAACTGGCCCCTTTTTATTAATAGAAGTGTTCTTTGTTTAGCTTGTGTTCTTTTTATGCTTTACTACTCATCCCCCCTCCTCCACTCCATTATGATTAACTAATCCTCCTTGTACTCGATCTTGATGATCCGAGGTTAGAGCGATTAAGTTATGATGTTTTAATTAATCTTTTCTTTTTAGGTTAGGGCCTTGAATTACTCTTGATTAATCATGGGTTGGAGGTATATTATCGATATATACCCTCCATCTTTGCTTTCATTCTGGGCTAGCCGAGAGGCTGATAGAATGAAGTGAGCATTCAAGAGAAAAGGGAGTTGTACGCACCCCTCGAGAGAGGCAGACATCCAAATCTCCCGGATTGGAGTAAAATCCAATAGTAGGGTTCACCGCGTAAAGCGAGTTTTAGGCCTCCGATTTAGACGAGAGTCGGTCGGACCTTCCTAAACTCTGTTGGGCACGACTTCGAGAGAAGCGTGTTCAAGCTTTAGGAACCTCAGCGGTCAAGGACGTTTATCCTATTAAGTTTAGATTTTTATCACATTTTCTTAATCGTCTTTAGCCGAGGTGATTCTTGATCGAGTGCATTTCCATTTTATAGTTTCAACCTTTCGTAGTAATCGATTTTCTTATGCTCTTTATTAATTGTAATAGCTCTCTTTCTAGCTTTAGCTTTACTTCTTTCCTTGCAATTAGATTCTCTAAAACCCTAGTTTTTCCGTCGATAAGATATTAGTTTTCGTGTGAGTAAGCATACTCAACAGTTCCCGGATTTCAATACGACACTTGTGTCCCCTAGCTACAATTCGATAGGTATACTTGCCTCATTGGGTTGCTAGTTCGGTTGCGTTTATTTTCTTCGAACCCTAGCGTGCAACAAGTTTTTGGCGCCATTGCCGGGGACCCAACTTTTGTTAATATATTGAAAACACGAACCTATTAATTTTTTCTCTTCTCTTTCTCATTCTCCTTTAAATTTTAAAATTCAAAAAAAAAAGTTATCACCGCTCTTAGTAGTAACCAACTTCACGATTTTTTACGCCACCTAATTCTCTCGAAAAGGGCAAAGGGCTTTAAGCACCACTATCTTGTCTAGTACCTTGCGAACCCTTCACGGGGTAGTCCTTGGGAAGTTTGAGAGTAAATCTAAAAAAAAAATTTTAAAATTTTTTTTCTAATCTAGCTTTCTTTCTAGTTTATCCTATTTCTCTTTCTTTTCTGTTCTTTTAGTGCATGACCCGCGGGAGTCCGTCGGTTATTTTGGACTTGGACCACGAAATTGAGCGTACTCTTCGGAGAAGATCGCGATTTCAAGGTCCTACTATCCAATTGCCGGTTGAGGACTCCGAGTCATTTGCTACTTTAAGAATGGAAGAACCCAATGTAGATGAGGTCGTGCAAAGGACTATGTCCTATTATGCACGACCGAACCTCGAGGGAACATAATCTAGTATAGTTCGCCCTGCTATAGCAAATAATAACTTCGAATTAAAGCCTAGCATAATTCAAATTGTGCAGCAATATGTGCAATTTGACGGACTTCAAGATGAAGATCCGAACGCACATATAGCTAGCATTCTTGAAATTTGAGACACCTTCAAGATAAATGGTGTCACAAATGATGCGATCAGGCTAAGACTCTTCCCCTTCTCTCTAAGAACTAAAGCTAAGCAGTGGCTGAACACACTTCCTAAAAATAGCATAACCACTTTGAATGAATTAACTAAAAAATTTTTGGCGAATTATTTTCCGCCGGCTAAAACTGCAAAACTTAGGAACGACATCTCTGCCTTCGGACAAATAGACTCTGAAACCCTATATGAAACCTGGGAGAGATTTAAAGAATTATTAAGATGATGCCCACATCATGCGCTGCCTGTATGGTTACAAGTGCAGACATTTTATAACGGGCTAAATCAAAGCACAAAGCAAATAATAGACGCAGCTTCTGGCGGTACTTTAAATCATAAGACCCCGAAAGCAGCTTTAGAGCTTTTTGAGGACATGGCCATGAACACTTATCAATGGAATGTGCCTAGGTCCCGCCCGAACAAGCCTGCAGGTATCTTTGAAGTGGACAACGTCTCCCAGCTCGCTCTGCAAGTAGAAATCCTAAGCAAAAAGATAACGGAGATGATTGCTGCCTCCGCCGCTCAGGTATGGGAATCTGCAACCCCTTCTCAAGAACATTTAGATTATGTTAATAATATGCCTAGAACTTCTTTTAATAATTTTTTTGCTGCGAATTTTCATCCTCCTGGTTTTAATTTTCCGAATAGTTATAACCCTGGTTTAAGAAATCATCCGAATTTTTCGTGGAGTAATCCATCGAATGCTATGCGCCCGCCACCACAAAACGATTTTTCTGTACCACCACCACCACCACCTCTTAAAAATTATCCAAAACCTCCAAGCTTGGAGGAATTACTTTCTAAATATAACACCACGAATGACGCTACTATAAGTACTTTAACCGGAAGCGTAAAAAGTCTAGAAAATCAGGTAGGACAGCTCGCGAAAATAATTTCTGAGCGACCCGCAGGGTCTCTTCCTTCCAATACTGAACCCAACCCGAGAGAGCAAGCGAAAGCTATAACTCTTCAGAGTGGGAAGCAAGTCTCCGGTATGGTAAGTGAAGAGCCCGAGGCAAGCTCCGCTCCCGCCTTTAAAAATCAAAGCTCCGCTCCGCTTCCACCCTCTGCTGAAGAAGTTATTACCCCTATTTTAGAAAATAATCTCACTCCACCACCCATCTTCAAAAATAATTCAACTCCTCCATACCCCTCTGAACTTAATAGACAACGTCAAGATGATCAGTACTCCCGCTTCTTAGAGATCTTCAAGCAAATCCACATTAATCTTCCCTTCTACGAGGCTATTTCGCAGATGCCAAAATATGCCAAGTATCTTAAGGACCTCCTCACCAACAAGAAGAAGTTAGAGAATCTTTCGCACGTCACGCTAAACGCCGAGTGCTCTGCTATTTTAACAAACGGCTTGCCGAAGAAAATCAGTGACCCGGGTAGTTTCTCTATCCCGTGTGTCTTCGGTGATCTTTTTGTTAAACACGCGTTAGCTGACTTAGGCGCGAGTATAAACCTGATGCCCTTTTCGTTGTTTAAAAAGTTAGGGATTGGTAGCCTTAACCCCACGCGTATGAGTATCCAACTAGCTGATAGATCCGTCAAGTACCCATTAGGAATAGTGGAGGACGTTCTAGTAAAAGTCGACAAGTTCATCTTCCCGGTGGACTTTGTCATTTTGGACATCGAAGAAGACGTCGAGGTTCCCCTGATCCTTGGCCGACCCTTCCTTGCCACCTCCCGAGCCAACATTAACGTAAGCAATGGTAAACTCTTTCTTCGAGTAGGCGACGACGAAGTCACATTTTCTATCACCCCTTCGATGAAGAACACCTTAGCAAACGATGACTCCTGCTTTTTCGTAGACGCCGTGAGTGATGATTCTTCCTACTGCCTCTCCGACTTTAAAAAAGAATTTTCTGCTTTTTGCTCCTCTTCTCTTACAACTGAATCGCTGCAAGGAAGTGATGAATCTTCTGATTGTCTTTCTGAGTTTGAAAAAGAATTTTCTGATTTTTGTTCTTCCTCTTTTCTTCCAACTGAATCGCTGCAAGAAGCTGTCTTGGCTGCTAGCCCCACCCCTTATTACGTTCCTTATAAAAAAGTTTATGAAGATATTATTTTTGAAAAAGAAAGAATTTCTAAATCCTCTTATGAAGAACCCCCTACCCTAGAACTTAAAGAACTCCCTGAACACCTTAAGTATGCTTTCTTAGAAAAAGATTCCAAGTTACCAGTTATCGTTTCGGCCTACCTCACGGATACACAAAACGATAAACTTCTTCTAGTTCTACGTAAACATCGTCGGGCTATTGCTTGGCAAATTTCTGATATCAAGGGCATAAGCCCATCTTTTTGTACCCATAAAATTTTAATGGAAGATAATTCGCGTAACTCTATTCAACCTCAGCGCCGTATAAACCCTAATATGAAAGAAGTAGTTAAGGGCGAGGTTATGAAATTATTAGACGCAGGAATTATCTACCCTATATCAGACAGTAAGTGGGTTAGCCCAGTTTAGGTAGTGCCAAAGAAGGGAGGGATAACCATAGTTAGTAATGAGAATAATGAATTAATCCCGACACGGACGGTGACGGGTTGGCGTATGTGTATAGATTACCGTAAGTTAAATGACGCCACCCGCAAGGACCACTTTCCTTTACCGTTTATCGACCAGATTTTAGAACGATTACCCGGCCATAGCTTTTATTGTTTTCTCGATGGCCTCTCCCGGTACTTTCAAATACCCATCTCTCCCGAGGACCAAGAGAAAACTACGTTTACTTGTCCCTTCGGCACCTTCGCTTACCGAAGAATGCCGTTTGGATTGTGCAATGTGCCAGCTACATTCCAGCGATGTATGCTCGCAATATTTGACAAGTACGTAGAAAGCATTATGGAGGTATTTATGGACGATTTCTCCGTATTCGGCGATTCCTTTGATAGATGTTTAGAAAACGTCAAAAAAGTCTTAGAATGATGCGAAGAAACTAACCATGCACTGAATTGGGAAAAATGTCATTTTATGGTAAGGGAAGGGTTAGTTTTTGGTCATAAAATTTCTACTAAAGTTATTGAGGTAGACGTTGCCAAGATAGAAGTTATTGAGAAGTTGCCGCCGCCTACAAACATAAAAGCTATAAGAAGTTTTCTAGGCCACGCTGGCTTTTATCATCGTTTTATAAAGGACTTCTCCAAAATCACAAAGCCCCTCACCCATCTCTTAGAAAAAGACGCTTCATTCATTTTTGATGACTCTTGCCTTTCTTCCTTCGAATTAATTAAAGAAAAGTTAATTAACGCACCGATTATGATAGCTCCGGTGTGGGACCTTCCTTTCGAGATTATGTGCGATGCAAGTAGTTTTGCGGTGGGAGCCGTATTAGGTCAACGCATATCTAAAAACTTCCACCCCATCTATTACGCTAGTAAAACCCTCACATCTGCACAAGAAACTTACACCACAACCGAGAAGGAGCTCTTAGCTGTAGTATTCGCATTTGACAAATTCCGCCCTTACATTACACTTTCAAAAATCATTATTTTTACGGACCACTCGGCCCTCAAGTACCTACTTGCCAAAACGGATGCCAAGCCTCGCTTGATTCGCTGGGTCTTACTCCTCCAGGAGTTTGACTTAGAGATCCGTGATAAGTGAGGAGCCGAGAACTTAGCCGCCGACCATCTATCTAGATTAGATAACCCCTTTATAGAAAAATTAAATGAAAAATATTTTAATGATTATTTTCCTGATGAGAAGCTGCTTTTAGTTAACACATCTACTTCTCCTTGGTTCGCGCACATCGCCAACTATCTAGTGGCCCGAGTGCTCCCAAAAGAGTTCTCCTCTCACCAAAAGAAGAAATTCTTTTTTGAGCTGAAGAACTACTTTTGGGAAGACCCGCATCTTTTCAAAATTTGTGCGGATCAAGTGATAAGAAGATGTGTTTCTTATGATGAAGGAATTGATATTCTAAAACATTTGCATGAAGGTCCGACAGGTGAGCACTATCAAGCTGCTCGCACCGCTCACAAGGTTCTTTGCGCGGGTTTTTACTGGCCTAGCCTGTATCAAGACGCGCAAGCCTTTGTGAGCAGGTGTGATAGTTGACAACGGTCGGGCAACATTTCTAATAAAAATGAAATGCCGCAAAATTATTTCTTAGAGTGCGAAATTTTCGACCTCTGGGGAATTGATTTTGTTGGCCCCCTTCCTTCTAGCTTCGGAAACAAATATATTTTAGTTGATGTTGATTATGTTTCACGATGGGCTAAGGCCCAAGCTCTTCCTATGAACGACTCCCGAGTTGTAGTCACGTTTTAAAAAAAATTATTTTCTAGATTCGGTACGCCTCGCGCAATCGTTAGCGATAGGGGTTCCCATTTCTGTAACGCACAATTTTCAAAAATCCTTACCAAATACGGCGTTACGCATAAGCTTTCCACTGCCTACCACCCCCAAACTAACGGACAAGTCGAAGTAGTTAATAGAGAAATAAAAAGAATATTAGAAAAGACTGTTTCAACTTTTAGGAAAGACTGGTCAGCCAAACTTGACGATGCTCTATGGGCCTACCGAACAACGTACAAAACCACCCTCGGATGTACGCCGTATCGGCTGGTCTATGGAAAATCGTGCTCTCTGCCCGTAGAGTTAGAACACCGCGCCTTTTGGGCCTTAAAATTTTTAAACTTCGATCCCCACTCAGTCGGTGACCTTCGAAAATTTCAACTAAATGAAGTCGATGAGTGGCGCACTTATGCTTATGAAAATAATAAACTTTATAAAGAGCGGACGAAGCGTTTACACGATAAACACTTAAGGCACCCTTAAAACTTTAAGTCGGGCGACCAAGTCCTTTTATATAATTCTCGTTTACGTTTATTTTCGGGCAAATTAAAATCTCACTGGTCTGGCCCGTTTTCTATTTTAGAAGTATTTCCTTATAGAACTATTTTAATTTCTCACCCTGATAAGGGTAATTTCAAAGTGAATTGTCAGCGTCTTGAACTCTATTTTTCTGGTGATGATGATGTCAGTCCAAACATTATTAAGTTTCTGCTTCACGAACTTTAACTTTGAACTTTTAATTTTTGCTAAAAACAATTTTATTTCTGGACAACAATATTTTTGGACAATATTATTTTTTTTATGCGTCGAGCTAAACGACGCTTTAAACAAAGGGCGCTCTTGGGAGGCAACCCAAGTTATCTTTTTCTGTTTTCTTTATTTTGCAATTTTTTGCCTCGGACGGCTCCGACAAGTTGAAGCTTCTGCGATCGCCTGCTCCAATGTTGCTGAATCCATCACGAAGTCCAAAGAAGACATTCGGGGGAGCGACATCACTCAGCTTTCGCAGCAAATAAATCCAGGGAAGTACCTGTCTTTCAATCCTGTCTTTCAATTCTGTACTTTATTTTTTTCTCCTTCTCCAATCCCCTTCTTTAGCCATTTAGGACAATGTCTATTTTAAGCTTGGGGAAGACTTCCTCCTTCATTTTTGCTTAGTGTACAAATTTTTCTTTTTGTATATATTTTAAATATTTCCAAAATAAAAAAATGAATATCTTAACATTCCAAAAAAAGAGAAAAAATTTCCAAAAAAAAAGAATATTTCACAAAATAAAAAAAATATTGTGTTTTTGAATTATTTAGACATTTTGGTATTTCAATAGTACCCCTAATTTTTGTTTTTGTTTTACTCAAAATTTTCTATAAACAACGTAGTTAATTATAATATTTCTAATCGTCCTTTTTAATTATGTTTCACAAGTAAAATGTTGGTCATGCTGTGTTTCTAATTCACGGTAGCATGTTAAGGTGAAATATTTTTCTAAAACTCGCATTTCTATTATGGTTTTTTTGTTTTTTATTTTCTTTACTGTCTCAAAAATTCATCATCCACTATTTTCTTTTTCGTTTTTGAATAATTTTTGTAAAGTCAAGTTTTGAATAACGTAATAGATGTGAACGATCCAAGTCACCTATTATTTCTATTTTAAAGTTAATTTCATCAATCTTCTTTTATTATCTAGAACTCTCTTTTTGAAATTTTTCAAACCTTTGTTTTAAATAAATTCAAAAGCGTGAAAATGATTTAGGTCGTTTTTGTTTTCGTTTGAGCTTTCCTGCCAACCTAAAAACTTTTCCACTAGTTAGCTGTTATTGAGCCTTTTTCGATTTCATTTGATAGCTCCTCCCTTCATTTCATTTTCACCAAAGCCAAAATTTCCAATCTATCGAATCACACTAGCCTTTTTGAGTTTCATAAATTATTTTGACAATTTTGATATGATATTTTGTGATTTTTGTGGGAGAAAGGTTTTTGAAAAAAAGTATGCTCAAAAGTGATGTTTATTTCTATTTGGCCAATTCAAAAGGAAAATAAAAATATTTATGGCCTTTGTTTTGAAAAAAAGGAAAAGAAATGGAAAAAAGAAGAAAAAGAAAAAAAATGTATATATATTTTTATGAAAGTTTTTGAAACACTTTGCTTTGGTTTAGTGTGATTTTAAACCTTCACGTTTATCTTTGAATTCCACTCCTAATCATATTCATAAACCAAACGTTTCTGTCCTATTTTAGTCCTTTTGATTCACGTTTTTTTAATTTTTATTTAACAACTAAGAAAAGAAGAAAAGTAAATCAGTTTTAGTTTTGGATTTAAACTAAGATTTTTGTTAATTAAATTGATATAATTATAATGCGTTGCTTGGATCTAGTAACAACTCAATGCGTTTTTTTCATTTTCGTTGCTTTGCTTAAGTCTATATAAAAAAAATTCGTTAAAATTTTTGATGATTCGTTTTTATTGAGTAAAGTTTATAAAAGTTTTACCATACCTAAATAATTGTTTTAGACTTACATTTCACCTTTTCCCTACTTAGAATTTCAATTCGCATAGTACTTATGTAGGCATAATTAAAACTTTTTGATTAGTCCTTTTTATAAATATCTAGTTTTTATATTTTAGCTTGAGGTCAAGCAAATCTTAAGCTTGGGGGAATTTGATAATACGTTTTGTAGCCTAAACTATTATCGTATTTTTCTAGTTTATAATGTACAAATCATGTATTTTTAGTTTATCTTTTATCCTTTTTATGTAAATATTATTGCCACTAACATTTTCTTGTCCTTTTGCAGGTTTTTCGAAAATTGGTCAAAAATGACCTAACACGCCCCTTTGTCACGCCCTCCCTGGGCGTGACCTAGGGCGTGTCACCCGATCCCGAGGACTCCTGCTGGAAGGGATAGAAAAAAGAACAAAAACGGCTGTCACGCCCCCTAACACGCCCTCCCCGGGCGTATCTCCATGCGTGACCAAGGGCGTGTCGCCCTCTGCCACAAAGCCTGCCGCCGCATTGAATGCAGGTTCCGCCACAGCACGCAACAGTACTATCACGCCCCCCATCACGGGCGTGACCTTGGGCCTGACATCAACTTTTCGGGCGACTGACGGATTTCCGACCAATGATTTCGACGCGACGTACGTGTCACGCCCCACCTACACGGGCGTGACCTATGGCGTGTCAACCGACGCACAGAAGCAATCATCCCTCCCGCCAGAATCTAGAGTCCGAGGTCAAGTTCGTACATGTCACGCCCCCTGACACGCCCCCCCCCTAGGGCGTGTCGGAGGGCGTGACCAACCCGAGATTTTTCCTATAAATTCAGACCCCCCTTTCCATTTCAGCAAGCTTTGGTTGAGTGGGGGAGGTGCTGCCCCTTTGGTTCTTGATCTTTTTCATGCTTTCTCTCTCTCTCTCTCTCTCTCTCTCTCTCTCTCTCTTGTAATTTTATTTTAACCCTAGTTTAATCTTTACTTGTTTATGCTTTCTTTGTAATCTTTAGTGTTGCTTTGTGCTAATTGTAGGGCTAGAATAGGATTTCATTTTCATGCACTTTTAATTTCTTTTTCAATAGTGTAACTTGCCCCTTTTTATTAATAGAAGTGTGATGGCGCCGTCATCCCCCGGCTTGTTGATTTGGAGGTCCCCCTTTGGACGATGATGGTGACCCGATACATGTCATAGATCCGCGTCATGTTGCTGCAGAAGATCCCCTTCCGGATGATTATGGTGACCCGGTTGATGTTGGTGCCGGCTCACACTTGAAGTTCCCTCGCCGCCTTGAGATGATGATTTACTTATTGGTGTCGTTGTTCGTCGCCATATGGAGCTTGAAGATCTTTATGACCGTGCCGCAAGTCGGAATGTTGAAACTTTGCCGCGACATCCACCGTCATCCCCGCGTCATTTTAATGTTGGAACTTTGTCGCGACATCCACCGCCATCGCCTTGTCATTTAAATTATTATTTCAGATTTTATAATTATGTTTTTAATTGGCCTATGTTTAGCCAAAGTTTTAATTATTTGTCATTTCATTTTGGCCTTTGTTTAGCCACATTTGGGGTTCTTATAACCCTTGTCTTTGTAAAGCCTATATAAGACTATGTTGTATTGGATTTTGAGTAGATTGAATGAAAAATTAAAAACCCAATTTCAGATTTTGGAATTACCTTCTCCTCTTCCCTCTTCCTCTTGGCCGCCCCTACCTTTCTCTTTCCCTCTTTGGCCGCCGACCTCCCTCCTCCCCTTCCAAGGCTTCGGCCACCTCCTCTCCTCCTCCCTTCCCTCTATCACCTATCTCTACTCAAGGGTTACCCCTAGCCGCCTCCCCCTCCTCATCCCAAAACGAAAAAGCCATCCCCTCCATTCAAATCCGCCGGCCACCCTTGGCATCCCCTCCAAAAAAACCGACCCTCATCAACTTCATCCTTGACCGAGCCCTCTCCCTTTGCCATCAAGATCTCGGCCACATCCATCCCCTCACAAAACCGACACACCCTTTCATTCTCCTAGCCGACCACCTCCATCCCAACACCATCCATAACCCTATCCTTACTAAAAACCGATTCCTTTGGTGAGATCCAAATCAGCCCCATCTTCTAATCCAAGAGAAGAATCGGCCAAAGCTTGAGGTGAATCTTGTGAAACTTCAACGACGTCAGAAGGCAACGAAGAACTTGGAGTTTCCCTCCAACCGGCACGCTTTCGGTGGATCCGGAACGGAGCGATCCAAAGAGAGTTAAATCGAAATCATCCATTCTGGTTGGGTAACGAACGTCTCCACTCTTATGTGTTTCTCTCTTAGATCTTTTCTTTGGGCATTTAGCATATCGTGTGATTTGTGATTGGTAGAATTTTCGTGGATAATATCTATTAAATTATTGTTATTGTTATTGATTCCCTTTTGAATTCGTGAGGCGTGGCGGCCCTCATTTTATTTTCATTGGGAGAGAACCACCCGTTATCCGAATCCTTATTTTTGGTGGTGTCTCTTTTGGTACAACGTACGCTCGACCGAACCGTGTAGGTTCATTTCGCTTGAGAGGATCTTGGCCTATAGCCTTGATATTATCTTAAGGGGCCTAGCGAACCCCCCGAATTCTATTAAATTAATTGTGGCAACTTGCGTAGTGGCTGTGTTTATTCTTCGTGTGAGCGTAATAGTAATTATAATTAAGCGAGCGTGTGAACCCTTAGCCGTTACGGTGTCGAAACCCGTAGCCTACATCAAAGTGTTCTTTGTTTAGCTTGTGTTCTTTTTATGCTTTACTACTCATCCCCCCTCCTCCACTCCATTATGATTAACTAATCCTCCTTGTACTCGATCTTGATGATCCGAGGTTAGAGCGATTAAGTTATGATGTTTTAATTAATCTTTTATTTTTAGGTTAGGGCCTTTAATTACTCTTGATTAACAATGGGTTGGAGGTATATTATTGATATATACCCTCCACCTTTGCTTTCATTCTGGGCTAGCCGAGAGGCCGATAGAATGAAGTGAGCATTCAAGAGTAAAGGGAGTTGTACGCACCCCTCGAGAGAGGCAGACGTCCAAATCTCCCAGATTGGAGTAAAATCCAATAGTGAGGTTCACTGCATAAAGCGAGTTTTAGGCCTCCGATTTAGACGAGAGTCGGTCGGACCTTCCTAAACTCAGTTGGGCATGACTTCGAGAGAAGCGTGTTCAAGCCTTAGGAACCTCCACGGTCAAGGACCTTTATCCTATTAAGTTTAGATTTTTATCGCATTTTATTAATCGTCTTTAGCCGAGGTGATTCTTGATCGAGTGCATTTCCATTTTATATTTTCAACCTTTCGTAGTAATCGATTTTCTTATGCTCTTTAATTAATTGTAATAGCTCTCATTCTAGCTTTAGCTCTACTTCGTTCCTTGCAATTAGATTCTCTAAAACCCTAGTTTTTCCGTCGATAAGATAATAGTTTTTGTGTGAGTAAGCATACTCAATAGTTCCCAGATTTCAATACGACACTTGTGTCCCCTAGCTACAATTCGATAGGTATACTTGCCTCATCGGGTTGCTAGTTCGGTTGCGTTTATTTTCTTCGAACCCTAGCGCGCTACAACAGAGCGGTGGGTGACTCATTGAAACTATTCAACCAATACACACGTCATACACATAGCATCTAGCGGAAGCCATTTATTAAGTTGCAATAATAAGAACCCTGCCAATAAGCATGAATGTACACTAATAGAAAACCCAGTAGGAATGAAGTAAAAAATACACAAAAAGTACTGGCCTTAAGGCCTTACAACAGTTCACTTGAATAAAATTGTGTTTTAAAAACTTCGGCACGCAGGCCGGCCACACATGAACTAATAAAGTAAAAACACAAGGCCTTTGAGGGCCGGCTCAGCAACTTGGGCTTTAGCCCGCTATTTGGTGCTCGGCTCCACAGCACCTGCAAGCACAAATCACCACAACGGTGGCAAATAAGAGTAATGGTCAGTTAAAGCTGACCAAATTATAACGATTCCGCACCCAAACCGGGACAACAAAGCTTCTTCCCTGCACTTGTTAGCAAAACAAGCAACATAGAGAATAAACATCACATCACAGGTACACGCACACACGGCCGTACACCCCGTGCTCTCAGGGCACTTTGTTGCGCGCTAGGGTTCAAAGAAAATAAACACAACCGAACTAGCAACCCAATGAGGCAAGTATATCTATCGAATTGTAGCTAGGGGACACAAGTGTCGTATTGAAATTCGGGAACTGTTGGCTATGCTTACTCACACGAACGCTATTATCTTTTCGACGGAAAAACTAGGGATTTAGAGAATCTAATTGCAAGGAAGGAAGTAAAGCTAAAGCTAGAACGAGCTATTATAGTTAATTAAAGAGCATAAGAAATCGATTACTACGAAAGGTTGAAAATATAAAATGGAAATGCACTGGATCAAGAATCACCTCGACTAAAGACGATTAAGAAAATGCGATAAAGATCTAAACTTAATAGGATAAAGGTTCTTGACCGTGGAGGTTCCTAAAGCTTGAACACGCTTCTCTCGAAGTCGTGCCCAACTGAGTTTAGGAAGGTCCGACCGACTCTCGTCTAAATCGGAGGCCTAAAACTCGCTTTACACGGTGAACCCCACTATTGGATTTTACTCCAATCCGGGAGATTTGAACGTCTGCCTCTCTCGAGGGGTGCGTACAACTCCCTTTACTCTTGAATGCTCACTTCATTCTATCAGCCTCTCGGCTAGCCCAGAATGAAAGCAAAGGTGGAGAGTATATATCGATAATATACCTCCAACCCATGATTAATCAAGAGTAATTCAAGGCCCTAACCTAAAAAAGAAAAGATTAGTTAAAACATCATAACTTAATCGCTCGAACCTCAGATCATCAAGATCGAGTACAAGGAGGATTAGTTAATCATAATGGAGTGGAGGAGGGGGGATGAGTGGTAAAGCATATAAAGGGACACAAGTAAAGAAAGAACACTTATATTAATGAAAAGGAGCAAGTTACACTATGGAAAAAGAGATTACAAGTGCATGAAAATGAAATCCTATTCTAGCCCTATAATTAGAACTAAGCAAGAGCAAGATTACAACAATAGCTAAAACAAAGTAAGATTAAACTAGGGTTAAACAAAAATTAGAAAGAGAGGGAGAGAGAGAAAGAGAGAAAAGCATAAAAAATAGAAAAGGACCCAAGAACTAAAGGGGCAGCACCTCCCCCTCTCAGCCAAAACTTACTGAAATGAAGAGGGGGTCTCAATTTATAGATTTTTTCTCACAGGTTGGTCACGCCCTCCGACACGCCCTAGGGGGGGCGTGTTAGGGTGCGTGACAGTACTATGTTGACCTCGGGCTCTGGACTCTGGCGGGAAGGATCATTGCCTTTGTATGTCGGTGGTCACGCCCTAGGTCACGCCCGTGTAGGGGGGGCGTGACAGGCACGTCATGTCAAAATCATTGGTCGGAAATCCGTCAGTCACCGAAAAAAGGAGGGAGTCACGCCCATGTCATGGGCGTGACCTAGGGCGTGACAGTACTGTTTGCGTGCTGTGGAGAAACGACATTTAATGCGGCGGCAGGCTTTGCGGCAGAGGGTGACACGCCCATGGTCACGCCTGGTGACACGCCCAGGCAAGGCGTGTCAGGGGGGCGTGACAGCGATTTTGTTCATTTTTCTGTCCCTTCCAGCAGGAGTCCTCGGGAACGGGTGACACGCCCTCAGGTCACGCCCAGGGAGGGCGTGACAGGGGGGCGTGTCTGGTCATTTTTGACCAATTTTCTGAAAACCTGCAAAAGGACAAGAAAATTTTAGTGGAAATAATATTTACATAAAAATGATAAAAATAAACTAATAATAGACATGATTTGTACAATATAAAATAGAAAATACGATAATAGTTTAGGCTATAAAACGTATTATCAAATTCCCCCAAGCTTAAGCTTTGCTTGTCCCCAAGCAAAAATATAAAAACTAGGTATTTATAAAAAGGACTAATCAAAAAGTTTTAATTATGCCTACACAAGTACTATGCGAAATTCTAAGTAGGGAAAAGGTGAAATGTAAGTCTAAAATAATTATTTAGGTATGGTAAAACTTTTATAAACTTTACTTAAAAAAAACAAATCATTCAAAATTTTAACGAAATTTTTTAAATAGACTTAAGCAAAGCAACGAAAATGAAAAACACGCCTTGAGTTGTTACTAGATCCAAGCAATGCATTATAATTATATCAATTTAATTAACAAAAATCTATGTTTAAATCCAAAACTAAAACTGATTTACTTTTCTTCTTTTCTTAGTTGTTAAATAAAAATCAAAAAGCGTGAATCAAAAGGACTTAAATAGGACAGAAACGTTTGGTTTAGGAATATGATTAGGAGTGGAATTCAAAGATAAATGTGAAGGTTTAAAATCACACTAAACCAAAGCAAAGAGTTTCAAAAACTTTCATAAAAAGATATATACAATTTTTTTTCTTCCTTTTTCCATTTTTTTCTTTTTTCAAAACAAAGGCCATAAATATTTTTATTTTCCTTTTGAATTGGCCAAACAGAAATAAACATCACTTTTGAGCATACTTTTTTTCAAAAAAACTTTCTCCCACAAAAATCACAAAATATCCTATCAAAATCGTCAAAATAATTTATGAAACTCAAAAAGGCTAGTGTGATTCGATAGGTTGGAAATTTTGGCTTTGGTGAAAATGAAATGAAGGGAGGAGCTATCAAATGAAATCGGGAAAAGGCTCAAAAATGGCTAACTAGTGGTAAAAGTTTTTAGGTTGGCAGGAAAGCTCAAACGAAAACAAAAACGGCCTAAATCATTTTCACGCTTTTGAATTTATTTAAAACAAAGATTTGAAAAATTTCAAAAAGTGAGTCCTAGATAATAAAAGAAGATTGATGAAATTAACTTGAAAATAGAAATAATAGGTGACTTGGATCGTTCACATCTACTACGTTATTCAAAAGTTGACTTTACAAAAATTATTCAAAAACGAAAAAGAAAATAGTGGATGATGAATTTTTGAGAAAGTAAAGAAATAAAAAACAAAAAACCATAATAGAAATGCGAGTTTTAGAAAAATATTTCACCTTAACATGCTACCGTGAATTAGAAACACAGCATGGCCAACATTTTACTTGTGAAACATAATTAAAAAGGACGATTAGAAATATTATAATTAACTAAGTTGTTTATAGGAGATTTTGAGTAAAACAAAAATGAAAACTAGGGGTACTATTGAAATACCAAAATGTCTAAACTATTCAAAAACATAAATTTTTTTTTTGTGAAATATTTTCTTTTTTTGGATTTTTGAATTTTTTTTCTCTTTTTTTTGGAATTTTAAGATATTCATTTTTTTTTATTTTGGAAATTTTTAAAATATATACAAAAAGAAAAATATTTACACTAAGCAAAAATGAAAGAGGAAGTCCTCCCACAAGCTTAAAATAGACATTGTCCTCAATGGCTAAAGAAGGGGATTGGAGAAGGAGAGAAAAATAAAGTACAGAATTGAAAGACAGAATTGAAACACAGGTACTTCCCCGGATTTATTTGCTGCGAAAGCTTAGTGATGCCGCTCCCCCGAATGTCTTCTTTGGACTTCGTGATGGATTCAGTAACGTTGGAGCAGGCGATCGCAGAAGCTTCAGCTTGTCGGAGCCGTCCGAGGCAAAAAATTCTAAAATAAAGAAAACAAAAAAAGATAACTTGGGTTGCCTCCCAGAAGTGCCCTTTGTTTAAAGCGTTGTATAGCTCGACGCATCAAAAAAATAATATTGTCCAAAAATATTGTTGTCCAAAAATAAAATTGTTTTTAGCAAAAATTAAAAGTTCAAAGTTAAAGTTCGTGAAGCAGAAACTTAATAATGTTTGGACTGACATCATCATCACCAGAAAAATAGACGTTAAGACGCTGACAATTCACTTTGAAATTACCCTTATCAGGGTGAGAAATTAATAAAGTTCCATAAGGAAATACTTCTAAAACAGAAAACGGGCCAGACCAGCGAGATTTTAATTTGCCGGGAAATAAACGTAAACGAGAATTATATAAAGGACTTGGTCGCCTGGCTTAAAGTTTTTAGGGTGCCTTAAGTGTTTATCGTGTAAACGCTTCGTCCGCTCTTTATAAAGTTTATTATTTTCATAAGCATAAGAGCGCCACTCATCGAGTTCATTTAGTTGAAATTTTCGAAGGTCACCGACTGAGTGGGGATCAAAGTTTAAAAATTTTAAGGCCCAAAAGGCGCGGTGTTCTAACTCTACGGGCAGATGGCACGATTTTCCATAGACCAGCCGATACGGCGTACATCCGAGGGCGGTTTTGTACGCTGTTCGGTAGGCCCATAGAGCATCGTCAAGTTTGGCTGACCAGTCTTTCCTAGAAGTTGAAACAGTCTTTTCTAATATTCTTTTTAGTTCTCTATTAACTACTTCGACTTGTCCGTTAGTTTGGGGGTGGTAGGCAGTGGAAAGCTTATGCGTAACGCCGTATTTGGTAAGGATTTTTGAAAATTGTGCGTTACAGAAATGAGAACCCCTATCGCTAACGATTGCGCGAGGCGTACCGAATCTAGAAAATAATTTTTTTAAAAACGTGACTACAACTCGGGAGTCGTTCGTAGGAAGAACTTGGGCCTCAGCCCATCGTGAAACATAATCAACAGTAACTAAAATATATTTGTTTTCGAAGCTAGAAGGAAGGGGGCCAACAAAATCAATTCCCCAGAGGTCGAAAATTTCGCACTCTAAGAAATAATTTTGCGGCATTTAATTTTTATTAGAAATGTTGCCCGACCGTTGGCAACTATCACACTTGCTCACAAAGGTTTGTGCATATTTAAACAGGCTAGGCCAGTAAAAACCAGCGCAAAGAACCTTGTGAGCGGTGCGAGCAGCTTGATAGTGCCCACCTGTCAGACCTTCATGCAAATGTTTTAGAATATCAATTCCTTCATCATAAAAAACACATCTCCTAATCACTTGATCCGCACAAATTCTGAAAAGATGCGGGTCTTCCCAAAAGTAGTTCTTCAGCTCAGAAAAGAATTTCTTCTTTTGTTGAGAGGAGAACTCTTTTGGGTGCACCCGGGCCACTAGATAGTTGGCGATGTGCGCGAACCAAGGAGAAGTAGATGTGTTAACTAAAAGCAGCTTCTCATCAGGAAAATAGTCATTAAAAGATTTTTAATTTAATTTTTCTATAAATGGGTTATCTAATCTGGATAGATGGTCGGCGGCCAAGTTCTCGGCTCCTCGCTTATCACGGATCTCTAAGTCAAACTCCTGGAGGAGTAAGACCCAGCGAATCAAGCGAGGCTTGGCATCCGTTTTGGCAAGAAGGTACTTGAGGGCCGAGTGGTCCGTAAAAACAATGATTTTTGAAAGTTTAATGTAAGGGCGGAATTTATCAAATGCGAATACTACAGCTAAGAGATCTTTCTCGGTTGTGGTGTAATTTTCTTGTGCAGATGTGAGGGTTTTACTAGCGTAATAGATGGGGTGGAAGTTTTTAGATATGCGTTGACCTAATACGGCTCCCACCGCAAAACTACTCGCATCGCACATAATCTCGAAAGGAAGGTCCCACACCGGAGCTATCATAATCGGTGCGTTAATTAACTTTTCTTTAATTAATTCGAAGGAAGAAAGGCAAGAGTCATCAAAAATGAACGGAGCGCCTTTTTCTAAGAGATGGGTGAGGGGCTTTGTGATTTTGGAGAAGTCCTTTATAAAATGACGATAAAAGCCAGCGTGGCCTAGAAAACTTCTTATAGCTTTTATATTCGTAGGCGGCGGCAGCTTCTCGATAACTTCTATCTTGGCAACGTCTACCTCAATACCTTTAGCAGAAATTTTATGACCCAAAACTAACCCTTCCCTTACCATAAAATGGCATTTTCCCAATGCAGGGCAAGGTTAGTTTCTTCGCATCGTTCCAAGACTTTTTCGAGGTTTTCTAAACATCTATCGAAGGAATCACCGAACACGGAGAAATCGCCCATAAACCTCCATAATGCTTTCTACGTACTTGTCAAATATTGCGAGCATACATCGTTGGAATGTAGCTGGCGCATTGAACAATCCAAACGACATTCTTCGGTAAGTGAAGGTGCCGAAGGGACAAGTAAACGTAGTTTTCTCTTGGTCCTCAGGAGAGATGGGTATTTGAAAGTACCCCGAGAGTCCATCAATAAAACAATAAAAGCTATGGCCGGATAATCGTTCTAGAATCTGGTCGATAAACGGTAAAGGAAAGTGGTCCTTGTGGGTGGCGTCATTTAACTTATGGTAATCTATACACATACGTCAACCCGTCACCGTCCGTGTCGGGATTAATTCATTATTCTCATTACTAACTATGATTATCCCTCCCTTCTTTGGCACTACCTGAACGGGGCTAACCCACTTACTGTCCGATATAGGGTAGATAATTCCTGCATCTAATAATTTCATAATCTCGCCCTTAACTACTTCTTTCATATTCGGGTTTATACGGCGCTGAGGTTGAATAGAGTTACGCGAATTATCTTCCATTAAAATTTTATGGGTACAAAAATATGGGCTTATGACCTTGATATCAGAATTTTGCCAAGCAATAGCCCGGCGATGCTTACGTAGAACTAGAAGAAGTTTATCGTTTTGCGTATCCGTAATGTAGGCCGAAACGATAATTGGTAACTTGGAATCTTTTTCTAAGAAACCATACTTAAGGTGTTCAGGAAGTTCTTTAAGTTCTAGGATAGGGGGTTCTTCATAAGAGGATTTAGAAATTCTTTCTTTTTCAAAAATAATATCTTCATAAACTTTTTTATAAGGAACGTAATAAGGGGTGGGGCTAGCAGCCAAGAAGGCTTCTTGCAACGATTCCGAGGAAGAACAAAAATCAGAAAATTCTTTTTCAAACTCAGAAAGACAATAAGAAGATTCATCACTTCCTTGCAGCGATTCAGTTGTAAGAGAAGAGGAGCAAAAAGTAGAAAATTCTTTTTCAAAGTCGGAGAGGCAGTAGGAAGAATCATCACTCATGGCGTCTATGAAAAAGCAGGAGTCATCGTTTGCTAAGGTGTTCTTCATCGAAGGGGTGATAAAAAATGTGACTTCGTCGTCGCCTACTCGAAGAAAGAGCTTACCATTGCTTACCTCAATGATGGCTCGGGAGGTGGCAAGGAAGGGTCAGCCAAGGATCAGGGGAACCTCGACGTCTTCTTCGATGTCCAAAATGACAAAGTCCACCGGGAAGATGAACTTGTCAACTTTCACTAGAACGTCCTCCACTATTCCTAACGGGTACTTGACGGATCTATCGGCTAGCTGGATACTCATACGCGTGGGGTTAAGGCTACCAATCCCTAACTTTTTAAACAATGAAAAGGGCATCAGGTTTATACTCGCGCCTAAGTCGGCTAACGTGTGTTTAACAAAAAGATCACCGAAGACACACGGGATAGAGAAACTACCCGAGTCACTGATTTTCTTCGGCAAACCGTTTGTTAAAACATCAGAGCACTCGGCGTTTAGCGTGACGTGCGAAAGATTCTCTAACTTCTTCTTGTTGGTGAGGAGGTCTTTAAGATACTTGGCGTATTTTGGCATCTGCAAAATAGCTTCGTAGAAGGGAAGATTTATGTTGATTTGCTTGAAGATCTCTAAGAAGCGGGAGTACTGATCATCTTGACGTTGTTTATTAAGTTCAGAGGGGTATGGAGGAGTTGAATTATTTTTGAAGATGGGTGGTGTAGTGAGATTATTTTCTAAAATAGGGGTGATAACTTCTTCAGCAGAGGGTGGAAGCGGAGCGGAGCTTTGATTTTTAAAGGCAGGAGCGGAGCTTTGATTTTTAAAGGCGGGAGCGGAGCTTGCCTCGGGCTCTTCACTTACCATACCGGAAGACTTGCTTCCCACTCCGAAGAGTTATAGCTTTCGCTTGCTCTCTCGGGTTTGGTTCGGAATTGGAAGGAAGAGACCCTGCGGGTCGCTCAGAAATTATTTTCGCGAGCTGTCCTACCTGATTTTCTAGACTTTTTACGCTTCCGGTTAAAGTTCTTATAGTAGCGTCATTTGTGGTCATATATTTAGAAAGTAATTCCTCCAAGCTTGGAGGTTTTGGATAATTTTGAAGAGGTGGTGGCAGTGGTGGTGCAGAAAAATCATTTTGCGGTTGTGGGCGCATTGCATTCGATGGATTACTCCATGAAAAGTTCGGATGATTTCTTAAAGCAGGGTTATAACTATTCGGAAAATTAAAACCAGGAGGATGAAAATTCGCAGCAGAAAAATTATTAAAACCATTTCTAGGCATATTATTAACATAATCTAAAAGTTCTTTAGAGGGGGTTGCAGATTCCCATACCTGAGGGCGGAGGCAGCAGTCATCTCCGTGATTTTTTGCTTAGGATTTCTACTTGCAGAGCGAGCTGGGAGATGTTGTCCACTTCATAGATACCTGCAGGCTTGTTTGGGCGGGACCTAGGCACATTCCACTTATAAGTGTTCATGGCCATGTCCTCAAAAAGCTCAAGAGCTGCTTCTGGGGTCTTATGATTTAAAGTACCGCCAGAAGCTGCGTCTATCATTTGCTTCTTGCTTTGATTTAGCCCGTTATAAAACGTCTGCACTTGTAACCATACAGGCAGCGCGTGATGTGGGCATCCTCTTTATAATTCTTTAAATCTCTCCCAGGTTTCATATAGGGTTTCAGAGTCTATTTGTCCTAAGGCAGAGATGTCGTTCCTAAGTTTTGCAGTTTTAGCTGGCGGAAAATACTTCGCCAAAAATTTTTCAGTTAATTCATTCCAAGTGGTTATGCTATTTTTAGGTAGTGTGTTCAGCCACTACTTAGCTTTAGTTCTTAGAGAGAAGGGGAAGAGTCTTAGCCTGATTGCATCATTTGTGACACCATTTATCTTGAAAGTGTCGCAAATTTCAAGAAAGCTAGCTATATGTGCGTTCGGATCATCATCTTGAAGTCCGTCAAATTGTATATATTGCTGCACCATTTGAATTATGCTAGGCTTTAATTCGAAGTTATTGTTTTCTATAGCAGGGCGGACTATACTTGATTATGTTCCCTCGAGATTCGGTCGTGCATACTAGGACGTAGTCCTTTGCACGGCCTCATCTACATTGGGTTCTTCCATTCTTAAAGTAGCAAATGACTCGGACTCCTCAACCGGCACTTGGATGGTAGGACCTTGAAATCGCGATCTTCTCCGAAGAGTACGCTCAATTTCGTGGTCCAAGTCCAAAATAACCGACGGACTCCCGCGAGTCATGCACTAAAATAACAGAAAAGAAGAAAAGAAAGAGAAATAGGATAAACTAGAAAAAAAAACTAGATTAGAATTTTTTTTCTTTTTTAAATAGATTTTTTTATAGATTAACTCCCGAACTTCCCAAGGACTACCCCGTGAAGGGTTCGCAAGGTACTAGACAAGATAGTGGCGCTTAAAGCCCTTTGCCCTTTTCGAGAGAATTAGGTGGCGTAGAAAAATTGTGAAGTTGGTTACTATTAAGAGCGGTGATAAATTTTTTTTTTGATTTTTAAAACTTTAAAGAAAGAGGATGAGAAAGAGAAAAGATAAAATTAATAGGTTCGTGTTTTCAATATATCAACGAAAGTTGGATCCCCGGCAACGGCGCCAAAAACTTGTTGCGCTCTAGGGTTCGAAGAAAATAAACGCAACCGAACTAGCAACCCAATGAGGCAAATATACCTATCGAATTGTAGCTAGGGGACACAAGTGTCATATTGAAATCTGGGAACTGTTGGCTATGCTTACTCACACGAACGCTATTATCTTATCGACGGAAAAATAAGGGTTTTAGAGAATCTAATTGCAAGGAAGGAAGTAAAGCTAAAGCTAGAAAGAGCTATTATAGTTAATTAAAGAGCATAAGAAATCGATTACTACGAAAGGTTGAAAATATGAAATGGAAATGCACTCGATCAAGAATCACCTCGGCTAAAGATGATTAAGAAAATGCGATAAAAATCTAAACTTAATAGGATAAAGGTCCTTGACCGTGGAGGTTCCTAAAGCTTGAACACGCTTCTCTCGAAGTCGTGCCCAACTGAGTTTAGGATGGTCCGACCGACTCTCATCTAAATCGGATGCCTAAAACTCGCTTTACGCGGTGAACCCCACTATTGGATTTTACTCCAATCCGGGAGATTTGAACGTCTGCCTCTCTCGAGGGGTGCGTACAACTCCCTTTACTCTTGAATGCTCACTTCATTCTATCGACCTCTCGGCTAGCCAAGAATGAAAGCAAAGGTGGAGAGTATATATCGATAATATACCTCCAACCCATGATTAATCAAGAGTAATTTAAGGCCCTAACCTAAAAAAGAAAAGATTAGTTAAAACATCATAACTTAATCGCTCGAACCTCGGATCATCAATATCGAGTACAAGGAGGATTAGTTAATCATAATGGAGTGGAGGAGGGGGGGATGAGTAGTAAAGCATATAAAGGGACACAAGTAAAGAAAGAACACTTATATTAATGAAAAGGAGCAAGTTACACTATGGAAAAAGAGATTACAAGTGCATGAAAATGAAATCCTATTCAAGCCCTACAATTAGCACTAAGCAAGAGCAAGATTACAACCAAAGCTAAAACAAACTAAGATTAAACTAGGGTTAAACAAAAATTATAAAGAGAGGGAGAGAGAGAGAGAGAAAAGCATAAAAACTAGAAAACGACCCAAGAACCAAAGGGGCAACACCTCCCCCTCTCAGCCAAAACTTGCTGAAATGAAGAGGGGGGGTCTCAATTTATAGATTTTTTCTCACGGGTTGGTCACGCCCTCCGACACGCCCTAGGGGGGGCGTGTCCGGGGGCGTGACAGTACTATATTAACATCGGGATCTGGACTCTGGCGGGAAAGATCATTGCCTTTGTATGTCGTTGGTCATGCCCTAGGTCACGCCCGTGTAGGGGGGGCGTGACAGGCACGTCATGTCAAAATCATTGGTCGGAAATCCGTCAGTCACCGAAAAAAGGAGGGAGTCACGCCCATGTCACGGGCGTGACCTGCGACGTGACAGTACTGTTTGTGTGCTGTGGAGAAACAGCATTTAATGCGGCGGCAGGCTTTGCGGCAGAGGGTGACTCGCCCATGGTCACGCCTGGTGACATGCCCAGGCAGGGCGTGTCAGGGAGGCGTGTGTTAACCCCAGAATCCGCAACATTTCCAGCTAGGCATCTTGCCCTTCCCTCGCTGCACTCAAGTGCTCAGTTCGCCCAGCTCGCCAGTTGACGTGGTCCGTCACCTAGGCGGACTCCAGCTATCAATCCGCTCAGGTCGCCCTCGGTTCCCAGCTCTGCTAGATCGACGACCTCCAATCGACGAGTCAAGCTCAAGCCGGCGAGCTCCGAGTCAGGCCGCCCAGGTCGCTCAGGTCGCAGCTAATTTGAAAGAACCGTGCTCGATGCGACCAAGGGAGGTCTCCAGCTCGCTGGCCCAGTCCGCCGGTCCCGCGCGGACTGCTTGTTCCTTCTCTTTTTTGATTCCAGTCACCCCTGCCCGGCTCTTTTGTACCCGGGCAGCCGGTTATTTTAGCCCTGCCCGCTGGGGCAGGCCCCAAGCCTATAAATAGGGGGAAGTGGTGCACTCAAAGCACGCTGACTCGAGCCCAGGAGCCCACTTGTTAAAGGCTGCAGACTCGAATCTCTGGCTTTGCGGTCTCCTGCTTGCTTTCTGCTTTGCTTTGCTTTTCCCTTCTTGTAACCCCTCCTTTGCAATCAAAAGTAAGCCCGTCGCAGGAGAGGCATTCAGGCCGCAACGGGCGAAGTCTGGTGTTGCCGTGCTCCACGGCTCTTGCTTTTCTGTTCCTTTTCTAGTCCGCCAAGTAGACTGCTGCTCGCAGTTTGTTTTTCTTTTCTTCCCTAGGTGCTCGAACAGTTAGCTGCTGGTGCTCGTTTCCGCCTTCGCTTTTCGCGCATCAACAGTTAACACGCGGCCTTCAGATTCGAGCAGTTTTTGAAACCGCGGATAGAAATGTCAGACCGCCGAGGTCGCCGCTCCGACCGCTCCAGCTCCCCCGATGATTCGCTGTGGGAGGCGTTGGAGCAGTCCCGCTGGGAAGCTGAAGTATCTCGAAGAGAGACTGACCAGCGGCTCGATACGATCAGCCAAGCCCTGTTAGCATTGACTCAGCGACTTGCCCCCCAGGTTGCTGAAGAAGTTGCTGAGACACCTGTCCGCCAGACTCCAGTCCGCCGAACCCTGGCTCGTCACACCCCTCTTCAGCAGTCGCCTGCGACCGCGCCTCCGCCTCTCCACCAAGCTCAGTCCGCAGCTCCCCTGCGACCTCAGGCTGATCAGTTCGCCCCACTGATGGATTTCTTCAGGGAAGCAGCCCGAGGGACCCCGGCTCGCCGACTAAACTTTGTTGATTGGCAGTCCGCAGAGCTCGCAGAGCTTCGTCCTCCAGTCCGCCCTTCTACTGATTCAGAAACTCCCTCTCCCTTTGTCGATCGAATCCGATGGGAGTCAGCGCCAAGCAATTTCAGAGAACCTCGTCTCCCTTTTTATTCGGGGGAGACTGATCCGGTCTCCCACCTGCAGGCATTCGAAGGGGTAGTTGCATTGAGGAGCCTCTCTGACGCCCTGAAATGTAAACTTCTGGTGACCACTCTTGATGGTCAAGCAAGAGAATGGTTTTATGAGTTGCCTCCAGGCACCATTTCCTCCTTCGCCGAGCTTCGCAGTGAGCTGCTCCTGAGGTTTGCAACCTCTAAGAAGAGAAAAGATGGGCCGGCAGCCCTTTTTGACATTAGACAGAGAGACAATGAATCGGTGGCAAGATTCGTTGATCGGTTCCAAAAGGAAATCCAAGGGGTAAGGAATGTGAACCCCGATTATTATAAAGTTGCCCTGATTCACGGCCTCCGGGAGGGCCCGTTGAAATTCAAAGTGACAACAAAGGCACCATCAACTTATCAGGAGCTCATAGCGATAGCTAATTGCTTTATTGAGGGAGAAAATGCCAACCCAACCTATATCTCATCCCTGACAGCTAAAGCTGGAGGAAGGGATGTCCCCAACTCCTCTTCCAACAATCAGTACCACAGTAAGCCTCCCCGGCCTGACTTCCATCCTCCACCTCAGAGGGGGCGTAACCTCCGCCATAAGAAACCCTTCCTTGGCCATCAACAGTTTCATGATCAGAGACTGCCGTTGGCCGTCACTCCCGCCGTTCCCCTTCAAGCGCTCCCCATTCTTCAGAGCGCCCTGCCAGCTTCAAATCCTCATGGGAGCAGCCCTATGGAAGAACCTGCAGATCTGGGCATCGACTTTGAAGAGGTTGCCCAGATAATCCAGAAGAAGGTTGAAGAAAAGAGGCAAGGGCCTCAGAGAGATTGGAAGCCCAGGGACAACTCTCAGTTCAGTAATTTTCACAAGGAGAAGGGTCATCTGACTAAAGACTGCAAGGCTCTTCAGAAGCTAGTTGAGAGGTTGCTCGCCGAGGGTAAACTCGAGGACCTGGGCAGGAAGAGTGATTCTTCAAAGCCTTCCATCTCCAAGGGCAAGGAGGTGGCTGAAGTCCACCAGGAGTGCATAGAGATAAGGGATGAGGGCCATCTGGGGCTCATTGCCATCCCAAATGAGTGTATTGATGTTGTCGACGAGGGGGCCCTGGGAAGACTCTTTTTCATCCATGGCGGAGCAGGGACTGAGTCTACTCGGAAGTCTTCTCTGTCAAGGCTTTCCCGAGCTAAGGTTGCTTCTAATTCTTCTGCCCCACCCTCTGAAGTCATCACCTTTGATTCTGCGGACCTTCCTGTAACCGCCAACCCCTTTGATGATGCCATCGTAGTCCAGGCAGCCATCGGAGATTTCACAGTTGATAGAATTCTCATTGACTCTGGCAGCTCCGTAAATCTCCTCTTTAAGTCTACTTTTGAAGCCCTGAGGACTGGAAAGCCTCTGCTTTCCACCGAGGGACCGCTTTATGGCTTCTCGGGCGAAAGAAAGGAGGTTGAAGGAAACGTCACACTCCCAGTGATGCTCGGAGGGGTGACCAAGGAAATCCAGTTCATAGTGGTGGACGCCCCGAGCAGCTATCATGCTATCTTTGGGAGACCATTGCTGAACAAATATCGCGCCATCATTTCAACGTACCATTTAGCCATCAAGTTCTGCAAGGATGGCCGCCAGTGCAGGGTCAGGAGCGACCCGAGGCAGGCTCGAGAGTGTTACCTCCGAACAGTCAACATGACTGAGGTTTCCCCCCCAGCTTTTCCAACAGCAGCAGAAGCCTTTTCTCCTTCAGAAGCTGCTGTGGATAGAGAAGGTGCTCACCTGGAACCTGCCCAGGTAACGCAAGAAGTCCCCATTGCAGAAGGGGAAGAAAGAAAGCTCTCCATCAACTCCGAATTGCTAGAAGATCAAAAGGCGAAGTTGATATCTTGCCTATTGAAGAATCTGGATGTCTTCGCTTGGTCAGCGGAGGACATGCCAGGGGTGGATCCCGACGTGGCTTGCCATCATCTCAATGTTGATCCGGCTGCCAAGCCCGTCCAGCAAAAGAAGAGGGATGTAGCTGTCAAGCTAGCAGAGCCCATCAGAGAGGAGGTTGCCAAACTCCTCAAAGCACGCTTCGTTCAAGAGATTCAGTATCTCGAGTGGGTCTCGAATGTTGTAATGGTTAAGAAACCTGGGGGAAAATGGCGTATGTGTGTAGATTTCACCCGTTTGAATAAAGCATGCCCGAAAGATTTCTACCCCTTGCCTCGGATAGATTTATTAGTTGATTCTGCGGTAGGATATCCGTTTATGAGTTTTTTAGATGCATTCTCTGGTTATCACCAAATAAGAATGCACAAACCTGATATCCCTTGCACATCGTTCATCACTAATGACGGTTGCTATTGTTATCTTGTGATGCCCTTTGGGCTTAAAAATGCTGGCGCAACCTATCAACGCATGATGGACCAAGTTGTTGATGCACGAAAAGCGACGGGGAAGACGAGCACCACCAGCTAACCGTTCGAGCACTGGAGGAAGAAATGGGGAAAAGACTGTCGGCTAGTCGGTTACTAGCGGCTAGGAATGGCGGATAAAACCGGGCAGAGAAAAGAGAGAAAGGGCCGCTACCAGCGGCAACACCAGAGTTCGCCCGCCGCGGCCTGAATGCCTCTCCTGCGGCGGGCTTTCCTTTTATAAGAAAATAAGCGGTTACACTTAGCGAAGAAGAAAGAAAGGAGGAAGCCGGCCGGACAATAGACCGCAAAGGACTAGAATCGAGGCCGCAGCTCTTAACAAGCGAGCTCTTGGACTCGAGTCAGCGTGCTTTGGGTGTACTCCCGCCCCCTATTTATAGGCTTGGGGGCCTGCCCAAACGGGCAGGGCTAAAATTACCGGCTGCCCGAGGTACAAGAGAGTCGGGCAGCGGTGATGGGAATCGAAAAGAAGAAAAACCAAGAGACAGGCCGCGCGGACTGGCGATCTTCTTCTGCCGAGCTGCAGGACTCGGCCACTGGGCGGGCTGGTCTGGACCTCTTCTGACAAGGACCTGGGACATAGGTCGCGCCCCTTGGGCTAGGATAGGCCGACCCCTAGATGACGGCTGGACTGGAGCTGGAGGCTGTCCGATGTAGAGGCCGCCCGGCTTGCCTGACGATAAGCCGGCTAGCTGATAACGGCGGCTAGAATGAACAAGCCGCCCGGACTTGAAAACCTGGAGAACTAGTCGCGGATTCCGGGTTAACATAATCCCCGCACATTTTTAAGTTTTATAAAAAACTTCGAAAATGTAGAACTAAGCCGGAGACCGTGACTGCCATTAATGCTTCTGCGTCTATAAAATGCCGAGGGCCCTGCCATTTCTTCAAGATTTCTGCCAAGCCACGGGTCACTACTCGCCACTTGCGGTCAGAATCCTCCAAGCCGACAGAGACTTCTACAAGATGGACGTCATGTCCTCGATGCTAGATCGCGAAAAGAAGTCGTCTGGATCGAAAAAGAGGAGCAGAAAAGCGGACCGTTCCGACCAACAGCCTGAGAAGAAAACCGAGAAGCCGATCGCACCAGCGGCTTCTGATTCTGGAAAGAAACCGATGGAAGTCGTTGCAGAATCTTCGCAGGCCGCGACAAAAGTTGAAGCGGTTTCCAAATCTGCTCTCCCGGAAGTTGGTGCCACCAAATCCTTCGACATTACCTACTCGCCATCGGGTGAACCTCTTTTGAAGATCGCCGGTACGGAGGAGAAGAGTGTCGACTCTTCCAAGCCGCGCGAGTTGCCCACATCTGCTGACTTGATCATTATTGAAGAGGACGAGTCGAAGAAGCCACTGGAAGCCGAGCGGTCTCTGACTGAGAAGAGGAAACGGACAGAGACAATAGTCGGCCACTTGAAGCGACGTAAGAAAAAGGCCGAGACCCTTGAGGAAAGGATGGAGAAGAAGGCGAGGAAGATGCGGGTTGATAACCGCAATGTTTCTGTGAAGACCGGAGCAGCTAGTGTGCAATTTAAGCCGCGGGAAAAAGACGTATCTGAGGGTCTGTCGAATCCGTCTTCCAAGTCGGACGAGCTAGAGAGTACACCTCCGGCTAGCGAATCCCTGAGCGATATCCTGAAGGGCATGGACAAATTTCAGCAGCTGGACAAGTTACTGGCAACTCCGCCGGCTTCTGCGGAGGTCGCCGACACCGATATCGAAGTTACAGGAGAGAAGCTCGGCGAACCGGCTCCTGCGGTTTCAGAAGGAGCTGAAAAATTAAAACTCAGAGAGAAGATAGAGGAGATGAAAAAGTTAATCGCCGGGAAGCAGGTGGCGACTACATTTCCTGCCCTGCAAGGTAAACACGAAGAAGTTAAGCGTTTTGTAAAATTCTACAAGCCGCGGCCACGGAAGAAGGGAGCGGATACAATTTTCAATCCGCCGGCGAGCTTCTTCCTGACCACGGCTGAGCTGAAAAGCAAAGCTAAGGAGACCGCGTGGCTATGGAAAGAAAAGCTAAAGCGAATAGATTCAGAAAGGTTTAGGCGACCAGCGGCTAGACTTGATACTGCGGCTTTCGAAGGAGAGATAACCACGAGCTGCGGTCTCGTTCTAACGAGATCTTCTACCAGATGCCGGTCATGTCACTGAATCTAACCGCCTGTTTATTTGCTGCAGGTGCTCATGAAACCGACATCAAGCCGGGCGGTCTGACGACTTTCTTACCTCCACTGATTTCGCCGCTACCTCCAAGTGTCCGTGACCAGAGGGCGGCCGAATTCCAAGAGGAGGTCGCCGCCTTGCAGGCTAGGATAAGGGAGCATGCCGAGGCCCTTCGAGCCAAGGAAGAAGAGTGGCGGCTTCAGGAAGAAAATCAGCGGTCTATGCTGGAGGCCGCTGAAAAGAGAACTCAAGAAGGACTGGAGGACTTGGAGCAGGAGAGAGGAATGATGCGGTCTGAGTTGGAGGTCGCTGAAAAAAGGACGCAGGAAGCCTTGGTCAGCTTGGAGTTGGAGAGAGCGGCGATGCGGATTACGCAGGAGACCGCTAACAAAAGGGTGCAGGAGGCACTGGCCAGCGCGGACATGGAAAAAACGGCGAAGCGGACTGCGCTGGAGGCCGCTGACAAAAGGATGCAGGAGGCCTTGGTCAGCTGGGAGGAGGAGAAGACAACGATGCGGACTGCGCTTGAAGCCGCTGAACAAAGAACTCTGGAGGCGCTGGCCCACCTGGAGCAGGAGAAGAAAGAGAAACTAGATCTGCAGGCTTTAGTGCTGATGCTTGGCCGGATTGAGAGGGAAAGGGCGGACACCGCTCGACTTGACGAGGAAAGGGATAAGGATCGACCAGAGGAGGCCGGCAGAGGCTTGCGACCTGCTGGGACGACTGCTGAACAACAGCAACTACCAAATCGCCCGGCTTCCGGAGAGACTTCGTACTCCCCAGTAGTCGCGGCGGTTAGGCAGGTCGCTGCTTCTGGCGACCCGGGAGATCGCGCTCTGTCGCTGGTTCCATTTACCCGCGTAGAGCGTGATACCTCGCGAGTTCACCGGACTCTGCACAATATCCACAACCTCGTTAGTCAAGTGTATGTCCAGCTGGTACAGGCCGGCGACCAAGTCGCGCGGGTTGGGCGAGAGGCTCCAGAGAGTGGAGAGAGATAATTAAGAAAACTTTTATTTGGCTTTGTAATAAGCATCAACTCGTGATGCCGGACGGTTTGATTCCTGTGGACAATTGTTGTATGTTTGATTGTATATTACTCCGAATTGCATGCGGCTTTGTGCGGTTTGATTACTTCTAGTCGCTGTCTTTTCTTCTTTGGAAATTTTGCCAAGTACTGGAATTTTAATCGCTCGACCTGCCGAACTAGAATGCGGTTAGAATACTTTACCTTGCAGGTTGAGCCGTGCGGCCTGATGTCTAACCGCGATTTGACAACCACTACTGTAGCTGCATAGGAAATCTATAAATTGAGATGACCCCGGAGATTTCGGCACAGAAGATCAGAATGCGAGCTAAAGCAAAGGCGATGCGGTCTGACAAAGCTCCAGCCGTTAGGACCGATGCGGCTTCTGCGTTTCACTCCGCAGACCACAAGGAAGGCCGGCTTACCCAAGCCGAGTTAGATAGCTTTGTGGAGAAGTACATGAAAGATAGACCGCTGCTCGCGCGGCTTCCGCTTCCTCACGAGCGGATTAACTCCTCCACCGCCAACCAAATCGCAATCCCTGTCGACCACTTCGACTGCGGCTTCCGGTTCCCTGTACTGATGGAAGCCGTCGCGGTCTTCGACCATTACGGAGTAGTGCCCGGACAGCTGCCCCCGAACTCGATAGCGGCGATTTACAGCTTCATCTCTTATCTGAGGTCGGAGCGAGTTCGGTTCTCGATAAGGCTGTTCAGAGAATGCTTCTCTGTGCGGTCTATCCCGGACTCGGGAACGAAGATCTTCAGAGGCCATCTTTACTTCGGCTGCCGCGGCCTGAAAGTTGTAAACCTGGCGAACAAAATCGCGAACTGGTCAGAAAGA
This sequence comes from Platanthera zijinensis, assembly GCA_039513925.1. Taxonomy (NCBI): domain Eukaryota; kingdom Viridiplantae; phylum Streptophyta; class Magnoliopsida; order Asparagales; family Orchidaceae; genus Platanthera; species Platanthera zijinensis. Next base: position 168,385,216 of record CM077082.1, on the reverse strand, counting down.
TACCTTATCTTCGAGGGCAACCTCGGACTCCTGCCGGTCCATCCGCAAGTTCGCGACGAAGCCGCTTTTGGCAGCAGCGGACTGGACGGCGTGGAGAAGGAGATCTTCAACTTCTTCAAGGGGGAGCGACTCGACGTCACCCACTACCTCCCGCTGCTCCCGACTTTGGAGGACGTTCATGCGCAAGACAGTAAGTATCACTCGGCCGAACTGTTATGCTAGCCGCGCGGCCTACCAACTGACTTTTTAACTTCGCCTTGCAGCTGCTGTCGCGGTCCCGCTGAACAAGCCGCTCACTCCAGGCGGCCTAACCCTTACACAAAGGGAGAAAAGGGCGAAGAGGGCCAGGCCGGAGCGGGCTGCAGAGGAGGATGAATCGGACTCCTCCAGCGGCTTCATACTGCATGGTATGGGTAGCCGCTTGAAAGATCTCCATGGCAACCCCACCATGCAGTGGAGTGCCGACGGGGAGTCGGTAAAGGTTTCCACCGCCCTCCCGAACTGGGGGAAGGAAACTGTAAGCCGCCATGCCTCCGTGGCTGGCGTGGCTTTGTATGGCAGGCGCAACTTGAAGGCGCTGGAGAAGATACCTGCAGAAGACTTCTCGCGGTTTGCCGCGCAGGTCGGCGCGAGAAGCTTTGTTGCCAACCACTATATGGGCCTAGCCCATAGGCGGTTAGTTACAATTGAAGGCGACCTGCAGCGGCAACTCGCCGAGAAAGATGAAGAAATCGCACGGCTGAAGGAGTCGCATGCGGTAAGACATTACCTGATTTTTGCGGCTTAATTCATGAAGCCGCCCGAACTAACCTTTTTCTTTCCTTCGCAGTAAGTGTACGATCCAGCGAACTCAGCCTTTCAAGACGCGGTCTTTCCCCAGCTTGTCCAGGGGATCGACGGAGCGCTGAAACGCCTTCGAGATCAGGGCGGCCTCGCCCCGGGATTCACCGACTTCACCTGCGCCGACCTGTATCCACCTTTGAAGAAAAGGGTGGCTGCGGTTTATCGCGCGCTGAAAGGCAAGGAGAAGATTGGCGGAGAGGGCGAGGCAGAAGAGGAAGGGGAGGACAGCAGGAGCGAGAGTGCTTCTTCAAAGACCGGCGGTCAAGCGTCTGAGACCGCGCGGGTTGATGCCAGCTCGTCAGGGACCAGGGGCACTGGCAGTTCGCGTTCATCCTCGTCGGACAGCGGCGATTACTCGCCTTCTGAGATCGATATTGACGGTGAACCGGACTCCAGTACTCCTGCGTCCAAAAGATAGAGGCCGAATAGCTAGAATAGTTTACTTGTAAAAGTTTTTACATTTTTTGAGACCGCCGGTAAGATTTTGTAAACCGCGCGGTCTACCCCTTATACTTGACATTAGAAATGAAAACGTTTTACCTTTTGTGAGAATCTATTGTAATTTTACTTGCTTGTTTGAATATGCGGTTTAATCATTCTTACTCGTTTCCGACTTGAGAAATCTTATTTATGACTTCACCGAATAATAACTAACTTGCTGCGGTTTAACTCGAGTAGAATACCATTAACCAGATATACTAGTCTGCGAAATTATAATAATCCGATCATTCTTGAGCGTATATAGAGCAATAAGCCGGGCGGTTAGGAGACTATTTGCCAAGAAGACAAGGCAGTTCAAATGGCGATCGACAAGCCGCTCGGCTAAGGAGATAAACCGGATTGATATTGTAAAAACCAAGCCGAATGTGGCGGCCTGTTCGAGCTTTAATACGAAACTGGCTTCCAATAGGGAAAACTACTTAGCGATAGAGATAAACATATTGCGACTTCTTTATATTGCAAGCCGCGAATTGATTTGAATGAATACCATAAGCCGGCGGACTGAGCGGATAGGATAACTGGAAAAGTTGATATGCTATGATACTCTTTTGATCCGGCGGCATGATCTTTGTAAGCCGCGCGGATAATACATTTTGCAATTTCTGACAATATAAAAATGATACTGTTTGATTTTGCTGAATATGCTTTATTCGCTCGGTATTGCATTTCTATTCGATCGATTATAATAATATGCCATGAGATATCTGGACAATACACAAGCAGAATGGATGTGGAGATAAGAATAACTCGCGCGAATATATCTGATAAGTGATTTATGCATAACTCGCACGAATAATACTGATATCCGCTATAGTGAACTGAAGAGACCAACAAGCTCGCACGATTAATAATGACGTCTGCTGTATTGAGCTGAAGATAACCAAATAACTCGCCCGATTAATAACGATATCCGCGCGGTAAGAATAAATATCGGCAACTTCAAATATTAGACCAATTTAAGAAAACCAATTGGTCACAGAGATAACCGAGCGGTAAGAATAATGATATCCGCAACTTGCTGTTGGATAACTTCTATTCAGCCTTATAATGTCAAATTACCCGGGCGGATACTCTCTTTAGCCAGGATATGATAACCGCGCGGTCTGAATTCTGACCGCCAACTAGGCTTCTGCTTGAAGAAAAGAATACACTGCTCTCTTGCCTGGAGTACAGTTCAAGTCGATCTTCCGGGCAGGTGCGGCCGGAGTCACATTGCATTCCTCAGAGATCGACAAGACTGTGGGTCTCCTGCAGGCACTGCTTGAGAGTATCAAAGAGTATTCGAGGGTCGCATGCTAAGACGATCTGCGGGGCATGCGTGTATTGCTTCCCGCACAGACGCATCATAGTTGCAACGATATCCCTTACGTGGCGTGGTAGAGCTGACCACCACTCCGCTCCTCCATAATGCAGAAGTGGGGTTAGGTACTAGCCGGGATCCGCAATCTAGAACTCCACCGCATCAAGGCCGGTAAGCTCCCACTACACGGTGCGAAATCTCCCCGCAACACGTGGTCCTCGTGGTGTTACGCTAATGACAACGGCTCTAAAGGGGGATGTAGCTAGACTCGGCGATATCTCTTGATTCAGTGATCTTTTAATTTTTTGGGTTGCAAACCCATGATGACTTGCCAGGTGAGAGTACCGATGTAGAATCTCTGAAACAAAATATAACAATGAGTCATAATCCTTCTTAATAGAGCATAATAAGAAGAAACAAAAGACAGAAAAACATATTGGGTTAAGGGATTGATTTAAGATCGCTTTTGTCGTTGATGTTGACGCGTCTGCCAGCCTATGAATGAGATGTCTTTTTTAGATCATGCTACGGGATTCCTTTGATTTCTGCATTTTCACAATTAATTTGAGAGCTCTACAATCTTCTGTTAGATGACCTCTTTCCTTGTGATATTCGCAATATTGATCCATGCACCTGACTTGCCCGCGCGCTGCTCGAGCGGGTTTCTTGTGACTTGGCTCTTCCTCCCGTTGTTCGATCTGGGGGAGGTCTGACGAACTTTTTTGTCCTTTTTCCGAAACACGGGGCTTCTTCGAAACGGGAGGCCGAGTTGCCGAATACTCGGGCGGCCAGGCCGGGTAGGAGGTCGAATAGCTCGGCGAATAGCCCGGGAAGGTAGGCGAGTAGGCCGGCGGATCGACCTGCTTGCTGTCCGCTGGGGTCTGGTTGGCTGGCGTAACCGGAATGATTGCGGACTGCAAGTCTAACCGCTTATTGATTGCGGCTAGATTATAATTGATCGCGGCGAGCTGCCGGATCATCTCTTGGCGAGTTTGATTTTCTTCCCGGCGGGACTGCAGAAGAGCTTCCAAGAGCAGAACTTCGCTGGGGCTGAGGTTGTTCTGAACAGGCTGCCGGTCTGACATTGTATGGCCGCTGAACTTCAGCGACTAACCGAGATCTGAAGGCCGCGTGTTAACTGTTGATGCACGAAAAGCGACGGGGAAGACGAGCACCACCAGCTAACCGTTCGAGCACTAGAGGAAGAAATGGGGAAAAGACTGTCGGCTAGTCGGTTACTAGCGGCTAGGAATGGCGGATAAAACCGGGCAGAGAAAAGAGAGAAAGGGCCGCTACCAGCGGCAACACCAGAGTTCGCCCGCCGCGGCCTGAATGCCTCTCCTGCGGCGGGCTTTCCTTTTATAAGAAAATAAGCGGTTACACTTAGCGAAGAAGAAAGAAAGGAGGAAGCCGGCCGGACAATAGACCGCAAAGGACTAGAATCGAGGCCGCAGCTCTTAACAAGCGAGCTCTTGGACTCGAGTCAGCGTGCTTTGGGTGTACTCCCGCCCCCTATTTATAGGCTTGGGGGCCTGCCCAAATGGGCAGGGCTAAAATTACCGGCTGCCCGAGGTACAAGAGAGTCGGGCAGCGGTGATGGGAATCGAAAAGAAGAAAAACCAAGAGACAGGCCGCGCGGACTGGCGATCTTCTTCTGCCGAGCTGCAGGACTCGGCCACTGGGCAGGCTGGTCTGGACCTCTTCTGACAAGGACCTGGGACATAGGTCGCGCCCCTTGGGCTAGGATAGGCCGACCCCTAGATGACGGCTGGACTGGAGCTGGAGGCTGTCCGATGTAGAGGCCGCCCGGCTTGCCTGACGATAAGCCGGCTAGCTGATAACGGCGGCTAGAATGAACAAGCCGCCCGGACTTGAAAACCTGGAGAACTAGTCGCGGATTCCGGGTTAACACAAGTGTTTAAAGAGTAAAAAAGTAGAAACCTCAAGGTGTATGTGGATGATCTTTTGATTAAGAGTAGGTCTCTTCCACAGCACCTGGTAGATCTTGTAGAGACCTTTTCTACTCTACGAAGGCACAAAATAAAGCTTAACCCGTTAAAATGCATCTTTGGGGCAAGTAAAGGGAAGTTTCTCGGCCATCTCCTTACTCTTGAGGGTCTTGCCCCCAATCCTGATAAGGTTAAAGCCATCCTTAATATGACTCCTCCCCGTTCACCAAAAGAGGTTCACCAGTTAGGAGGGAGGTTGGCAGGACTCGGGAGGTTCATCTCTCGAGTTGGAGATAAAAGTGCACCATTCTTTAAGACTCTTCGGGGAGCGTCCAAGTTTCAATGGACAGAAGAGTGTTCCTTGGCCTTTGAGCAATTAAAAAAGCAGCTAACCTCGACTCCTTTACTCCAAAGCCCCGAGCAGGGGAGATGTTGTTCCTCTACCTAGGGGTTGGTCCCGAGGCAGTTAGTTCAGTTCTGGTCCGCGAAGAAAGCAGAAGGCAGTTCCCGGTCTACTATGTCAGTCACATCCTGAAAGATGCAGAGGCAAGGTACCCCATCCTAGAGAAGCTAGCTTTGGCATTAGTTATGTCTGCCCGCAGACTCCGACCATATTTCTAGGCTCATTCAATTCAGGTGGTTACTGATCAACCTTTGAAGAGTGTGCTAGAAAAACCGGAGCATTCAGGCAGGCTAGCTAAATGGGCAATTGAGCTAAGTGAGTTTGAAATTTCCTATGTGCCCAGAACAGCTATCAAGGCACAGGTGCTTGCAGATTTCCTGATTGATACGACAGAATCTAGCTCGGACCAGGCAGCAAGGTCTCCTTTAGCTTGGACCATTTATGTGGATGGAGCTTCTGGTAGAAACTCCTCGGGTGCAGGGGTAGTTTTAATAAACCCGAATGGCATCAAGCTTGAGCAAGCCATCAAGTTCTATTTCCCAGTAACTAACAATCAGGCAGAATATGAAGCTTTATTAGCCGGCTTGAGGCTTGCATGAGAGCTTGGAATTGATCACGTCCATATCAAGACTGATTCACTGGTAATGGCTTCACAAGTTCTTGGCAACTTCGAGACCAGGGAGCCAGTGTTGAAAAAGTACCTTGTGCTGGTAAAGATTGAGGTTGGCAGGTTCAAAAGTTTTACTATTGAGCACATCCCAAGGACAGAGAATGAGGAGGCCGACGTTCTTGCAAAGCACGGGCTCTCATCAGGAGGGACAACTTCTGAGCTTTTCCACCCGGCAGTGGAGGGGGAAGGGATAATGCAGATTGATCAATGCTCCTCTTGGATGGATCCGTTCATTCTCTACCTGTCAACTGGGAATCTACATCAGTCAGTAAAAGATAAGAAGAGATTCAGGTTGAAGGCAGCACACTATTACTTGATATCCGATATTCTCTACAGGAAAACCTTCTTGTCCACAATGGCAAGATGTGTTTCAGAAAGTGAGGTTCCCACCATTCTCCGAGAAGTGCATTCTGGCGAGTGCGGAAGTCATTCGGGAGCAAGAACATTAGAAAGAAGGATCCTGCGGCAAGGTTACTTCTGGCCTACAATGAAGAAAGACTCTGAGGCCTATGCAAGAAAATGTGTTCAATGCCAGAAATTCGCCCCTCTTCAGCATCAAGCAGCTCAATCTCTCAGATCGATTACAACCCCTTGGCCATTTGCTGTTTGGGGAATGGATCTCATTGGCCCCTTTCCCATGGCAAGTGGGCAGCGGCGTTTTATTATAGTTATGATCGACTACTTCAGTAAGTGGATTGAGGCTAAAGCACTGGCAAAGACAACAACCCAGGTCGTGAGGAATTTTATTTGGGGAGAGATAGTCTGCCGACATGGAATCCCTATGGCAATAATCACCGATAATGGACCACAGTTCAATAATGCAGAGATGACAGGCTTCTGCAGGCAGATCGGAACAGAGCTGCGCTTCGCATCAGTTCATCATCCCAGAAGCAATGGTCAAGTAGAAGCAGCTAATAAGCAAATCCTCAACTTGCTTAAGAAGAAAGTTCAAAATCTCAAGGGCAGTTGGGCTGATCAACTTCCCTCAGTCCTCTGGACCCTGAGAACGACACCTTCATCTGCAACAGGAGAAACCCCGTTCAAGCTTTCTCACGGGTCCGAGGCATTAATTCCTGTTGAGTTTGAAGTTCTGTCGCCTAGAGTACTGCTTGCCAGGCAAGGTACGAAGGATTGGCTTGAGTTGAACAGCGAGGAGATGAGGTTCGGTTTGGAGCATATCGAAGAGGTCAGAGATAAGGCTGCTATCAGGCAAGAGGAAGTTAAAAGAAGAATGGCCCGTTACTTCGATAAGAACGTAAGGATCAAACACTTTCAAGTGGGAGATCTGGTTCTTAAAAAGGTCGATGCTGCTGCAAGAGCCAGCTCAGTTGGGAAGCTTAATCCTAGTTGGGCAGGACCGTTCATTGTTAAGGAAGCACTTCAGAATGGGGTCTACCGGTTACAAACATTTGAAGGAGAAGATATGCCGCACACGTGGAGCGGAGATGACCTAAAGCGGTTCTTTTCCTGAACCTCTTTTCTTTTCTTCCTATGTAAACTCTTTAAGAGGTTCATTGTTAATAAAAAGTTCCTTGCTAATACTTTTATCAAGTATCTTTGTGTTTTAAATGTTGACAGTTAAATATATGGAGCAAGGATAACACTAAACGGTTCTCTCTGAACTCTCTATTTTATGGTTATACGAATCACTCAAAATTGATATTTGTCTAAATACTCATACTAACACTTCTTCGAATGCCTCTTCCTTCTTACCTCCTCGAGCAACTCCCGACAGTTGCTTGACACCAGGAGATATCGCCGTGTTCAGCAAAAACCTCCCCTAGAACCGTTGGTGTCAGCATAACACCACGACGACCACGTGTTGCGGGGAGATTTCGCACCGTGTAGTGGGAGCCTACCAACTCTAGCGCGGTAGGATACTGGATTTCGGATCCCGGCTAGTACCTAACCCCACTTCTGCATTATGGAGGAGCAAAGTGGAGGTCAGCTCTACGACGCCACTTAAGGGATATTGTTACAACCCAGATGATCGCACGGGGAAAGCAATGACGCTCCGGCCGCACCTACCCCCAGATCATCTCAGGGTTGTGACTCTCGAACACTCCTTGGTACCCTCAAGCAGTGCCTGCAGGAGACCCACAGTCTTGTCGATCTCAAAGGAAAGCAATGCCGCTCCGGCCGTACCTGCCCGAGAGATCGACTTAGACTGTACTCCAGGCAAGAGGGCAGTGAATTGAGTTATTGAGTCTGCAGATCTCGAGGTCCAGTGAGGGAAGCAATGCCGCTCCGGCCGCACCTACCCGCTTGGCCTCCAGACTGCGGCTTTCTTCTTCACAGGGGTTGTCATTATTGATGAAGTGCGGACTCTAGTTGTCTTATTCGCTCAGTCCGCTGTCCCTTGGGTTGATTCTGTAATTCATAACCTTGTGAGGAAAGCAATGCCGCTCCGGCCGCACCTACCCGCTTGGTTGTGAATTACAGATCATTTCTGATATTGTTTATTAGTGAAGTGCGGACTCCAGTTGTCTTATCCGCTCAGTCCGTCGTCCCTTGGTTGATTCGGTAGTCCATAATCTTGTGAGGAAAGCAATGCCACTCCGGTCGCTCCTACCCGCTTAGTTATGAATTACAGGTCATTTCTAATGTTGCTGACTGATGCAGTGCGGACTATGGTTTTCTAAATTCGCCTAGTCCGCAGAATTTGTTCGATGCATACAATGATTACTTAGAAAAAATTCAAACGTAAATATCTGCGGACGGTGACTCTAGTCCGCCAAGTAGACTGCTGCTCGCAGTTTGTTTTTTTGTTCTGCAAAGCGCGGACTGCCAACCGAACTCGTCCAAGCTCGCTTTACACGTTCTCTTTGCTTAGAATATTTTCATATTACAGCAAGCTGTAGTTATGCAATTTTCAGCAAGCTCTAAACATACAGCAAAGCAATGAAAAGATTTACATATAAAGTGCGACTTCAAAACATAAGCAAGGAAAAAAAAAGCAGAACATCTCAGATCAAAAATATCCTTTTTCTATTCATTCAAAAACATATTTACATGTCTTGGCAGGCTCGCGCAGAGTCCGCCCCCTTACATTAAAGAGAACCAAAAAATTACAATATATATTACTATTCTGTCCTCTGCTTCTTGTCCGCAGGCTTCTCCGGGCTCGACCCATCCACATCCACTCTAGGCGAGTAGCCGCCTGAGTCACTGCTGCTGCTGTCATCAGAGTGAGAAGCGGCTGAGGGTTCTGTTCGCGAGCTGCTCTCACCAGAGCTAGAGTTAGCGGACTGATCCGACTGACCTCCTTGCTGCTGACTTGAGGCCACGTCTTCAGCAGCTTCCTCGTCAGCGGACTCCTCCTCATCATCCTCGGCAACCGCTTTCCCCTTATCAGCTTGCTCGAACTCGGCAACCTTATCCTTTAGCTCCGGGAAAAGCTTCAGGAAAGGAATAGAGTCTACCCCAGCCTTCGCGTACCCATCGCTGATAACGCGCTCGAGCGCGACCTCGACGCTTTCCCTTACAAAAGGAAACATGGCCTTTTGAAAGTCTGGGTTGGTCACCTCATATGCGATCTGCAAAAGAAATCAAAACATCAGTCCGCGAAAGATAAGCAAGATTAACGACGGTTAACTAAGCACTTACGGCCTTGTCTTCTTTATATTGATTAACTTTTACACCAAGTCGCTTATTCCTTTCTTTCAGCGAATGGCTTTCCTTCTTATACCGCGCATTGTCCCTAAGCAGCTCGCGCGTAAGCCTGCCTAAGAAGTGGTTGGTGACGGCGGAGTTCGCACTGGCCTGCGCAGCGAGAAGGGGGAGGTCATCAGGTGCCACACCTTGCAGATCGCGAAGGTTTTGCTTCCCGTACAAGGCGGACAGGGCGACGTGGGCATGGCGAGATGGGCGCGGACTCCTCCAGGAGGGAAGAGCCGTTGATATGCGGACATACTTTTTCTTCTCATGCCAGTGGATCATGGGGTTGCCCCTCAGATCCTTTTACTTCTCGCCGAAGCCCGCAATGTCGAAGCTGCCATCGGAAGAGTAACCCGCGGCGGGGTCTCCATCTTCCCTCCTCTTTTTTGCGATTTCTTTTCTCCTTTCCCCTTGCGTAGGAGTTTGTCCGGCAGGCGCAATGGGCAGATTTGCGGGCACCGCCAAGGTCGCTGCAAGAGAGAAAGTTTGCTAAAATTCCCAGTTGTTGCGGATACAAACGAAGGTCGCAAAGACTTACTCTCTTGGCGGCTAACAGTATCCAGCCCAGGCAGCAGCGGGATGTAATAGTCGACATCCAGCCTCGGTCCATCAAGGAACTTGACGATGGCGGCCTCGGCATCGTTCAACCGCACGCTCTTGAAGTCAGCATCTACGCGCAGCTGCGGACTGGTATGAAGGAACCCCAGGTCGCCTTCAAAGATAAGATACCTGGAGGTCCAGTTGTGGATCTTGTTCGGCAAGCCCACAACTTTCATTCCCCTGCAGTAGAAGTAGATGATGCCTTTGTACTCGCGGTCTCCCGTCGGAGTGATGGAGCGAACAGAGAAAATTTTCCTGAAAATCTTCAAGGAAAATTCAACCCTCTCAGCTCGCAGGTAAGCAATGAAACTGCAGATGGCAACCATACTGTTCGGGGCAAGCTGGCTCGGAACCACCCCATAATGCTCAAAGATCTCCGCGACCTCCCAGAGCAGGGGGAATTTGAACCCGCAGTCAAAATGATCTATTGGAACTGCGAGCTGGGTAGCGGTTGAAAAATTCAGTCGTTCGTGGTGTTCGGGGAGCCACGCGAGTACGGGCGAGCCCGCCATGTGAACTTCCAAGAAAGCCTCCAGGTCGGCTTCGGTTAGCCTACTCCTTTTATGATCAGCAGCATGGAAGGCGGCTGCGGCTTCAGTGCGTGCGGATACCATGTTTTCAAACTGCAAGGCTTCAGCTCCCACTGTTTCCTATACAAAAAGAGATTGACGACCCTATTTATATAAAAACCGTCTGACATGACAGCCGTCAATCCGCTCAGATCGGTAAGCCAGTCCGCCCAGCTCGCTACTTCCCTGTTTTCCCTGCAATATCAGGTATTTCTCAAGGCTTAGCGGATTCAAAGCCAGTCCGCCCAGCTCGCTACTTCCCTGTTTTCCCTGCAATATCAGGTATTTCTCAAGGCTTAGCGGATTCAAAGCCAGTCCGCCCAGCTCGCTACTTCCCTGTTTTCCCTGCAATATCAGGTATTTCTCAAGGCTTAGCGGATTCAAAGCCAGTCCGCCCAGCTCGCTACTTCCCTGTTTTCCCTGCAATATCAGATATTTCTCAAGGCTTTGCGGATTCAAAGCCAGTTCGCTGAGCTCGCTTCTTTCCTGTTTTCCCTGCAAATAATTGCAAACTCACAGGAAATCCGCAGAAACCGCAGTTTGCCAATAAAACACCAGCCCGCATAACTTACATTCCACAACGGGATTATCCGAAAAAATAATAGTATGCAACAAGCAGAGTAGCATCACAGCACAAATACAATCATACAACAAAGAGGTTCAGCAACAATATTATACAACAGCTTAAAAAATAATAGAAAACAAATGTTTAGGCCTTAGCGCCTTCCGCGGTCTCTCAGAGCAGGTCGCACCTCCTCCTCCATTCCAACGTGAGCAGCCTGGTCGCTCCCTCGCAAGATCTCGCAGTAGAGCTGGGAAACCAGATGGTGCATGTTATTGAAGGTGCGGTGCATATGAGCCATGTCTCTGACTACCCGCGGAAATGGAATTAATTGAACTCCCGGGGTTGGATCTGCGACCACCGCGGGCTGCCCGCTTGCCGCAGGGGCCGATCCCTCCCCCACAGCAGGCTGAGACATTTGCGACCTCACCCCAGCGGCTTTGCTTACTTGCTTTTTTCCTTCTCTCGCCAAAGCCAAATATTTATTCCTATAATGTCTGACATATCCGCTCAGTCGATTTTTCTCCTTGTTCGCTCCTTCGAGTGCGGATAAAAGGCCGGCGACCTCGCTTTCTAGGATCTTTTCCCGCGCTTTGCTTTTCTTTAGTTCAGTTCGAAGCTCGCATAACTCTTCCTCATATTTCTTCGCTAACGGTGCGCTGCCTTCTTTAGCAGGCAGCTCCTCCTGTGCGAGCTCATCAGCAGTCCACGCCGCAGCCTCCGACACATTTGGTGGCGTGGGCACGATCTTGCCGACCTCGACAGAATCAGGCGTGGGCTTCTGAACTGCAACAAAAAAAGTAAAGTCGCCTCAGTATCCAAGCCGCAATAGTCCCAAAAAAAGAAAAAAGGGAAAAGGTTTTTATCCACTTTTGGTTATCTTCGCGGCGATCTGGCGACTATCAAGGATAGGTCGCCTCACGCGCTCCGGATCAAAAGCCTCTAGGCAACGCCTCCATTCACGGCGGACTAGTGCTCTTGTCTCGGCCAGCGATCTGCTCGAGGCGACTATGTCATCAGTTTCTGTAAGGATCTTGACTGGACGCGACTTTCGTGGAGGGAATTTGTACAACCAAGAGCTCTGAAACCGCTTGGTCACCGGCTGCAACTTACCAGATCGCATCATCTCGGCAGCAATCCGAAGATCCTCAGCCCGCTTATCTACCACGAGCTTCTCGAGGCCGCTTCAACCTTCGCCTTCATCATTGTGAGTTGCTCCTCGGTCTTCTCCCTCTCTTCAGCTGGAAGAAAAGAAGAAGGGTCGGCAAGATTTTCTCCTCTAGTTGCGGTATCAGGCTGCAGCACCTCCAGTAGAGAGCGATTTATACTCGCAAGCTGATCATTATCTATAGAGTCGAGTATCTCAGTGGTTGATAAGCTGAGCGTGGAGGGGGGATCACCTTCTGCGAGCAGAGGATCGGGGGTGACGAGATCATCTTGGACTTCCTTTTCTCGCGGCTTATGCTGCAAGCTCGCAGCTCCAATCCGATTAGAGATATTTTTCTCTTTCCTAACTTTCAACTTCTTCTCTACCCGCTCGGCGGCATTACTATCTCTCTTCCTCTTTTTCTCTTCAGGAGTCTTCTCTAAGTCGATGACGACCGGCTTTGTTTCGGGAACTGAGGTTGGAGCGACAGTCAGCGCCAAGGAAGATACTGGCTCTACAACTTGCTTTTTGATGGAACTTTTGGCCGCGTTTTCGGCGGACTCCTTAGCTCGCTCCTCGGCAACCTCCTCTCCCCTTTACACTATCGGCTCGCCAGCAGGAAACTTCTCCTCGATCCCCTGCTGCTGGACTTTCGGCGATGAAACTTCCTTATCCGTTTCTATCCGCAGCATTATAGTCCCGGAAGGAGAGCGATGCACCTCCATGCTGGAACAGTTCGCAGGGTTTTGGTCAGAAACGGAGGGCGGATTCGGTTTCTCCCATAGAAGACTTAGAGGAGCATTCGTAGTCTTTTCAGTATCGCGGACTGGATCTTGCTTTGCCCGGACTTAACTCTCCCCCTGATGGCGGGAAGGCACATCTTTTCGATGGCTCGATTTCTTAGGCCGGGAACTCACTTTCGGCTTCTCAATCGGAGCAGCGAGGTTGCCGAAGAAGTTTCCTAGCCTTGCCTTGCCGGACTGGAAAGTTGAGACCGCAAGTGGTGAGTAACGACCCGTCGCGCAGACAATTCTGACAGAAGACAGGGCTTCCGGCAGTATTTATAGCACAAACAGCATTAGTGATAGTTGCGGACTCAGCGGTTAAGGAAACATTTTCGGAATTTTCCAAAACTCAAAAATGTGCGGGGATTATGTTAACCCCAGAATCCGCAACATTTCCAGCTAGGCATCTTGCCCTTCCCTCGCTGCACTCAAGTGCTCAGTTCGCCCAGCTCGCCAGTTGACGTGGTCCGTCACCTAGGCGGACTCCAGCTATCAATCCGCTCAGGTCGCCCTCGGTTCCCAGCTCTGCTAGATCGACGACCTCCAATCGACGAGTCAAGCTCAGTCCGGCGAGCTCCGAGTCAGGCTGCCTAGGTCGCTCAGGTCACAGCTAATTTGAAAGAACCGCGCTCGATGCAACCAAGGGAGGTCTCCAGCTCGCTGGCCCAGTCCACCGGTCCAGCGCGGACTGCTTGTTCCTTCTCTTTTTTGATTCCCGTCACCGCTGCCCGGCTCTTTTGTACCCCGGGCAGCCGGTTATTTTAGCCCTGCCCGCTGGGGCAGGCCCCCAGCCTATAAATAGGGGGAAGTGGTGCACTCAAAGCACGCTGACTCGAGCCCAGGAGCCCACTTGTTAAAGGCTGCGGACTCGAATCTCTGGCTTTGCGGTCTCCGGCTTGTTTTCTGCTTTGCTTTGCTTTTCCCTTCTTGTAACCCCTCCTTTGCAATCAAAAGTAAGCCCGTCGCAGGAGAGGCATTCAGGCCGCGACGGGCGAAGTCTGGTGTTGCCGTGCTCCACGGCTCTTGCTTTTCTGTTCCTTTTCTAGTCCGCCAAGTAGACTGCTGCTCGTAGTTTGTTTTTCTTTTCTTCCCTAGGTGCTCGAACAGTTAGCTGCTGGTGCTCATTTTCGCCTTCGCTTTTCGCGCATCAACAGCGTGATAGCGGTTTTATTCATTTTGCAGTCCCTTCCAACAGGAGTCCTCAGGATCGGGTGACACACCCTAGGTCACGCCCAGGGAGGGCGTGATAGGGGGGCGTGTCAGGTCATTTTTGACGAATTTTCTGAAAACCTGCAAAAGGACAAGAAAATGTTAGTGGCAATAATATTTACATAAAAATGATAAAAATAAACTAATAATAGACATGATTTGTACAATATAAAATAGAAAATACGATAATAGTTTAGGCTACAAAACATATTATCACACTTACTCGGCGAAGCCAGCTCAAACCCAGTCCGATCCTTGACTCCACCACCACCCCCAAGGTGGCAACCTCGTGAGCATTTAGTCCTTTAAGTCATAGCCTAGACTCAATCTCCAAATCATCAGTAAGTCCCACGTTAACTTTAGGTCACTTTAACCAAAACAGATGGAGCGGGTAGGGTTCCACAAGCCCGTTGCTCACCCTGTCACGGCCCTTTGGCCTTTGACGCAGGCCCCGCTTCACCTAGTCCCAACTTTCGATCAAAAACGGTGCATAGCCCCGCTATATACCAGGTTGGCTCCCAGGCCACCGAAATGGCAGAAATGTGTTTCCGCCCAGATTTCTGGGTGCACCATGGGGTTAATCCCCAAGATTCCCTGATGCATTCTAACGCATAGCAACCTGAAAACAAAAAAAATGCATGGAGTCTTCTCCGGCTAACAATGCATATAAAATCATCACCGATCTAGAATAATATGTATGGGTAGACTTCATACATCATGCATATGTCCGTACTACGATTTCGGACTATAACAAGGGGGACTTTACATATCTACCCTAAGGAATACCACAAACTCACCGCACACTCGCGGGAGCAGGTTTTCCCATGCAAAGGAAGAAGAGCATCACATGTTTAAGATGAAAATCGTTAGCCTAGCATTTCTCTTTGGCGCCATGGAAAACTACGTGGATGAAAAGCACTGCAACAATCTTGCCTCCGTAGATCTGGGCACGGTACTCAGTTTGGCGCTCTGAATCTTCTCCGGCGGGAGGATCTTCCTCTTCCTCAAAACTCCTTTCTCTCCCTTCTCTCTAGATTTTAGAAAGAGAATGGCTAAGTGAATGTGAAGGTTTAAACCCCCAATCCCGGACTTAACCTAGCATAGAGATCCCTGGGCCATTAGATAACAAAATAAGGAAACGAACGGCTGCGATTCAACATGAAATTAAACTTCCTGGGCCGAACACGCATTGCAGCACGCCCGTGTCCAAGGCAGTTTCACTCATTTGCAGTCGAAACCGTCGCATCCCAAAAAGAACACAGGAATTCGACACGCCCGTGTCAGGCTTGACATGATCGTGTCATACAGTACACACCCGTATAGCTGGGCGTGTTCCTCCATCGACACAAGTCCAAAACGACCAGAGCACGACATGGCCATGTGACATGCCCGTGTTACATGTCGTGTGCTAGACACGCCCTGAGACACCCCCGTTTCCCAGGCTGTGTAGCTGCCTTAGCACAACTCGCCAAACGACCCGAGCAGGACAAGGTTATTCAACACGCCCGTGTCGAATTTGACGCGCTCGTGTCGGACCCGAAAATGCCTGGGCTAAGGCTGTACGTCATCACTCAACGATCATTGAGTGAACGGCTTTGAGTGCCTGACACTCCCTGGGACACGCTCGTGTCCCAGGCCGTGTTCACTGCCCCGACGACCGTTGACTACAATTTCGTCGACCACACGACCATCGCCGAACCCGAGCATGACACACTCTGGGACACGCCCATGTTCCAGGCCGTGTCACCTCTACCAAATCCCAGATTTGGCTCAAAACACAACCTGTCACTCTTTTGAGTTTCGGGGCATTACAAGTAAAACAGAGATTCTGGGGGTTGTAGAGTACCAAAAAGTGTGATCTAAATCTCATTGGAAAGTCCATACCAAGTGATACAAGTTTGATGTTTACCACTTAAGCTGAATCTTCTCCTAAGGTCCACAAAAAAGAGAGCAAGGAAGTGTTGTCCAAGGTGTGACAGATTGTATTTTATTAAAATCTAAAATATAATATAAAATCATCATCTTAGCACAGATCTTGATGCAGATCAACGACATCTGGTCATCCCCTACCTCAAGACAACGGGTGGGATCAACCTAACCTGAAGCAGAATCAAAGTCAATTTCCAGGCCACCTGAGCTTCTTCAAGGCCAGCCACCACCACAATAACCTCCATTGAGGTTAGGGCTATCGAAGGGCGGTGGTCCGGCGGCCTGAGGTGGCCGGAATGTAGATCCCAATCAAGCTTTCAAGTTTGCGGATTTCTCTCCAATCTCACATGGGATAGGGCTGAAATGTACCTGATTTTTCTAATAACTGGATCAAGATGCTAACACATAGGGAATGGGGAGGAAACACACCTGAATTAGAGCTTGGCGACAAGTATTTTTCCTGTATTCCAGGGAAGTGGTGGTTTCTGACAAACTTGCTCCAGAAAAAGCTCCTATAACCTATTTCATCAGGGAAAAGACTGGCTCGACTCCTCAGGGAATTGGGAAGGTGGTGAAGGGTTCACTTGGGGTTGGTATGAGCTGTATAATAGATTGCCATTAATGGGGTGGTTGGCCAGGCATAAGATGCACCTCCTTACTGCCAGTTTGCACTCAACCAACACAAATTCGGCTAGAAATTAACAAAGGAGCGCAGTAATGGGCATATGAGAAGGAAAGGAGGGTCATGTAGCATCCAATCAACCATTTCCTCTTTGTGCTCATCCAGAATTGGGTGAAATTCCCAATTTACCCCCTTGCATGTCTCCTCCCTCTAAATCCTGTGGGTTTGAGGTGTAATTTAGCATGTGGATTACAGAGTGGGCCTTATACCATGTTCCCAACCAATTGAAATTGGGCTCGGCACCGAAATTCCTCTTTTAGGCAAATATTTGACTAGGGTTGACTTGGATAAATAAATAAGTTGACTAGCCCCACTTATTGGTCATGGGTCCCATGACACCTTCCAATGTTTGTTGGGACATGGTGAGGCCTTGTTGCGGCAAATTGACCCATATGGGTGTGATTTGACTTAAATTGGCCTATGTTTGACTTTCGTCAAATTGGGTGATTTGGTTGACCCAATACTAATGTCAATGGTTAATTAACTCAATAATGCGGTTAGAAGAGTGGTGGTGAGGTCCATGTGACCAATTTATTTCTAATTGAGTCATGTTATGGTTGAATTAGGCTATGTTGACTCAAAGTTTACTTATTGTTAATATCATGGAATTGATTGAGCTCAATGCATTATTATTAACCTAATGACCTCCCTTAGTGGTTAGAGGGGTATGAGTGAGGTCAATTTATGCTTTTGATTTCAATTTGAGGTGAATTGACCTAGGTTGCCTTGTATCCCTTTGGGTGCACTAGGTGAGGGGGCACCTTGCCAAATTGGGTCCAAGGGTCATCTTCTTGCCCTATCTCACATATCATGCCATATGTCATGACCTAACTCGCACTAGGGGTCTTGTATGATTGAGGATGTTACAAATAAAAAAAATAAAAAAATAATTTCATCCCTGAAATTTACCTATGGGACTACATGGTTCCATGCATAATGAATAAAAGGTAAACTTCAGTCAGGTTAGGTTGTACCTCAAGCAAAGTGTCCCGAATAGCGTTGCTAAATAAGATCCAATGGCTCTAGTACATGCTCCTCCTATACATGGTTAGACCACGAGACTTTGATCAATGGAATCTTCTTCAGCAGTAAGACCCGAACATCGATATCCACAATCCGGATTGGCTCCATATGAACAAACCAGTTAGATTCTATTAGCTTTGAAGTAGATTATATGTGCTACCTAGGACGAAGTAGAGTTCTCCGAATTGAAGCAACATAAAAAATGTCATGCATGTTTGCCAATTTTAATTCAAGATCCATCTTGTAAACTAAGTGAAAGTCTTTGTTCAAGAGTAGCTACACACCTACAGGGGGGAGGGGGTGAATAGTTTTTCAAGTCCTTTTTGAACAACTTTTTTTACTTTGTTTGAGTTGTAAGTAAGATTGAAATGTTGCTTTAAAGAACAATAAAAAGAAAGTAGATTTTATAGTGGTTTCCCTATCTAGGGTGCATCCACTTTCCACCTTCACCTATCTAGCAGTGAGCTAGATTCAGCAAACACCTCCTTTATGTTGGCTCCTTGAGCTTACACCTCAGATCCCATAGGATCCTACACCTCAGAGAGAAGCACACTTCTACAACTCAGAGTATTACAACTCATACAACTCATATTATATCGACTATTACCTCAGGCTGAACAACCCTATACTCAGAGATATCAGATCTCCTACCTCAAATCTACACAGAGATCCTACCTCAGGCTAAACATCCCTACCTCAGATCCTAAATAGGATCCTAAAGCTCAAATACTTAACTCATACACTCAGCCTTTATAATACAGGCTTACAACTCAGATTAATAGATAATCTTACAGATTGAGTAATGTTTGATGATGATTGACTCTAAAGAAATAGTTCTCTCAGTTTTCTTTCTGAACTGAGAAAAGCCCAGTCCTATCTTCTTCACAGCACCAAGACTATTTATCTTTAGAATATTTTATCTTTGGCTGAGACGACAACTGCATAGCTCTGTTTCTTCAAGACTTAGATGTATCAGTGTTGAGTGCAAAGGTCTTGATGATGAAAAACAAATTTTTAATGCTCTGCTTCTCCTTCTCTTACAAAAAAAAGCATTTTTTGTACCTTCTGTTGAAGAC
Organism: Platanthera zijinensis; assembly: GCA_039513925.1. Lineage (NCBI taxonomy): Eukaryota > Viridiplantae > Streptophyta > Magnoliopsida > Asparagales > Orchidaceae > Platanthera > Platanthera zijinensis. The sequence goes on along the minus strand of CM077082.1, from coordinate 168,366,311 downwards.
TTAGTGATTTTATGTTTTTTTCTCCAATCAACCAGCTTCTATCTGTATTTCACAAACCTTTTGTAAATCCCAGTGAGAAGGATTTTTCAAGCTTGATCGAGAAGAAGAATCTGGCAAAAGGAATCCCCTTTTAATTTATCTATAAGGTCCTTTTAGGTCCCTCCATCCAATGGCTCTTTTCTCTGTATGGGAAAGCTTAAATGGAATGCTGTAAAGTACCTTTAGCTTTAATTGATGTATGGAGGTCATTCATCGTTATTTGTCTTCTAGCGCATAAATCCCGATATATTTAAATTATGGATGATATCGGCATGACAATGCTTATGGAGTTGGTAGTTTTTAGTCATAGGCGTTGAGTGTTGACTCAATGCAAAAATACTTAGTATAAAATCTTCTTCCTAAGATGTTGAGTGAGTCTTCATCACTCAATGTATCTGACTTGTACAGCCATACTGGTAAGGCGTTGAGTGAACCTTCATCACTCAATGCTTTTGGACTTGGTGGAATTCTTCTTGTTGAAGGTGTTGAGTGAAGTTTCTATACTAAATGATTTTGGGCTTTGCTAAATTTTTGATTAGTAATTGAGTGATCCGTCTTCACTCAACGCTTCTGTACTTAGGCAGAATTTCTTTTGAGTAGGTGTTGAGTGAACTGTCTTCACTCGATGCTTCTATCTTTAGACATATTTACATTCAGCAATACTGAAGCATTACTGTCTGTTACCATATCAACGCTTTTAGACTGCTGGTATTAAGTGGAGTGTGTTCACTGAATTCTTCCGGACTTAGCTCATTGTCTGCATTTCCAGCATCCTTTCTTGAGTCCAACTATCGTTGTGACCGTAGCAGCCTGTCAAATCAATGAACATTAGACAACCTGTATATAATGAACTCCGAACATATATCAGATACAATCCTGCATATACCATTGAAATGCAGGACTTCTTTAAATCTAGTACAATGTGATTAATAGACCCTGCAATCTCCCCCTATTTGAAGACGTCAGAACTCAAGTCAATTATATACACAGCCACATGAAGGAGATAAACATTCACAAAAAACAAGAGCAATAATCGACACATAATCAAAATTTTGCTTAACATTTAAAATGATAATTATGAGCAGATAGTGCGCTAATAATAAAGTTCATATTCTTAGATCCCTAAGGATCCTAATACATCAATCATTTTAGGTTTCTTGTTCTTTAATGACTATGCCCCTGCTTGGTTTCTTAGAAACCATCTCATCAACATCAATCTTCTTTTGCTTTTGTCTTTCAAAGTAGTTGTAAGGTTTTGGAAAGTACTTGCTTGGATCAAGAGCATATAGTGGCACTGCACCTATCTTCTTGTCTCTTCGGAATTTTAACCTTACCTCTTCATTTCTTTCCATCTTAGCCCATTTTAGTAAGCTATATAGCTTTTCCCTTTCATTTTGTTTTCTTTGATTTGATCCCACGCTGACAAAATGATAGTCCTTGATTGAGGACTCCATTTTTCAAAGTCAATCCAAGTTTTCATCTCTTCTCTGTATCTCTTTTTTGCTTAGCCTTATTTCTTCATCATCTTTAGCACCAGACTTGCCTTTGGCTTTTGATATTTGTTTAGTAGCTGGGCTGAAGGTTGGAATATCAGTAGTAGTAGAGGGTTTAACACACTGATCACCATATTGATCACCATACTGAGCACCATCAGTATGTTCTTCTGGAGGAGGAATAGGGACATTGTCATATGAAAATTATTCTAGTCCCAATGAACCCCAGATGACATTGGTGACTCAGACAACATTTTTAGTATTTTCATTGATCATTGCTTTCTCCCCCTTTATGACTTTTCCATAAAAAGTTATAGTCAGGGAGTTCTTGGCCTGAGAAGTATTTTCACCCAGAAAATTTACCCTTTTAGTAATATGTTTCTTGACCTAAAGCATGTGATCATCAAGAATCTGTGTGCATGCATCTATCCTCTTCTTTAGAGTGATATTTTGTGCATCCATCAATTTCTTTTGTACATTATGGACCATTTCCATATTGCTTGATGTAATGTTTTGATTCTCTATGATGTCATTCTGCTTTAGTCTTATATCCTGAAGTTTACACTTAGTGTATGTCATAGTAGGAGCAGTCCTCATGAAGAATGCAACTGTGTTGGCCTTTAGTAAGTTCACTTCAAATCTGATGAACTTGATGTGCTCTTTGATGGAATCATCAACATAATGTTCTAGATATCTCCTCTGGTCATCTAGTAGACTTTCAGTTTGGCCAAGAATATAGAGGACATTAGATCAGCTTGATGAGATGCCTGTTGGAAGCAGACATCATCATCCTCTTTCCTTGTTCCTTCCCTTATTTTTGAGTCAGCCATCATATATTTAGAAGAATGATCAGTAACATTAGTCTTTAGCTCATCAACCTCAGGTACACCATCCTCAGAGATGTCAATGACATTTTCAGTTGCTTGAGAAGGGAGCTTTGTTGGAATCTTACCCTCAACCTCAACACATTTCAGTGGGATTTGTTGGTCTTCAGCAACTAGAGTCAACATATTCTTTTCTATTGTAACAAGAACATTCTCCCCCTCAGCCCGAGGTCAGAAAAGCGTCACCTCAAGACCATCTATAACTTGATTTATTCTCCTTTACATATTCTCCAAGAAGGAATCAAGATGGTCTAATACTAATTGAACTTGCTCCCGCTCAGAAGGAGCATCTATCTGGGTAGTCTCCCTCTCTCAATGTTTGCATAGATTTTGTCCACTATATTTTCAGTCACTTGTTTATGAACTCTACTGGGATGTCTTCAGACATAGAAGTACTTCCAAGTTTAATCCTTGTTGTAGGTTTTGAGGATATAGAAAACTGATCACTCACATCTCTTCTAGTGTCATCAGAAGAGTCAGACAGTCGTGGGTCATGAGGTTCCTCATCTATACACTTAGAGGAGCTGCTCTCATAACTTTCTTCAGAGATGATTATTGCTTTTTTTCTTCTTATTACTTGTTTGTTGGTGTGTAAGCAACACCATGTCCCATCTGTCAAACATTGTAGTGTCCAAACTTCTCATATGATGTATATTTTTTCCTAGCCTCACATTGAGGATCCCTACAACAGAGACATGGAAGTATAAGGATAGAATTAATCCCAAGTTTGCCTCTGGAACATATTCCACAATTCTATTAAACATTACCTTTCCCCAGTCAGTTCTTTTGGATAGAATTATAATTGTTATTATCTCAAACATTTTCCTGGATATCTTGTTATGGGACCCTGTTTTGCAGATCAGAGCTTTGCGGATAACATATGCTATAAACTTTCCTTTATGATTCATTTCCTTTCACAAAATAAAGTTAGTGGTGTGCTTTGAAAGCCCACACCACTTGAGGGCGGATTTCACATAGTCCTGATATAGTTCATCTTCTTCATCTGACGGCATGAACTTGGTCAGATTTAGGGATTTGCTTAGTATCCTGGAAGTGATCTTGATCTTGTTTCCACTGATTGTTATCTTGATTTTATTGGAGGATGAGTCGATAATAGCATTCGAATAGAGTTCCAGAACATCTCGCTTCCATATCGAACTCGGCTCTGACCAGAAAATTCTAAGTCTAAGTGGAGAACTATCTGGACTTATTCTTGTGCATCCTTGAATTCATTCCTTACTAATTAAAAAAAATTCGAAAAGGAAATATATTCAATTTGGTTCCCTTGAACCTTTGAATTTCTGTAGTTTGCTCGATATATCTATTGGATTTTGCTATACATCACAACATTTGTGCAAAGTGGAATAAGGAACAAGAAAACCCAAAAGAAATACAGATCTAGCGATGAACATTGATCAAAATTAATATGGCTGAAAGTATTTAGATTCAAGAGTAGCTAACACCTAGAGGGGAGGGGGTGAATAACTTTTAGGCCTTTTTATATTTTCCTATTTTAGGTGTGTTGTGATTTTTTTATATTTAGCTTTTAAGATAATCAACAGTAGCACACACAAGATTTATAGTGGTTCCCTAGATTATGGGTACATCCACTATCCCTCCCACCTTTCTAATAGTTTGTTAGACAAGGCACTTATCCAAAACTCGGCTCAAAAGAGCTTACAACTCAGATCCCTCAGGATCTCTCAGTCTCCTCCAAGACTTACCTCAGACACAAAGCACTACAACTCAGAGAAAGCTTTGCTCCTACAGCTCACTGATCCAAAGTTCTCCTACCTCAGACCAAGTTAATAGTCATACACTCAGGCTAGGAGGATAGCCCTACAACTCAGAGATATAATCTCCTACCTCAGATATAAACCAGATCCTACCTCAGGCTAACAACCCAACACTCAGATCCACACCAGGATCCTACCTCAGGCAAAATGCCCTATAACTCAGATCTAGTCCAGGATCCTACCTCAGGCAAACGTCCCAACACTCAGATCCATACCGGGACCTTACCTCAGATTCATAGCTTGAATCCTACCACTCAGATCTACAAATGATCCTACACTCACCTTTATAAAATAGGCTTACACTAAGATCTGTTAAGATCCTACTTGATGAAAGGTCTGTTGTTGATGATCTGACCCCAGAGAAATATTCTCTGTGACTTCTTCCTTCTGTTTTGAGAAAACTCAGCTCAGCTTTCTTCTTCACAGCTTCAAGAAAATGTTCTTCAAAAATGATCAGGTAGAACTGTGAAGATGCTGCAGCTAGGGTTAACCTTGGCTGCTTTATCTTCTACCTCAAAGAAGTTTCTCTGAACTTGTTGTAGCTAGGGTTAGCCTTGGCTGCTTCTTCTTTCTCAGAGATATTTCTCTGAACTTATTGTTGAAGGTCCTTCTTCTGAACTGAAGTAGCTCAGTCCAGACTTCTTCTTCACAGTTCCAAAAAATGTTATTCAGAAAAGATCAGCGAGAACTGTGATGATGTTGCAGCTAGGGTTAGCCTTAGCTGCTTCTTCTTCTACCTCAGAGAATTTTCTCTGAACTTCGTGTAGTTAGGGTTAACCTTGCTGCTTCTTCTTTCTCAGAGATGTTTCTCTGACCTTGCTGTTGAAGGTCCTTATTCTGAACTGAAGTAGCTCATTCCAGACTTCTTCTTCACAGTTCCAGAAAATTTTCTTCAGGAAAAATCTACTTGAACTGTGAAGTAGCTAAAACTAGGGTTATACCTTGGTGCTCCTTCTTTCTTAAAGAGTTTCTCTGAACTTGCTATTATAGGTGAGAATTGCAACAAATATCTTCTTGAACTCTTAGATCAAAAGTTTGAAATTCTTCTTCAGGCTCTGCAATAGTGTCGAGAGGAAGAAGATGAAGTCCATCCCCTTTTTGAAAATCGATCCCAAAAACTATCTTCTTCTTACTGATCAAATTCCTTTTATTCCCAATGTACAACGGTTGTTTGAGTAGTGGGACCCGCTGTAGTTGTTGGCTGCAACTTACTTTTGCATTAAATGTAGTATAGAAGGCATGCAACACCGTTTGTCTTGTATTATAGACTTCCCACAACAATTTGAACTTCTGCGGACGTCATCACCTGTGGACTTAGTCAAAAATAGAAGATTCATCATAGGCGTTGAGTGAATAGCCTTCACTCAGTGCCAAAACACTTAACAAATTTTCTGTACCATTAGGCGTCTAGTGATTAGTCATCACTCAACGAATTATAGACTTTTGCAGTCTTAACTCATTAGGCATTGAGTGAACCTTCATCACTCAATGCATTTAGACTTAGCCAATATTTCTTTTGTGGAAGCATTGAGTGAACGACCTTCACTCAATGCTTTTGTCATTAGACAAACTTTTTGTTGATATCCGCTGAGTGTGTTGAGTGAGCCTTCAATACTCAATGCATACTTGACTTTCATGTCATCTTGATGAGGCGTTGAGTGAACAACCTTCACTCAATGCTTTTGTACTTAGTTTATTTTCATCTATATGAAGGCGTTGAGTGAGCCATCTTCACCCAATGCTTCTGTCTTTGCCTGTCTTCTCAATGAGGTGTTGAGTAAACTTCCTTCACTCAACGCTTCTGTACTTAGCTGATTTGTCTATTGAGTTGGTGTTGAGTGAACAGTCCTTACTCAATGCATTTTGACTTAGACCGATTTTCTGTCTACATCTTCTGAGTCTTTGACTGAAGTTTGTTCTGTCGAAGCTTTCTAAGCTTGGCATTGAGTGAACTAGCTTCACTCAATGCTTCTGGACTTAGCCAGATTTCTTCTCAATTTCTCTGGCTTTGACAGTATAGAGCTCTAATCGACGCTTCTTTCTTCAAGTGTCGAGTGAGTTGTCCTCACTCGATTCTTCTAGACTTAACCAGAAATCTTCCTTGCTAATGCTGAAGCTTTGATAGTTTGAGGTTTACTCAACACCTCTTGTTATATGGCGTTGAGTGAACTTCCTTCACTCAATTCCTGTAGACTTAACCGAAATTCTGCTTTGTCAACAGTTAGGCTTTGACTTCCCATACTTTACTTAGTGTTTTTTTGACATATGGCGTTGAGTGAACTGCCTTCACTTAACGCCTGTGAATTTAGGCAAATTTCTTTCTTCCCAGTATTCTTCCTTATTTCCACCTGTCAGTGTTACTTAGACAACCTGTCTAATCATTGTGACAAAGAACATTCTGCACTCATTAAACTTTGAACATGCATCAAATACAACTATGGGCATAAAATGACTTGTTTGACTTCTACAAATCTAGGTTATTGTGATCAATGGACCTAACAATCTTCCCTATTTGGAAAAGTCAAAACCCATAGTCAAAACTCTTAATCAATGATATACACCATCATAGGGAAGATAAAACATTATATTTGAAAAAGAGTAACAAGTATAATGAGTTATTGGTTAACACATTTTACCTGCTTGCATAGTGATCATCACTTCCTACTCCCCCTAATCGCTTCCTAGTCCTGCTCATTTTATTCTTCCCCTTTTTGACTTCTTGAGAAGCAACTATAGTCAAGGAGGTGCTAACCTTCTCTATTTTCCTGATCAATTCATTCTTTGATTATCTTCTTCACCTTCATAGCTTTGACTTCTCAGCAGTAACATTCCATCTCACACTTAGAGAAGTTTTTGACTATGTCATAAATAATCTCTAGCGCAGGGAGTTCAGAGTTAATCTCCCCCTAAGTCTGTACATTATCCTTAGAACATACAGATTAGCAGTGTTGATCTTAAATTCCACTATTGCAGTTGCTTGCTCCTTCTCAACAGGAAGCTGAACCTATTCCTGCAAGTGATGGACTTGCTCCCCCTCAATATAAGCTTCTTCTATCATCCTCTCTAATATAAACTTTAGTCCATTTCAGTCTTGAAACCACTGAAAGTCTAAACAACCTGCAAGAAGTAGTAATTACTGCAACAAAAACAAAATAAGGAGCAATTGAAGCTATACAAAGTTCAACATACCCAACTCAAACTTAAAGGTGTTGAACCCTACTTCATATAGTGTTTTAGTGAAGATGTTAGCCACTTGCTTATCTGTAGGGACAAAAAAAAGACTTATGTCTTCACATTCCACATGCTGTCTAATAAAGTGAAACCTAATCTCTATGCGCTTACTCCTGCTGTGTGAGACAGGATTCTTAGCAATAGAGATTGTACTAGTAGAATCACAAAACAAAGGAGTTTTACTTATCTTGATGTTGTAGTCCTGGAGCTGATGCTGGAACCACAGGAGCTTCCTGCTGAGATATACTCTGACTCAGCTATTGAGATAGCCAAACTTGTCTGCTTCTTGCTGCTCCAAGATACAAGTCTTCCACCCAAGAACTGATAGGTGCCAGATGTGCTTTTCCTATCCTCTCTATAACCTGTAAAATTTGTATTTGAATAGCCAGTTAGTTCAAAATTCCTATTCCTATGGTACCATAGGCCAAGATATGGTGTGCCCTTAAGATATCTCAAAATTCTCTTAGTAGTAGAGTAGTGAGACTCTTTAGGGCTTGTCTGAAATCTAGCACAAACACATGTAACACACATGATGTCTGACCTACTTGCAGTAAGATATAGGAGGGAGCCAATTATCCCTCTATATAAAGTTTCATCAATAGGTTTCCCTGCCTTATTTTTGTCTATAGACACACTTCACCCCATTGGAGTTTTCATTATGGAGGCACTCTCCATTCCAAACTTTTTCATTAACTCCCTAGAGATCTTAGACTGAGATATGGACAATCTATCTTTAGTCTGCCTTACTTAGAGGCCCAAGAAGTACTTAAGCTCACCCTTACTGCTCATCTCAAATATCACTTGCATAAGTTTGGCAAAATTCTTGCAAAGGTTATCAGTTGACCCAAATATTATCACATCAATATAAATTTTTACTAGGATGATCTTGCCCTTAGGTTCCCTTAGGAATAAGTTTTGTTTATCTTCCCCATTGATAATTTGTTCTCAATGACAAAGCTAGAAAGGGTCCCATACCATGCCCTAGGGGCTTGCTTCAACCCATATAAAACTTTCCTAAGTTTATATATATGATCTGGAGAGTTAGAACTAATAAAACCTAATGGATGCTCAACATAAACTTTTTACCTTAAATCACTGTTCAGGAAGGCTGACTTCACATCCATCTGGTAGACTTTAAATCCCTTGTGTGCAACATATACAAGGAATAATCTGATGGCTTCCAATGTGGATACTGTTAACACCAGAATCCGCAACGTATTCAGCAGGACAGATCCTCCACCTCCACTTTTGGCGGACTCGGTTTCTACAGTCCGCACAGGTTGTCAAGACCGTGCAGATCCAGGCTCTAGTGGCGGACTCAGTTTCATGTCCTTCCAAGTCGCCCAGTCAGGATTACAATTCTGGCCTCCTTCAGCAGCGGACTCGATCCTCCAGTCCGCCCAGGTCACCCAGCCTCAGGTGATCAGCTTCCCAAATCGTCCGCCAGCTCTTCAGGCTGACTCAAGCGTAAGCCCGTATAGGTCGCGGCCCTTCAGCCAGGATCGCGCCATATAGCCAGACGGAAGCTCCAGCTTGCGAGCCCAGTCCGCCCCTCTTGCGCGGACTAGCTAGTCTTTTCTTTTTTGATTCCCGTCACCGCTGCCCGGTTTTGTTGTACGTCGAGCAGCCAGTTATTTTAGCACTACCTGTTTGGGCAGACCCCAGAACCTATAAATAGGGGGAAGCAGTGCACCCAAGGAACGCTGACTCGAGCCCAGGATCCCATTTTGTAGAGGCTGCAGACTCGAATTTCGGACTTTGCAGTCTCCAACCTATCTTGGCTACCGCGATCAGCGGCGTTGATTACTCTTTTTCTTGGTTAATTTGTAAAAGGTTGCTTGCAGTTTTCTTAGTCTCTCTTTCCCTTCTGCCGGACTTGAGAACGCATTTCATGCATCAACATCAACACGCGGCCTTCAAATTCAAGTTACCGTTGAATTTCATGGACCAAAATGTCAGATCGCCGATCGTCTCATCACCATGTTCGCTAAGGTCGCTCAAGCTCGTCAGACGACCTGTTGGATGCGCTTGACCGATCCCGAAAAGTGGTCGAATAGTCTCGAAGAGAGATCAACCAGCGCCTCGACGACATCAGCCGGGCTTTGACCGTGCTTACTCAGCGGCTTGATCAACCTAGAGAGGATTTCGCGGACGAGCTAGTCTGCCAAAATCTAGTCCGCCAAGCGCCAGCAGCCACGCCACAACTGTCTAACTTTCCAATCCAGCCCGCAGCTCCGTCGCGACCTCAGGCTGATAAACTCGCTCCACTTATGGATTTTTTACGTGAAGTGGCTCGGGGAAGTCCAGCCTGCAGGCTTGACTTTGCTGAGGATAATCAGGTCGCGCGGCCTCCTGCGACCTCTGCTTTAGCTCAAGCTGTAGAGTCTCCTTTTGTTGATAAGATCCGCCAGGAGCAGGCTCCTAATAACTTCAGAGAACCTCGCATTCCCTTTTACACTAGAGAGACAGACCCAGTGGCTCATCTACAGGCCTTTGAGGATGCTATAGCAATGAGGTGTCTGTCAGACGGCTTGAAGTGCAAGTTCTTGGTAACCACCTTCGACGGCTAGGCCCGAGAATGGTTTCATGAACTATACCCCCGATCTATTGCCAGTTTGCTGAGCTTCGTTAGGAGCTCCGATTGAGGTTTGCCACTTCCAGAAAGAGGAAGAGTGGGCCAACTACCCTCTTCAAGATCAAGCAGGCAGACAATGAGTCGGTGGCACAATTCGTGGATCACTTCCAGAAGGAGAAACTGGGGGTCAAGAATGTGGATCCCGAGTTCTATAAGATTTCCCTAATCAATGGACTCAAGGAAGGGCCGTTGAAATTCGAAGCAACCACGAAATATCATGCTATATTCCAGGACATAATAGCCTTGGCTAACACCTTCATTGAAAGGGAGAGTGCCAACCCCTGTTATGTGTCTAAATTAACGGCAAAGGCTGAAAGAAGGGACACCACAGGCTCCTCTGCAACTCATCGAGCATCTAGACCTCCTCTACCCGAGTATCAGCCTCTGGCGCACAGGGGAAGAAATTTCTAGTACAAGCTGCCTTATCAAAATCATCAACAGTTTCATGAGCAGAAACTGTCGTTGGCTACTAACCCTCCTCCTGCTGGTCCTTGGATCCTACCTGTCCTTCAAATTCGGGATAGCTCATCCTCAGATGATCAACAAAGCCATGGTCTTGTGGAAGAACTTGTCGTCATGGGCCTGACAGTAGATGAGGCTCTCCAGGTTCTGCAGAAAAAGGCTGAGTTCAAGAAATAATTCCAGAAAGCAGAGGGAAAGACTCGAAACTCGGATCTTTTTTGTGCACTCCATAAGGAGAAAGGACACCCAACTGAGGACTACAGAGCTCTCTGACAGCTTGTGGAGCGGCTACTTGCCGCAGGGAAAATGAAGGGTCTAGGAGTGAAAGATGCTTCGGCAAAGCCATCCACCTCTAAAGGCAAAGAAGTGGCTGAAGTTTTCTAGGAGAATGAGGACATTGAGGGGGCAGGATACTTTGGCGGCATCAAAATTGGAGAAAGCATCGATGCAGACGACGTGGGCATCCTCGGCGATCTCTTTTGCATCCATAGAGGAGTGGGTGCAGAATCAAGCAAGAAGTCTTCCTTGGCTAGGATCTCACGGCATGAGGTAGCCATGAATTCTACAACCCCTCCAATGGAAATTGTTACTTTTGGCCCAGAAGATTTCCTGAAGATGGCCAACCCGTTCCACGATGCAGTCGTAATCAGAGCAATAATTGAGAACTACACAATTCCCATAATTTTGGTTGATACTAGAATCTCGGTCAATATCATATTCAAGAGTGCTTATGAGACCCTGAGATCTGGAAAGACTTTACTTTCCATCGAAGGGCCACTGTATGGCTTCCCAGGCGAAAGGAAGGAAGTTGAAGGGAGCATTATACTCTCAGTAACGCTCGGAGGGGTGACAAAGCTTGTCACGTTCGTAGTAGTTGATGCGACAAGCAGCTACTGCGCCATTTTCGGACGACCCCTCCTTAACGAGTATCGGGCAGTGGTTTCCACCTATCATTTTGCAATCAAGTTTTCTCTAAGAGGAAAGCTGTACCAGATCAGAAGCAATTCAAGGGAGGCTCGAGTGTGCTATGTCAAAACAGTCAATCTGATCGAGCGAGTGCCTCCTCAGACAGCTCTAGTCACCTCCTCAGAATAAAAAGCTCCCAAAGAAGAGGCCGGAGATCATGAGGAAATCCAAGAGAGGATTCACCTGGAGCCTACTCAAGCAACCCAAGGAATCCCAATTAGCACAAATGAAGAAAAAAGACTTTCAATAAACTCGGAGCTCCCTGAAGAATAAAAGGAAGAGTTCATCACTTGCCTGTTAAAGAACCTGGATGTCTTCACCTGTGCAGTGGAACACATGTCAGGGGTGGATCCTTATGTAGCCTGCCGTCACCCCAACATTGCTCTCGATTATAAACCTGTTCAACAAAAGAAGCGGGAGGTGGCGACGAAGCAAGCCATGCCAATTAGGGAAGAGGTTGCGAAGCTTCTAAAGGCAAAATTCATTCGTGAAATCCAGTACCCGGCTTGGGTATCAAATGTTGTAATGGTGAGGAAGCCGGGGGGAAAATGGAGGATTAGCGTTGATTTTACCAAATTAAATAAAGTGTGCCCCAAAGATTGTTATCCGCTGCCTCGAATAGATGCTTTAGTAGATTCTAGGGTTGGGTACCCTTTTATGAGTTTTTTAGATGCATTTTCTTGTTATCACAAGATTAGGATGCATAAGCTTGACATCCCCCATACGTCTTTTATCACGAACGATGGCTTGCCCCTAACCGAGATAAAGTTAAAGCAATCCTCAACATGCCATCACCTCGCTCCCCTAAAGAAGTTCAGCAACTAGGGGGAAGGCTAGCGGGCATTGGGAGATTTATTTCTAGAGTTGGGGATAAAAGCGCTACATTCTTTAAAACTCTTCGTGGGGATCCAAATTTGAATGGACCGAAGAATGAGCGGAAGCTTTTAAGCAACTAAAAGAGCAACTCACCTCCACTCCTTTACTTCAAAGTCCTCGAACAGGAGAAAAATTGTTCATTTACCTGGGAGTTGGCTCGGAAGCAATAAGCTCAGTTCTGATTAGAGAGGAAGGAAGAAGGCAATATCCGGTATATTATGTAAGCCATATATTAAAAAACGCTAAAACTAGGTATCTGATTCTCAAGAAGCTTGCATTAGCACTAGTAATGTCTGCCAGAGGACTTCGACCATATTTCCAAGCGCACTCAATCAAGGTGATTACTGATCAACCATTAAAAAATATCCTGAAAAAGCTGGAGCACTCTGGGAGGCTGGAAAAATGAGTGATTGAACTCAGCGAGTTTGATATTTCGTATGTAGCCCGAACGGCTATCAAAGCACAGGTATTGCAAGATTTCTTGATAGACACAACTGAGTCTGATACTAAACAAGCTGATCAGTCCCCGCTAGCATGGACAATCTACATAGATGGTGCTTCAGGAAAAAATTCTTTAGGAGCAGGAGTAGTGCTCATTAACCCCAATGGGGTCAAGTTAAAACAGGCCATAAAGTTTTCTTTCGCAACCACCAATAACAAGGCAAAGTATGAAGCACTCTTAGCAGGTCTGCGATTCGCAAAGGAGTTGGGAATAGACAATGCACATGTTAAAACTGACTCATTAGTAATGGCGTCATAAGTATTGGGAAATTTTGAAACCAAAGATCCCACCTTGAGGAAATACTTTGCTGGCAAAGGCAGAGATTTGGAGGTATAGAAGCTTCATTATTGAATATGTCTCAAGAGTGCACAATACTGAGGCAGACGAGCTAGCAAAGTTTTGTCTCCCCTTGATAGAAACAACTTTAGAGCTTGTTTACCTAGCTACGGAAGAAGGGAAGTTGATGCAGATAGAACAACGATCCTCTTGGATGGATCTGTTCAAGTCATATCTCTAAACAGGAGAATTGCCTCAAACTCTGAAAGATAAGAGAAGATTCAGAATGAAAGCGGCAAATTACAAACTTATCTCTGGAATTCTCTATAGAAAAACTTTCCTATCCCCAATTGCAAGGTGTGTATCTGAGGAGGAGATTCCAATAGTGCTCCGGGAAGTTCAATCTAGAGAATACGGTAGCCATTCAGGAGAAAGAGGAGAAGAATATTGCGGCAAGGTTATTTTTGTCCCACGATGAGAAAGGATTCTGAGTCCTATGCAAAGAAATGTGTCCAATGCCAAAAATTTGCTCCTCTTCAACTCTGGTCATCACAGCAACTTGTGTCAATCACCATACCCTGGCCTTTCATAGTCTGGGGAATAGACCTCCTCAGGCCATTTCCCATGGCAAGTGGGCAGCGACGCTCTATCTTAGTTATGATCGATTACTTCAGCAAGTGGATTGAAGCCAAGGCGTTAGCAAATACAACAACCCAGGTGATAAAAAACTTTGTGTGGGGGGAGATAATTTGCAGGCATGGGATCCCGATGGCAATAATTATGGATAACGGGCAACAATTTAACAATGAAGAGATAAAGAACTTTTGCAAACAAGTCGGTATAGAATTGCGATTCTCATCTGTCCATCATCCCAAAAGCAATGGCGAAATAGAAGCTGTGAATAAACAGATACACAATTTGCTAAAAAAGAAAGTGAAAAATCTGAGAGGAAGCTGTGCAGATGAGCTTCCTTCAGTTTTATGGAACCTCGGGACAACCCCTTCGTCAGCTACTGGAGAAACCCCCTTCAAGCTTGCTCATAGCTCGGAAGCTCTCATCCCAGTGGAACTTGAGGTTCTGACTCCTAGGGTATTGCTGGCTAGGCAGAGCTGGGAAGACTGGCATGAAATTATCAATAAGAATATGAGAAATTGCTTGGATCAAATTGAAGAAATATGAGATGAAGCCATCATAAGGCAAGAGGAAGTCAAGCGAAGAATGGCCAGGTATTTTGACAAGAATATCTGGGTCAAGCAATTTTCGGTGGGAGATCTCATTCTGAAGAAAGTAGATACAGCCGCAAGAACTGGTTTAGTGGGTAAGCTGAACCCGAACTGGAGTGGACCATTCACCATTAAGAAAGTTCTGAAAAATGGGGCATACCAATTGCAAACCTATGACGGAGAAGACATACCTTATACATGGAATGGTGATGATTTAAATCGGTTTTATGCTTAAGCAAACACTTGTCATCTCTGTTCATTTCAAAGATTATATCAATGAGAATCTCTTGCTAAATACTATTTCTTGCATAGCACAATTATTTCTTCTTATCTGAAAGTCAAAGTAAAACAGCAATTAATCAAGAGACATCGCCAAGTCCAGCGTAGACCCCCCCCTGAGAATCGTTGTCATTAGCATAACACCACGATGACCATGTGTTGCGGGGAGATTTCACACCGTGTAGTGGGAGCTTGCGGATTCTCGCGCAGTGGGCTACTGGATTTTGGATCCCAGCTGGTACCTAACTCCGCCTCTGCATTTTTTTGGAGGGGTGGTTGTTAGCTCTACCAAGCTTTGCAAGGGATATAGTAAACCTTGATGATCTCTTTGAGGAAAGCAATACCATCCGACACCTGCCCATAGATCAACCAAGTTTGTACTCTCGAACAATCTTTGATACTCTCAAGAGGTGCCTGCAGGGAACCCACGGCCCAGTCGATCCTTTAAGGAAATCAATGCATCCCGCATGCACCTGCCTAATTGATCGAGTCAGCCTAAATCACATGCAAGAGAGCAGTGTTTCCTATTTCTCTAAATTAAGGTGGGTAGGCCTTGCGACTGACCTAGCGTGGAAAGCAATGCTATATGCACCTGCCCGCTCGGTCAAGTTGAGGGTCATTTCTTTTAGTGGGTTGTATCTTGGTATCCGCATAGTCCACCCTATTTTGCAGGGTTGTAGCTTTTCCGGCCGTGCGTTGAAATGCTATATGCACCTGCCCGCTTGGCCACCCAGATTGACAGCTCATTTTCATCTTGCAGATAAAATAATGGCAGCGGGCGGACTGCCTCTTCCGAGTCCGTGTAGTCCGCCGTTTCTTTCCAGATGGATTGATCTCACAACTAGCCTTGCGAGGAAAGCAATGTTATATGCACCTGCCCACTCGGTTTAGTTGTGGATCACTTCTTGTAGCGGACTGTTTCTTGATATCCACGTAGTCCGCAGTTTTTTCCAGTTGGGTTAATCTTGCAACTGACCTTGCGTGGAAAGCAATACTATATGTACCTGCCCGCACGGTTAAATTCTCATTTCTCTTCACGGACTCAATACTGACATCCGCAACAGTCCGCGGATTTTGATCATGCAGGCCGTGGAGTTATAATTTAGTGTTTTATAATCCGCAGTTCGTAGCAACGATCGTTGATATTTCTTAGATCGCAACAAATTATAGGTTAATTCATCTGCGGACAGGGATTGGTATCCGCCAGAATCCGTCGATTATCCGATTCTATTTTAAACAAGTTATATGAACCTGGCGAGCTGCAAATCAACATCCCCGACCTGGATTATTATCAAATTTGGTTATCTTCAAGCCTTAAATATTCTAAGTGTGCGACCTAAAGTCTATATAGTGTAGACTGGTTTTCACTAAACAAAGATGGCTATTATTGATCAAACACAGCAAGTCTCATCGAAGCATTTATGAAATGAATAATAAAAATAGCAGAAGACACGGACTGAGTAAAATATCCTTTACATTCATTCAAAAAATATTTACATCTTTTTTATCTTTGGCGAACTTAAATGGAGTCCGCCTCATTACAATAAAAAAAGCGAAATACAACTTTTTTATCCTTTGGACTTTTGTCTCTTCTCTATAGGTGCCTCCGAGATTGATCCATCAACATTGACTTCAGGAGAGTAACCTCCTGAGTCACTACTGCTGCTGCTGCTGCCACCAGAACTAGATCTATCCACGGACTCCGTCCGCCCACTTCCCTCATCAGAACAAGAAGAGGCGGACTTCCCGGACTGCCCCCATTGCTACTGACTTGAAGCAGCATCCTCGGGGACTTCGTCATCAGTGAGCCCCTCTTCTCCTTCTTCTTCATCCTCCTCATCGGCGACTGCCTTTCCCTTAACAGCCCGCTCCAGCTCGGCAACCCTCTCCTTTAGCTCAGGAAAGAGCTGCAGGAAAGGGACTTCACTCACCCCTTCTTTCACGAAGCCATCTACAATGAAGCGCTCGAGAGCTACCTTGACTCTTTCCTTTACGAAGGGGAACATGGCGTATTTAAAGCTGTGATTGGTAACATCATACGCGGTCTACAAAGAAAGAAAATGAGTCAGCCCGCCGCGGATAGGCAACAAATATCGCCGAGAATAATGAGACTTACCACTTTATTCTCTTTATGCCGACTAACCCTTTTCCCTAACTTCCTATTCTTGTTCTTCAGCGACTCCTTTTCTTTCAAGAGTTACTCATTTTCTTTGAGCAGGTCGCGCGTTAGGCATCACATGAAATGGTTGGTCACCGCGCTATTCGCGCTTGCTTGGGTAGCAAGCAGGGGGATATCTGCAGGCGCTCCTTTAGGTCACACAAGTTGCGCTTCCCGTAAAGCGCGGTGATTGCCACATGCGTATGGCGCGAGAACAACGGATTACTCCAGGAGGGAAGTGCTGTGGAGAGGCGGACGTGTTTGTTCTTCCCATGCCAGTGGATCATCGTGTCCCTCGCAGGTCCTTCTGGTTCTTTCCGAAGTCTTGCAAGCCAAAGCTTTCGAAGGAGGAATAGTTTGCAGCGGGATCCCCTTCCTCTTTCATCTTCCTTGCAATTTCCTTCTTTCTTTCTCCTTGAGTTGGGGTCAGGCCGCCCGATGTTTTGAGCGGATTACCTGGCACCGCCAGGCTTGCTGCAAGAAAAGAAACCTAAATCAATACATTGCAGGTCGCGGCATATATGTTCCAGGTCGCACTGAGTACAAAAAACGTTCGACAAGAATTACTTTCTTGGCAGGCTATGGTTTCCAGTCTAAGTATGAGCGGATGGTAGTACTCAATGTCAAGTCTTGCTCCTGCCAAGAACTCAACAATAGTGGCCTCCACCGCATCGAGCTTCACGCTCTTGAAAACAGAGTCTGCGAGCACTTGCTGACACGTGTGAGCAAACCCCAGGTCACCCTCGAAGATGAGGTACCGTGAGGTCCAGTTATGGATCTTATTTGGTAAGCCCGTAACTTTCATCCATCGCCAGTAAAAGTAAATCACATCTTTATATTGGCAGCCTCTGGAGGGGGTAATCGAGCGGACAGAAAATATTTTTCTAAATATGTTCAGAGAGAACGCAATCTTCTCAGACCGCAAGTATGACAAATAGCTATAAATAGCAGCTATAGTGTTCGGCGTGAGCTGCCCAGGCACCACACCATATTGATCAAAAATCTCAGCACTCTCCCACAGTAGGGGGAACTTGAACCCGCAGTCGAAATGGTCTATGGGGACTGCGATCTGCGTCACAGTTGAGAAGTTTATTCCCTCTTGGTCTTCGGGCAGTCGGGAAAGAACTGGGCAGCCCTCACTATGCTGCTCGACGAAGGCATCCAGATCAGCTTCTTTTAGTCTACATTTCTTATGGTCAGCGGAATGGAATGCAATCGCTACATCGGTTCGTGCGGACACCATTTTCGAAGACCGTAGGGACATCTGCTTCGAGCGCATTTCCTATGCAGAACAAAGACTGGGGCTTTATTTATAGAAAAACTGGTTTGATAGATTTTTCAGCCAGTCCGCAGAGATTGATCGTTCAGTCCGCGCGTACCAGTCAAAGATCGCGGACTCATAGGCAGTCCGTCCAACTCGTTTATTTTCAGTGTTCCTGCAAATTCAGAGCAAAATCTACAAGTGATTGTGGACTCAGAGGCAGTCCGCCCAGCTCGCAATTTTTATTATTCATAATTCACAAACAAAATGCACAGACACATAGTCGGTCCGCATAGCTCGCATTCAACATCAACCTGTAGAAAAAATTTCATCACGCAGATCGCAACATTGTTCAAATCTCAGAGCAATATTATATAGAACAAATGTTCACACCACAGCAGAACTAAAGCGAATAAGCAATGTCTCAGAACACACCAATTATATAACATACAAACAATTAAAATCATTGTTCTCACTGTCCCGCGGACTCAGCTGCCTCTACGGTCAGGTTTGGCAGGTCGCTCCTGCTTATCCTTCCTGAGATGAGCCGTTTGGTCTCCTGCCCGCAATATCTCTCCGTATAACTGTTGAACGAGGTGGTGAATGGTGTTTAAAGTGTGGTGCATGTGAGCGGCATCCCCGTCAATCCGTCTCGGCAAAACAATAGGCTCGCCTACCGGCCTCAGCTCTTCATCCGCTACAGGCTGCCCACTGGCCACCGGTGCCAGAATCTCCGCCGAAACAGGACACTCTGGTAGTTGCGGCCTCCCCTCTGCGACCTCGACAACTTGCTTCTTCTTTCCTTACCGCACAAAGGCTAAATATCGGCCTCTATAGTGGCGAGCGTCATCACTAAAATGCTGATTCTTCTCTTTAAGTTTCTCCATTTCTGCTTAGATGTTGGCGATCTGATTCACTAGAGCCTTCTCTCGTTCTGTTTGACTTTTCAGTTTTGCTTGAAATTGTTCCATCTTTTCTTCATATTACTTATTTTCTAATGCCGGGTTATCCAGGTCGGACTGGTCATCTCCTGCGGACTTAGGAATAGAGGTCACACAAGATCGCACCGGTGCATTAACCGGAGATGGCACGATCTCACCGACTTCAGCAGAATTAAGTGGAGATTTCTGTCCTGCGACAAAGAAAACAAAGTTTACGTTAATCTCTAGGTCGTGGCGAACTCAAAAAGTTAAGGAATAATTCACTTTTTGTAATCATGGCAGCGATCTAGCGGCTATCGAAGATAGGTCTCCTCACGGGCGTAATGCCAGAGGGATCATTACCGCAGGGCATAGAGGGGGAGGTCATAAGCGTCTATACCGTAAAATCGACTTTCGACGGAATGAAAAAGAGATATCTGGTAGAATCGTAACCATAGAATATGACCCTAATCGAAATGCATACATTTGTCTCATACACTATGGGGATGGTGAGAAGAGATATATTTTACATCCCAGAGGGGCTATAGTTTCCGGATAAAAAACACTTAGACGCTGCCTCCACTCGCAGTAAAGCCTTGCCCTCATCTCGGTCATCTTAGTACTTGGGACTATATCATCGGTCTCCGTAATAATCTGGATCGGCAACGATTTTCGGGGAGGAGATTTGTAAAGCCACGAACGCTGAAATCTCCTGGGTGCCGGTTGTAGTTTACCTGATCGCATTAGCTCAGCCATAGTCCGCAAATCCTTAGCCTGCTTGTCTGTATCGAGCTTCTCTGAGACCGACTCGACCTTGGCATTCATGATGATGAGCTGCTCTGTCACTGCTGTCTCTTCTCCTTCATCCGCAGAAACGGAGGGGAGGTCAGCAGTTTTCACTCCCAATGTCCAATCTTCTGGTTGCAATGCCTCCAGCAAAGATAGGTTGATATCCGCGAGCCGCTCGTTATCAATAATGTCAAATATCTCGGTGGTGGATAGACTGACCATTGACAAAGAATTACTTCCTGGTATCGGAGCATCTGGAGTAACGAGCTCGGCATCTGGGACCTCCTTTTCTCGCGGCTTGTGCTGCAAGCTCGCAGCACAAGTCCGCACAGAGACGTTCTTCTCCTTCTCATCCCACAACTTTTCTCCACTCGCTCAGCAATAGTGGACTTGTTCCTCTTCCTCTTCTTCTTCTCAGGCGTCTTCCCCAAGTCAATAACTTGCTGCGAGTCTGGCATACTCTCGCAGACTGGTTTCGGGTTGACAAAAGCCAGGGAGGACACTGGTTCTTTAGCTAGTTCTTCGGCTAGTTTTTCATTTTGATGCTTTGCTGTATGATGGCCGCAGAACAGAGACCGACTGTGGGTGGTTCGAAATGGTCAGATTCCGTAGGCCGAGTTAGAAGATCGAGGTGCACCTATCGCATAGTACTCAGTATTCGGGAGAATACCGAGGTCGTATTGTTCTCGGGGATGCGTTGACTATATTTACTCTTCCAGGAAGACTATTATCTTACTATTAGTAAGGTGTAATTTTTAGTTAAATTAAAACGGAAAGAAAGAGAGCAGTTTTTTACTAAGTTAGTTCGATGACGGGTTAACGCTCGACATCAAATCGGATTAAGACTAAAATAATTCTTAACAATTATTGAACTTTGTTTTTAAATTAATAAAAGGCACTTGGTCGTGGAGGTTCCAAAGATATGGGCTCACCTGGGTCTAGGGATATCGCTCACCTGGATGCTAAGGCTATTCGACCGAACGTTAGTCCGATGAAGGATTCCCCTTAACGCCCGCATTACGCTAAGAACCCCGCTATTGGTTGGGGAACCCAATCCGGCAGAACTAAGCTTCTCCTCTTTCGAGGGGGCATACACAGTTCTCTTTACCCAAGGGGGATCAGTCCAAACGTGTAGCCTCTCGGCGTTACGTATGGATAACGAAAATAGAGCCCACACATCGATTATGTGGTCCTATGCGTCGTTAACCCGGGGCAAACCTTAAGTCCTTAAATTAAAATTAAAATAAAGTACTTTAATTATTTCAAATCATTTTATATGTCCCAATGCTCTTCGATGCCGAAGGCTAATAGAGATTAGCCACTCATCGGTATGGGGACGGCTTTATGGTTTTTAGTGAAACGTGAGTTTGAAATTAAGCACTAAATAATTATAAAAGAAAATATAGAAAAAAAAACAGGACATTTAGATAAATTCAAGGAAAGCTAATTGATGCAGGCACTCACGCACACTTCAAACCCATAAAGAAATTAAATAAAGCATGTCCTACTTAAATGAGTAGGCGGGAAATAAATGCAAGTACAAGTCCTACTCAAAACTGAGTAAGCGGTAAATTAAAGCAATGTGTCATTTAACTCTTAACGAGTAGGCGGAAATAAATACATCAATTAAAAGAAACGAAGTTATAAAAAATGAAAATTACAAGTCCCACTCAAAACTGAGTAGGCGGTAAATTAAAGAAGAGCGCCGTTTAACTCTAAACGAGTAGGCAGAAATAAATGAACACACGCACACACTCTACATAATTGAATAAAGCATAAAAGAAAACATGATAAGTTAGTCCCATACACTCACACACTCTACATAAATGAATATAGCAACAAAATTCGAGTCCCGGCTCAAATGAGTGGGCGGGAGAATGAAAGCAATAAAACTATCCTCATACACTCACACACAATAACATGAAATTAAAAGAGCATAATGAAAACCTACCCACATACACTCTCACACACATAGAAATAACACAAAATGAAAGTTACCTTAAAATTAAAACTACAACTTTTCTACTATTAAAACTTGGCAAAAATAAATAAAAAGATGAAATAAAAATTAAAGAAGCAAAAGTTTTTGAAAACAAAGTTGAAATCAAAGTTGTTGAAAAATTAAAAACGCTTACATTTTCATCCATAGGATTTCATAAAAGTGATGAAAAAGTGAAAATAAAAATTAATGGAACACAAAGTTTTACAATCCTAAGACAAAGCTAAGTAAAAATCAAAAAGATCACTTCAAAACCTCTTTCATAATTTCACAGGAATGAAAATGTAAGCCTAAAAAAGGTTTTCAATACAACTTTGATTTTGGAAAGAACACTTAAACAAAATTTTTGCCATTATAACGACTCATTTTTTAAATAAAAGCCTATAATGAAACCTAACATTACAACATATTGCATGAAAAATTAAAACAAGTTACACTCATACACACACACACACACTTTCATAAATATGAACAAAGGGATAAAAAGAAGAAGAAAAATGAGCCACCCAAATCCATTTTCAATCAAAGTAAAGAGACACAAGAAAAACAACATTTTTATTTAGATGATTAAAGCTATTACAAACTATTACAAAGCTAAAGAGAAAGCTAAAACAAACTTAAGAAGGGAGGGGGGACAAAGTTCTCCTTACATTGGATTGGAAACACCAAGGGCGGCCCACAAGAAGACACACTAAATTTGGCTTAAAAAGTGAACCCTTGGCCCTAACAGAATTTTTTATTTATAGACAAAAAGTTCGGGTTTGTCACGCCCTAGTCACGGGCATGACAGGGGGCGTGTCGGTCAGTTGCGTTTTTGACTTGGCAAACTCGTCGAGCTGGCGTAATTTTGGAAGGTCGGGGAGTGACGCGTGGCGGTCACGGGCGTGACAGGCATGGTCGACGATCTTTGGGCGCTGATCGACGATCTGAAAGCTTCGGGGAGTGACATGTGGAGGTCACGGGCGTGACAAGTTTCAGTCTCGGGTGTGTCAATGGGCGTGACATGGATAGCTGACAGTTCTGATGTCGGCAGCGTTGAGTGCGTAAAGCGTTGAGTGTCGACCTCGACACGGGCGTGACGTTGCTTGGACACGGGCGTGACATGATGGAGTTGAGTTTTGAACAGTAAAATCGTTGAGTGTCGACTGGCTGAAGGCGTTGAGTGCCTGTCACGGGCGTGTCGGGCATGGTCACGGGCGTGACAGGTCAAATTTTGACTTTTTCTGAAATTTTTCAGAAAACAAAAAAAGATAAGTTAGAATTGTTTTTTTTACAAAAAGAAGCATATTTATTAAACAAAGCAAACAAAAAAGGTAAAAATAAAGTAAATCGACTTAATAAAAATACTATAAAAGTTGGTATATTTACAACTCATCAAATACCCCCATACTTAAGCTTTTGCTATTCCAGAGCAAAAGTTTGAGGTGAACTTATAAGGAATAATAAAGAACTCTAAGTTCTGCTACCGCTTGAATTAATTATTAGAGAGATCTAAATAAATTTACGGGTATAAGAGTTAAGTCCTAAAATTATGTAGATGATTTAAAGAGGGCAATAGTTTTGGCCAAAAGACTTCTTGATGTAATCAAATAGAAAGCAATATTTGTATTGGTTAGATTAACAGAAAATAGTTTGGAATTATATGAACTTTAGCTTATAGGAGTTTACCGGAAATAATGCAATTTACGAATTATGCTCTCCAAAAGAATTTTGAATAATTCTAGATTCATGAAATTGGCTAAGGGGGGTTGATGTTGGTTTATGAAGATGCTTGGATTTTTAGGCGAGGTAATTTTTTCTCGAACCTCCAATTTTTTTTTATTTGGATGTTAAAGGAAAACGAAATCTTATTTTCCTTAACATGAAATTTTTTTTCTTCTTCATAATAAGAATTAACTCAATGTATATGTATAGGAGTAATGAATTTTATCCTCTTACTCTGTAACAAATAATCTTTTAATTTATTGGGTGCCTATGTTTACGGAACAAAATCTTATTCCCATTGACATAGGATCTTTTTTTGGGGAAAAAATTTTTATCATACCACGTAGGTTTTGATAAATAAGGGGAGAAAAGAGAACTAGATTTTTAATTAAAAATTTTTTGAGAGCAACCTTTATAAATTGTACGTTCCAATTTTTCAGAAAGCTAAAAGTAAGCAAAATTGAATTATATAGTTGTTATTTTCTAACATGGTACACGTGCTCCTATCTATGAAAAATTAGAAGTAGTGCCTAAAGCGAGTCTCTAATTTTTAACAAAGTATAATAAATTCATTAAAACTTAACCCCGGCTATTTAAATTTTTCAATCTATAATTAACAAACGAATAGTGAACAAAGAATTGATCAAATTCACATATAAATAAACTCAAAACAAAAGTTTTGGATAGCAAGAAACTTAAGAATGATATATTTGATTTATTTGTTTCATAAATTATATATATTTTTTTGAATTTTTGAAGTTATTATCTTTTTTTGTATTTTTGTATTTATTTATTTAATATATACATACTAAAGAAAGAAAAATGCGAAAATAAAATTTTTTTGGATTTTTTAGTTTTGAGAATTTTTCTGTATTTATAAGTTTTTTGAATTTTTTTTTTGTATTTTTAAGAAAGTTTTCATTTTATATACAAAAACTTTGGAGAAAAAGAGAAGTTATTTACAAGGATGAGAAGGAAAAAGGGAGAGGGGAAAGAGGAAGAAAATTTACAAAAATTATTTACAAAAATATTTACAAAAATATTTACAAAAATTAAAACTAGGTTGCCGCGAGATGACTCGTTATGTGGATGGCTCGATGAGCCGGATCCCGCAGACCGAGTTAAAAAAAAGTCAAAGTTTCAAAAATGAAACTTCAAATTTTTTTTGATTTTTGTGTTTTATACATATATTTTTTTTTGAAATTTATTTTTAATATATTTTTTTTTGTTTTTTTGAAATGAAATGCGGAAAATAAAGGTGCAGAAAAAGAAAGTACAAAAATACGAAAACACCCCCATACTTAGTTCCAACATTGTCCCCAATGTTGTATGCTAAGCATGAGGAACAAGACTGCAGGGATATGTATAAAAAAGGAAAAAGAGGGGGGCAGAAAACGTCCCTGATCCGTGCTCGGGGAAGCCTATTAGAAACCCTACAGTTATTTGAAAAATAGAAAACATGATAAATAAAGACGTAAAAAAAATAAGCGTGGGGTGCCTCCCAGGAGCACATTGTTTATAGTCACGTAGCTTGACTATATTGGCAGGTTTTATATATGGAGAAGGGTTATGGTTTCGCTCCTACCGATCACAGGATCGCCCGCTATATAAGACTTTAACAGATGACCGTTCACCTTAAAAGTGCCTTTTTCGGGGTGGGAGACGAGTACGGTCCCGTATGGAAAAACATCTTCAACCCTGAAGGGGCCGAACCATCGCGATTTAAGTTTACCCGGAAAAAGTCTAAGACGAGAATTGTAAAGAAGGACAAGATCGCCCGAGGAAAAAATTTTGGGGGTTTTAATTTTTCGATCGTGATATAACTTAGAACGCTCCTTATAGAATTTATTGCTCTCGTAAGCGTTCGCACGCCATTCATCAAGCTCGTTTAGTTGCACTTTTCTTTTCTGAGCGGCTAAGTTAGAGTCGAGGTTTAAAAGTTTTAATGCCCAAAGTGCGCGGTGCTTCAGTTCTACGGGTAAATGGCACGCTTTGCCATAGACTAATCAAAACGGAGTACAACTGGTAGCAGTTTTGTACGCCGTACGATACACCCATAATGCGTCGTCAAGCTTGGAGGACCAATCTTTCCTATTAAGTGAAACGGTTTTTTCTAATATGCGTTTTATCTCTCGATTTACTACCTCAACTTGGCCACTTATTTGCGGGTGGTAGGGGGTGGCAAGTTTGTGCGTGACTTTGTATTTAGCTAATGTCTTAGCCATTAGAGCGTTACAGAAATGCGTTCCCTATCACTAACAATAGCGCGAGGCGTGCCGAAGCAAGAATATTTTTTTTTTTAGAAATATAACGACGACTCGCGCATTGTTGGTGGGGAGAGTTTGCGCTTCCGCCCACCTTGATACGTAGTCGACCGCCACTAAAATATACGTATTTTTATAAGAAGGAGTTAGGGGGCCTACAAAATCTATGCTCCACAAATCGAAGACTTTGAATTCTAAAAACATGTTTTGGGGCATCTCGTCTCGATGTGAGATGTTATGCGACCGCTGACAGCTATCGCATATGCGCACAAAATTGTGCGCGTCTTTGAAGAGAGTGGGCCAAAAGTAGCCTGCCTCTAGCGCCTTCCTAGCGGTCCGGTTGGCTTGATAGTGCCCCCCGGCTGGACCCTCGTGTGGGTTCCTCAATTTTTGCGTGCACACCACACCCGCGATTCATCTTCGGACTGCTTGGTCCGCGCAGATACGAAAAAGAAATGGGTCCTCCCAAAAGAAATTTTTCAAGTCGGAAAAGAATTTCTTCTTTTGCTGACTTGAGAATTCTTTTGGAAGCACCCGTGCGACTAAATAGTTCGCAAAATCTGCGAACCAAGGTGAAGATGACGAAGACGAACGAAGGGCTTGAAGGCATTCCTCGGGGAATCTGTCATTAATTTCAGATTCGACGAGCGCTTCCGCACCATGATTTTCTAAACGGGAGAGGTGGTCTGCTGCTAGATTTTCCGCACCCTTCTTGTCCCGGAACTCCAAGTCAAATTCTGGAAGGAGGAGAATCCATCGAAGAAGGCGGGGCTTCGCTTCGGTTTTGGCTAGTAAATACATAAGGGCGGAGTGATCGATAAAAATGATAACTTTAGAAAGTGTTAAATACGAGCGAAACTTATCGAAGGCAAAAACGACTGCTAAGAGTTCCTTTTCCATCGTCGTGTAATTCACTTGTGCGGAAGTGAGCGTCTTGCTTGCGTAATAAATAGGATGGAAATGTTTTTCTACGCGTTGGCCAAGAACGGCGCCTAAGGCAATATCACTAGCGTCGCACATGATTTCGAACGGAAGGGACCAATTAGGGGCCTCTAGAATTGGAGAATTGATAAGTTTTTGTTTTATAAAATTAAAGGCAGACTCGCAATCGCTACTAACGACAAAAGGTGATTCCTTTTCCAAGAGGTGAGTAAGCGGCTTTGTTATTTTTGAAAAATCTTGAATGTAACGCCTGTAAAAGCCCACGTGGCCTATGAAACTCCTAATAGATTTTATGTTAGTCGGCTGATGAAGCTTTTCTATGATTTCTACTTTGGCCTTATCGACCTCTATCCCCTTAATCGAAATCTTATGGGCGAGGACCAAACCTCCTCGAACCATAAAGTTGCACTTCTCCCAATTTAAAACAAGATGCGTGTCCTCACATCGCTGGAGGACACGATCGAGATTACGAAGACAATCCGGGAATGAGCATCCGAATGCAGAAAAGTCATCCATAAATACTTCAACAATATCTTCTACTAGCTTGCCAAAGATTGCTAGCATACATCTTTGGATTGTAGCTGGTGCATTGCAGAGGCCAAATGGCATTCTTCGGTAGGCGAAGGTGCCAAACGGGCAAGTAAAATTCGTTTTCTCTTGGTCCTCGGGGGAAATGGGGATTTGGAAAAACCCCGATAAACCGTTGAGAAAACAATAAAATGGATGACCGGAAAGACGCTCGAGAATCTAGTCAAGGAACGGTAGTGGGAAATGGTCCTTGTGGGTGGCATCCTTAAGTTTGCGATAATCGATGCACACACGCCAACCCGTAACAGTACGAGTTGGGACGAGCTCATTGTGCTCATTCGCCACTACGGTAAGACCGCCCTTCTTGGGCACGACATGAATGGAACTAACCCATGCACTATCAGAAATGGGATAAATAATCCCCGCATCTAATAATTTAATTATCTCAGCATTCACGACGTCTTTCATGTTTGGGTTAAGACGTCGCTGCGGCTGAATGGTTTTGCGGCAATTATCGTTTAAGAAAATTTTATGAGTGCAGAAAGAAGGGTTAATCCCCTTAAGGTACGAAATTTGCCACGCAATTGCGTGGAGATGTTTAAGCAAAACCTCTAATAAATTTGAGGTCTCCGAATCGCTTAAATTCGAAGAAATGATCACGAGGAGTGTATCATTTTTCCCCAAAAAGGCTTATTTGAGGGATTCGGGTAATGGTTTGAGATCTAGGGTGAGCGGTTCTTCTAGCGAGGTTTTAGTGCCAATGTCTTTTGAACCAAATGTTTCAAAAGGAATATCCGTAGACACATCCTCATCGCAATAAAAATTTTCGAGTGAAAAAATATCTTCGTTTAAAAATTCAGACTCTAAAACCGAAGAAGAACAATCTCCATAAAAAGAATCTAAAGAGTAGCAGAAATCGTCGCTCGGCGACGAGTCTTCCATTGAGGGGTTAATAGAAAAAGTAACTTGGTCGTCTCCTACCCAAATGAGGAGGTGACCGTTACTTACATCGATTAGCACACGTGAGGTTGCGAGGAAAGGGCGACCAAGTATTATTGGTACCTCAGCGTCTTCCTCGATGTCTAAGATGACGAAGTCTACCGGGAAGGTGAACTTGTCTACTCGGACAAGGACATCCTCAACTACCGTGATGGGGAACTTAACCGAGCGATCCTCTAGTTGGATGCGCATATTGGTAGGAGCAGGAGTACCCAAACCTAAACACGGGAAAAGCGAGAACGACATCAAATTAATGCTCGCGCCTAAGTCTGCTAAAGCGTATTTTACTAATACATTGCCAAAAAGGCACGGGATGGAAAACCGTCCCGGGTCGTTTTGTTTCGAGGGCAATTTATTAGTAAGAGCCGCCGAGCAGACAACGTTAAGAGAAATATGCGAAACATCTTCAAGTTTTTGTTTGTTAGAAAGAAGCTCTTTTAAATATTTTGCATACTTAGGCATTTGCGAGATGGCCTCGCAAAAAGGAACATTAATATGAATTTGTTTAAGTAATAAAATAAAATTTTCATATTGCGCGTTCACTCGCTCGTTATCTAACTTATGCGGGTAGGGCAATGCTTTTTTAAAATAGTTTTGTCGTTTAAAATTGGTAAGGGCTGCGTAATCGAAGAAGAGGGAAGAGGGGTTGGAGGTGAAATATGTACCTTAGGATCGATCCGTTTTGGATCGACCACCTCCTTAACGTTACGGAGGTTTATAGCATTGGCATTCTCCCATGGATTGGGCTCCGTATTCCCTGGCAGTGCCCCCAGAGCCCGTTCCGACATAAGTCGCGTCAGCTGTCCAACCTGTATTTCTAAATTTTTAAGTGATCCGGTGATGTTCCGGATATTGGACTCATTGGACGCAACATATCAATTAAAATTTTCCTCCACCGGAAGAGGCTTCGGAGGAGGGGACGGAAAAGAGAGCGCAAAAGGAGGGGGAGGAGGGCGCTGCGTGTTATTCAGGTTACTCCATGAGAAATTTGGGTGGTTCCTCCAACCCAGATTATAGTGGCTACTATAAGGGTTGTTTTGAAAGGAGGGACGCACTGGATTCCCCATGTAGTCCACGAATTTGTCGACCACGCAGGCATTAGGGCGGAGAAAACAAGGCGGAGTGGAGGAGGCAACAAACATCTCCGCCACCTGCTTAGTTAGCCTTTCGACTTGAAGGGCTAGTTGAGCATTGGCATCCACTTCATTAAGGCCCGCCTGCTTTTGGGGCGCCCGCGGGACATTCCATTGATAGGCATTCATAGCCATTTCTTCGAAAAGAGCCTGGGCGGCCTCCGGGGTCTTATTATTCAGAGTGCCCCCGACAGCCGCGTAAATCATTTGACGCGTCTGACTGTTCAGTCAATTATAAAAAATTTGTACCTGCAACAACGTTTGTAGCGCGTGGTGCGGGCACCGGCGGAGAAATTCTTTAAAACAATCCCAAGTCTCATAAAGAGACTCGGAGTCGATTTGCACAAAGGAGGATATGTCCGCCCGCAATCTAGCAGTTTTTGCGGGCAAAAAATATTTAGTAAGGAATTTCTCTGCAACCTCCGCCCAGGTCGTGATGGATCCCCGCGGGAGGGTGACCAACCACTCCTTGGCCTTGAACTTAAGAGAGAAGGGAAAGAGGCGCAAACGAATAACGTCATCAGTGACGCCATTAATCTTGAAAGTATCGCAAATCTCTAAAATATTAGACAAGTGGTTATTTGGGTCCTCATCCGGCTGTCCGTCGAACTACACGACATTTTGGATCATTTGTATAACACTTGACTTAATTTCAAAATTATTGTTCGCCACAACAGGCCGAACAATACTCGACCCCATATCATCCAAGTTAGGTCGAGCGTAGTAAGACATCGTACGCTCGACCGCTTGGTCATTATTTGTGTCAGCCATGGAAGAGAAAGAGGGTTCTCCGGTGGATTCTACGGGGTCTAAAAAGGGAATTCTACGTAGAGATCGGATACGCGCAATAGAGCGGTCGATCTCTGGGTCGAATTCAAGATTTTAAGAACTAGAAGGTTATCCACGGGTCATACACCCTAAAAAACAACGAAGGGGGAAGGATTATTTGTTTTTTTGTTATAAATTTTTTTTTTTGAAAATAAAGTAAAATTAATAGAGTCCCGGATTCAATATAACAACCATGCTCCCCAGCAATGGCGCCAAAAACTTGATGGCTGCAGAACAGAGACCGACTGTGGGTGGTTCAAAATGGTCAGATTCCGCTGGCCGAGTTAGAAGATCGAGTTTTCTAATGAGAAGAGGCTAGTGCACCTATCCCGTAGTACTTGGTATTCGGGATAATACCGAGGTCGTATTGTTCTCGGGGATGCTTTGATTATATTTACTCTTCCAGGAAGACTATTATCTTTCTATCAGTAAGGTGTGATTTTTAGTTAAATTAAAACGGAAAGAAAGAGAGCAGTTTTTTACTAAGTTAGTTCGATGACGGGTTAACGCTCAGCATCAAATCGGATTAAGACTAAAATAATTCTTAACAATTATTGAACTTTGTTTTAAAATTAATAAAAGGCACTTGGCCATGGAGGTTCCAAAGACATGAGCTCACCTTGGTCTAGGGATATCGCTCACCTGGACGCTAAGGTTATTCGACTGAACGTTAGTCCGACGAAGGATTCACATTAACGCCCGCATTACGCTAAGAACCCTGTTATTGGGTGGGGAATCCAATCCGGCAGAACTACGCTTCTCCTCTTTCGAGGGGGTATACGCAGTTCTCTTTACCCAAGGGGGATCGGTCCATACGTGCAGCCTTTCGGCGTTGCGTATGGATAACGGAAATAGATCCCACACATCGATTATGTGGTCTTATGCATCGTTAACCCAGGGCAAACCTTAAGTCCTTAAATTAAAATAAAAATAAATTTCTTTAATTATTTCAAATCACTTTATAAGTCTCAATGCTCTTCGATGCCGAAGGCTAATAGAGATTAGCCACTCATCGGTATGGGGACGGCTTTATGGTTTTTAGTGAAACGTGAGTTTGAAATTAAGCACTAAACAATTATAAGAAAAAACTTAGAAAAAAAAACAGGACATTTAGATAAATTGAAGGAAAGCTAATTGATGCAGGCACTCACGCACACTTCAAAACCATAAAGAAGTTAAATAAAGCGAGTCCTACTCAAATGAGTAGGCGGGAAATAAATGCAAGTACAAGTCCTACTCAAAACTGAGTAGGCGGTAAATTAAAGATATGCGCCATTTAACTCTTAACGAGTATGCGGAAATAAATGCATAAATAAAAAGAAACTAAGTTACAAAAAATGAAAATTACAAGTCCCACTCAAAACTGAGTAGGCGGTAAATTAAAGCAGAGCGCCGTTTAACTCTTAACGAGTAGGCGGAAATAAAAGCACACACGCACACACTCTACATAATTTAAGAAAGCATAAAAGAAAGCATGAAAAGTTAGTCTCATACACTCACACACTCAACATAAATGAATAAAGCAATAAAATTGCGAGTCCCAGCTCAAATGAGTGGGCGGGAGAATGAAAGCAATAAAACTATCCTCATACACTCACACACACTAACATGAAATTAAAAGAGCATAATGAAAACCTACCCTCATATACTCACACACACATAGAAATAACACAAAATGAAAGTTACCTAAAAATTAAAACTACAACTTTTCTACCATTAAAACTTGCCAAAAACAAATAAAAAGGTGAAATAAAAATTAAAGAAGCAAAAGTTTTTGAAAACAAAGTTGAAATCAAAGTTGTTGTAAAATTAAAACGCTTATATTTTCATCTATAGGATTTCATAAAAGTGATGAAAAAGTGAAAATAAAAATTAAAGGAACACAAAGTTTTACAATCCTAAGACAAAGCTAAGTAAAAATAAAAAAGATCACTTCAAAACCTCTTTCATAATTTCATAGGAATGATAATGTAAGACTAAAAAAGGTTTTCAATACAACTTTGATTTTGGAAAGAACACATAAAAATTTTTTTTGTCATTATAACGCCTCATTTTTTAGATAAAAGCCTATAATCAAACCTAAAATTACAACATATTGCATGAAAAATTAAAGCAAGTTACACTCATACACACACACACACTTTCATAAAGATGAACAAAGATGAACAAGGGGATAAAAAGAAGAAGAAAAATGAGCCACCCAAATCCATTTTCATTCCAAGTAAAGAGACACAAGAAAAACAACTTTTTTATTTAGATGATTAAAGCTATTACAAACTATTACAAAGCTAAAGATAAAGCTAAAACAAACAGAAGAAGGGAGGGGGGAGAAAGTTCTCCTTACATTGGATTGGAAACACTAAGGGCAGCCCACAAGAAGACACACTAAATTTGGCTCAAAAAAGTGAACCTTTTGCCCTCACAGAAATTTTTTATTTATAGACAAAAAGTTCAGGTTTGTCACGCCCTAGTCACGGGCGTGACAGGGGGCGTTTCGGTCAGTTGCATTTTTTACTTGGCAAACTCGGCGAGCTGGCATAATTCTAGAAGGTCGGGGAGTGACACGTGGCGGTCACGGGCGTGACAGGCATGGTCACGGGCGTGACAGAGGGCGTGTCGAGCAGTGTTCGATGATCTTTGGGCACCGATCGACGATCTGGAAGCGTCGGGGAGTGACACATGGCAGTCACAGGCGTGACAAGTTTCAGTCACGGGCGTGTCAGTGGGCGTGACTTGGATAGCTAGCACTTCTGATGTCGGCAACATTGAGTGTGAAAAAGCGTTGAGTGTCGACCTCGACAGGGGCGTGACGTTACTTGGACACGGGTGTGACATGATGGCGTTGAGTGTTGAACAGTAAAATCGTTGAGTGTTGACTGGCTGAAGGCGTTGAGTGCCTGTCACGGACGTGTCGGGCATGGTCACGGGCGTGACAGGTCAAATTTTGACTTTTTTTGAAATTTTTCAGAAAACAAAAAAGATAAGTTAGAATTATTTTCTTTTACAAAAAGAAGCATATTTATTAAACAAAGCAAAAAAAAGGTAAAAATAAAGTAGAATGACTTAATAAAAATACTATAAAAGTAGGTATATTTACAACTCATCACTGGATCCTCGGCTTGTCCGCTAGTTTTCTTTTCATCCACTTCTTCTGCAGGCCGCTTCTCCACGTCGGACTGACGAACTTCCGTTGACGAGACCTCCTTGTCAAGTTCTATCTGTTGCATATTTATTCCAAAGGCAGAAGGAATTATTGCCATACTCGCTGAGTTCACATTGTCCTGGTCAGAAATCAGTGGCGGATTAGAGATCTTATCCGCACTTTGCGATTGCACATTCTGAGCAGAAGAGGCATCCGTGGACTTTTCGCGTTCTGACTCTTTTGAACTGCGGACAGAGTCAGTCCTCTCCCATCCCTTCTTCTAACTTTCCACTATATGACAGATAGGCGTCCCACCCCTATGGACAACTTTCTTAGTCCTCACATCCGATTTTTGTTTTTCTGTCCTTAAAGAGAAGTTGCCCAAGAATGCTCCCATCCTTGCCATGCCGGATTGGAGAGTACTGACCGTAAGTGGTGAAAATCAAACCGTAGCGCAGGCAGCTTTGTCAGGATACAGAGTTTCTAGCGGTATTTATAAGCGCTGACAGCATTTTTGAGGGTTGCGGACTCGGCTGTTAAGGAAACATTTTCGAAATTTTCCAAAACTTGAAAATGTGCGGGGATTATTTTAACCCCAGAATCCGCAAAATGTGTAGCAGGACAGATCCTCCTCCTCCACTTTTGGCGGACTCAGTTTCTTTAGTCTGCACAGGTCGTCAATACCGTGCAGATCCAGGGCTCTAGTGGCAGACTCAGTTTCTAGTCCTTCAAAGTCGCCAAGTTAGGATTCTAGTTCCATCCTCCTTCAGTTGCGGACTCGATCCTCTAGTCCGCCCAGGTCGCCGAGCCTCAGGTGATCAGCATCCAAGATCATTCGCCAGCACTTCAGGCAGACTCAAGCGTCAGCCCGTACAGGTCGCACCCCTTCATGCAGGATCGTACCCTGTAGCCAGATGGAAGCTCCAGCTTGCGACCCCAGCCGCCCCTCTTACGCTGGCTAGCTTGTCTTTTAGTTTTTGATTCCCGTCACCGCTGCCCGGTTCTCTTGTACCCCGGCAGCCGGTTATTTTAGCACTGCCCATTTGGGCACGCCCCCTAACCTATAAATAGGGGGAATAGGTGCACCCAAGGCACGCTGGCTCGATCCCAAGAGCCCATTTTGTTGAGGCTGCGG
Organism: Platanthera zijinensis; assembly: GCA_039513925.1. NCBI lineage: Eukaryota > Viridiplantae > Streptophyta > Magnoliopsida > Asparagales > Orchidaceae > Platanthera > Platanthera zijinensis. The sequence continues at coordinate 168,331,847 of CM077082.1, read as the reverse complement.
ACTCGAATTTCAAACTTTACGGTCTCCAACCTCTATTGGCTACCGTGATTTGCGACTCTGATTACTCTTTTTTTGGTTCATTAGTAAACGGTTGCTTGTAGTTTCCTTAGTCTCTCTTTCCCCTATGTCGAAAATTGAGAGCGCATTTCTTGCATCAACAGATACAGGGAAAAAGATTTGATCAAAATCAATACCTTCTTCTAATTTATATCCTTTAGCCACCAACCTAGCATTGTTCTTGATTATAATGCCATTTTTGGCAAGCTTGTTCCTGTAGATATACTTGATTCCAATGACATTATGTCCTTATGGTCTGGGAACCAGCTTCTAGACCTTACACTGATGTTGGCCTCTATCGAAGTCTCAAATATGAGCTAGGGGAATAAAGCGGACGCGTCTGAAACTCCACTATCACACTCGCACAAGTTTTATTCGCAGCACACTTGCAAGCAAAATAAAACAGTTCACCGACGTACGGTAGCAACACCGCTGAAAGGTCGAAAGAACGACGATAGGTCGATGTTCTTCCAAGCAAAAGGGACCAACCCGGTCCAGATAAGCGTGGTTGTACCAAAAGAGTCCACCCAAAATGTGATTGAAAAATGGTAGATCTCTCCCAACAAAAATATGGGGCTCGCCAAGCCCTTTTGGAAATAACGCGTTAAGATAGATGCAAATCAAAAGGAAAACCACGAAGAATCTAACAATTCAAATCCAACGCGAAAAATCTTTCCGGCCACTAGACTATCAAGAGAGAATCACACTTGAGTGGAATGGTTCGTTACCCAAGTCAGAATAGATGATTCCGACTACCTTCAAAGGATCACACTTCCGCGGTTCTGCCGGAGTTGCGCCGGATGGAAAGATAGATTGTCTGCCTTGGCCACTTCACACCAATGTCCAGATTCATCGTCGTTGAAGGAGACTTTCCTCGGATAAAAGTCCAAGTGAAGAGGGGTGGCCATTTTCTTCTTCAAGGGGTGCTCGGGTGGAGGAGGAAGATTGTCGGTCGGCTATGGGTAGTGGAGAATTATTTATGTAGAGGGAGAGGAGGAGGCGGCTATGGAAGAGGGAGGAGAGGGGCGGCCGGACTTGAAGTGGAAGAGGAAGGGGTGGTGGTTTTTGGAAGAGGAAGATGAGGGAGGAGAGGGTTGGCCAAATGCATAGAGAGAGAGAGAGAGAGGAGGGTGGAGGCTAAGAGAGGTAGAGAGAGAACTTTAGGAAAGATTAGGGTTAAGAGTTTTTCTTCATTCAACTTAACTTAAACAAAACAGTACATGCCTATATATAGGTTTAACTCTAAGTCTTGGCTATATGTAGCCCAAATAAAAATAACACACTCCATGGCTACATGCAGCCCAAATAAAATAACATACTCCAAATGATTAAATAAAGCATGCTAAAAATATAAATGCTCTCAAGCTAATAATAGAAGAAGTTCAACTAGTTATTTGTCTTGCGCCGAGGGCGGAGATTATAGCGCCGCTCCATACGAACGCCATGTCGACGCGAGTCCTTTGTTGGAGACGAAGGAGGGTCGTCCATTAGCGTGCCGTCATCAACAACTTGGGGGCCATCATCTCCACCAATCCTCCCCCGCTTGAAAGGACTCATCACCGATGAGTTTTCTTGAAGATACCGTCATAGAAGAACACCATCCAACAGAGCGACCTCCGCTTTCGGGATCCAAGAGTCATCAGAGGCGGGGCGATCATGCCAACGAATCAAGTATCGGCGCACATCTCCATCTGTAGTGGGAAACACGTCATCCTGGAGAATCCTGTCTGGCAAAAATGCTGTCCTAGAAAACTTGGGAGAAGCATTAGGCATCAAAGGGGGAAAATCTATATCATCAACATTTAGCGTACCTCCGTTGGAGACCGACGAAGAGAGAGATCCCTTACCCCACTAAACCACATACCCATGAGAATCTGTAGTGGAACTAAATGGACAGGAAGATAATTCTAGTGGCAGAGCAATATATGGCATTAAATCCGAAACATTAAAAATAGGGGAAATACCCCAATCAGTTGGTAATTCCAAAAGAAATGCATTGTCTCCTAACCTCTTTAAAATCCGAAAAGGTCCCGCTCACCGATCCACTAACTTTTTTAAGGTGCCCGTAGGCAACCGTTCAGGGATGAGACGCACCAAGACTAAATCGCATACTTTCAAGTGAGACACTCTCTTATGTGCGTTGGCATTAACTTGATAAGATGTGTATTGAGTGGTAAGTGTTCCATTTATGTGCTTGTGCAGATCATCGATGTGAGAGGCAAAGTCCTGTGCAAATTGACTCGACTTAAAAGATGGCGGTAATGGAATCAAGTCAAGTGGCACAAGTGCTTTATAACCATGCACGATCTCATTCGGGGACAAACCCGTGGACCTATTTTTGGAATTATTATACGCTAACTGAGCAAGAGGGAGGATAAGGTCCCATGTACCCTTGTGGTCTCCTACAAGTCATCGAAGCAAACTACCTAAACTTCTGTTTACAACTTCGGTTTGCCCATCCGTCTGCGGGTGGTAAGCTGAAGAGAATAGAAGTTTGGTGCCCATAATCCTCCACGGGGTCTTCCAAAAATAACTAGTAAACTTCACATCCCTATCGATAACTATCGATTTTGGAACGCCTCGATGGCCAACTACCTCTTTAAAATATAATTGTGCAACGTGTGACGCATCGTTGGTTTTATTGCACGCGATAAAATAGGCCGTTTTGGAGAAACGATCTACAACAACTAAGATAGAGTCGTGACGCCTAAATGTGATTGGGCGGCCGAGAATGAAGTCCATGCTAACGTCTTCCCAAGGGATAGAAGGAATCGGAAGAGGGGTATAAAGGCCCGCATTTGTTTTGTTCCCCTTAGCCAATTGGCACGCTCGATAACTTCCCACGATTTTACTAACCATGGCCTTAAGATCGGGCCAATAGAACTTATCTTCTACTAACATGATCATCTTGTCACGGCCAAAATGTCTACCTAGCCCTTCGCTATGCAATTCCCACACTATGAAGTGTCGTAGGGAGGAACGGGGGATGCATAGCTTCGAATGGTTAAATAAATAGCCGTCACGAATGTAAAAAGAAGTAATGGTGTTAGGCAAGTCGTCTTGAGTGGTGAAATAGATATCCTTGAAATCTGGACAGTTGACTTATTCGTCCTTAATCCTATCGAAGCCAATCACCTTAACTTCTAGTATTGATAGTAATAACGAAACCCGACTAAGAGCGTCGGCTATGAGGTTGAGAGTTCCCTTAAGGTGTTTGATAATGAAAGTGTACTCCTGGAGATAGGAGACCCACTGGGCATTCCTAGGACTAACCTTAGTTTGAGAGTTAATAAATCTTAGCGCGTCATGATCGGATAGGATGACAAACTCTGTAGGAAGTAAATTATGCCGCCAATGTTGGAGGCATCTAATGACCGCGTAAAACTCCCGATCGTAATTGGAATAATTTAATTTTGGGCCCGCCAATTTCTCACTCAAATACCCCACAGGGTGACCTTCCTGACTCAACAGTCCGCCAATTCCCACTCCTGACGCATCACATGACAACTCAAAAGCTTTTGTAAAATCTGGTAGTCGCAAGAGGGGGGCTTCCGCCATGCGCGATTTAATTAATTGGAACGCCCTAGTGGCCGAGTTCGTCCATGTAAATTCACCCTTTTTCATGCACTCAGTAATGGGGGCCATAATAATACTAAAATCCTTAATAAATCTCCGATAGAATGTAGCGAGCCCATGAAAACTCCTAACATCCCGAATGTTGGCGGGCTCGGTCCAATCTCTAATGGCTTGCACCTTCTTGGGGTCTAAGTGGATCCCCTTCGAACTAACGATATAACCGAGGAACTCAACCGATGACACATGGAAAGTACACTTCTTAATATTCACGAATAATTTTTCTGATCTCAGCGTTGTAAGGATGATTTTTAAATGTGACTCGTGATCGATCATGGAGGTGCTAAAAAGCAAAATGTCGTCAAAATATACCACGATGAATTTTCCCATATAGGGTTGGAAGACGTGGGTCATCATCCTCGAAAACGTGCTCGGCGCATTGGAAAGCCTAAACGGCATAACTAACCACTTGTAGAGCCTTTCCTTAGACTTAAATGCGGTTTTCCACTCGTCCCCTTCCCTAATTCGGATCTTATGGTAGCCGCTCCTATGGTCCAATTTCGAGAAAATCGTGGCACCGGCTAACATGTCCAATAAATCGTCCAAGCGAGGGATGGGAAATCGGTACTTAATAGAGATCTTATTAATGGCTCTACTATCCACACACATCCTCCAAGAGCCATCTTTCTTCGGGGAAAGTAAGGCGGGTACGGCACACGGGCTCATGCTGTGGCGGATAAAACCTTTTTGCAATAAATCTGAAATATGGGTTTGTAACTCTAAGTGTGCGGAAGGGTTTAGCCGATAATGTGGGAGGTTGGGCAATGAGGAGCCCGGAATGAAATCAATGGCATGCTGGATATCCCGCATGGGGGGTAACTCAGACGGTATCTTGTCCGGGTACACGTCCACAAACTCATCTAAGAGCTTTCTCAGTGCCGGCGACAAATTCTCAAACGTTGCTGCATCTTCCTCAACTTGTAGACACACTAATGCATAGAGGACATCGTCTACAAAGGTAGTATTCTTCAATTCTTTCTTCCCTATCAGACTCAACGTTTTCTTCTCGACCGGGACGACCGTATCCTTGGAGGGGGCCGAAAGATCCTTTGGCGGAGCGGGTTTAAAGATAATGGTTCTGCCATTAAATTTAAACTCGTAAGTGTTGGCCCGACCAAAGTGGGTAACTTCATGATCATACAACCAAGGGCGACCCAGCAAGACGTGACAAGCATCCATAGGGATGACGTCACACCAAATCTGATCAGAATAAGCTTTGATGGTAAGGGGTACCAAGCATCGCTTTGACACAGGGAGGGACGACTTGTTTACCCATGCCACCTTATAAGGGTCAGGGTGTGGCTCGGCAGCAAGTGACATACGCTTCACCGCGGCCTCAGAAATAACGTTCATGCAACTACCGCTATCGATGATCAACCTACACTATTTTTCAGCACTTTTAAAATTCAACGTGAAAATGTTCGTCCTATTCCAGTTGTCTAATGCTCGTGGTGTCGCCAGAATACACCTCATAACCATCATATGAGAGTCATCCTTGGCACTCCATCCGACTCGCTCTAGTCTCCCGCCTCGTAAGTAAGGTCGTCTGACTCACCAGTGGAATCTAACAGGGCTAATGGTTTGGGTTTAGTAGGACAATAACTAGCATAGCGTCCTTGGATCCCGCAAGCGAAACAGGTGACATTCGTTCTGTTGACCCTACCCACTAGGACTCTCTCACCAGAGGGGTTTCTATTATTCCTAGCCGTTACGACTATGTAGGTCGAGTCGGGGGACTGATATTTTCCTAACTGTTGATGCACGAAATGCGACGGGGAAAACGGGCACCACCAGCTAACCGTTCGAGCACTGGGGAGTAGGGGAGAAGGCTGTCGACCAGTCGGTTACTAGCGACTAGGAATGTCGGATAAAACCGGGCAGAGAAAAGAGAGAAAGGGCCGCTATCAGCGGCAACACCAGAGTTCGCCCGCCGCGGCTTAAATGCCTCTCCTGCGGCGGACTTTCCTTTTAGCTATGAAAAATCGGTTACAGCGGTTAGAAGAGAAGAGCCCGAGCGAACAGGTATCCGCTAAAGGAGAAATTCGAACCCGCTGCCACAGGAGGCAAGCTTGGGAATCTGAATCCTGTCCCTAGGAGGGTACTGTTCACGTCTATTTATAGGGTCGGGGACCTGCCCAAATGGGCAGGGCTAAAAATACCGGCTGCCCGATGTACAGGAGAAGCGGGCAGCGGTGACCAGACACAGGGAAGAGAAAGGAGAGGCGGCCATCTAGCCGCGCGGACAGGCGGATAGACAGCTCCTGACTGATTGCACCTGGACGCTTGCCAAGCCAGGGAGGCACCGCGGGTAGACGGTCAGGCGGCTAAGAGTTGGCTTGCCGCTGGGAGTTGGGGAGCGGTCATATCCAGGGTTAACATAATCCCCGCACATTTTTAAATTCAGGAGGAATTTCGAAAATGTAGTTAACCGTCTGACCGCGAGCACAATTAATGCCTTCAAAACTATAAATAGCGCTGGCGTTGATGCTGCTTTCATAAAACTTCCTTCGAGACGGGTCGCTTCTCTACAACTACGGTTAAGATTCTGCTGTCCGCCATGTCTTCCAGGAGGAGCATCATAGTGCAATTTAGCGACGAGGGGCTGGCCGCATCCAAATCGCCGCCGGAGACATCTAACAGCAAAGTCGATGAGACACCACGCAAGATGCACACTACCAAGGCAGTTTTGCAGAAACCGAGCTCGGTTAACGAAAAGCCGAATAACGAACAGTCCTCCAAGCCGGCAACGGAGATAATAACCGCAAAGGTCAAGCCTTCTGAAAAGCTGCCCGGGAATACGGTGGGTGGCTTTGCTCCAAAGCCTGTCCGGGCGAACACTCCACAGCCTTCGGCGGGTTCCGACGTGAATATCACGTCACCCTCCAGCAAAGACGGCAAACGGGGCGCCGAAGAAGAGACCGGGCGAGAAAGCGGAGAGATCTCTGATGTTATTGACAGGGTGAAAAGGGCTGCTAAGATTTCCGCCGATAAGCTTAAGGAAAACCTTGATGTCGTGAAAGCCGCCTTCCTGACGAAGAAAAGGAGGCACAAGCCGACTTCATCGGTTGAGGAGAGGACAGAGGCAATCCTCCTGAAGAAGAAGAAAGGAAACCAGAAATTCGTGACGGCTATGAAAGCGACCAGCAAGATTGATGTGCCCGATCAACAGGAGAACGAGCCCGCACGAATAGAAGAGGTAAATGCTTTCAGATAGCTCGATCGCCATACTGAAAAGGGGAGCGGTTAGGCGAGCAGTGTTAACCTTGCCACTCACTATGATTCCATTGCAGGAAAACAAAAAGGAAAACAGCAGCAAGCAACTATCCGGGAATGAGTCCGACTTGGAGGTCTTGTTAGTGAAGACTGGAAAGGAAGTGCCCGATCCATGCGAAGGTGAAAACAAGCTGAAACTGCGAGAAAAGATCGCTGCCGAGAAGAAGATCTTAGCCGCTGGAGAAGAACGAAGTGGTTTTCGGGCTCTCTCTGCTGAAGAGAAGGCTGAAGCTGACCGCCAGACCGCCGCAAAGCTTCTGCAGTCAGGTATGCTCAAACCTGCCCCGAAGAAAATAAAAGTTCCACTACCTTACAAGGAACCGCCGCGGTTAAAGAGACCTATCTGCATAATAACTGAGACCGACAACTTGCTTTTGTCACGCGAGGAGCTCGAGAAGAATAAGCGGGCTGAGCGACTCCTGAGGGACAATTACCTGAAGAAGATTGATCCTGAGAGACTTAGGCGACCTGCTTTTTCTAGCCGTCAGATAAATGCCGCGACTAGAGAAGATGGTCTTTGCTCGGGTGCCTATTCTTTTAGCATCGTTGCTTGTCGATCGTGCTGCGCGACAACACTAATTTTGCTCGTCTTTTCTCTGCAGACTTCGCGTAACCAAACCCTCAAGATGTTGCGAATGAGACCACGCGGCGGCTTCAGGATGATGAAGGCCAACACACCATCTCCAAGCTGTTCGCTGACCTCGAGCGACTAAAGGCGGAGCTCAAACTCGAGGAAGAGGCAAGGGCTGGCCAGGACGAGCGGATAAAGGATCTGTCCGCGGAACTATCCAGCAGCTGGGAGCGAGAAAGGGCTGCTCGCGATCAAGTTTCGATCTTGGGGAGGCGACTTCAAAGGGCAGAGGATGATGCTGCGCACTACAAGAGGAAATACTACGAGAGGACAGAAAAGGAGAAAGGCTGGCGACATGACTCCACGAGTTCTGGGAAACCGGGCGAGTCAAGTCACGGCCCTAGCAGGGGGGGAACTTCTGCCCCAGTGACCGGCAATGTAAACCTAACCGCGCGACCTAACGAACAGGTGCCTTTTGTTGAGGCATCTGTCCCAATGAGCTGCATAGTTCGGGATACATCCCGGATTCACCGAGCTCAGAATACCCTTAGCCACCACTTGATCAGCGCGATGTCCGTTTTACTGGGCATCAGCGATCAAGTCGCGCTTATTGGCAGGGACCCCGCAGAACCTAGCAGCGAACGGCGCGAGGAGAGATAGAGAGAAAATCTGTAATAATGTGTTCGAGCGAACTAACCTGATTAGCCGTGTTTGTTTTTTAATACCTTGCAACATTGTGATTTGCTTATTCGCCCGACCTATCTGAGATTGTCGCGCGATCTTATAATAATGCTTTGGATGTTGGCGGTTTGAATCTTTTGTGTTCGAGCGGTCTTCTGTATAACGCTTTGCTAAATCTGCGGGAAACAAATGACCCAGCGAACTTGTTAATATAACCGCGCGAACGGTAATGATTGGTTGTGGTTGAAAGGATGTCTGTAGGAAAGGACGAATGTCCGGAGGCTTCTTTGATTTAGCCGCTCGAGTAATAATGCGCTGAAATGATTGAAAAGACGTTTGCAGGAAATGCCGATTATCCGGCAGCTTCTTTCATGTAACCGTGCGAGCAATAAGTCGGCCTGCAGGCTCTATAAATACGGCCTAGCTCCGCATTATAAGGAAAAGTTTAAAGTGCAGAACTTCTGGCGGGAAGAATTGATGGCGCCCGCGCGAGCTTCAGCTGCCACTGCTTTCCTTGACGCCGAGCACAGGAGGTCGGAAATGACCAACAGCGAACTGGAGCGCTTTATCGCGGCTCACATGATGAATACTGATATAGTCGCGCGGTTACCCCTAGAAGACGAGCGGATAAACACTTACGGAAGAAATCTCGTGGCGATCCCAGTCGACCACTTCGATTCCGGTTTCAGCTGGCCGCCGCTGATTGAGCTTGTGGAGATTCTCGACTTTTTCGGAATTGTACCCGGCCAACTTTCGCCGAATACAATAGCGTCAATGGTGAGCTTCATCATATACCTTCGGACCGAGCATGTAAGATTCACTATGGATCTTTTCCGCCACTGCTTCGTTATCCGCTCCATCGTCTCCGGCAAGAAGGACAGCCGGGTCTTCAAAGGTGTAGTGTACTTCGGCTGCACCGGGATGAAAACGGTTAACCTGACGAATAAGTTTCCCAACTGGTCCACCAGATTCCTCATGTTCGAGGGGAATCTGGGCCTTCTGCCTGTCTGTCCGCAAGTCCGCTCGGCTAGGCTATTCGAACGGTTTGAGGTTGAAGGGATCGAGAAGGAGATCGCTGACTTCCTCTCCGGTTCGCGGCTAGATATCTTGCACTATATCCCATTGCTGCCAGTAGTGATGGAATTCCCTGCAGAAGAAGGTATATTTTTTATGATTAGTTGCTTAATATAACCGCGCGGCTAAATATTTTGTCCCATGGCAGCCGTCTTGAGAGTTCCTGCGAGCAAACCGGTTACACCGGCAGAGCCCGTTCTGACGCAGAGCGAGGCTAGGAAGAAAAGAGAGGATGACCGCCGCGTGGAGCATGATGTCGCCGCCGATTATGACTCCGAGCCCTTCGCACCCCAAGGATCGGGGGAGAACTTAAAAGATCGCCGAGGCAAGGCGGTTATGAAATGGCACCCGCGCGGGAAGAACGTTCAGGTTTCTACCGCTCTTCCCTTGTGGAAGAACGAGAAGATATCCAAACATGCCCGCGCGGTTAGCTGGGCGATGTATGGGAGGGAGAACCTAGCCGACCTGCAGGCCAATCCGACGAAGAAACTTCCGGCCCTAGCCGCACAAATCCGCGCGAGAAGCTTCGTGACCGACCACTTCGTCGCTGAAGCCCTCGCCGAAGTGGTCGCTCTTGCCGAGCGGTTAGAGGATGAGGTAGAGCACCTTAAGGAGGAAAATGAGAAACTGAAGAATATTAACGCTGTAAGTTTTTACCTCGCGGCTTTACCTTAGCATTATCCGAAGGTTTAACTTTATCTCCTCTTGTAGAAAGCTTATGACCCGGGGAACCCGGCCTTCAGAAGAGAATTAACCATGCATCTGCGGGAAAGTGGGGAAGACACGCTTGACATCTTGCGGGAGCGGGGAGCATTTAAGCCTGGTCACGAAGGCGTAACTCTTGACGAGTTATTCCCCGGCTTCAAGGATATCGAAGCCGCGCGTGTAGAGCCGGCCGAAGAACCTGTTGAGATTCTTGAGGAGGACGAGCATTCAAACGAACAGGAGGGCATACCTGATGATGCCCGTGCAGATACAAGCTCGAGTTCATCCGGCAGTTCGAGCGAGGAGGAGGGATCCGGATCAGCTGAGACAAGTAGCTCTTCAAGTTCTTTCAGTGAAGCAGAGCCGGAGCGGAAAAAGAAGAAATGTTGATATGTTATGATATTCTTTTGATCCGGCGGTATGATCTTTGTAAGCCGCGCGGATGACAGATTTTGTAACTTTTGACAATATAAATGATACTTTGATTTTGCTGGATATGCTTTATTCGCTCGGTATTATGTTTCTATTTGATCGATTATAATATGTCATGAGATATCTGGGCAATACACAAGCAGAATGGATGTGGAGATAAGCCCTGCTAGTTTACTTTTCCAGGCGACTAGAGTGCGAAGTCATCGGATACAGAGTGATTTTCACGCATAACTCGCGCGGATAATACTGATGTCCGCTATAATGAACTGAAGATAACCGAGCGGTAAGAATAATATCGGCAACTTCGAATATGAGACCAATTTAAGAAAACCAATTGGTCGAAAAGATAACCGAGCGGTAAGAATAATAATATCCGTAGCCTTATAATACCCAATTACCCGAGCGGATACTGTGTCTCTAGCCAGGATATTATAACCGCGCGGTCTGATCTTTGACTGCCGACTAGACTTCTGCTTGAAGAAAAGAAAACACTGCTCTCTTGCCTGGAGTACAGTCTAGGTCGATCTTTCGGGGCAGGTGCGGCCGGAGCGGCATTGCTTCCCCCTGAGATCGACAAGACTGTGGGTCTCCTGCAGGCACTGCTTGAGAGTATCAAGGAGTATTCGAGGGTTACATGCTGGGACGATCTGTGGGGTATGCGTGTGGCTTCCCGCACAGACCCATCCGAGTTGTAACGATATCCCTCTCAAAGCATGGTAGCGCTACCAGCCACCCTGTCCCTCCAAAATGCAGAAGTGGGGGTAGATACCAGCTGGGATCCGCAATCTAGTACTCCACCGCATCAAAGCCGGTAAGCTGCCACTACACGGTGTGAAATCTCCCCGCAACACGTGGTCCTCGTGGTGTTACGCTAATGACAACGGCTCTAAAGGGGTATGTAGCTAGACTCGGCGATATCTCCTGATTCAGTGATCTTTTAATTTTTGGGTTGCAAACCCATAAGAATGATGACTTGCCAGGCGAGAGTACTGATATAGAATCTCTGAAACAAAATATAGAGATGAGTTATAATCCTTCTTAATAGAAATCGATAAGAGGAAATAAAAGACAGAAAAACATATTGGGTTAAGGAATTGATTGTCAGGATTGCTTCTGTTGCTGATGTCGTGTCTGCCAGCCTAGGAATGAGATGTCCTTTTTAGATCATGCTACGGGATTCCTTTGACTTCTGCATTTTCACAGCTAATTGGAGAGCTCTACAATCTTTTGTTAAATGACCTCTTTCCTTGTGATATTCGCAATACTGATCCTTGGATCTGGTTTTTCCACCTGCTGCCCGAGCGGGTTTCTTGTGACTTGGCTCTCCCTCCCGTTGTTCGATCTGGTACACGTCTAACAAACTTCTCTGTCCTTTTTCTGAAACGCGTGGCTTCTTCGTAACTGGAAACCTTGTCGGCAACTCGGGCGGACAGATCGGGTAGGAGGTCGAATAGCCCGGCGAGTATCCCGGACAGGAAGGTGAGTAGGCCGGCGGATCGACCTGCTTGCTGTCCGCTGGGGTCTGGTTGGCTGGTGTAACCGGAATGATTGCGGACTGTAAGCCTAACCGCTGATTAATTGCGGCTAGATTTGCATTGATCGCGGCGAGCTGCCGGATCATCTCTTGGCGAGTTCGGTTTTCTTCCCGGCGGGACTGCAGAAGAGCTTCCAAGAGCATAACTTCGCTGGGGCTGAGGTTGTTCTGAACGGACTGCCGGTCTGACATTGTATGGCCGCTGAACTTTAGCGACTAGCCGATATCTGAAGGTCGCGTGTTAACTGTTGATGCACGAAATGCGACGGGGAAAACGGGCACCACCAGCTAACCGTTCGAGCACTAGGGAGTAGGGGAGAAGGCTGTCGACCAGTCGGTTACTAGCGACTAGGAATGTCGGATAAAACCGGGCAGAGAAAAGAGAGAAAGGGCCGCTATCAGCGGCAACACCAGAGTTCGCCCGCCGCGGCTTAAATGCCTCTCCTGCGGCGGACTTTCCTTTTAGCTATGAAAAATCGGTTACAGCGGTTAGAAGAGAAGAGCCCGAGCGAACAGGTATCCGCTAAAGGAGAAATTCGAACCCGCTGCCACAGGCGGCAAGCTTGGGAATCCGAATCCTGTCCCTAGGAGGGTACTGTTCACGTCTATTTATAGGCTCGGGGACCTGCCCAAACGGGCAGGGCTAAAAATACCGGCTGCCCGATGTACAGGAGAAGCGGGCAGCGGTGACCAGACACAGGGAAGAGAAAGGAGAGGCGGCCATCTAGCCGCGCGGACAGGCGGATAGACAGCTCCTGACTGATTGCACCTGGACGCTTGCCAAGCCAGGGAGGCACCGCGGGTAGACGGTCAGGCGGCTAAGAGTTGGCTTGCCGCTGGGAGTTGGGGAGCGGTCAGATCCAGGGTTAACATAATCCCCGCACATTTTTAAATTCAGGAGGAATTTCGAAAATGTAGTTAACCGTCTGACCGCGAGCACAATTAATGCCTTCAAAACTATAAATAGCGCTGGCGTTGATGCTGCTTTCATAAAACTTCCTTCGAGACGGGTCGCTTCTCTACAACTACGGTTAAGATTCTGCTGTCCGCCATGTCTTCCAGGAGGAGCATCATAGTGCAATTTAGCGACGAGGGGCTGGCCGCATCCAAATCGCCGCCGGAGACATCTAACAGCAAAGTCGATGAGACACCACGCAAGATGCACACTACCAAGGCAGTTTTGGAACGAGCGAGTCTTACCCTTAAGCACATTGTTCTTCTCAAATATCTAAGGCAGCGTTGAATGTGACGTGCAAGTCAGTGTGACCATAACGCAAAAGCTTTCCTTGGATGTCGGGGTTTAGTCCCTTACGAAACCTGGGGAGGGTGACCTCGGGCATCTCTTTCACGTCACACCTAACCATCATGTCCTTCAGCAGACTCATGTACTCAGACACCGAACTAGTCCCTTGCTTAAGGGTAGCTAAATCATCGAACATCTGTGTTCGATGGTATGTGTGGACGTACTGCTCTGTCAGCCTAGCCTTCATGTCATCCCAACCAATGGGTAATGCATCGTTCTCGACTGTCAAACGCCATTCCTCATTCAGCCAAAATATTTTAGCACGCCCTAGCAACTTCCTCCTCGCTACTTGCACCTTATCTGCGTCGTTCAGAGCATACCACTCGAAATAACATTCGATTTCCAGGACCCAGTCCTGGAAGACTTGGGGATCCCCCATGCCATAGTAGGATGGTGGCTTGACTCGGACGGCCCGAGTAAGATCAAACTCGTAAGGTGCGCATGGAGCGTGCTCATTAGGAGGGTGGGGGTAAGGATTGTGATTGTCTCCCACCCATTGGTGAGCGGGTTGATTACGGAGTGCCCCTTGTGGTAATCCCATTCCGTGAAGTGCCTCCCTAATGGCATTCATCTTCTCCGTGAAATCTTGACGGAGTTCCTCAATCTCAGTGAGGGCACGTACCTCGTCCCGGTCATCATCCATAGCAGAAGATGATGGAGGATATTCTGTACATAGCCTAGTGTGCATGCAACAGTGATAACAATAGACTTAGACAGACCACGGAAGGATTTAATCCCGCTTAATGATTATAGAAAAATAATTTTTAATTTTTGATTTTCTTACAGGAAATAAAATGAGGACTATTAAAAAAAAAATTTGATTTTTTTGCTGAAAAATAAGAAATCTACGCCATTATTGGCAGACCAAAAATAAATTTTATTTTTGAGATTTTGACAACAAACGCGCATACAGCAGTGCGGGCTAACGTGCAAAAATAACAGGGGAGGGTGCCAATTAAAAAATTGACAAAAACCTCCCTCTGATACCAAATTGATGTAGGCCCCTATCGAAGTCTCAAATACGGGCTAGGGGAATAAAGCAGACGCGTCTCAAACTCCACTATCACACTCGCACAAGTTTTATTCGCAGCACACTCGCAAGCAAAATAACACAGTTCACCGACGTACGGTAGAAACACCGCTGAAAGGTCGAACGAACGACGATAGGTCGATGTTCTTCCAAGCAAAAGGGACTTACCCGGTCCGGACAAGCGTGGTTGTACCAAAAGAGTCTACCCAAAATGCAATTGAAAAATAGTAGATCTCTCCCAACAAAAATACGGGGCTCGCCAAGCCCTTTTGAATATAACGCGTTAAGATAGATGCAAATCAAAAGGAAAATCACGAATAATCTAACGATTCAAATCCAACGCGAAAAATCTTTCTGGCCACTAGACTATCAAGAGAGAATCACACTTGAGTGGAATGGTTCGTTACCCAAGTCGGAATAGATGATTCCGACTACCTTCAAAGGATCACTCTTCCACGCTTCCGCCGGAGTTGCGTTAGATGGAAAGATAGATCGTTCGCCTTGGCCGCTTCACACCGATGTCCAGATTCTTCGTCATTGAAGGAGACTTTCCTTGGATAAAAGTCCAAGTGAAGAGGGGTGGCCGTTTTATTCTTCAAGGGGTGCTCGGGTGGAGGAGGAAGATGGTCGGCCGGCTATGGGTAGTGGAGAATGGTTGGTGTAGAGGGAGAGGAGGAGGCGGCTATGGAAGAGGGAGGAGAGGGGCGGCCGGCCTTGAAGTGGAAGAGGAAGGGGTGGCGGTTTTTGGAAGAGGAAGATGAGGGAGGAGAGGGTTGGCCGAATGCTTAGAGAGAGAGAGAGAGAGGAGGGTGGCGGCTAAGAGAGGTAGAGAGAGAGAACTTTAGGAAAGATTAGGGTTAAGAGTTTTTCTTCATTCAACTTAAACAAAACACTACATGCCTATATATAGGCTTAACTCCAAGTCTTGGCTATATGTAGCCCAAATAAAAATAACACATAACTTAGTCATATAAGACTTACAATTATCCCATTATAGGATTAAGATCCTGTAAGCCTTGTTATGATTGTTGTACCAAACAAATATCCCATTATAGGATTTGGCAGCAAACTTAGTCATTTAAGACTTACAATTATTGAGCACATAACATTTGCTACCAAAGATCTTGAGATAGGCCATGTTTAGTTTTCTTCCCTTCATAATCTTAGAGGGAGTCTTCTTGTGGCTCTTGGTGAAGGATGCTTTATTTAGGACATGACATGCAGTATTAACTGTCTCAGCCTAAAAATATTCTAGGATAAATGTATCACCTAGCAAATTCCTACCAGCTTCTATGAGAGTTCTATTCTTCCTCTCATAAATCCCATTTTGCTGGGACATTCTTGGAGAAGAAAATTCTTGATGAATCTCTAGCTCTTCACAGAACATTGTCATGCTTTCAGACTGAAATTCAGTCCTATGGTCACTTCTGATTTTGACCATAGTACTGTCCAATTCGTTCTGAATTTTCTTGACAAAAGTCTTGAAGATATCAAGGGTTTCAGACTTTTTTGTAAGAAAGAAAACCCAGGCAAACCTAGTAAAGTCATCAACAACCACAAGGATGTATACTTACCTACTTAGACTATGAACTGTCATAGGACCAAACAAGTCCATATGTAGGAGGTATAAATACCTCACAGAGTCTTTGTCCCAATGCTCTTGAAGGAAGCTTTGGTATGCTTGCCCTTTTGGCATGCAGAGCACATTCCTTCCTTGGTGCATTTCTTCTTAGAACCATTCCTAACTAGCTCTTCACTAAAGAGCTTGCCAATGGTCTTATCATTCAAATGAGCTAGCCTCTTGTGTCATTATAAAGAGTATGAGACTTTCTCATTTGCAACTAGACATATAGGAGAGTCTTTATTTTGATATAAAAAGTATAGGCAATAAACATTTCCACACCTAGTGCCTATCTAGATGACCTCTTGGTCACTTGACCTCTTAATGTGGCACTCATCCTTGTGGAATACAATGATATAGCCAAGATCACGGAGTTGGCTTATGCTTATTAGTGTGTGTTGTAACCCTTCAACATAAGCCACTTTTGAGATGGTGACTATGCCATTGGTAATCTTACCATAGCCTTTGGTGTCTCCTCTGTCCTAACCACCAATGATTACTTTGGGTCCATCCTTCACTGGATTGTACTCTTTTAGGTTGCTACTTGTTCCAGTAATGTTCCTAGAACATCCACTGTCCAAGGGTATGGGCACTTGTACTAACCTGTAAAACATGGTTTAAGTTACCTTAGGACTCTAATTTTTATTGGGTCCTAGGTTCTGGTTAGCCTGAAAAAGAAATTGTCTTCCTGCAGATTTTCTAACTGGACAACTGGCACTTGCTCTGGGCAGAATTGGATTGTGCCAGCAATCTAAGGAAAAATGACACCTTTTGTCACAACACTTACACTCATATATATTATATCTTCTTTTCTGAGCAAGTCTGGGGTTTGGTTAGCTGCTGACTGTCTAGAAGGAAGAGCAGCAACCTTCTTCAAGTTCCTTTCAGTAAGGATCTGACTGAAAGAAATCTTCCAGTAGGATTACTACGCTTGCTGTGAATGCCATCAACAACAATATTCTTTGCAGAGGATATACTATTGATAGCATCAGAGATAGCCAAATCAGGCTTATTGATAGACTTACTCCTTGTCTGAGTCTTTACTAGTTTGTCTTGAGAGTAGCCACTATCACATTCTTGAGTGTGGGGGCTGGTGCACCAAATACATATGGTCCATGATGGGCCATTTGAATTTCCTCATATGGGGCCTTGAAAGAACTCAACCCCTTGCTATATCTTCCACCATAGTTATGAATATTTTTGTTCATACCTGTGGATCTTCCATTCACCTGGTGACCATAGATACTCTCTTGGTCATACTTATTTGATGGTAACATCACATTCTTAAAAGGGATGGGAGGCTTAGATGTCAGGGGCTTAACTGGAGCTTTGCCTTTCCCTTTAGGCTAGGAAACTCTAGTGCTCCCTTTGAATCCCAAACCCCTCTTATCCTTTTAAGTGGTATCAGAGGGAGGTTGCTCCTTCAGCTCCAGTCAAGGAGAGACCTACGTGTGGTAGGGCTCTGTGCTTAAGGTAGGTCTTTTAAGTGATATTTAGATTTCAAGACAATTAACAATAGAACACACAAGATTTATAGTTGTTCCCTAGATTATGGGTACATCCACTATCATCCCACTTTTCTAAAGTTTTTTAGACAAGACACTTCTCCAAAACTCGGCTCCAAAGAGCTTATAACTCAGATCCCACAGTATCTCTCAGTGTCCTCCAAGACCTACCTCAGGCACAGAGCCCTACCACACAGAGCAAGCTTTGCTCCTTCAGCTCTGTGATACAAAGATCACCTACCTCAGACTAAGTTAACGATCCTACACTCAGGCTAGAAGGATAGCCCTACAAGTAAGAGATATAATCTCCTACCTTAGATTTGAACCAGATCCTACCTCCGGCTAACAGCCATGCACTTAGATCCACATAAGGATCCTACCTCAGGCAAACTGCCCTATAACTTAGATCCAATCCAGGATCCAACCTCTGACAAACTACCCTATACTTAGATCCACACAAGGATCCTACCTTATGATTCACAGCCTGAATACTACGACTCAGATCTAAAAAAGATCCTACACTTGGCCTTTATAAAATAGGATTACACTCAGGTCTGTAAAGATCCAATTTGATGAAAGATTTGTTGATGAGACCCCAGAGAAATGTTCTCTGTGCCTTCTTCCGTCTGTTTTGAGAAAACTCAGTTCAGCTTTCTTCTTCACAGCTTCCAGAAAATGTTCTTCAGAAATGATCAGCTAGATCCGTGTAGATGTTGCAGCTAGGGTTAGCCTTGGATGCTCCTTTATATACCTCAGAGAAGTTTCCTTGAACTTGTTGTAGCTAGGGTTAGCCTTGGCTGCTTCTTCTTTCTCAGAGATGTTTCTCTGAACTTGCTGTTGAAGGTCCATCTTCTAAACAGATGTAGCCCAGTCCAGACTTCTTCTTCACAGTTCCAGAAAATGTTCTTCATTAATGATCAACTAGAACTGTGAAGATGTTGCAGCTAGGGTTAGCCTTAACTGCTTCTTCTTATACCTCAGAGAAGTTTCTCTGAACTTACTGCACCTAGGGTAAGCCTTGGCTACTTCTTCTTTCCCAAATATGTTTCTCTGAACTTGCTGTTGAAGGTCCTTCTTCAGAACTAAAGTAGCTCAGTCCAGAATTCTTCTTCACAATTCCAGAAAATGTTCTTTAGGAAAAATCTGCTTGAACTGTGAAGTAGCTACATCTAGGGTTAGCCCTTGCTTATCCTTCTTTATCAGAGAGTTTCTCTGAACTTGTTGTTGCAGGTGAGAATGGCACCAACTATCTTCTTGAACTCTTAGATCAGAAGTATGAACTTCTTCTTCAGGCTCTACAATAGTGTCGAGAGAAAGAAGATGAAGTCCATCCCCTTTTTGAAAATCGATACCAAAAGTTATCTTCTTCTCGCTGATCAGATTCCTTTTATTACCAATGTCCAACGACTCTTTGAGTAGTGGGACCCGCTGTAGTTGTTGGCTGCAACTTGCTTTTGCATTAAATGTAGTACAGAAGGCGTGCAATACCATTTGTTGTTTACTGTTGACTTCCCACAACAATTTGAAATTTTGCTGATGTCATCATCTGTGGACTTAGTCAAAAATATAAAATTCATCATAGGCGTTGAGTGAATAGCCTTCACTCAGTGCCAAAACACTTAGCCAATTTTTTGTACCACTAGGTGTCGAGTTATTAGTCATCACTCGACGAATTATAGACTTTTGCATTCTTAACTCATTAGGCGTTGAGTGAACCTTCATCACTCAACACATTTGAACTTAGCCAATATTTTTTGTTGAGGAAGCGTTAAGTGAATTACCTTCACTCAACGCTTTTGTCCTTAGACAAACTTTCTATTGATAGGCGTTGAGTGAGACTTCAACAATCAATGCATACTTGACTTTCCTGTTATCTTGATGAGGAGTTGAGTGAACAGTCTTCACTCAATGCTTCTGTACTTAGTTGATTTTCAACTGTATGAAGGCGTTGAGTGAGAAGTCTTCACTCAACGCTTCTGTATTTACCTGTCTTCTCGATTAGGCGTTGAGTGAATTGACTTCACTCAATGCTTCTGTACTTGGCTTATTTCACTGTTGAGTTGGCGTAGAGTGAACTGTACTCACTCAATGCATTTGGACTTAGACAAATTTTTCTGTCTACGTCTTTTGAGGCTTTGAGTGAAGCTTGTTCTGTCGATGCTTTCTGAGCTTGACGTTGAGTGAACTGGCTTCACTCAATGCTTTTGGACTTAGCCAGATTTCTTCTCAGTTTTTCTTGCTTTGACAACATAGAGATTTACTCGACGCTTCTTTCTTCAAGTGTCGAGTGAGCTTTCCTAACTCAACGCTTTTGGACTTAACAAGAAATCTTCCTTGCCAATGATAAAACTTTGACAGTCTTAGCTTTACTCAATGCCTCTTGTTATATGGAATTGAGTGAACTGCCTTCACTCAACCCTTGTGAACTTAACCAAAATTCTGCTTTGTCAATAGTATGGCTTTTAATGCTCATGCTTTACTCAGAGCTTTTTGACATCTAGCGTTGAGTGAACTGCCTTCACTCAAAGCCTATTGACTTAGAGAAATTTCAATCTTCCCAGCATTCTTTCTTGTGTCAACCTGTCACTGTCACATAGAAAACTTGTCTAATCATTGTGAAAAAGAACATCCTGTACACATTGAACTTAGAGAATGCATCAAATATATCTATGTGAATACCATTGACTAGTTTTACTTCTACAAATTTTGGACATTGTGATAAATAGACCTAACAATGGCCATAAATAAATTATACCTTTGCGGGATTGGTCGATACTCAACTAAGGTGCTCTGAAGAAATCCAATGAATGTTAGCGGATGGAGTTCCAAACGAAGAATAGTGTCTACGTCTCTATAAATATCCACATGAGCATGTAGAACCCTTACACTCTTGTCACACAAGATCAAGGTTTGACGAAAGGATGCCCTCAACATCTCTATGGATTACTAGATCCATAAAAGGAGAGGCAGCGTTAATGAAGACGACGCTTAGGAAATGATTTCCAGCGATGACAACAAGTAGGGTGGTCGGTGGCGAGAAACAGCGATCACGACCTAGCAGAATTGTTCTATCGGGATGAAGATTGTCTCGCTCGATTAGGTCAGAAAAATCGTGTATGTCTATCTATCTTTGATTTAGTGTACATGTCATATATATACTTAATTCCGAAACAGTGGATACCTGCAGATCATGCCAAACCGGGCTTAAAGAAAATAAATAGTAGGAAACATAATTCATTGTATATATACATCGATATCTGATGAATCAAGAACCATTCGTCGAAATAACATGCATATACTCGACGAATCGAGATAGGGCAAACCGTCCAAGCAACAAGGCGATATACGACGAATCAGAGTCTAACTCGTTGAAATTATCATGACGATACTCGACGAACCAAGTCTAATTCATCAAGGTAATATTACGATACTCGACGAACCATGTCTAATTCATCAAGGTAATATTACGATACTCGAAGAATTTAAACAGACTCGTTGAGATGTCATGACTATACTCGTCGAATTCAAAACTTTTCATCGAAACCCTAAGACAGTACTCGACGAATTTCCCTTAGATTCTTCTGACTACCTAACTTATGACCCATATTCACAATATAGGTCACAGAATGAAAATCCTTCAGATTCTTAATGTCATAGGCTTAGTCCTTCACTCATATTACATATGAGCGAGGAAAACGCATTCCTTTTCAACTTCTCCAATGCTCTAATGTGCGACCCCAAAGTATGATATTGCGCTGGCAGTGAGAGTACATGTTTGATCACTTCCAGATCAACATGGTAACACAAACAGTCTTCCACTTGATCTTAAAAGTATCAAACAATGAGCGACATCTAACAATGCATCATTGCTCCCCAAGCAATGAGATTTTAGAACTCGAAAGCCATTGTGACCAATGTACCAATGTTGTTATATCCCATCGTCCCTTACATCAAGATAGAACTAGAGGTATAGACAGTGTCATCCTCAAAATTGTTCAATCCTAATTTCTTGATCTAGAATGGACTTCCAGAAATTGGTGAGCCCAATATCACATATTGACTCAACCAATCATGGCCATGCATTTCTTATTCCAATTCCATCAATGGGCCCATGGATGCAAATCCTGTCATATAGGAGGACAAATCCCATTTCTATCCACACGCAAAACACCCAAATGATTTGTAATGTACCCAATAAACATCTTTATCATCCAACTTCTCAAGACTGGGATTTTGATAGCATCAAAGCTCGCTCTTCCTCACTTGATGAATACTATGACTTCATGTCAAAGGACCACAAACACCATTGCCACTTGTGCCATAATTGTGACACGTTAATATAACTATCCACAAAGTATTCTCATGGTGGGTCTGTCTAGTACAACTTGTACACTAACAAGTACCCATGTGATGACTTGATATCACAATATCATGACTTGTGAGAATCGGTCATCAGTCAACGCACATACTAGTCTTAATGCATCATCATCATGCTTAGTTTCTAAGATGACACTCGACCAGGGACCATTAAAGAATGATGCTTCTAAGAACATAGGCTCTCACATTCATGTCACAACATAACTCCTATGGAAGCAAACATTCTAAGGGCATTTAATACGTTAAATTAATCTATCACAATAAAAATAAATTTTACATAACAAAATAACTATCCATATATATAAAATGAAATGTGTGGTACTCTATTCATCAAATGATTAATTATAACAACCGACAAATATACAATTAATAAGACTCCCATGAGGGCTGATCATTAAGGTATCTTATACCCATAGATCTTATATGACCATCATGCTTTCTCTATGCTAGAGGCTTTGTCAGTGGATCTACAACATTTTCTTCAGTCGGCACTCTACAAATGTTCACATCTCCTTGATCGATAATCTCACGAATAAGATGGAACCGCCGAAGTACGTGCTTGGAGCCATAATGAGATCTAGGTTCCGAAGCAAGTGCAATTGCACTGTTATTGTCACAGTAGAGAACTATGAGTTCAATAATGCAAGAAACTACATCTAACTTGCCGATGAATTTCCTAATCCATACAGCCTCCTTCGCCGCATTTGCTGTAGCGATATACTCGGCCTTAGTAGTAGAATCAGCAACTATATCCTGCTTGGAACTCTTCTAGCTAATAAATCCTCCATTTAGGCAAAATACAAACACTGATTGAGACTTTGAGTCATGCCTATAAGTTTGGAAGCTAGCATCCATGTAACCCTTTACAACAAGCTCTTCCTCACCACCAAATACCAAGAACGTATCCTTATTCCTTCTCAAGTACTTTAGGATATTCTTGAAAGCAATCCAGTGACTATCACCGTGATCAGACTGATACTACTAGTCATGCTTAAGACATAAGAGACATCGGGTCGAGTACATATCATTGCATACTTGATTGATCTAATTGACGAAGCATTTGGAATCAACTTCATGCATTCCTTATCTTCACAAGATTTAGGATACTGGTCCTTAGAGAGACTCACACCGAGAGACATGAGTAAGAATCCTTTCTTGGACTCAAGCATGTTGAACTGTTTCAACACCTTCTCAGTATATATACTTTGGGTCAAACCCAACAACTTCTTCGATCTATCTCTATAGATCTTAATACCGAGTATATAAGTCGCTTCACCCAAGTCTTTCATAGAAAACTAGTTCCCTGGGTTATTCTTAACAACTTATAGTATCTGTTTGTCATTCCAGATCAACAATATATCATCTACATATAATATCATGAAAACAACAATGCCCCCACTAATTCTCTTGTAAACACACGGTTCATCCTTGTTTTTGATAAAACAAAACTCTTTGATCTTTTCATCAAGACGAAGATTGCAACTTCGAGAAGCCTGTTTTAATCTATAAATGGATCTCTGCAGCTTTCATATTTAGTTTCTTCACCTAGAGATACAAAACCCTCGGGGTGTATCATATTGTAATGCCCCAAAACCCAAATTAAGGTCACACGGCCTGGGACACAGACATGTCCAGGGCCGTGTTCTGCTCTGTGTTAGCCTTGTTGTGTCGAATGTGGTACACAGCTGGAAACACGGGTATGAATAATACTGACACGGGCATGTAGGTTGGTGATACGGGCATGTTAAATACCCGTGTCGTTCTCGGGTTGTGTTGGGCGGTGCCGACTATAGTACATGGCCTGGAGCTTGGGCGTGTACTGGTCGACACGGGTATGTCAAAGTTGATACGGGTGTGTTGGGGACCAGTGTCCTTTTCGGGATTTGTTGGTCCTATATCAATTGAGGGACACGCCCCTCAACACGGGCGTGCACTTGGTGACATGGGCGTGTTAGGTGCTTGCCACGGGTGTGTCTAAGCCCATGTCCTAGTCTGTTTTGAGTCGGTTGTTTGCCGCTTAAGGTACACGGCCTATAATACAGGCGTGTCACAAGCCGTGTCAGCCCAGGGAAGATGCTTTTTAGAACAAATCTGAGGGGTTTGTTTCCATTGATGAAGATCAAGCGGCCCTGGGATTTTCCTAAAGGGATATATGTGGGAATTTATGAGTTAATTCTCATTCTATCATCACCATTCTCTTTCTAAGAAGAAGTGAGAGAGAGGAGAGCAAGGGAAGGAAGAGAAGGAGAAATCCGGCCGCTGGTTGTGCTACGGTGGTCCAAATCACGAGCCGAGTTTGGATCTGCGGAGGGTAGAGTGTTGTAGAGCTTTCCAACCTTGTAGTTTTCTCCATAGTGCCAAAACGTTTTCCAAGGGTACTGATTTCCTTCTTGGACAAGTGAAGTCCTTCTTTCCTGTATTTGCATAGGAATCCTCCATCAAAGGGTGGATGGCGAAGTGATTCCCTTGGGATCAGTGGTTCATCCCTTGTTATATTGCATTAGAATTAGAAGTGAGTAGTACGGTTAGGCTTGCTGTGTGAAGCCCATACAGATGAGTTTGCCAGGATTGGTGATGCTTTGTTTACAAATCGGACAAAACTCCGAGTTAATTGATTGTCTGTATAGATTTCTTGGTGGATACTTGTGGCATGGTGAGAGTTTGTACTTGGTGTTTAACTCTTGTGGCCGTGAGTGCCATTTTATGTGAAGTTGAGCCGTTGGGCTGCAACTGTGGAATGCTTGGTGATGAACGGTAAAGGAGAAGTTGTACTCACATCAGTCCAGTCTTGAGTCTGACGAATTTGAGCAATGGGAAAGGTGGATCTGTACCCGCGTTATGGTTGTCTAACCTTGGGTGCTTAAGGCACAGTTAGGATCACATATCGAGATTCTTAGGCCTGCGCGCCATTAAGACTAAATGCTCATAATGGACCGTCATGTTTGGGACCTCTGAATAG
The DNA here is from genome assembly GCA_039513925.1 of Platanthera zijinensis. Lineage (NCBI taxonomy): Eukaryota > Viridiplantae > Streptophyta > Magnoliopsida > Asparagales > Orchidaceae > Platanthera > Platanthera zijinensis. The sequence continues at coordinate 168,307,092 of CM077082.1, read as the reverse complement.
TGGTGGGACCTGGTTTTCGGTACACCAATAATGTGCCCTGATTGCACGGAACGTCGGGTCGTCGTGCCTGCGTTTATTTTATGTATTGACTTGTGTTTTTGTGCACGTCCTTGGTGGATTGTTACATATATTTGTTGTGTGAATAAACTACTGTATAGGGAAGGAATTCTATTGCCCTGTGCCAGGGGAAGGGTCGTTATAATTGGTCAGCTGAATGCTGACCGTTGCCCTATTTGCCACCGCTTGGTGGTTTGATTTTTTGCAGGTGGTGCTGGCCCAAGCGGGAAATAGCGGGCCGAAGCTCAGGTTGTGCTGCTGCCCTCAAAGGCTATGTTTTGTTTACTCATGTTCATGTGTGGCCGGCCTGCGCTCCGATGTTTGTAAACCACACTTTTTATAAGAGAAACTTGTAAGGCCACAAGGCCATGTAACTTATGTGTTTGGTTGTATACATTCCTAATTGGTAGTAGTGGACATTTCTGTGATTCTTGAGTTCAAGTTTTCAACCATGAAGCTTCTGCTAGAATGCTCTGTGTTAGAATTCGATGGCTTTTAATATTATTTAGTAACTTCTCCAACTGTTTCTGGAATATGGTATGGGGTCCCGACCGGACCCTCTATTATCTTACATTTGACGGGTAGAGGTGTTACAATTTGGTATCAGCATGTTGGTCGATCTCTTCCGAATTTGTGGTAGAATTCTTTTGAGGGGTGGCGAGCACGTGTAAGTGCTGCAATTATAACATATAAATGAACTCAAGAATGTCCACTTAGGAATGAAAATACACATATTTGGGATCCTTGTGTGTTCCTAATATTGCTTTGTGCAACATTTAGTTGCTTACTTGTGTATTTCACACTTGTAGGCGACTAGCAATAATGATGGACAGTAAGAACCCCAACATTCAATGGAGATTAATGAGCCAACTGTGATGCCAACACCTCCTCTTTCAGTAGCGACGGTCCGGTTGATCGCTGATATGGTCTTTACAATGATAAAAGCCCACTATGAGGGACATGTACAACCCTCTATTCCGATGGTGCGTCTCATGCCGGTTGGTGTGCCTGAGCAGATGGCAAGGGAAAGAGCATCAGCCCCGCCAGTGAATATGTGTCTGATCCAAGGACAAAATACGGTTAAGGAGTACTTTCATGCATTTGTTGCGCTGAGACAACATGCAGAGTTTGTGTTTGAAAGTGAGGAGATGAAGACCAACAGATTTTATAATGGATTACATAATGAACTACGACGTCCATTGTTGGGTCAAAAGTTACTTGTCGTTTGTGCCCTGGTAACGACAACTTGGTCTTTGGAAATGGACTTAAATCAGATCAGGGCAAGGTACGGTGTCAATGTGCCCACCATTACAAATGTTCCAAAATCAAACTCTTGTAAGTGGAAGAAGAATAGACATTTACGGGAATTGACCTCTTCCACAACCATGGGAATAAAGGAAAAATGTGTTTATTTTTCATGTAGACACGTAGGACATCTTGCCCGATACTGCCATGGTAATGCGCTAAGGAAAAAGAAAGCTAAGGCTGGAGAAGTGGAAGGGAGAACTCCACCCATTTGCTACTCGTGCGGTAAAGAAGGACATAAAGCCCGAGACTTCAGAATTGGACCTTAGATGAGAGGCAACAAGAAGAGAAAGAACTAATGTACATAAATAATTGTACTTATGTACTGTACATATCCTCGCTCGTAATGTTGGCTCAAATACATGTTTTCTATATGTATAACTATGTGAATAATTGAAACGTTGTTGGTTTAAGGCCTTATATGTTTATCTTGGTATCACATATACCAGTGGAACGGCATTGCCGTAGTTGAACTAATGCATATGAGTAGAAAATTATATGGTAAGAGGTCGTTATGATGTTATATCAGGACATAGTAGCGTCTGTGCTGACCATAACTGCGTTTGTTGTACCTATAGGTATGGGCTAGCTCTTTGAGCAGCGAGCCGGGGTAGATTACACTGTCACGGAAGTTACCTTAGAAAAGAGCACCGAATGAGGGACCAAGTTTGCTTGTATGCTCGGCTTGAGCAAGATGATGATATTTGGTCTCTAAGTTGTCAAACTTGTTCGGTCGTGCTCGAAGCGAGTCTTCATGCCTATAGCGGCCAGTAGGCCGAAGGTGGGTTGAGTGACCCTTCAATTGTGTCGGTTTATGTCAGCTTATACAGATGTGTTTCTTAATGACCTTTATGAGTGATGAAGTCCAAAGGAGATTGACTTCACTATTAAATTAGTGTAAAGTGCGAAACCTCTTGGCTGCTCGCCATAAAGAGTAGTGTCAAAGGAAATGGCATAACTGAAAGTTCAGTTGAAAGAGTTGCTTGAACAGGGTTATATAGGCCCAATTATGTCATCCTGGTGCGCGCCGGTTCTCTTTATGAAAAAGAAGGACGGTAGCTTGCGTCTATGTATTGCCCAAAGAGAATTGAACAAACTAATGGAAAGGAACAAGTATTCAATCCCACGGATTGAAGACTTTTTTAATCAGTTAGTTGGATCGACTGTATACTCCAAGTTGGATTTGAAGTCATGTTATTATCAGTTAAGAGTTCGTGAAAGTGACATACCCAAAACAGCGTTTGGAACACGATATGGTCACTATGAGTTCATGGTAATGTCGTTTGGGCTGTCTAATGCGCCATCGGTATTTATGGATTTAATGCATCAGACGTTTAGGGAATACTTGGACCTCTTTATGATAGTCTTTATTGACGATATCCTCGAATATTCCCAATCCGAAGAAGATCATGCAAATCATGTGCGGATTGTGTTGCACACCCTGAGGAAGAACAAACTCTATGCCAATATCTCTAAGTGTTAGTTTTGGTTGTCGTCAGTGGCTTCCCTTGGCCATGTGGTTAGTGGAGAGGGTATTGTGGTGGATCCTTCCAAGATAGTTGCGATTCGGGAGTGGCCTGTTCTCACTACAGTAGAAGAAGTCAAGAGTTTTCATGGGCTTGCGGGATATTACAAGCACTTCGTAGAGAACTTCTCGAGGATAGCCTTGTCTCTCACCACACTGACGAGGAAGGATCATAAGTTCGTTTGGACGCCCGAGTGCACACAAGCTTTCAAAGAGCTAAAGAGTCATTTGAAAACGGCGCCAATCATGACATCGCCATTTGGTCAGGAGGCTTTGAGGTTTATAGTGATGCGTCGGGGAGCGGCTTAGGCTTCGTTCTTCTACAGTTCGGAAAGGTGATAGCATATGGCTCATGCCAGTTGAAGGTGCACAAATGGAATTACCACGTCCTTGATTTGGAGTTGGCGGCGGTGTTATTCACACTTAAAATTTGGCATCATTACCTATATGACGTGAAAGTGGATATATTCACGGACCATAAGAGCCTGAAATATCTGTTGGATTAAAAGGAGCTCAATATGCGACAGAGAAGTCTGATGGAGTTTCTTGGTGACTACACCTTCCAGATTCATTATACTCCCGGTAAAGGGAATGTAGTCGTAGGACTCCAGCAAGGGAAATTGGTTGTTAAGGCAAGATGAAAGCCTAATTCTAGAACTAGAATCATTAGATATTTCTTGTGTCGAAAAGAACTTCACTACAAATGCATGCTTTAACTGGACGGAGGTACAGTGTGACATGGTGGACAGAGTTCGGCAAGCAGCAGCACTTGATGAAAGTCTACAACGCTATGCAGCGGAGAGTTCAAATTCTCAGTTTTCCTTTAATAACGGCCTTTTTCGGAAGGAAGGTCATTTGTGTGTCCCATATAGGGGTAAACTTCATGAAGAATTGTTGTATGAAGCCCACTTCACAAAGTATTCGATTCACCCTGGGAGCACAAAGATGTATAAGGATCCGAAGAAAATTTTTTGGTGGCCTTGAATGAAGAAGGGCAGAGCGCATTATGTTGCTAAATGTCAAACCTGTGCCTTAGAAAAGGCTGAATGCCAAAAACAAGGAGGTTTTCTGAAGTCGTTGTTTATCCCTCTGTGGGAATTTGATGATATTTCCATGAATTTCGTGTATGGATTGCCGAGATCACAACGTGGAAATGATGCGGTTTGGATGATTGTGGATCGATTAACTAAGGTGTCGCACTTCATCCCGAATCGGAAGGATGATTCAATTGAAAAGTTTGCAAAGATGTATATGGATAATATTGTACGATTGCACGGTGTGCCTCGTAGCATATTTAGTGATCAAGATGGGCATTTCACTTCGGGAGATTGGAGATTATTCCACCAACTATTGGGTACTAAATTACCTTTCAGCACGACCTTTATACTTAGACGGATGGTCAGACCGAAAGGACCAACAGGACGTTGGAGGATATGCTCTGAATGTGTGTGCTGGATTTTGGGAAGAGTTGGGAAGATCATCTCTTTATGATTGAGTTTGCCTACAATAATATCTACCAAGCTAGTATCTAGATGGCGCCCTTTGAGGCTTTATACGGTAGGAAATGTCGTACACCTTTTGCTTGGGCGGAGACTGGCAAAACAAAGTTGTATAAGCAAAAGGAGATGGATGATGCCAACTCAATTATACAGTTAATACGAGAAAGACTGTTGGTGTCTCAAGATTGGAAAGTTAAGTATTACAATGCCAAGCACCGAAACGTGGAGTTTGCGGTGGACGATTGGGAATACTTGAAGATTAATCCCTTTAAAGGTGTGTCTAGGATACGGCGTATGAAAAAGCTGAGCCCGAGGTATCTAGGACTATTTGAAGTGGTAGAGCGTGTTGGTGATGCTGCCTATCGGTTAGCATTTTCACAAAAGCCGAGCGGTTTACATGATATGTATCATGTCTCGGTGTTGCGAAAAGCGTTGAAAGAACCATCACAGGTGGTCATTGCAGATCAAGTATCAGTCGACAGTGGGCTAACGACGAAGGTTAAGCCTATTTGGATCAAGTATACGGCGGTTAAACAGGTACAAAACAAAGCTATCGGGATGGTAAAGGTCCGGTGGGACAACTGTGGCCGTGAGGAGTTCTCATGGGAGCAGGAGCAAACCATGTGTATTGAATTTCTCGAGCTGTTTATGTAAGGCTGTTGTAACCTTATTATTTGAACAAAGGGAATATTTTGTAAAATATTTTGTTTGCTGCGAACTACAAGCGTTAGCAATTTCGGGATGAAATAGTCTTAAGGGAGGTGGTTTGTAATGCCCCAAATCCAAAATTAAGGTCACACGGCCTAGGACACGGGCGTGTCCAGGGCCGTGTCCTGCTCTATGTTAGCCTGGCTATGTCGAATGTGGTACATGGATGGAAACACGGGTATGAACAGTACTGACACGGGCATGTCGGTTAGTGACGCGGGCGTGTCAAATACCCGTGTCGTTCTCGGGTGGTGTCGGGCGGTGCCGACTGAAGTACACAGCCTGGAGCTCGGGCGTGTACTGGTTAACACGGGCATGTCAAAGTTGACACGGGCGTATTGGGGACCCATGTCCTTTTCGGGATTTATTGGTCCTGCATCAATTGAGGGACACGCCCCTCAACACGGGCGTGTACTTGGTGACACTGGCATGTAAGGTACGTGACACAGGCATTTATAAGCCTGTTTCCTTGTCTTGTTTGAGTCAGTTGTTTGCTGCTTAAGGTACACGGCCTGTAACACGGGTGTGTCACAAGCCGTGACAGCCCAGGGAAGATGCTTTTCAGAGAAAATCTTAGTCGTTCGTTTCCTTTGATGAAGATCTAACGACCCTGGGTTTTTCCTGAAGGGATATATGCGGGAATTGATGAGTTAATTCTCATTCTATCATCACCATTCTATTTCTATGGAGAAGAGAGATATGATAGCAAGGGAAGTAAGTGGAGGCGAAATCCGGCAGTCGGTGGTGCTACGGTGGTCCAAACCGCGAGCCTAGTTCAGATCTGCGGAGGCTAGAGCGTTGCGGAGCTTTCTAACCGTGTAGTTTTCTCCATGGCGCCAAAACGTCTTCCAAGGGTAAGGATTTCATTCTTGGACAAGTGAAGACCTTCTTTCTTATGTTTGCATAGGAATCCTCCACCAATGGGTGGATGGCGAAGTGATTCCCTTGGGATCGGTGGTTCATCCCTTGTTATATTGTATTAGAACCGGAAGTGAGTAGTACTGTTAGGCATGTTGTGTGAAGCCCATCCGGACAAGTTTGTCTGGATTGGTGATGCTTTATTTGCAAATCGGAGAAAACTCTGAGTAAATTGATTGTCTGTATGGAGTCCTTGGTGGATACCTGTGGCATGGTGAGAGTTAGAACTTGGTATTAAACTCTTGTGCTCGTAAGTGCCATTTTGTGTGAAGTTTAGCCGTTGGGCTGCAACTATGGAATGCTTGGTGATGAACGGGAAAGGTGAAGCTATACCTGCCTCAGTCCAGTGTTGAGTCTGATGAATTTGAGCAATGGGAAAGGTGGATCTGTACCCGCGTTATGGTTGTCTAACCTTGGGTTCTTAAGGCCCTGTTAGGATCACATATCGAGAGTATTAGGCCTGCGCGCCATTTATACAAAATGCTCATAATGGACCGTCATGTCTGGGACCTCTGAACAGTGGTGGGACCTAGTTTTTAGTACCCCAATAATGTGCCCTGAGTGCACGGAACATCGGGCCGCCGTGCCATCATTTGTGACATGTATTGACTTGTGATATTGTGCACGTACTTGGTGGATTGTTACATATATATACTGTGTTAATAAACTACTGTGCAGGGAAGGAATTCCACTGCCCCGTACTAGGGGCAGGGTCATTATAATTGGTCAGCTGAATGCTGAATGTTTCCCTATTTGCCATCGCTTGGTGGATTGATTATTTTCAAGTGGTGTTGGCCCATGCGGGAAATAGCGGGCTGAAGCCTAGGTTGTGCTGATGCACTCTAAGGCTATGTTTTGTTTACACTTGTTCATGTGTGGACGGCCTGCACGCTGATGTTTGTAAACCACACTTTTATTAAGAGAAACTTGTAAGGCCATAAGGCCATGTACCTTATGTGTTTGGTTGTATACATTCCTAATTGGTAGTAGTGGACATTTCTGTGATTCTTGAGTTCAATTTTTCAACCATGAAGCTTCCGCTAGAATGCTCTGTGTTAGGATTCGATGGTCTTTGATATTTTTTAGTAACTTCTCTGCCTGTTTGTGGAATATGGTGAGGGGCCCCGACCGGACCATCTATTATATTACATTTGACTGGTAGAGGTGTTACACATATACACTTCCTTAAGGTGATCTCCCTTTAGGAAAGCCATTTGACATCCATCTGCCAGATCTCGTAGACATAATATGTAGAAATAGCAAGAAGAATCTGATGGACTTAACTATAACAACAGGGGAAATGGTCTCATCATAGTCAATACCATGAGTTTGCTTGAAACCTTTAGCCACTAATCACCCTTTGAATATTTGTACATTCCAATCCATGTCGGTCTTCTTTTTGAATACTCACTTGCACCCTATGGGTCGTACCCCTTTAGGTGGTTCCAACAAGGTCCAAATTTGGTTTGTATACAACTTGTAGTCCGGTCCACTTCTCGGAGTCCGGTCCACTTATAGCCTATTGGTAGGTTGCAGTATCATCATTATGTTCCATAAGCAACATATTACCTATTTGAGACACGAGAAATCCATATCTCTCATGCTCAAATCTTGGTCTACCTGATCTACAAGGAATATGTATTTCTTGGGCAACAACTTGTAGTCCTTTCTTAGGTTCCAATTCTTGTTCATTCACGGTTTGTAGTTCTTGAACTTCTTCAAGTTCTACCCTTGTAGTCTTTCTACTGAAGAACTCTTTCTCAAGAAAGACACAGTCCTCATGACAAACACTTGGTACACAGTCAGATAATATTTATCTGACTTGGGTTCCAGCTTGTCAGGCATTTGCCGTCTCACGTACGCCTTACAATAAAAAATCTTAATGAAAGACATACTAGGATGTTTCCCAGTTTATATCTCAAATAGTGTCTTTAGAACGATTTTCGTTGAAGATCGATTTAGTGTAAAAGAAGTAGTTTCTAGAGTAAAACCCCAAAAGGAATCATGTATATCTACATGACTCCATCGACCATAACATGTCTAACAGAGTATGATTCCTCCGCTTAGACACACCATTATGCTGTGGCATTCTGGGTGGAGTGAGCTGTGATATAATTCCACACTCTTTCCGATGATCACAAAACTTATGACTTAGGTATTCACCACCTCTATCAGATCGGAGTGCTTTAACCCTCTTACCCAGCTGGTTCTCTACTTCGTTCTTAAAAACTTTGAACTTTTCATTGGATTCAGATTTGCACTTAATAAGATACACTTATCCATATCTACTGAAATCATTAATAAATATAACAAAATAGAAGTACCCGCTTCTAGCCATAGAACTCATGGGTCTGCATACATCACTATGTACTATACCCAAGAGATCATCAGCCCTCTCATTGAAACCAGTGAAAGGGACTTTAGTCATCTTGCCTAATGAATAGGATTCACATCTCTCAAATTATTTATAATCAAATGAGTCCAATATTCCATCTTTATGGTGCTTAGATATGCGTTTCTTTTTTATATGACCCAAATGACAATGCCAAAGGTACATTGGGTTTGAGTCATTCATTTTTAGTCTTTTAGTCTTTTCTATATTATAGATCTGATGGTTTAAGTTCAAAACATATAAACCATTAAACATTTGGGCTATACCATAACAAACATTATTCTTAAATATAGAACAACAATTGTTCTTAATAATAAAAGAAAATCCAATCATATCCAAACATGAAATAGATATAATATTTCTAGTTATGTAAGGAACATAATATAATTATCTAGTTCTATTACAAGCCAACTGGGCAAAGAAAGACGATAAACTCCTACGATGATAGTAGCAATTCTTGCTCCATTGCTAACATGCAGGTCCACCTCTTCTTTACTAAGCATTCATCTCCATCCTAGTTCCTGCACAATTATACAAATATGAGAACCACATCCTATATCCAAATCCTAAGATGAAGGAGCAGAATGGTTTATCTCTATAATATAAATACATGAAGAGAAATTTATTCCTCCCTTCATCTTTTACAGACCCTCAATATAAGAAGGACAGTTCCTCCTCCAATAAACCACCTTGTCACAATGGTGGCATTTCCCTTCTTTCGCTAAGCCTTTCTTCTTTATTGCTGAAGACTTGGGCTCAAGAGATGACTTAGGTCTAACCTTTGTCTTCTTGAAACTCTTGGCCTTGCCCTTGCCTTTATGCACCATCAGTATGGGGCTAGCAAACTTTACCTTCTTCATATTGATTTTGGTAGTTCTCAACATGTCTAGGAGTCTGGGCAGTGGCTTGTCTATTTTATTCATATTGTAGTTCAAGACGAACTACTCGTAACTGTCCGACAATGATTGCATGATCAGGTCTGTAGCCAACTCTTGTCCTAGAGAAAAGTCTAGCCTCTCAATTTTCTATATATACCCAATCATCTTGATTATGTGAGTGCCTACTAGGTCTCGAGCTCCCATATTACACTGAAACAACGCCTTGGTGATGTCAAACCTCTCATGGCGAGCCTGCCCTTGAAACATTTTCTTGAGATGCTCGTAAATTTGTTTATAACCCATGTTCTTATATTGCTTCTGAATCTCAAAGCTCATGGTTTCAAACTTGAGGCATTTGACATCTAAGGAGTCATCTTGATACTTCTTATAAATATCTTTATTAGATCAGGATGCATTCGCGACTGGCTCATTAGGGGGTTCATCTTCCAAAACATAGAGCTTACGCTCTTACCTGAGAACAATTCTCTGGTTCCTGTACAAGTCCAAATAGTTCGTCCCACGTAGTATCTCCTTCTCAAGGATGGCTCTGAGTGACAGGATGAAATGAGATCCACTTGCCATGAAAATTCTACAATGATTTATGCAAAGAAAGATTCAGTACTACATTTCAAAATACATTTTTTTTAATTTGGACTTTAATTAAAATTACTCCCACTTTTTTAATCAAACTGATAACCCTTGATATCAATTCAGAGAGTTTATGCAAGCTACTCTCTTAGTGTACAAGATCGTATTTCACCAACACTATGAGTCAGCTTTGGCTTTTCTCTTACAATGCAGTTATTTAGGTATGCAGCGCTTGCCGATTTCATCATTATGCAACTCTTGTATGGTTGGTGAATAACTCCTTATTCACATATATTATATGGAGTATGCCAACCCTATGCCTCTGGGAACTCAACCTTTGAAGCCGCCCAGTTATGTTTGACCCGATGTCGATAGTGGGATATCATAATTATCCGCTCGCACCGTTACCAAGATAGATTATTGCACCTTGCTTTGGCAAGCACACACTTCATCGATCGAGGCAGGAAGAGTGACTTCCATTAGAAGGAATCAAAATTCTTAATATTACATAAGGGATTTTCGATTGATTAACTCATAATCATGGTTAACAATTAACCAATGTGCACATTCACAAAATAAAACTTACAGCACTCACAATCCAAATGCATCTCAGATGTGCACAAGAAAAATCATCAACACCTGATGAACTGAGCTAAATCTGAACATCTATAAATCTTTTAAATCTCAAGATTTACATGCATTAGACATGAGCAACACTAACTCCACTTACACAGTAGACAAGCTCGTCACTCTATGTGAGATTCAAAATCTAACACACTTGGTTTCACAAACCAACAAGAGGGACGGTTACTATTAAGGAGTAATAAAGATATCATAACAAAATCACATGAGCTCCTGGCGGGGTTCTAAGGGCATGCGCCCCTGGTGGGGTCTTAGGGAAAATTCTGAAATAATGATCATCACACAACCTGATTTTGATACCACTGTTAAGATTTTCTTTATGTCACAACATTTGTGCACAACGGAATTAGGAACAAGAAATTTCAAAAGAAATATGGCTCTAGCAATGAACATTGATCAAGAAGTATTATGGCCATAAATAAATTATATATTTGCGGGATTGAGTCGCTACTTAACAAAGGTGCTCCAAAGAAATCCAATGAATTCTAACGGTCGAAGTTTCGAATGTAGAATATTGTCAACGTCTCTACGTATATCCACACGAGCAAGGAGAACCAATAGACCATTGTCACACAAGATCTAGGTAGGAAGAAGGGATTCCCTCAATGTCTTCATGAATTATTAGATCCGTTAAAGGAGAGGCAGCAGTGATGAAGACGACGCTTATGAAATAATTTCCTGTGACGACAACAAGTTGGGTGGTTGGCATTGAGAAGCAGCGATCGCGATATAGTGGAACAGTTCTGTCGGGAAGAAGATCGTCTTGTTTGATAAGCCTAGAAAAAATGTGTATGTCTCTATATCTTCGATTTAATGTACATATCGTATATGTACTGAATACCGAAATAGTCGATACCTACAGACCACGCTGAACCGGACTTAAAATAAATAAATCAGCGGAAACATAATTCGTTGTATATATACATCGATATTCGACAAATCGAGAACCATTCGTCGAAACAACACGTATATACTCGACGATAGAGACAAGGCAAACCGTCCTAGCAACAAGGTGATATAGACGAATCAGAGTGTAACTCGTCGAAACTATCATGACGATACTCGATGAACCAAGACTAATTTGTCGAGATAATATTACGATACTCAATGAATTCAAATAGACTCGTTGAGATGTCATGACAATACTCATCAAATTCAAAACTATTTGTCAAAACCTTAAGACAATCCTCGACGAATTTCCCTTAGATTCTTCAGACAACTTACCTGATTACCCATATTCACATTATAAGTCACGGATTGAAAATCCTTCAGATCTAGAATGTCATAGGCTTGGTCCTTCACTCATATCACATATGAGCAAAGCCAACACAAACCTTTTGAACATCTCCAATGATCTTATGTGCGACCACATAGGCTCATATTTCATTGGCACTGAGACTACATATTTGATCACTTCCAGATCATTATGATAACACCAACAATATCTTCGCAGAGAGGAAAAAAGTTGAAGAGTGTTAGGATTTATGTGTTTTATTTTAAGCACACACTCTACTATTTATAGTTACCCCTAGTCGACAATGTGGAGAGGCACATACCTATCGTGTTTGACACGAGTAGATCAACGACTAAGCTTAATACTGAAAGATAGCTGTAAACAGAACTTCCTGAATAAATTCATTGAATGGACTCGATGCCTAAAGTTGTCTCAGTGTATTCAGTGCCTGGACACTTTGTCTAAGCGCACTCAACTCCAAGACAGTTTGTCTTATCGTATTCGTCTCCTGGACAATTAGTTCATTTCTTTGTTGATCACCTGCATAGGTCAATCCTGCCTAATGTACATATACATGTAAAGAAAATGAACCTACACTATGTTCAATATGCCCTACTCAAATTTGAAGAAGTTGAACTTGGATTTATCTATTGGCTTACTGAATATGTCAGCCACTTATTTGTCTGTGGGGACAAACATAAAATAGATGTCTTCCCTTTCAACATACTATTTAATGAAATGATATCTAATCTCTATGTGCTTAGTCCTGCTATGAGACACAAGATTCCTAGTATTAGATATTGCACTAAAAGAAGCACAGAACATTGGAGTTCTACTTAGCTCGAGATTGTAGTCATGGAGTTGATTCTTGATCCAAAGTAGCTGCGATCAGCAGCTTTTAGCTGAAATATATTCTGGTTTAGTAGTGGTGATGGCAACACTAGTCTGCTTCTTACTACTCCAAGACATAAGTCTTCTCCCTAGATATTGATAGGTGTCTGAGGTGCTTTTCCTGTATTCTCAACAACCTAAAAAATCTGCATCTGAATACCCAATTAGTTCAAAATTATTATTCCTTGGGTACCATAGACCAAGATTAGGTGTTCCCTTGAGATATCTCAGAATTCTTTTTGCAGCAGAATAATGAGACTCCTTAGGGCTTGCCTGGTATCTAGCACAGACACATGTAGCATACATAATTTCTGGCCTACTAGTAGTCAAGTAGAGGTCGGGAGCCATTTGTGCCTCTATGCAAGGTCTCATCAACAGGTTTTCCAGTCTCATCCTTGTTTATTGACAAATTTCACCCCATAGGTGTAACGTCCCAATTCGCGCTAAGCACCCTCGCACGAGTTCTGAGTCAAGAGACTTGACTCGGGCTCGGGGCACACTAGCAAAAGGTGTCAAGTATGTTGAACGGAGTGATGGGTTCAGTGATATCCGATGAATTCATCGAGAATGATGACTGATCGTCGAGTATCATTGACTGATACTCAACGCACTTAACGCCAGGATTTCTAATAAAATGGTTAAGGGAAAATCGTCGGGAATCATTGTTGATACCCGACGAATTTGTCGAGAATACCCGGCTATACTCAACGATCGTCGAGTATCGTTGACTGATACTCAACGCTCTCAACGCCAGGATTTCTGATAAAATGGTTAAGGGAAAATCTTCGGGAATCATTGTTGATACCCGGCAAATTCATCGAGAATACCCGGCTATACTCACCGATCGTCGAGTATCGTTGACTGATACTCAACGCTCTCAATGCCAGGATTTCTAATAAAATAGTTAAGGGAAAGTTGTCGGGAATCATTGTTGATACACGATGAATTTGTCGAGAATACCCGTCTATACTCGCCGATCGTCGAGAATGGAAGCTGATTCCCGCCGAATTTGAGTTGTGCGTTTTTCCGCCAGGCAGATTTGCTGGCTTGTACAGGCCGACTGAACCGGACTTCGGGATTCGTGCTGGATGATCCATTGGATCTGTCACTTCAATATGACCCATTAGGGGAGGTCCAATGGGGCGTTGACACGTGGCAGAAGGAATTTAACCTAATACATCGGTTTATAAGGGAAGATAAAGCCGAACCCTAGCCATTTTGCCGATCGACCTTGCCGTCATTGCGGACCTTACGAAACCGACAGAGCCGAGGGAAACCGTCGGAGCTCCTGGAGATGGCCTTCTCTCTCTCTCTCCTTCCTTTGCCGTGAAGAACAACTGCACCAAGCAAGAGATGCTGCAAAGAAGGATGACTAGATCAATGGCCGGGAATGATGGTATTGCTGAAAATGAGGTGAGCTTCCTCCCCTCTCCCTTGGTGCTAGATCTGTAGTTCATATTCTAGGAGATATATCGACTCCATAGAGTCTTGATGGTGAGGAGGAGATTTCTTAGGGAAAAGCCATGCCTAGGTTGTTTTCTAGGCTTAGTCTCCTCCAACCTCTTCATTCTTAAAAGTGAAGATGAGAGAGTGATTCGTGGAGAAGTATGGCTTTGTGAGGGTGAATAAGGGTGGATGAATTTCTGGAGGAGTTTTTGGGAGATCGGTGCAAGGAGGAAGATGAACGGATGCCGTTCATCTCGCCTTAAGATGAGTGCAGAAATCTAATTTCTGCACACAGCGATCTTTGTGGCCAATTTCGGGGGTATTCTGGCCAGATTGGGCTTTCGACTAAACACGAAAGTTCTAGCCCTTGAAATTATCTTTCCAACGGGTGGTTACACGCACTCACCGTATTTCTGTAGCCACGTGAATCCTTGGTCGAAGTTGCTGCCCAGATTAATGCTGCACCTAAATTCTGGGCTGTGTAATGTGGAATTCGGTTTGGTGGAATGTAATGTTGTGATCCGACTTGAGGTTTGGGTGAACTCTTTTTACATGATTATCATTGTGATATGATAAGTTTGAGTTATAAATCTGAATCCGTATAACGAGTTGTGGACAAGCTTAATTTAAGGAAAAAGCCTGATGTAAATTGGTAGATGTATATTGATGTCCATTATCTATATCTTGTTGAATCCATTTGGAAGGGCATATAAATGATTTAACTATGGCCACGATGTATGCTGAATGGATAGAATGGAATTAGTATCCAATGCTGAGAGTGTCATCTCCCAACGGGTAGCATTGTGGAAGTTAACAAGTGTGGTGTTGACCGACACTAGTCGGAATGAGATTGAGATGAGTAAAGTGGGACGGTTGGGCTTGGTCCTCGGTGTTCACGTCCCGAGGCTCCTTCCGTATTTGATGGATGGTTGGGCTTGTTCCTCGGTGTTCACGTCCCGAGGCTCCTTCCATGCCACGATAAGGTGAAATTGCATGTGGTGTGAGTCGACACGTGGTGTCGTAATCCCGGGTTAGGGATAGTGTGGCAGGTCTACGGGCTCGCCAATCGTCACACCGATGGGAGTTGACAGTTAGACTATGGGCGGTTGGGCTTGGTCCTCGGTGTTCACGTCCCGAGGCTCCTTCTGTGCCAAATGAACGGTTGGGCTTGGTCCTCGTGCTCATTTTCGGGGCTCCTTTCGTGTCATACCTTAGGCCAGTTTGGGGCTAGGATCTTGGTGCACATTTACACAGGAGAACCCGCTGTTGTGTTCTTAGCATTGAGGCGTACGGAGGCCTAGGCCAGGTAGTGTGGAGACCAGCCTAGTAGTGGAGATGCCCGCTCTACTGTCACCGTTTGTCCATGACGGATGACGCCTGAGAGGTTAGCTACCTGCTCGAATAGTGGGAACTATGAGTCTGTGTCGACATAGCGATTTCATGTGCTTGATCATGGGTGTGTCATTGCATTGCATATATAGCATTGCACTTCATTACATACACAAGACCCTCATCGTATAAGTTTGTATGGGCACTCCTATACGATGGGTTACTTACTGCTGAACGACCCTCAACTATATGGGCATCCATATAAGTTGAGTTACTTACTGTTATAACATTATACTCTCTTGCGGCTGTAGATGGTAGAATTGTAGATTAAGAGGTTGTTCATTTATACACTACTTTTAATTCTACTTATGTCATGTATACTTACTTCACCTGCTTGTACTACTGTTTTATATACATTGTACCTGTTCCTTTCTCCGCCCGGTGCCGAGGAGTCGCCGGGAGAGCGGATGTGAAGCCACTTAGTATTTATGACTAACGGTTGTTATGTCTTCCTTTTTAGGAGGAAACCCCACAAGTGGAGCAGCAAGTCTTGCAGCTGGACAGCCACGCCAGGACAACTGGACCTAAGGGGACGGTACCGTCGCTACTGTCGGTTACAGATGTGAGTGAGAGAGATTTTGTTGTAGCCCTTTGGGGCAATTCTATTTACATACTCTGATTATGTAGAAGCTTGTTTAGCTTCTCTTTTGTTGTACTTATGGACTTATACTTAGTGTGGATTGACTTCTTTATATTATTATGGTTGGGTTGGCATTTTTGTGTTGATATTGGTTGTAGCCAGCAGGATAAGCGTCTTGTGGTACAGGCTGGCCCGAGTGCCAGTGTTACTGCAAGGCGGCTGTTCTGGGCATAAGACCCCTCTCCTGCCATGTTTTGTGTTCCGGGAAGGGGGTCTTACAAATGGTATCAGCTTGCTACGATCCTCCAAGGATAAAGTCACTTAACAATGGTGCCACCCTAGTTTGATTAGTCAGTTTGGGGACAAACTGACTTAGCGGAAGCAGTTGTGTGCCCATATATAATTCACACTAAGTTTGTCCATCTTTAACCTTAGATTAGCCAACCTAACCTTAGGTTTGTACCCTATGTGTAGATCCCAGTACATGCTGAGCTAGTGAGGGGCAGACGCTCACAGCTATTTTGGATGCCTTTAGGTCCCAATCTCAGCAGGCACCTGTACAACAACAGGGTCCGGGATCTAGTTTGTTAAGCATTTTCCGAGCTCTCTCCCCTCCCGCTTATATTGGGACAGAGTCGGCGGTGCGTACGGAAGAGTGGCTCGACACTGTACAAGAGTTGTTGGCAGGAATACGATGCCCAAACAACATGGCGGTGACCCTTGTGGTGACACTCTTAGAGCTGCACGCCAAAAGGTGGTGGAAGTCCCTCATGGGCTCTACTTTTCATGGAAGAGTGTAAACGAACATTAGTTGGAGCGAATTCTTTGAAGCCTTCTTAGAGCATTTCATCCCCTCGGCCGCTCGGGATGATCTTGAAGAGAGATTTTTGCAACTAAAGCAAGGGTCCAAGTCGGTGACAGAGTACCAACGAGAGTTTCAGCACTTGGCTAGATTCGCTGACTCCTATAAGTTGGATGATAGAGGGTACGCCAAACGATTCTACAAAGGCTTGAGAGATCCCCTAAGGCAAGCCCTTTTGTTTATAGCGGACTCTAGTCTGGCGGAGATTATCGATATGGCGAAGAGATTGGAAGCGGACCACTTGGGAAGTGGTAATAGGCCAGCGAAGGGCATGATGGAAGATGGCCCCAGCAACAGAAGGAGATTTGACAATAGAAGAGGAAGAGGATATCAGAGAGGTGGCAGGCGTTTCCCCCAGAATTTTAGAGAGGAGCGCCCGGTTCCGCAACCGCCAGCATTACCTCTACCTCAACAATTTCAGCAACACGGCGGAAGGCAGGAACGGGTGTGCTTTGAATGCAACCAACCAGGCCACATTCGACGCTACTGTCCGCAACTGTTTGGAGATGCGCCTATTTATTTCCCTCCAGCAGCCCCTCGGGAGCGAGGGGATGTGCGTGGTCGAGGACGTGGACCACGAAGAAGAAACCCTGGACCCGCTCGGGATCAGATGTATGCCTTGGATATGACTCAAGAGCGGAATCCTCAGGAGATGATTGCAGGTACGACTTGAATTAGCCATTTTTCTTCCATTAATATCCTCTAGTGGCTTAAGATATACTGGACGCCTAGCTTGAATTAATGACACTTAGGCACCGTGATGGTCGGCGGGAAACCGGCTTATACGTTATTTGACACCGGTGCCTCACATTCTTTCATGTCTGAATACTTCATCATGGATATACACGGAGTGCAATATTTCACTGGTATTGCTCGAAGAGTACGCTTCCCAGACAGATCTGATATGACGGCAACCGCAAAGTGTGAGTTGGAGATAACCATTGGGGGAAAGACCTTTGATACCCCCGCCACAATTTTGAGAAAACCAGAATTCGACCTCATTCTGGGCATGGCGTGGCTGGATTGGCACCATGCAAGAATCGACTGTGCGGAGAAGCAAATCTATTTGAGACATGGAGACACTGATGTAATCTTCCAAGGTATAAATTTCGCACCACGATTATTGTTATCCTCAATCTAGACCTTGAAAGCTCATATGAGAGGGGATGAAGTCTACCTGATATTTTTCGAACTAAAGGAGGTGAGGGTAGATGTGAAGGATGTGCGGGTAGCACGGGATTTCCCTGAGGTATTTCCTGAGAAATTACCAGGGTTACCCCACATAGAGAAGTGGATTTTCAGATTAAGCTTGTATCAGGAGATAAGCCTGTTTTCAGGACCCCTTATCGAATGGCCCCAAAAAAACTCGCAGAGTTTAGAGTTCAACTGTAGGAGTTGGTAGAATCAGGGTTTGTTCCCCCAGTTCATCACCTTGGGGAGCCCCTATTTTATTTGTTAAGAAGAAAGATGGAACCCTGCGTTTGTGTATAGACTATCGGGAGCTCAACCGACTG
The DNA here is from genome assembly GCA_039513925.1 of Platanthera zijinensis. NCBI lineage: Eukaryota > Viridiplantae > Streptophyta > Magnoliopsida > Asparagales > Orchidaceae > Platanthera > Platanthera zijinensis. The sequence goes on along the minus strand of CM077082.1, from coordinate 168,288,664 downwards.
ACGGTACGGAACACCTATCCGTTACCTCAGATCGATGAGTTGTTCGATAAACTGGTGGGATCGTATTGGTTCTCCAAGCTGGATTTGCGCTCGGGGTATTATCAATTGAGAATACAAAAGGATGATATCCAGAAAACGGCTTTCAGCTCAAGGTACGACTTATATGAGTTTACGGTGATGCCGTTTGGGCTCACAAATGCCCAGTCATCTTTCATGAGCTTGATGAATAAAGTGTTTGAGGCCTCTCTAGATGTCTTCTTCATTGTGTTTATTGACGACATCTTAGTCTACTCGAAGACGGAGGAAGAATATGTCGAGCATCTGGCCTTAGTTCTGGAAATGTTAAAAGAGCACGCCCTGTTCGCCAAGTTTGGTAAGTGTGAATTCTGGCTTAGGGAAGTGGCTTTCTTGGGTCATGTAATCAGTGGGGCTGTTCTAGCTGTGGATCCGGCCAAAGTGTGTGTCATGAAGGAGTGGTCGCCCATGAAGTCGGCGGCCGATGTGAGGAGTTTTCTTGGACTTGCTGGATACTATCGCAAGTTCGTAAAAGGATTCTCTAAGATTGCCCTCCCGCTTACTTCTTTGACAAAGAAATGTGTGCCATTTGAGTGGACACCTCAATGTGAAGCGGCATTCCAGGAATTGAAGGATAAACTCACCTCCGCCCCCATTCTTGTCCTGCCATCTGGAAAGGATGGATTTCAAGTGTACACGGACGCGTCGTATCAAGGGGTGGGAGCGGTGTTGATGCAGCATGGGCACGTGATTGCTTATGCTTCAAGACAATTGAAGAAGCATGAAATCAATTACTCGGTGCATGATTTGGAGCTAGGAGCAGTGGTGTTCGCCTTGAAGGTATGGAGGCATTATCTATACGGCGTCCACTGCGAAATCTTCTCGGATCATAAAAACTTGAAGTACATTTATACCCAGAAGGAATTGAACCTAAGACAACAACCGTGGTTAGAATTTATATGCGATTATGAGTTCACCTTGAACTACCAGCCCAGACAAAGGAAACTCTGTAGCCGATGCGTTGAGTAGGAAAGTACCCGACTCGAGCCCAGAGTCTCGGTTGATGAGCATGGAGTTGGCGTGGATGATTGAGGAGATGGATATTACATTAATATTTAAGGATCCTTCGGCAGAATATTTTGAGTACTTGTCCAGCATGAGCATGGTTTGTGATATCCGGGACCGAATCCTAGTGGAGCAAGGATTGGATGCAGCTCTGGCTGTTAACCCCAGAATCCGCAACATTTCCAGCTAGGCATCTTGCCCTTCCCTCGCTGAACTTAAGTACTCAGTTCTCCCAGCTCGCCAGTGGACATGGTCCGTCACCTAGGCGGACTCCAGAAATCCGTCCGCTCAGGTCGCCCTCAGTTCCCAGCTCTGCTAGATCGGCGAGTCAGGCTCAGACCGGCAGGCTCCGAGTCAGGCCACCCAGGTCGCTCAGGTCGCGGCTAGTCTAAAAGTCACGCGCTCAGTGCGACCAAGGGAGGTCTCCAGCTCGCTGGCCCAGTCCGCCTATCCCGCGCGGACTGCTTGTTCCTTCTCTTTTTTGATTCCCGTCACCGCTGCCCGGCTCTTTTGTACCCCGGGCAGCCGGTTATTTTAGCCCTGCCCGCTTGGGCAGGCCCCCAGCCTATAAATAGGGGGAAGTGGTGCACTCAAAGCACGCTGACTCGAGCCCAGGAGCCCACTTGTTAAAGGCTGCGGACTCGAATCTCTGGCTTTGCGACCTCCGGCTTGCTTTCCCCATTGCTTTCTTTTCCTTTCTTGTAACCGCATCTTGGCAATTAAAAGCAAGCCCGTCGCAGGAGTGGCATTTAGGCCGCGACGGGCGAAGTCTGGTGTTGCCGTGCTCTACGGCTCTGTTGCTTTTCTGTTCCTTTTCTAGTCCGCCAAGTAGACTGCTGCTCGCAGTTTGTTTTTCCTTTTTCTTCCCCAAGTGCTCGAACGGTTAGCTGGTGGTGCCCGAGTCCGTTGCTTTTCGAGCATCAACAGTTAACACGCGGCCTTCAGATTCGAGCAGTTTTTTGAAACCGCGGATAGAAATGTCAGACCGCCGAGGTCGCCGCTCCGACCGCTCCAGCTCCCCCGATGATTCGCTGTGGGAGGCGTTGGAGCAGTCCCGCTGGGAAGCCGAAGTATCTCGAAGAGAGACTGACCAGCGGCTCGATACGATCAGCCAAGCCCTGTTAGCATTGACTCAGCGACTTGCTCCCCAGGTTGCTGAAGAAGTTGCTGAGACACCTGTCCGCCAGACTCCAGTCCGCCGGACCCCGGCTCGTCGCACCCCTCTTCAGCAGTCGCCTGCGACTGCGCCTCCGCCTCTCCACCAAGCTCAGTCCGCAGCTCCCCCGCGACCTCAGGCGGATCAGTTCGCCCCCCTGATGGATTTCTTCAGGGAAGCAGCCCGAGGGACCCCGGCTCGCCGACTAGACTTTGTTGATCGGCAGTCCGCAGAGCTCGCAGAGTTTCGTCCTCCAGTCCGCCCTTCTACTGATTCAGAAACTCCCTCTCCCTTCATCGATCGAATCTGATGGGAGTTAGCGCCAAGCAATTTCAGAGAGCCTCGTCTCCCTTTTTATTCGGGGGAGACTGATCCAATCTCCCACCTGCAGGCATTCGAAGGGGCAGTAGCATTGAGAAGCCTCTCCGACGCCCTGAAATGTAAACTTCTAGTGACCACTCTTGATGGTAAAGCAAGAGAATGGTTTTATGAGTTGCCTCCAGGCACCATTTCCTCCTTCGCTGAGCTTCGCAGCGAGCTGCTCCTGAGGTTTGCAACCTCTAAGAAGAGAAAGGATGGGCCGGCAGCCCTTTTTGATATTAGGCAAAGAGACAATGAATCGGTGGCAAGATTCGTTGATCGGTTCCAGAAAGAAATTCAAGGGGTAAGGAATGTGAACCCCGATTATTATAAAGTTGCCCTGATTCACGGCCTCCGGGAGGGCCCGTTGAAATTCAAAGTGATAACAAAGGCACCGTCAACCTATCAGGAGCTCATCGCGATAGCTAATCGCTTTATTGAGGGGGAAAATTCCAATCCTACCTATATCTCATCCCTGACAGCTAAAGCTAGAGGAAGGGATGTCCCTAACTCCTCTTCCAACAATCAGTACCACAGTAAGCCTCCCCGGCCTGATTTCCACCCTCCACCTCAGAGGGGGCGCAACCTCCGCCATAAGAAACCCTTCCTTGGCCATCAACAGTTTCATGATCAGAGACTGCCGTTGGCCGCCGCTCCCGCCGTTCCCCTTCAAGCGCTCCCCATTCTTCAGAGAACCCTGCCAGCTTCAAATCCTCACGGGAGCAGCCCTATGGAAGAGCTTGCAGATCTAGGCATCGACTTTGAAGAGGTTGCCCAAGTAATCCAGAAGAAAGTTGAAGAAAAGAGGCAAGGGCCTCAGAGAGATTGGAAGCCCAGAGACAACTCTCAGTTCTGTAATTTTCACAAGGAGAAGGGTCATCTGACTAAAGACTGCAAAGCTCTTCAGAAGCTAGTTGAGAGGTTGCTCGCCGAGGGTAAACTCGAGGACCTGGGCAGGAAGAATGATTCTTCAAGGCCTTCCACCTCCAAGGGCAAGGAGGTGGCTGAAGTTCTCCAGGAGTGCATAGAGATAAGGGATGAGGGCCACCTGGGGCTCATTGATATCCAAAATGAGTGTATTGATGTTGTCGACGAGGGGGCCTTGGGAAGACTCTTTTTCATCCATGGCGGAGCAGGGGCTGAATCTACCCGGAAGTCCTCTTTGTCAAGGCTTTCGCGAACTGAGGTTGCTTCTACTTCTTCTGCCCCACCTTCTGAAGTCGTCACCTTTGGTTCTGCGGACCTTCCTGCAACCGCCAACCCCTTCGATGATGCCATCGTGGTCCAGGCAGCCATCGGAAACTTCACGGTCGATAGAATTCTCATCGACACCGGCAGCTCCGTGAATCTCCTCTTTAAGTCCACTTTCGAAGCCCTGAGGACTGGAAAGACTCTGCTTTCCACCGAAGGGCCACTCTATGGCTTCTCAGGAGAAAGGAAGGAAGTTGAAGGAAGTGTCACACTCACGGTGACGCTCGGAGGGGTGACCAAAGAAATCCAGTTCGTAGTGGTAGATGCTCCGAGCAGCTATCATGCCATCTTTGGAAGACCGTTGCTAAACAAATATCGCGCCATCATTTCAACATACCATCTAGCCATCAAGTTCTGCAAGGATGGCCGCCAGTGTAGGGTCAGGAGCGACCCGAGGCAGGCTCGAGAGTGTTACCTCCGAACAGTCAGCATGACTGAGGTCTCCCCCCCAGCTTTTCCAGCAGCAGCAGAAGCCACTCCTTCAGAAGATGCTGGGAATAGAGAAGGCGCTCACCTGGAACCTGCCCAGGTAACGCAAGAAGTCCCCATCGCAGAAGGAGAAGGAAGAAAACTCTCCATCAACTCCGAATTGCCAGAAGATCAAAAGGCGGAGTTGATATCTTGCCTATTGGAGAATCTGGATGTCTTCGCTTGGTCAGCGGAGGACATGCCAGGGGTGGATCCCGACGTGGCTTGCCATCATCTCAATGTCGATCCGGCCGCCAAACCCGTCCAGCAAAAAAAGAGGGATGTAGCTGTCAAGCTAGCAGAGCCCATCAGAGAGGAGGTTGCTAAACTCCTCAAAGCGCGCTTCATTCAAGAGATTCAGTATCCCGAGTGGGTCTCGAATGTTGTAATGGTTAAGAAACCTGGGGGAAAGTGGCGTATGTGTGTAGATTTCACCCGTTTGAATAAAGCATGCCCGAAAGATTTCTACCCCTTGCCTCGGATAGATTTATTAGTTGATTCTGCGGTAGGGTATCCGTTTATGAGTTTTTTAGACGCATTCTCTGGTTATCACCAAATAAGAATGCATAAACCTGATATCCCTTGCACATCGTTCATCACTAATGACGGTTGCTATTGTTATCTTGTGATGCCCTTTGGGCTTAAAAATGCTGGCGCAACCTATCAACGCATGATGGACCAAGTGTTTAAAGAACAAAAAGTAGAAACCTCGAGGTGTATGTGGATGACCTTCTGATTAAGAGTAGGTCTCTTCCGCAGCACCTGGTAGATCTTGTAGAGACCTTTTCTACTCTACGAAGGCGCAAAATAAAGCTTAACCCGTTAAAATGCGTCTTTGGGGCAAGTAAAGGGAAATTTCTCGGCCATCTCCTTACTCCCGAGGGTCTAGCCCCCAATCCTGATAAGGTTAAAGCCATCCTTGGTATGACCCCTCCCCGTTCACCCAAAGAGGTTCAGCAGTTAGGGGGGAGGTTGGCAGGACTCGGGAGGTTCATCTCTCGAGTTGGAGATAAAAGTGCACCATTCTTTAAGACTCTTCGGGGAGCGTCCAAGTTTCAATGGACAGAAGAGTGTTCCTTGGCTTTTGAGCAATTAAAAAAGCAGCTAACCTCGACTCCTTTACTCCAAAGCCCCCGAGCAGGGGAGGTGTTGTTCCTATACCTAGGGGTTGGTCCGGAGGCAGTTAGTTCAGTTTTGATTCGCGAAGAAAGCAGGAGGCAGTTCCCTATTTACTATGTCAGTCACATCCTGAAGGATGCAGAGGCAAGGTACCCCATCCTAGAGAAGCTAGCTTTAGCATTAGTTATGTCTGCCCGCAGACTCCGTCCGTATTTCCAGGCTCATTCAATTCAGGTAGTTACTGATCAACCTTTGAAGAACGTGTTAGAAAAACCAGAGCATTCAGGCAGGCTAGCTAAATGGGCAATCGAGCTGAGCGAGTTTGAAATTTCCTATGTGCCCAGAACAGCTATCAAGGCACAGGTGCTTGCAGATTTCATGATTGATACGACAGAATCCAGCTCGAACCAAGCAGCAAGGTCCCCTTTATCTTGGACCATTTATGTGGGTGGAGCTTCTGGTAGAAACTCCTCGGGTGCAGGAGTAGTTTTGATAAACCCGAATGGTGTCAAACTTGAGCAGGCCATCAAGTTCTATTTTCCAGTGACTAACAATCAAGCAGAATACGAGGCTTTATTAGCCAGCTTGAGGCTTGCGCGAGAGCTGGGAATTGATCACGTCTATATCAAGACTGATTCACTGGTAATGGCTTCACAAGTTCTTGGCAACTTCGAGACCAGGGAGCCAGTGTTGAAAAAGTACCTTGTGCTGGTAAAGGTTGAGGTTGGCAGGTTCAAAAGTTTTACTATTGAGCACATTCCAAGGACAGAGAATGAGGAGGCCGACGTTCTCGCAAAGTACGGGCTCTCGTCAGGTGGGACAACTTCTGAACTTTTCCGCCCAGCGGTGGAGGAAGAAGGGCTAATGCAAATCGATCAGTGTCCCTCTTGGATGGATCCGTTCATTCTCTACCTGTCAACTGGGAATCTACATCAGTCAGTGAAAGATAAGAAGAGATTCAGGTTGAAGGCAGCACACTATTACTTGATATCCGACATTCTCTACAGGAAAACCTTCTTATCCACAATGGCAAGATGTGTTTCAGAAAGTGAGGTTCCCACCATTCTCCGAGAAGTGCATTCTAGCGAGTGCGGAAGTCATTCGGGAGCAAGAACATTAGAAAGAAGGATCCTGCGGCAAGGTTACTTCTGGCCTACAATGAAGAAGGACTCTGAGGCCTATGCGAAAAAATGTGTTCAATGCCAAAAATTCGCCCCTCTTCAGCATCAAGCAGCTCAATCTCTCAGGTCGATTACAACCCCTTGGCCCTTTGCTGTTTGGGGAATGGATCTCATTGGCCCTTTTCCCATGGCAAGTGGGCAGCGGCGTTTTATTATAGTTATGATCGACTACTTCAGTAAGTGGATTGAGGCTAAAGCATTGGCAAAGACAACAACCCAGGTCGTGAGGAATTTTATTTGGGGAGAGATACTCTGCCGACATGGAATCCCTATGGCAATAATCACCGATAACGGACCACAGTTCAATAATGCGGAGATGATAGACTTTTGCAGGCAGATTGGAACAGAGCTGCGCTTCGCATCAGTGCATCATCCCAGAAGCACTGGTCAAGTAGAAGTAGCTAATAAGCAAATCCTCAACCTGCTTAAGAAAAAGGTTCAAAATCTCAAGGGCAGTTGGGCTGATCAACTTCCCTCAGTCCTCTGGACCCTGAGAGCAACACCTTCATCTGCAACAGGAGAAACCCCGTTCAAGCTTTCTCACGGGTCCGAGGCATTGATTCCTGTTGAGTTTGAAGTTCTGTCGCCTAGAGTACTGCTTGCCAAGCAAGGCACGGAGGATTGGCTTGAGTTGAACAGCGAGGAGATGAGGTTCAGTTTGGAGCATATCGAAGAGGTCAGAGACAAGGCTGCTATCAGGCAGGAGGAAGTAAAAAGAAGAATGGCCCGTTACTTCGATAAGAACGTAAGGATCAAACACTTTCAAGTGGGAGATCTAGTTCTTAAAAAGGTCGATGCTGCTGCAAGAGCCAGCTCAGTTGGGAAGCTTAATCCTAGCTGGGCAGGACCATTCATTATCAAGGAAGCACTTCAGAATGGGGCTTACCGGTTACAAATGTTTGAAGGAGAAGACATGCCGCACACATGGAGCGGAGATGACCTAAAGCGGTTCTTTTCCTGAACTTCTTTTCTTTTCTTCCTGTGTAAACTCTTTAAGAGGTTCACTATTAATAAAAAATTCCTTGCCAACACTTTTATCAAGTATCTTTGTGTTTCAAGCATTGACAGTTAAATATATGGAGCAAGGATAACTCTAAACGGTTCTCTCTGAACTCTCTATTTTATGGTTATACGAATCTCTCAAAATTGATACTTGTCTAAATACTCATACTAACACTTCTTCGAATGCCTCTTCTTTCTTACCTCCTCGAGCAACTCCCGACAGTTGCTTGATGCCAGGAGATATCGCCGTGTTCAGCAAAAACCTCCCCTAGAACCGTTGGTGTCAGCATAACACCACGACGACCACGTGTTGCGGGGAGATTTCGCACCGTGTAGTGGGAGCCTACCAACTCTAGTGCGGTAGGATACTGGATTTGGGATCCCGGCTAGTACCTAACCCCACTTCTGCATTATGGAGGAGCGAAGTGGAGGTCAGCTCTACCACGCCACTTAAGGGATATTGTTACAACCCAGATGATCGAACGGGGAAAGCAATGCCGCTCCGGCCGCACCTACCCCCAGATCATCTTAGGGTTGTGACTCTCGAACACTCCTTGGTACCCTCAAGCAGTGCCTGCAGAAGACTCACAGTCTTGTCGATCTCAAAGGAAAGCAATGCCGCTCCGGCCGTACCTGCCCGAGAGATCGACTTAGACTGTACTTCAGGCAAGAGGGCAGTAATTGAGTTATTGAGTCTGCAGACTCCGAGGTCCAGTGGGGAAAGCAATGCCGCTCCGGCCGCACCTACCCACTTGGCCTCCGGACTGCGGCTTTCTTCTTCACAGGGGTTGTCATTATTGATGAAGTGTGGACTCCAGTTGCCTTATCCGCTCAGTCCGCCGTCACCTGGGTTGATTCTGTAATTCATAACCTTGTGAGAAAAGCAATGTCGCTCCGGCCGCACCTACCCGCTTGGTTGTGAATTACAAGTCATTTCTGATATTGTTCATTAATGAAGTGCGGACTCCAGTTGCCTTATCCGCTCAGTCCGCCGTCACCTGGGTTGATTCTGTAATTCATAACCTCGTGAGGAAAGCAATGTCGCTCCGGCCGCACCTACCCGCTTGGTTGTGAATTACAAGTCATTTCTGATATTGTTCATTAATGAAGTGCGGACTCCAGTTGCCTTATCCGCTCAGTCCGCCATCACCTGGGTTGATTCTGTAATTCATAACCTTGTGAGGAAAGCAATGTCGCTCCGGCCGCACCTACCCGCTTGGTTGTGAATTACAAGTCATTTCTGATATTGTTCATTAATGAAGTGCGGACTCCAGTTGCCTTATCCGCTCAGTCCGCCGTCACCTGGGTTGATTCTGTAATTCATAACCTCGTGAGGAAAGCAATGTCGCTCCGGCCGCACCTACCCGCTTGGTTGTGAATTACAAGTCATTTCTGATATTGTTCATTAATGAAGTGCGGACTCCAGTTGCCTTATCCGCTCAGTCCGCCGTTCCTTGGTTGATTCGATAATTCATAATCTTGTGAGGAAAGCAATGCTGTTCCGGTCGCTTCTACCCGCTTATTATGAATTACAGGTCACTTCTGATGTTGCTGACTGAGGCAGTGCGGACATTGGTTTTCTAATTCGCCTGGTCCGCAGAATTTGTTCGATGCATACAATGTACTTGAAAGAAATTCAAGCGCGAATATCTGCGGATGGTGACCCTAGTCCGTCCAGTTCGCCTATTCATGATATTTGGGTTAGCAGATTATGGTTTTTTCGCTGACTGAGAACTGAACTCGTCAAAGTCCGCATCACTCGTCTCTTTCCCAAGGAATACATTTTGTTCATATTATAACAAGATTGTGGTAATGAAATTTCAGCTAGCAAAGATATAAGTGCGATCTCTAAAGTATCAGCAAGAAACAAGCAGAAAATCTCAGAAGATATCAAAAATATCCTTTTTTATATATATTCATTCAAAAATTATATGTCCTGGCGGACTCGCGTAAAGTCCGCCCCTCCCCCTTACATTAAAGAAAACCAAAAAATTACAATATATATATTCCTATTCTGTCCTCTGCTTCTTGTCCGCAGGCTTCTCAGGGCTTGACCCATCCACATCCACTATAGGCGAGTAGCCGCCTGAGTCGCTGCTGCTACTGTCGTCAGAGTGAGAAGCGGCTGAGGGTTCTGTTCGTGAGCTGCTCTCACCAGAGCTGGAGTTAGCGGACTGATCCGACTGACCTCCTTGCTGCTGGCTTGAGGCCACGTCTTCAGCAGCTTCCTCGTCAGCAGACTCCTCCTCGTCATCCTCGGCAACCGCTTTCCCCTTATCAGCTTGCTCGAACTCGGCAACTTTATCCTTTAGCTCCGGGAAAAGCTTCAGGAAAGGAATAGAGTCTACCCCAGCCTTCGCGTACCCATCGCTGATAACGCGCTCGAGCGCGACCTCGACGCTTTCCCTTACAAAAGGAAACATGGCCTTTTGAAAGTCTGGGTTGGTCACCTCATATGCGATCTGCAAAAGAAATCAAAACATCAGTCCGCGAAAGATAAGCAAGATTAATGGCGATTAACTAAGCACTTACGGCCTTGTCTTCTTTATATTGATTAACTTTTACACCAAGTCGCTTATTCCTTTCTTTCAGCGAATGGCTTTCCTTCTTATGCCGCGCATTGTCCCTAAGCAGCTCGCGCATAAGCCTGCCTAAGAAGTGGTTGGTGACGGCGGCGTTCGCACTGGCCTGCGCAGCGAGAAGAGGGAGGTCATCAGGTGCCACACCTTGCAGATCGCGGAGGTTTTGCTTCCCGTACAAGGCGGACAGGGCGATGTGGGCATGGCGAGATGGGCGCGGGCTCCTCCAAGAGGGAAGAGCCGTTGATAGGCGGACATACTTTTTCTTCTCATGCCAGTGGATCATGGGGTTGCCCCTCAGATCCTTCTGCTTCTCGCCGAAGCCCGCAATGTCGAAGCTGCCATCAGAAGAATAACCCGCGGCGGGGTCTCCGTCTTCCCTCCTCTTTTTTGCGATTTCTTTTCTCCTTTCCCCTTGCGTAGGAGTCTGTCCGGCAGGCGCAACGGGCAGATTTGCGGGCACCGCCAAGGTCGCTGCAAGAGAGAAAGTTAGCTAAAATTCCCAGGTTGTTGCGGATACAAACGAAGGTCGCAAGACTTACTCTCTTGGCGGCTAATAGTATATAGCCCAGGCAGCAGTGGGATGTAATAGTCAACATCCAGCCTCGCTCCGTCAAGGAACTTGACGATGGCGGCCTCGGCATCGTTCAGCCGCACGCTCTTGAAGTCAGCATCTACGCGCAGCTGCGGACTGGTATGAAGGAACCCCAGGTCGCCTTCAAAGATGAGATACCTAGAGGTCCAGTTGTGGATCTTATTCGGCAAGCCCACAACTTTCATTCCCCTACAGTAGAAGTAGATGATGCCTTTGTACTCAGGGTCTCCCGTCGGGGTAATAGAGCGAACAGAGAAAATCTTCCTGAAAATCTTCAAGGAAAATTCAACCCTCTCAGCCCGCAGGTAAGCAATGAAACTGCAGATCGCAACCATACTGTTCGGGGCAAGCTGGCCCGGAACCACCCCATAATGCTCAAAGATCTCCGCGACCTCCCAGAGCAGGGGAAATTTGAACCCGCAGTCAAAATGATCTATTGGAATTGCGAGCTGGGTAGCGGTTGAAAAATTCAGTCGTTCGTGGTGCTCGGGGAGCCGCGCGAGTACGGGCGAGTCCGCCATATGAACTCCCAAGAATGCCTCCAGGTCGGCTTCGGTTAGTCTACTCCTTTTATGATCAGCAGCGTGGAAGGCGGCTGCGGCTTCAGTGCGTGCGGATACCATGTTTTCAGACCGCAAGTCTTCAGCTCCCACTGCTTTCTACACAAACAGAGAATGACAACCCTATTTATATAAAAATCGTCTGACATGACAGCCGTCAATCCGCTCAGATCGGTAAGCCAGTCCGCTCAGCTCGCCTCTTCCCTGTTTTCCCTGCAATATCAGATATTTTTCAAGGCTTTGCGGATTCAAAGCCAGTCCGCTCAGCTCGCCTCTTCCCTGTTTTCCCTGCAATATCAGATATTTTTCAAGGCTTTGCGGATTCAAAGCCAGTCCGCTCAGCTCGCCTCTTCCCTGTTCTCCCTGCAAATAATTGCGAATTCACAGGAAGCCCACAGGGATCGCAATTTTCTAGTAAACAAGATAAGCAGGCATAAAACGCCAGTCCGCATAACTTACATTCCACAACAGGATTATCCGAAAAAATAATAGTATGCAACAAGCAGAGTAGTATCACAACACAGATACAATCACACAACAAAGAGTTTCAGCAACAATATTATACAGCAGCTTAAAAAATAATAGAAAGCGAATGTTTAGGCCTTAGCGCCTTCCGCGGTCTCTCTGAGCAGGTCGCACCTCCTCCTCCATTCCAACATGTGCAGCCAGGTCACTTCCTCGCAAGATCTCGTAGTAGAGTTGGGAAACCAGATGGTGCATGTTATTGAAGGTGCGGTGCATATGAGCCATGTCTCTGGCTACCCGCGGAAATGGAATCAATTGAACTGCCAGGGTTGGATCTGCGACCACCGCGGGCTGCCCGCTTGCCGCAGGGGCCGATCCCTCCCCCACAGCAGGCTGAGACGTTTGCGATCTCACCCCAGCGGCTTCGCTTACTTGCTTCTTTCCTTCTCGCGCCAAAGCTAAATATTTACTCCTATAATGGCGGACATCTCCGCTCAGACGATTTTTCTCCTTGTTCGCTCCTTCCAGTGCGGCTGAAAGGCTGGCGACCTCGCTTTCTAGGATTTTTTCCCGCGCTTTGCTTTTCTTTAGTGCAGTTCGAAGCTCGCATAACTCTTCCTCATTATTCTTCGCTAACAGTACACTGTCTTCTTTAGCAGGCAGCTCCTCCAGTGCGAGTTCATCAGCAGTCCGCGCCGCGGCCTCCGTCACATTTGGTGGCGTAGGCACGATCTCGCCGACCTCGACAGAATCGGGCGTGGACTTCTGAACTGCAACAAAGAAAGTAAAGACGCCTCAGTATCCAGGCCGCAATAGCTCCAGAAAAAAAAAAGAGAAAAGGGAAAAGGTTTTTATCCACTTTTGGTTATCTTCGCGGCAATCTGACGACTATCAAGGATAGGTCGCCTCACGCGCTCCGGATCAAAAGCCTCTAGGCGACGCCTCCATTCACGGCGGACTAGTGCTCTTGTCTCGGCCAACGATCTGCTCGAGGTAACTATGTCATCAGTTTCTGTAAGGATCTTGACTGGCCGCGACTTTCGTGGAGGGGATTTGTACAACCAAGAGCTCTGAAACCGCTTGGTCGCCGGCTGCAACTTACCAGATCGCATCAGCTCGGCAGCAATCTGAAGATCCTCAGTCCGCTTATCCACCACGAGCTTCTCCGAGGCCGCTTCAACCTTCGCCTTCATTATTGCGAGTTGCTCCTCGGTTTTCTTCCTCTCTTCAGCTGGAAAAAAAGAAGAAGGGTCGTCAAGATTATCTCCTCCAGTTGCGGTATCAGGCTGCAGCACCTCCAGTAGAGAGCGATTTATACTCGCAAGCTGATCATTATCTATAGAGTCGAGTATCTCAGTGGTTGATAAGCTGAGCGTGGAAGGGGGATCACCTTCTGCGAGCAGAGGATCGGGGGTGACGAGATCGTCTTGGACTTCCTTTTCTCGCGGCCTATGCTGCAAGCTCGCAGCTCCAGTCCGCTTGGAGATATTTTTCTCTTTTCTAACTTTCAACTTCTTCTCTACCCGCTCGGCAGCATTACCATCTCTTTTCCTCTTTTTCTTCTTCTCAGGAGTCTTCTCTAAATCGATGACAACCGGTTTTGGTTCGGGAACTGAGTTTGGAGCGACAACTTGCTTTTCGATGGAACTGTTGGTCGCGTTTTCAGCGGACTCCTTATCTCGCTCCTCGGCAACCTCCTCTCCCCTTTCCACTATCGTCTCACCAGCAGGAAGCTTCTCCTCGGTCCTTTGCTGCTGGACTTTTGGCGATGAAACTTCCTTTTCCGTTTCTATCCGCAACATGATGGTCCCAGAAGGAGAGCGATGCACCTCCATGCTGGAGGAGTTCGCAGGGTTTTGGTCAGAAACGGAGGGCGGATTCGGTTTCTCCCGTAGAGGACTTGAAGGAGCATTCGCAGTCTTTACAGTATCGCGGACTGGATCTTGCTTCACCTGGTCTGAACTCTCCCCCTGGTGGCGGGCAGGTGCATCTTTTCGATGGCTCGATTTCTTAGGCCGAGAACTCGCTTTCGGCTTCTCAATCGGAGCAGCCATGCTGCCAAAGAAGGACCCTAGCCTCGCCATGCCGGACTGGAAAGTCGAGACCGCAAGTGGTGAGTAACGACCCGTCGCACAGACAATTCTGACAGAAGACAGCGCTTCCGGCAGTATTTATAGCACAAATAGCATTAATGATAGTTGCGGACTCAGCAGTTAAGGAAACATTTTCGGAATTTTCCAAAACTCAAAAATGTGCGGGGATTATGTTAACCCCAGAATCCGCAACATTTCCAGCTAGGCATCTTGCCCTTCCCTCGTTGAACTTAAGTACTCAGTTCGCCCAGCTCGCCAGTGGACATGGTCCGTCACCTAGGCGGACTCCAGAAATCCGTCCGCTCAGGTCGCCCTCAGTTCCCAGCTCTGCTAGATCGGCGAGTCAGGCTCAGACCGGCAGGCTCCGAGTCAGGCCGCCCAGGTCGCTCAGGTCGCGGCTAGTCTAAAAGTCACGCGCTCAGTGCGACCAAGGGAGGTCTCCAGCTCGCTGGCCCAGTCCGCCTGTCCCGCGCGGACTGCTTGTTCCTTCTCTTTTTTGATTCCCGTCACCGCTGCCCGGCTCTTTTGTACCCCGGGCAGCCGGTTATTTTAGCCCTGCCCGCTTGGGCAGGCCCCTAGCCTATAAATAGGGGGAAGTGGTGCACTCAAAGCACGCTGACTCGAGCCCAGGAGCCCACTTGTTAAAGGCTGCGGACTCGAATCTCTGGCTTTGCGACCTCCGGCTTGCTTTCCCCATTGCTTTCCTTTTCCTTTCTTGTAACCGCATCTTGGCAATTAAAAGCAAGCCCGTCGCAGGAGTGGCATTTAGGCCGCGACGGGCGAAGTATGGTGTTGCCGTGCTCTACGGCTCTGTTGCTTTTCTGTTCCTTTTCTAGTCCGCCAAGTAGATTGCTGCTCGCAGTTTGTTTTTCCTTTTTCTTCCCCAAGTGCTCGAACGGTTAGCTGGTGGTGCCCGAGTCCGTCGCTTTTCGAGCATCAACACTGGCCCCGGCACTCAAGTAGATCGAGGACGGGGCTACCGACGAGTACACACTAAAGGACGGCCTCGTTTACTTTCGCGGCCTGCTCTACATTCCCAAGTGTGGTAAATTCTGGGAGGATATCTTGAGAGAGGCACATTGCTCTCAATATTCAGTACACCCAGGAATTTCCAAGATGTACGCCGGCTTACAGAAGACGATGTGTTGGCCAGGAATGAAGAAGGATGTCCGATACTTTGTCACGCATTGTGAAGCCTGCCAAAGAGTGAAGGCAGAGTGCAGGAGTCTCGGTGGCCTATTGCAGTCGTTATCAATCCCCGAGTGGAAGTTCGAGGATATTTCCATGGACTTCGTACATGGGCTACCTCGCTCCCACTCAGGAAATGATTCAGTATTGGTGATCGTTGATCGCCTGACGAAAGTTGCCGGTTTAATTCCTATGAAGAAGGAGGCTCATATGGATGTCTTAGTACGCCTTTTCGTAGGAGCAGTTTGTACGGTATCACGGCGTACCTAAGATGATAGTTTAAGACTGTGATGGTCGCTTTACCTCCAAGGAGTGGAAGGCGGTACAGGCGTATTTGGGCTCGCGCCTTACCTTCAGCACTGCATTTCATCCTTAGACGGACGGACAGTCTGAGCGGACCATCCGAACACTGAAGGATCTGTTAAGGTTGTGTGTGATAGATAGGGGAGAGCCGTGGGAAAGACTCTTGCCCTTAGTGGAATTCTCCTACAACAACAGCCATCAAGATAGCATTGGCATGGCACCCCATGAAGCCCTATATGGAAGGAGGTGTAGAACCCCCTTGTCTTGGGTGCAAGACGAAGACCCGAAGGCATTGGGAATTGAGATATCGACGATACTGATGCGGTAGTAAGATTGATATGGGATCGCATGCTTGAGGCTCAGAGTCGGCAAGCAAAGTATTATAACGCGAAACATCGGATGGTGGAGTTTCAAGTAGGTGATAAAGTGTTCGTTAAAATCCGGTCGATGCATGGAGTCTCACGGGTGTGGGGAGTGAAGAAGCTCAGCCCACGGTATGTTGGGCCCTATGTCATATTGGAAAGGATTGGCCCTTTGGCCTATCGGCTGGAGCTACCGCCCGAGCTACAGAATCTCCACGATGTGTTCCATGTATCGTCACTTCAGGAGGCACTGTTGCGGCCCGAACAATACATCCCCACAACTAATGGTACTGTGGCGTCTAACAGATCTGTGCGACTGGAGCAAGTGCGGATCGTTGATAATGAGATAAGAGCTCTGCGCCGTAAAAGTGTGCCTCTGGCAAAAGTGTTATGGTCTAATCCTGGGAAGGAAGAATTTACTTGGGAGCCGATGGATTTGATGCAAGGACGCTACCCGGAGTTGTTTCCTTCAGGTAGTTTTACTTAAAAGCATATGTTATTTTTGTATGCTTTACTCCCCATAGCCTCAGCCTAATTTTGGGGACGAAATCTTTTATTTTGTTTATAGGATTTGTAACGTCCCAATTCGCGCTAAGCCCCCTCGCACGAGTTCTGAGTCAAGAGACTTGACTCGGCTCGGGGCGCACTGGCAAAAGGTGTCAAGTGTGTTGAACGGAGTGATGGGTTGAGTGATATCCGATGAATTCGCCGAGAATGATGACCTATCGTCGAGTATCGTTTACTGATACTCAACTCCAGGTTTTCTAATAAAATGGTTAAGGGAAAATCTTCGGGAATCATTGTTGATACCCGACAAATTCGTCGAGAATACCCGGCTATACTCAACGATCGTCGAGTATCGTTGACTGATGCTCAACGCTCTCAACGCCAGGATTTCTGATAAAATGGTTAAGGGAAAATCGTCGGGAATCATTGTTGATACCCGACAAATTCGTCGAGAATACCCGGCTATACTTATCGATCGTCGAGTTTTGTTGACTGATACTCAATGCTCTCAATGCCAGGATTTCTGATAAAATGGTTAAGGGAAAGTCGTCGGGAATCATTGTTGATACCCTACGAATTTGTCGAGAATACCCGTCTATACTCGCTGATCGTCGAGAATGGAAGCTGATTCCCGCCGAATTTGAGTTGTGCATTTTTCTGCCTAGGAAGATTCGCTGGCTTGTATAGGCGGACTGAACCAGACATCAGGATTTGTGCTGGATGATCCCTTGGACCGACCACTTCAATATGACCCATTAGGGGCGGTCCAATGGGGTGTTGACACGTGGCATAAGGGATTTAACCTAATACATCGGTTTATAAGGGAATATAAAGCCGAACCCTGGCCATTTTGCCGATCGACCTTGCCGTCATCGCAGACCTTGCGAAACCGATAGAGCCGAGGGAAACTGTCGGAGCTCCTGGAGGCGGCATTCTCTCTCTCTCCTTCCTTTGCCGTGAAGAACAACTGCACCAAGCAAGAGATGCCGCAAAGAAGGATGACTAGATACATGGCCGGGAATGATGGTATCGCTAGAAATGAGGTGAGCTTCCTCCCCTCTCCCTTGGTACTAGATCTGTAGTTAATATTCTAGGAGATATATCGACTCCATAGAGTCTTGATGGTGAGGAGGAGATTTCTTAGGGAAAAGCAATGCCTAGGTTGTTTTGTAGGCTTAGTCTCCTCCAACCTCTTCATTCTTCAAAGTGAAGATGAGAGAGTGATTCGTGGAGAAGTATGGGTTTGTGAGGGTGAATAAGGGTGGACGAATTTCTGGAGGAGTTTTTGGGAGATCGGTGCAAGGAGGAAGATGAACGGATGCCGTTCATCTCGCCTTAAGATGCATGCAAAAATCTGATTTCTGCACGTAGCGATTTTCGTGGCCAATTTCGGGGGTGTTTTGGCAAGATCTGGGCTTTTGATGAAACACAAAAGTTGTAACCCTTGAAATTATCTTTCCAACGAGTGGTTACACGCACTCGCCGGATTTCTATAGCCACTGGAATCCTTGGTCGAAGTTGCTGCCAGGATTAATGCTATACCTAAATTCTTGGCTGTGTAATGTGGAATTCGGTTTGGTGGAATGTAATGTTGCGATCCGACTCGAGATTTGGGTGAACTCTTTTTACATGATTATCATTGTGATATGATAAGTTGATGTTATAAATCTGAATCCGTATAACGAGTTGTGGACAAGCTTAATTTAAGGAAAAAGCCTTATGTAAATTGGTAGATGTATATTGATGTCCATTATCTATATCATATTGAATCCATTTGGAAGGGCATATAAATGATTTAACTATGGTCACGATGTATGCTGAATGGATAGAAGGGAATTAGTAATCCAATGCTTAGAGTGTCGTCTCCCTACGGGTAGCATTGTGGAAGTTAACAAGTGCGGTGTTGACCGACACTAGTCGGAATGAGGTTGAGATGAGTAAAGTGGGACGGTTTGGCTTTTTCCTCGGTGTTCACGTCCCGAGGCTCCTTCCGTATTTGATGGATGGTTGGGCTTGTTCCTCGGTGTTCATGTCCCGAGGCTTCTTCCATGCCACGATAAGATGGAATTGCATGTGGTGTGAGTCGACACGCGGTGTCATAATCCCGGGTTAGGGATAGTGTGGCGGGTCTACGGGCTTGCCAATCATCACACCGATGGGAGTTGACAGTTAGACCTTGGGCGGTTGGGCTTGGTCCTCAGTGTTTACGTCCCGAGGCTCCTTCCATGCCAATTGAACGGTTGGGCTTGGTCCTCGTGCTCATTTTCGGGGCTCCTTCTATGTCATACCTTAGGCCAGTTCGGGCCTAGGATCTTGGTGCACATTTACCTAAGAGAACCCGCTGAGCTGTAGTACACAAGTGAGATCCGCTGTTGTGTTCTTAGCATTGAGGCGTACGGAGGCCTAGGCCAGGTAGTGTGGAGACCAGCCTAGTAGTGGAGATGCCCGCTCAACTGTCATCGTTTGGCCACGACGGATGACGCCTGAGAGGTTAGCTACCTGCTCGAATAGTGGGAACAACTAGTCTGTGTCGACATAGCGATTGCATGTGCTTGATCATGGGTTTGTCATTGCATTGCATACATAGCATTGCACTTCATTACATACACAAGACCCTCATCGTATAAGTTTGTATGGGCACTCCTATACGATGGGTTACTTACTGCTGAATGACCCTTAACTTATATGCTTGTATGGGCATCCATATAAGTTGAGTTTCTTACTGTTATAACATTATACTCTCTTGCTGCTGTAAATGGTAGAATTGTAGATTAAGAGGTTGTTCATTTATACACTACTTATATTGCTACTTATGTCATGTATACTTACTTCACCTGCTTGTACTACTATTTTATATACATTGTACCTATTCCTTTCTCCGCCCGATGTCGAGGAGTCGCCGGGGGAGCGGATGTGAAGCCACTTAGTCTTTATGACTAACGGTTGCTACGTCTTCCTTTTTAGGAGGAAACCCCGCAGGTGGAGCAGCAGGTATTGCAGCTAGGCAGCCACGCCAGGACGACAGGGCTTGAGGGGACGATACTGTCGCTACCGTCGGTTACAGATGTGAGTGAGAGAGATTTTATTGTAGCCCTTTGGGGCAATTCTATTTACGTACTCTGATTATGTTGAAGCTTTTTTAGCTTCTCTTTTGCTGTACTTATGGACTTATGCTTAGTGTGGATTGACTTCTTTATATTATTATGGTTGGGTTGGCATTTATATGTTGATATTCGTTGTAGCCGACAAGATAGGAGTCTTGTGGTACAGGATGGCCCGAGTGCTAGTGTTACTGCAAGGCGGCTGTTCTGGGCATAAGACCCCTCTCCTGCCGTGTTTTGTGTTCCGGGAGGGGTGTCTTACAATAGGAGTTTTCATTATGGAGGCACTCTCCATTCCAAACTTCTTAATTAACTCCTTAATGAACTTGGACTGAGAGATGAATAGACCATAGTCTGACTATCTAACTTGGAGGCCCAAGAAGTACTTGAGTTCACCCAGCTGCTCATCTCAAACTACCCTTGCATAAGTTTAGCAAACTTCTTGTAGAGGCTATCATAAGTAGACCCAAAAATTATGTCATATACATAAATTTAGACTAGAATGATCTTACCCTTGACCTCCCTAAGGAATAATATCTTTTCTATCTTCCCCCTTGAGAATTTGTTCTCAATGCCAAAGTTAGACATCGTCTCATACCAAGCCCTAGAGGCTTATTTCAATCCATACATAGCTTTTCTTAGCTTAAACACATAATCAGGAAAGTTATATTTAAGAAAACTTGAGCGTTGCTCAATATAGACCTCCTATTTTAGGTTATCATTTAGGAAAGCTGACTTGACATCCATTTAGGAGACTTTAAAATCATTATGTGTAGTGTATGCAAGGAATAATCTTATTGCCTCCAGTCTAACAACTAGTATTAAGGTTTGATCAAAGTCAATACCTTTCTCTTGTCTATATCCCTTGACAATGAGTCTAGATTTTTTTTATTATAACACAATTCTCATCAAGTTTATTCATATAAATCCACTTAGTTCCAATGTTGTTATGTTTAGGTGGTATGGGAAGTAGCTTCCAGACCTTACATCTCTTGAACTGGTTCAACTCTTCTTGCATAGATATAATCCAAAAAGGATCTATGTTGGCATCTTCAAACTTATTTGGTTCAGCTTCAGACAGAAAGATTGAGTATATAACAATGTTGAGGTTTCTGCTCCTTGTTATAACACCGTGGCTTGTATCTCCTATGATTTGATCTATGGGATGATCCCTCAAGTGCCTAATAGCTATTCGCATTCTGTATTCAGCCACTTGAACTTCAATTGTTGGATCCTGCTGATCTTCATCTATGTCTTATGCATTTGGATCTTATTCAGGAATGAGCACTCCATCATCTTCCTCTTGGGCAGTAGGAGGACAATTCTTGATTGTGAGTTTATCCATTTTAAATTATACACCTGTAGATTTAGAGGAGCTTGGCAGCTCACTATTAATCATAGAAGATTAATCAAACACTATATTGACAGAATCTTCTACAACTTAGTTCTTCATGTTGTAGACTCTATAGGCTTTGTCGTCGTTGCTATACCCAAAAAAAATTCCCTCATAGGATTTGGAACCAAACTTAGTCAAGTAGGACTTCCCATTAATGAGATCAAAGCACTTGCTTACAAAGATCCTAAGATAGGCAAGATTTGGTTTTCTGCCTTTCATAATCTCTTACGGAGTGTGTTGGTGTTATCATTGTTATCTGGAAGTGATCAAGCATGCATTCCCACTACCAACGCAGTATGAACCTACAGGGTCACACATAAGAGCATTTGGAGAAATTGGAGGAATGGATTATGTTGGTCTTACTTAAATGAGATGAGTGAAGGACTAAGCAGCCAGGTGTTGAGTGTGTTGAGAACACACTGCGAGGAGTTGGGTGCGTTGAGTCTACTCAGCCATGCGTTGAGTGCGTCGAGACCACTCAACAATTGGTCGAGTCAAGTGTTCATTCTTCGATTTGGCATTGAGTGCGTCGAGACCATTCGACGATTTGTCGAGTCCAGTGTTGATTCACTGAGTTAGCATTGAGTGCATCGAGACCATTCGACGATTTGTCGAGTCAAGTGTTGATTAGTCGAATTGGAGTTGAGCGCGACAATACCACTTGAAGATTCATCGATTCAAGTGTTTATTTGTCGAGTTAGGCATTGAGATCGTTGAGTCCACTCGATTCTTCGTCGAGTCAAATGTTGATTCATCAAGTTAGGCGTTGAGTGCACTCGATGCTTCGTCAAGTCTAATGTTGATTCGTCGATTAAAGTGCCGAGGCCACTGCCAGGCGTTGAGTGCGTTGTGACCTCTCGATGATTCGTCAAGTCAAGGGTTGATTTGTTGAATTATATTCCATATATTACAGGTCTGCTGATAGCGACGACATTCTGCTGTTTATTCCTTTGGGTATAAAAGAAGATGTCTTAATGTTTTAGTAATGCATTTTGAGGGCATTTTACTGTGCTAAATGATGAGTCTGATTTATATAGGATTTTTCGGACTCATCTATGCTTATCATCTTGCATCTGCACTACTATTTCAGTAGGAAAAGTCATATATGTGATGAGGCTTCACTTAGCCATTGTTGCATTGTTTCGATCCAATTTGGTTTGCGAATTGCATCGGGATGTCGAGGGTAAGTACTGGGGTACTCTCCGTGCGGATTTGGTTATTTAATGTTTTATATTGGTGCTGTGAGCTTTTTCTCCAGCTGTGGTTTTTGCTGTGTAGGTGGTCAATTTTCCCCCAAATTAGCAATTCTGACTTGTGGAAACTGTACGGTCGTGCGTTTCCATAGCACATGCTTTCTACCAAATCATGTGTTTTCTACAGGTTTCTCTAGAGGATTGTCCAACTCGTGCAATTTCTTCATGCATGGTTTCTTCTGAACCGTGCGCGAAGGAGACGCATGGTTTTCCTATAACTATATAGTTTTATAGCGCTTTATGGTTATTAGAGCGATTTGTTCACGCAAGGGCGAAGTGCCCATGAGCGAGTAAAATTCACATTTCCACCTGCTTGCCTGGAATTTCAGCGCTCTGTGGTTACCCGTGCATTTTCCTTCACGCACGGGCGGAAGTGTCTGTGCGCAAGTAAAACGTATGGGTTACCTCATCTTCCTCCGCAAGCTTTGTCCTAGAAGTTAATATCGCACTGTTACCGCACGGTCGTGCGCCAAACCACCCGTGACCATTTTTCTGACCTACTCGTATTTAAGCTCAGGAGTTGATTGGAGCAAGAGTATTCCGCCATTTCCTCTCCTCTGAGAGGGAAAATCTTCCTCCAACCATTTTTTCCTCTCTCCTCCTTGGAGAGCTCGTCTCGCCACCGTTTTTCCTCCAAACTTCACCGCAAGAGAAGATCTTTTGCGGTTTTCTTCATCTCCGTCTCAAGAGGAGCATTTGGAGCTCCTTCTCGCTGCTATTGGAGAGCTTTCCTGCGAATACCAGCCTTCATAGATTGTGAAGATGTCAGGGAAAACGCCTTTGATGTAGGTGATAGCACTTCAAGCTTCCTCAGACGTCAACCACCGACCGAGCGCGGACAAAGACCGACAACCTTCGACTCCGGCCGAGAATCGTGGCTAGCCTTCATGCATTAGGCTGTAAATCTCCTCATTACTCTCATTTGGATGTTGTTTCTATTCTTTAGATGTTAGCTAAACTTTCTAGGAACTCTTAATAATGTTCATGGTGGTTTACTATTGCAAATGTTATTGTATTTCATAGTTTGGCTTTACTTCCTTTGCTTGCTTTGGTTTGTTGCTTGGTGATATGCCGCACTAATGTGTGTCAGGGGCTGGCTTGGTGAGGAGGTGTTTTTGACCCTCAACGGTTACGACCACACGCCATAATACTCATCGTAGTATTCCACCAATGCGAAGCGGTGTAGGCGACCCACGCTTACAGTTTTTCTAAAACAAAAAATCAACCCCGAAACCTTTGTTTCATTTGCAATCACTTTCAAATTAGGAAGATCACACTCCCAATCTGCACTCCTCGAGAGATTCGATACACAGAGGATAACTACCCGAGTTTATTACCTGGCGACGATCAATGAACTTGCCGAGATTGCATCATGTTTTTGGCACCGTTGTCGGGGAGAGCACCAGTTGTGTGTATTTTTCTTTGGAAGAGTTGTTGCTAGTGTTTTTGGCATTTTGATCAGCTTTTGTTTGTTGTATGACAGATCTAAACCCCATGGATAGAGGTGAAGATCTTGGAGTTGATCTTAAAATTGCACGAGCAAGGCGAGCCCGCCCGCATGCTGCTGCTGCTAAAGGAAGAGAAATAACAGAAGATTTAGGTCAAGGAGGAAATGGCCTTGGTGAATGGGTCGGTGAGAACAAGATGGACGTACGACCCCGTATTAGGACAATGCACGACTTCTTGACCCCTATCGCGGGAAGTGTTTACCCTGTTTTGTCCCGGCCATCGTGAACCACCACTTCGAGATAAAGCCCTCCATCCTCAACATGATCCACAATAACACGCAGTTTTCGGGCCTGCCAAGTGAGGATCCGCAGCTTTATCTGGCGGAATTCTCGGAGATCTGCGGCACCTTCCGCTACGCCGGCATTACAGATGATGTTGTAAAGCTAAGGTTGTTCCCATTTTCGCTAAGGGGCAAGGCGAAAACCTGGCTAAACACTATTGCTCCCGGGACTACGACTACGTGGGAGGCTCTTTCCTCGAAGTTCTTAGCCAAATTCCACCAGGTGGAAAAAATTGTGAATGCCCGAAGGGAGAAAGCCACCTTCCGGCAGCTGGACCAGGAAACATTATCTGAGGCCTGGGAGAGAATTGCTGATCTACAGCGTCGATGCACCCAGCATGGCTGTGAGCTGTGGAATTTTGTTTAAAAAATTTATTTTGCTATTGAGCCTAATTACAGGGCCATGATCGACGCGGTGGCTTGAGGCACTATCATCAACCTGACTCCCGACAAGGCTTTGTGACTCCTTCAGGACAACGCTTCTCATAACATGTATTGGACTGCTGGAAGAAACGCATCTAGGGGTGCGAGAAATTTGTTCTAGGTAAATACGGTGCAGCCGCAAGCTGAGGAGAGCCATCCTACTATGGATGGAATGATGTTGCTTACCAGATTGACCCCTCCTCCAACTCTTGTGATTGCTATGTCGTGTCAGGGTTGTGGAAACCACAACCATCATATATATGAGTTCCCAGCTGGAGAAGTTTTTGCTGATCCCTCAGGTATATCTACTTACGAGAGTGTGAACTTTATAAATAATAAGAACTGTGCTTCTCCTTATAACAATGCTTACAACCCAAATGCGAGCAATCATCTGAATTTCTCCTGGAACAAAAATGCTCCCGGTCAAAGGTGGCAGGGAGGCTAGTATCAGTTTGATTCTCAAGCTTCTAATAGCCAGCAACGACTGCCGCAATCGGGTTATAATCAGAACATGAAGGGGACACGAAAGAGTGTGTTAGAAGAGATGATGGAGAAATTTGTGGAGATGGCTCAATCCAACATGGCCACTCAGACCGCCTTCATGATAAACTTGGAGACGCAGCTGGGGCAACTGGCCCATATGTTCTCTGAGCATACTCGCAGCGCCCTCCCGAGCAACACGAAAAAAAATCACCGTGAGCAAGGGAAATGTGTTGGGGAGACGGATGAGTGTATTAAAAATAAAGTTGTCGTGAAGTGTGAAATAAATGAGGTAGAGAAAGTGGCCCTATGTGATTCTGGATCTTCTTGCAACATTCTTGCTTTGCAAGATTTGTAAAAATTTAATTTCAATATCGAGTCGAATGTCCGAAAATCACTCGTTCTAGCCGACATGTCGGAAGTGAAGACCGACGGTGAGATAAAGGAGGTGGAAGTGATATTGAACGGGGTCGTGGTGGTCACTTATTTCCAGATGCTGGGACCAATGGGGAATGCTTCAAAACCCATCTTAGGGGTCCCCTTCCTGAAAGCTAGTGGGGCGACGTTGCAGTTTAACACGAGCGTCATCACCTTAGAATCCAAGGTTGATTCGCCTTTACCGCCGTCCCTTCCCTTTATGATTCTGAATGAACCCGGAAAACTGTAGGATTTGATTGTTCTTTTATTTGACGGTTTGCCTAGTGTTGTTGAGACAGGTGTGTTGCAGAAAGAGGAAGAAAGGGCGATGAAAGTAGTCGAAATGCTGAAGATAGCTGAAGGGGAAACAAAAGCGGAGTTGCTTGGAGTGCAGCAAGTTGTGGATGAGAAGGGTAGAGAGCATAGTGAAAGGCACGTTGCTGAGACTAAGGAGCGGAGCATGGCTGTTGAAAGTGTGCATAAATTAGAATCAAAAACTTATATTTAGCCAAATGATTTGTGTAAAACTATAAAACAGGTTACATGGGCTGATCTATCACACGTCGTGGGTGAGGAAAGGATGCCTCCAGACGGAAAAGCTAGAGCTACCTCTGAATTGGATGGAGTGGTTGTACCACCACGACGATCTCCATCTGTGGAATTACGAAAAAAGAACTGTGAATGCGCTGGATTTTGCCCGCCGTTGCGAGAAGTTAGAGATGAGGGGCAGGGGAGATTCATCATCCCTGGGCTCTAGAGCATACGCTTCTCCCTCGTCTCGCATGTCAGGGGGGATCAATCATAAGTCAGCGGTTAGCTGAGATACGAAGGTTCTCTGGGCGCCCCCTTTATAATATAATTTTTGCTTAATATTGTGTGTGATGTTTTAGACATAATCATTGTGTACTGCACTTATGCTCTTGAACTATATATAAAACTGCTAATACAGGTATTTGGTTCACCTTTAGGTCGGTAAAGAAAAGTGGCTCCTGGGAGACAACCCATTATTATTATTATTATTTTGCAAATTCTTTAATATGGATTGTTGTGCTTGGTGTATTTTCTTTTGCAGGTGGAGTTCATTCGGGCTGTGGACTTTCAATTGAAATTAATGCCAATCTTCTGGTATGCTCATTTCTGAGCATTGGGTAACCCCTTCTTCTTACTTGCTTTTTAATTTCACAACCACATTGTGGTGTTAGGATGTTTAGGCTAAGTCTGGTTGTGAGAGTTATGCGGGACTCTCACGCACGTGCCTTAAACCATTGTCATACTAGAAGAATATATCCATTTGTTGCCTATGATGATTGGTGTTGCATACCACTGCACCACACTTGAGAGCGTGCTTGAACAGGAGCACGTCGTGAGTTTTATCATCACTAGTGTGCGATTTGGAAAATTTTGGCACTGGCCAAGGATTGCGTGGTGGAGTAAAATGTTGCCTCCATGAGTGCTCCTAATCGAGTGCTCACGTCTCATTTAGGAATACGTGTAGAAATAGATTCTTTTTATGCTCATAGCGTATTTTATTTCTATTGGCGTAAATCTTGTTTATTCTACTCACCTACTTCGAAACCGGTGTGAATCAAATGGTAGCATAGGGATGTGTGTCGACATCGCTAGCCTCTTATTGCTCGAGTTGGGAGGAAGGATTGTCTTTCTTTGTAGCTAAGAACATGCCCCTCGCAACTCTCGAAGAATGGGTGCATGGCTAGTCAAGTGCGTGCGTGATGAAGGCCATCACTTTGTTCAAGTTTGAGCCATGTACCATTCCCGACTTCTATCCATTGCTATCCCCATTGAGTATGTCCCTTCCTTTGGCATCCCTACGCCTCTCTACCAAAGCCATATTGTCTTTCCTACTCGCACACCCGAATGTGGTCGCTTGGTTGGTTAGTTTTATTGTAGTTTTGCATCCGTTATTTGTTGCTGTTATGCGGGAGCTTTGTGCCGCTTGTGGTGTGGCCGTGTTTTCGGCTCGTTTTGGTTATTTGGTTAAATAAAAAAAAATAAAAAAAATAAATGAAATGAAATGGAAATGAAAATTCCCAATGTGGAATAAAAGAAAAAAGAAAAAAAATTTGATGTAGAGTTGTAGTTTTTTGGTTGTGAAATTTTGTTCTATTGTGTTTGTTTTGGGCGTGCACGCACCGTTAAAAGTCCAAGTCTGGTGGTGTGTTGCACGTACTTGTCGATGCGTGTAGCTGTGAGTGTTTTCGGGCGATCTCATTTTGGGTGTGTGTATCCGTCGTGTTTATCTTTGTATACCCTGCCTTTGCCTAAGCCTTCATTATACTCCAAGTCCTACGGATTCATGCTTGAGTCAAACTAGTGTCGTGGAGAGAGTGCGAATGGGCGAACTTATGGTCATCGACATTGGTGGATTCCTTTGGAGGTTATCCCGATCCCTTGCTTTGGCAATGCTCAACTCAGTGATTATCTGCTTTCTCCTTGCGCGTGACGAATGATTCCCCTCAATTCTATAGTAGAGTAGTAATAATATTTTGATACGCTTTGGAAATATATAGACTATTACTACATAATTAGAAATTCCTTCTACGGTAGTCCTATGAGCATGAGCATGCAATTTCGCATGGTACTCTGCTGCGTATTTTTAGGCCAGCTATGCTATTTTTCTCATCCACGTTAGGGATGATTTGCTCGGGACAAGTAAATGTTTATGTCTGGTGGTGTGATGAGTTTGATTTATATAGGGTTTTTCGGACTCTTCTGGGCTTATTATCTTACATGTGCACTATAATTTAAGTAGAAAAAGTTGTATATTTGATTAGGACTACACTTAGCCATTGTTGCCCTGTTTCGGGCAATTTTGGTTTGCGAATTGCACCGGGATGTCGGGGATAAGTATTGGGGTACTCACCGTGCGGATTTGGTTATTTTATGTTATATATTGGTGCTGGGAGATTTTGCTCCAGCATTGGTTTTTGCTGTGCAGGTGGTCAGTTTTCCCCCAAATCAGGAATTCTAACGTGTGAAAAATGCACGGTCGCGCGTTTCCTTAGCGCACACTTTTTACTAAATCGTGCATTTTCTACAGGTTTATCTGGAGGATTGACCAACCCGTGCGATTTGTTCATGCACGGTTTCTTCTGAACCGTGCGCGAAGGAGACACACGGATTTCCTGTAGCTGTCTAGTTTTATAGCACTCTGTGTTTAATCGTTCGATTTGTTCACGCACTTGAAGATGTGCTCATGCGCGAGTAAAATGAATGGTTCCACCTACTTGCCGAGAATTTCAGCGCTCTGTGGTTACCCGTGCGTTTTCCTTTATGCACGGACGGAAGTGTCTGTGCGTGAGTAAAACCCATGGGTCAACTCATCTTCCTCAACAAGCTTGTCCTGGAATTTAATATCATACGGATAACGCATGATCGTGCGCCAAACCGTGTGTGACCATTTTTCTGACCTACTCGTATTTAAGCTCAAGAGTTTACAGGAGCAAGGGGATTCCTCCATTTCCTCTCCTTCGAGCGGGAAAATCTTTCTCCAGCCGTTTTTTCCTCTCTCCTCCTTGGAGAGCTCGTCCGGCCATCCAAACTTCACCACAAGCGAAGATCTTTCACTATTTTCTTCATCTCAATCTCAAGAGGAGCATTTGGAGCCTCTTCTCACTACCATTGGAGAGGTTTCCGACAACTACCAGCCTTCACTGATCGTGAAGAAGATGGGGAAAATACCTCTGAAGTAGGTGATAGCACTTCAAGCTTCCTTGGACGTCAACCACCAACCGAGAGCGGACGAAGACCGACAACCTTCGACTCCGGCCTAAAATTGTGGCTAGCCTTCACGCATTGGGTTATAAATCTCCTCTTTACTCTCATTTAGATGTTGTTTCTATGCTTTGGATGTTAGCTAAACTTGCTATGAACTCTTAACAATGTTCATGGTGGTTTACAATTGCAAATTTTGTTGTAGTTCATAGTTTGGCTTTACTTCCTTTGCTTGCATTGGGTTGTTTCTTGGTGATATGCCTCACAAACGTGTGTTAGGGGATGGCTTGGCGAGGAGGTGTTTTCAACACTCACCGGTTATGACCACACGCCCTAATACTCATCAGAGTATTCCACCATTGTGAAGTGGTGAAGGCGACACTCGTAATTAATTTTAGTTGTTCTAAAACAAAAACTCCACCCCCAAACCTTTGTTGCATTTGCAATCACTTTCCGACGAGGAAGATCACACTCCCAATCTGCACTCCTCAAGAGATATGATACTTGGAGGATAACTCCCCTAGTTTATTACTTGATGACGATCGGTGCACTTTGGTTTCAACTAATCGTGAAGAGAATAAAACTGAACTAGCAATCGAACTAGGCAAGTATACCTTTCGAATTGTAGCTAGGGGACACAAGGGTGGTATTAAAATCCGGGAACCGTTGAGTAATCTTACTCACAAGAAGACTATTATCTTATCGAAGAAACTTTTAGGGTTGTTTAATAAATTAAAAGAAGAGACTACCTGCATAAAGAAAAGCACTTGCACTTAATCAGAGAGGCCACAACTAGCGATTAAAATGAGGGGTTAAACAATGATAAAGAATAACACTCGATCGAGAATCACCTCGGCCTAAGTTGATCAAAATGTGATAATTAACTCTAACTTTATAAGGCGATGGACCTTGACCGTGGATGTTCCTAAAGCATGAACATGCTTCTCTCGAAGACGTGCCAGCCTTAGTTTAGGACGGTCTGACCAAACTCTCCTCCAAATCGGAATCCTAAAGCTCACTTTATGCTATGGACCCCACTATTGGATTTCACTCCAATCCGGGAGATTTAACGTCTGCCTATCTCGAGGGGGTGCATGCAACTCTCTTTACTCTTGAGTGTTCACTCCAAACTATGAGCCTCTCGGCTATATAGGAGTGGAAACAAAGATGGAAAATATATATCGATGATATATCTCTAATCACGATTAATCAAGAGTAAATCGATGTCTAAACCTTACAAAGGAAAAGTAAACTAGAGCATCATAACTTAATCAACTCGAACCTTGGATCATCAAGATCGAGTACAAGGAGGATTAGTTTATCATGGTGAAGTGGAGGAAGTGAGATGAGTAGGAGTGCATGGAAACAAAATAGAGACAAGTAAAAGTAAACAGACTTTATATGAATTCAAACTGAGAGCTTACAACTTGAAATATAAAAACTATTACACTTGCAGCAAAATGAGAAACTAAGCTAGCAATAAAAGTAAGCTACTAAAGAAATTTCAAGAACTATTACAGAAGCAGTAATACTGAAACTAAACTAAGAAAAATTAAAATGAGAAAAAGAGAGAGGAAGAAAAATAAGGAAGAACTGAAAATGGCAGCACTTCCCCTATCCAAAATTCTCCTCAAACACAAGGGGTGGGGTTCAATTTATAGAAGTTTCAAAGAGACATGCCCCCGCCTCTTGTCATGCACGGAGGTTGACCTTGGTATGATATCTGGAGGGAAATGATGATTGCGACGCGCATTAATTGCGGAAGCAGGCTTTTTGGAAGTGCGGGACTTGTTCACTGGAAGCAGGCTTTTTGTAGGAAGGGCTCGTCGAACGACAAAGAGAAGGAGTAGGAGGAGTTTGACAAACGCAAAATGAAGGCGGAGCTTGAAGAAATTGGAGGAGTTCGTCGAACGTAGAATGAAGGCGGAGCTCGAAGAAATTGGCTGAGTTCGATGAAAAGGGGGGAGCTCTTCGAAAAGGCTGAGCTCGACGAAAAGGCTAAGCTCGACGAAAAGGTGGAGCTAGACGAAATTGTTGAGTTCGAAGAAAAGGCAGAGCTTGACGAAATTGCAGAGTTCGATGAAAAGGCTGAGTTCGACAAAATTGGCTTAAAACCTACAAACCCACAAAGAAAAGAGAGAACATTAGTGATATATACAAAAGGATGTCAAAATAAATCTTTAAAAACATGATTTACATAATAAAACCTGTAATTACCCTTGTAGTTTAACCTACAAAATATATTATCAAACTCCCCCAAGCTTAAGCATTGTTTGTCCTCAAGCAAAAATATAAAAACTAGCTATCATAAAAGTGACTAATCAGGAAAATTCTAATTATGCTAATACAACTACTATGCAAAATTTTAAGTAGGGAGAAGGTGAGACGTAAACCTTAAACATTTGCTTAAACATGGTTTCAACTTTTATAAACTTTACTAAAAAAGACAATTCATCCAAGATTTTATCAGAATTCTTTAAATAAGTTAATGCAATGCAACAAATGAAATATAGCATTGAGTTATTACTAGATTCTAAGCAGCATTTTATACCCAATTCAATCAAAGAACAAGAATCTAAATTCAAATCCAAGACTTAACTAATCTACTTTTCTTCTTTACATAGCTAAATAAAACCTCGGAGCATGAATCAACAGGACTTATAACGATCGAAATGTTTAGTTTAGACATATAATTAGAAATGGAATTCAAAGATAAACATGAATGCTTAAAATCACACTGAACAAAAATAAAGAGTTTCAAAGTTTTCAAAAATAACATATTTTTTTTCTTTTTTCTTTTCAAAATAAAGGCCATAAATAATTTGTCTTTTCATTTTGAAATTGGCCACAAAATTAAACATTTCTTTTTAGCATACTTTTTCTTAAATTTCTCCAAAATTCACAAAACAACCCTATCACAACATAAAATTTTATGAAACTCAAAAAGTTAGTGTGATACGATAGGTTTGAAAATTGGGCTTTGGTGAAAAATGAAATGATAAGTTGAGTTATCAATTGGAATAGGAAAAAGGCTCAAAAGCGGCAAACTAGGGGGATAATTTTTGGGTTAGCGAGAAGGCTCAAACAAAAACAAAGATTACCTACATCATTTTCATGCTCCTAAAATTTGCCTAAAGCATTAGTTTGAAAAATTTCAAAAATTAGGTCATAGATATTAAATAGAGACTAATGAACTTATTTTAAAAATAAGAATAATACTAGTCTAGAATCATTCACATATACTACACTACTCAAAGTTGATATTACAAAAATTATCCAAAAACAAAAGTAAAATAGTGGATTAAAGATTTTTAGGAAGTAAAGAAAATAAAGAGTGAGAAATCATAATAGAAATGCGAGTTTAGAAAAATGTTTCATGTTAACATGCTACCGTGAATTAAGAACACAACATGGCCAACATTTAACTTGTGAAATATAATTAGAGAGATCGATCAAAAAAATTATAATTAGCTAAGTCATTATATGAAATTTTGAGAAAAATAAAACAAAAGAATGGGGTACTATTGAAATACCAAAATTAGTTTAAACTAAACAAATAACATATATTTTTTATTTTGAAATATTCTCTTCTTCTTTATTTGATTTTATTTATATTCTATATTTTTGGATTTTTAAGATATAATCTTTTTCTAGAGATTTTTTTTAGAGAAACAAAATAAAGAAAAGAGAAGGAGGAAATCCTCCCCCAAGCTTAAAATGGGCATTGTCCTCAATGGAGAAAAGAGAGGAAAGAGAGTGAAAAATTAAACTAGAAATAAAAGTATAGAATTGAAAACAGGTACTTCCCATAATTTGCGAGTCGCGGAACGTTGCGTGATTCCGCTACCTCATACTTGCGCTATGGATCTTCATAAAATATCTTCTTTGGACTTCGTGATGGATTCAATAGCATTGGAGCAGGCGATCGCAGAGGCTTCAGCTTGTCAGAGCCGTCTGGGGCAAAAAGTGCAAAATAAAGAAAACAAAAAAATAACTTGGGTTGCCTCCCAAGAGCGCCCTTTGTTTAAAACGTCATTTGATCTCGACGCAACAAAATAATATTGTCCAAAAATAGTTTGTCCAATAATAATAATAAAATCCAAAATAATATTCAAACTTTTAAAAAAAAATTAAAAATAAAGAAAGTCTTTAAGTTATGCATAATTCATATCGTGCAGGATAAAATTAATACAGTTTTGACTGACATCACCACAAAAATAAAGTTTAATACGCTGATCATTCACTTTCAACTCACCCTTATCACGGTGTGAAATTAAAATCGTTCCATACAAAAAAATGTCTTTAACAGTAAACGGCCCAGACCATCGTGACTTTAACTTGACCGGAAATAAACTTAATCTTGAATTATATAAAAAAACTTTGTCGCCCGGCTTGAAAGTATTTGGGTGCATTAGGTGCTTGTCGTGGAAACGCTTCGTCCGCTATTTATAAAATTTGTTTTTTTAGTATGCGTAAGGGCGCCACTCGTCCAATTCGTTAAGTTGAAATTTTCTAAAGTCGCCGACAGAGTGGGGATCAAAATTTAAAAACCTTAAGGCCCAAAAAGCACGGTGTCCTAATTCTATGGGTAAATGACACGATTTTCCATAAACCAACCGATACGGCGTACATCCAATGGTGGTTTTATACGCTGTTTGGTAGGCCCATAGAGCATCGTCTAATTTGGTTGACCAGTATTTTCTAGAGGTGGAAACATCCTTTTCTAAAATTCTCTTAAGCTCTCTGTTGACTATTTCAACTTGTCCGTTGGTTTGGGGGTGGTAGGCAATTGAAATCTTATGCGTAACACCGTATTTAATAAGAATTTTTGAAAACTGCGCATTATAAAAATGTGAACCCCCATCGCTAATGATGGCTCGTGGTGTACCAAGTTGAGAAAATAAATATTTCAATAACGTAATTATGACTCGGGGGTCGTTAGTAGGAAGAGCTTGTGTTTCAGCCCATTGCAAAATATAATCTATAGCAACTAAAATAAACTTGTTCCCAAAGCTAGAAGGAAGAGGGACAACAAAATCAATTCCCGAGAGGTCGAAAACTTCGCACTCAAGGAAATATTTTTGCGGCATTTCATTTTTATTGGAAATATTTCCCGACCGTTGGCAACTATCACAC
This sequence comes from Platanthera zijinensis, assembly GCA_039513925.1. Classification (NCBI taxonomy): domain Eukaryota; kingdom Viridiplantae; phylum Streptophyta; class Magnoliopsida; order Asparagales; family Orchidaceae; genus Platanthera; species Platanthera zijinensis. The sequence continues at coordinate 168,254,668 of CM077082.1, read as the reverse complement.
CTACTCACAAAGGCTTGCACGTCTTTAAAAAGGCTAAGCAAGTAAAAACACGCGCAAAGCACTTTGTGGGCGGTGTGAGCAGCTTGAGAGTGACGACGAGTCAGTCCTTCATGCAAATTTTTTAAAACATCTAATCCTTCGTCAAAAGATATACCTCTCCTTATCACCTAGTCTGCATAGACTCGGAAAAGATGCGGGTCCTCCCAAAAAGAGTTCTTCAACTCAGAAAATAATTTCTTCTTTTGCTGAGAGGATAAATCTTTAGGGAGTACACAAGACACTAAATAGTTGGCTATGTGTGCAAACCATGGAGAAGGAGATGTGTTAATTAAAAACAGCTTCTCATCAGGGAAGAAATCAATAAAAGATTTTTCATCTAATTTTTCTATATACGGATTATCTAATCGTGAGAGATGGTCGGCGGCCAAATTCTTGGCTCATCGCTTATCACGGATTTCTAAGTCAAACTCCTGGAGGAGTAAGATAAAGCGAATAAGGCGCTGCTTGGCATCCATCTTAACAAGAAGATACTTGAGGGCCGAGTGGTCCGTAAAAACGATAAATTTGGAAAGCGTAATATAAGGACAGAATTTATCAAAAGCAAAAACAACAGCTGGAGCTCCTTCTCGGTTGTGGTATAATTCCCTTGTGCCGATGTAAGTATTTTATTTTTATAATAGATGGGGTGGAATTTTTTTGATATTTGTTATCCTAGTACGGCTCCAACCGCGAAACTACTCACATTGCACATAATTTAGGAGGGGATGTCCCACACCGGAGCTATCATAATAAGGGCATTGATTAACTTTTCTTTTATTAATTCAAAGGCAGATAGACAAAGGTCATCAAAAATAAACATGGAGTCTTTTTCCAAAAGATGAGTAAAGGGTTTGGTGATTTTGGAGAAGTCTCATATGAAGCGGCGGTAGAAGCCGGCGTGTACTAGGAAACTTCTTATAGCTTTGACGTTCGTAGGCGGCTGCAGCTTCTCGATAACTTCTATCTTAGCTATGTCTACTTCAATTCCTCTCGCAAAAATCTTATGACCCAAAACTAACTCTTCCCTTACCATAAAATGACATTTTTCCCAATTTAGGGCAAAGTTAGTTTCTTCGCATTTTTCTAAGACTTTTTCGAGGTTTTCTAAGTACCTATCAAAGGCATCGCCGAACACGGAGAAATCATCCATAAACACCTCCATAATGCTTTCTACGTACTTGTCGAAGATAGCGAGCATACATCGCTGGAAAGTTGGTGGCGAATTGCATAATCCGAACGGACTTCTTCAGTAAGCGAAGGTTCTGAAGGGACAAGCAAACGTAGTTTTCTCCTGCTCCTCGGGAGAGATGGGGACTTGAAAGTACCGCGAGAGACCATCGAGAAAACATTAAAAGCAATGGCCGGACAATCTCTCTAAAATTTGATCGATGAACGGCAAGGGGAAGTGGTCCTTGTTGGTGGCGTCGTTTAACTTACGATAGTCAATACACATTCGCCACCCCATCAACGTCCATGTCGGGATTAAGTCATTATTCTAATTACTAACTACAGCTATCCCTCCCTTTTTTGGCACTACCTAGATAGGGCTAACCCACTTACTATCAGATATAGGATAGATAATTCCTGTGTCTAAAAGTTTCATAACCTCGCCCTTTATGACTTCTTTTATATTTGGATTTATACGGTGCTGAGGTTTGATTGAATTACGTGAATTATCTTCCATTAGGTTTTTGTGGGTGCAAAAAGATGGGCCTATGCCCTTGATATCAGAAATCTGCCAGGCAATAGCTCGGCGATGTTTTCATAAAATTAGAAGGAGTTTGTCATTTGGTAATTCAGTTAGGTAGGCTGAAACTATCACTTTTAGCTTGGAGTTCTTTCCTAAGAAGGTATACCAAAGATGTTCGGCTAGTTCCTTTAATTCTAGGGTAGGGGGTTCTTCATACGATGATTTGGAAGTTCTTTCCTTTTCAAAATATTATCTTCGTAAACTTTAACTTTATACGGAAAATTGGAAAGGGTGGAGTCCGCGACCATGGTCGTTTCTTGCAAAAATTCATTTGGAAGAGTTGAAGAAAAACAAAAATAAAAAATCTCACTTTCACTTTCAAAAGGGTAGTAGGAAGATTCTACAACTAAGGAATCTAAGAAAAAACCGGAGTCGTCATTCTCTAGGGTATTCTTCATTGAGGGGGTTATAGAGAAGGTCACTTCATCGTCGCCTACTCGTAGGAAGAGCTTACCATTGCTTACTTCAATAATAGCTTGGGAGGTTGCAAGGAAGGGTCAGCCAAGGATCAAGGGAACAATGACGTCTGCTTCGATGTCCAATATGACGAAATCCACCGGAAAGATGAATTTGTTGACTTTAACTAAGACATCCTCAACGATTCCTAATGGGTATTTAACTTATCTATCAGTGAGCTGGGTACTCATGCGTGTGGGGTTGAGACTACCAATACCTAACTTCTTGAATAACTAAAGGGCCATCAGGTTGATACTCGCACCTATGTCGGCCAGTGCGTGCTTGACAAAAAGATCACCAAAGACACACGGTATAGGAAAACTATCTGGATCACTGATCTTCTTCGGTAAACCATTTGTCAAGACCGCAGAGCACTCGACATTTAGTGTGACATGCAATAAGTTTTCTAACTTCATTTTATTAGTCAAGAGGTCCTTAGGGTACTTAGAAAACTTCGACACTTGGGAGATTACTTCGTGGAAGGGTAGATTTATGTGAATTTGCTTAAATATTTCTAGGAAGCGGGAGTAATTATCATCCTGACGTTGCTTGTTAAGTTCGGAAGGGCATGGTGAAGTTGGATCATTTTTAAAGATGGGTGGTGGAATGAGATCTTTTTCTATAACAGAGAGTTGTGATAACTTCTTCTTCAGTAGAGGGTGAAATGATAAAAAAATTTCTCGGCGAAGGGTTGATTTTTTAAAATGGGGGCGGAGCTTTCCTCAGGCTCTTCGCTAACCATACCAGAAACTTGCTTCCTACTCGAAAGAGTTATAGCTTTCACTTGCTCTCTCGGGTTGGGCTTGGTGTTGGCAAGAAGAGACCCGGTTTGTTGCTCAGAAATGCTTTTTGCGAGGTGTCCTACTTGATTCTCTAAACTTTTAATGGTACCGTCTAGGGTTCTTGTAGTAGCATCATTAACATTCATATATTTTGAAAAAATTTCCTCCAAACATGGAGTTTTTGGGAAATTTTGAGGTGGTGGTGGTGGTGCAGAAAAATCATTTTGTGGTGGCGGGCGCATTGCGTTCGAGGGATTACTCCACGAAAAGTTCAGGTGGTTCCGTAAAGCGGAATTATAACTATTTGGAAAAGTGAAACCCGGAGCAAGAAACTAGTAGTAGAAAAATTATGAAAGGCGTTTCTAGGCATATTATTAATATAATCCAATTATTCGGGAATAGGAGTTGCAGATTCCCATACCTGAGGGACGGAGACAGCATTCATCTTCGTTATTTTTTTACTTAATACTTCCACTTGCAGAGCTAGCTGGGGGATGTTATCTACTTCAAAGATACCTGTAGTTTTGTTCATGCGGGACCTAGGCACATTCCACTGATATGTGTTCATGGCCATGTCCTCGAAAAGTTCAAGATCTGCTTCCGGGGTTTTGTGGTTTAAGGTACCACCGGAAGCTGCGTCTATCATTTGCTTTGTGCTTTGATTTAGCCCGTTATAAAACATCTGCACCTGCAACCATATAGATAGTGCGTGATGGGGTCATCATCTTAAAATTTCTTTAAACCTTTCCCAGGTTTCATACAAGGTTTCAGAATCTATTTTCCCGAAGGAAGAAATATCGTTCCTATGTTTTGCGGTTTTAGGTGGCGGGAAATACTTCACCAGAAATTTTTCAGTTAGTTGATCCCATGTGGTGATGCTGTTTTTTGGTAGAGTGTTCAGCCATTGCTTAGCCTTGGTTCATAGGGAGAAAGGGAAGAGTCTTAGCCTAATAGCATCATTTGTAACACTATAGATTTTAAAGGTGTCACAAATCTCAAGAAAGCTAGTTATATGCGCGTCCAGATCTTCATCTTGAAGTCCATCGTATTGCACATACTGCTGCACCATTTGAATTATGCTAGGCTTAAGTTCAAAATTATTATTAGCTATAGCAGGGCGAACTATGCTTGATTCTGTACCCTCTAGATTCGGTCGTGCATAACAAGACATAGGCCTATGCAGGGCTTCATCTACGATAGGCTTATCCATTCTTGTAGTAGAAATAGACTCAAAATCCTCAATCGACAGTTCGAGAGTAGAACCTTGAAATCGCGATCTTCTCCGAAGAGTACGCTCAATTTCGTTGTCCAAATCTAAATTATCCGATGGATTTCTGCGGGTCATGCATTAGTAGAAGAGAAGATGAAGAAAGAGAAAAATAAACTAGAAAAAAGTGTTACTTTTTTTTGAATATATTTTTTTATTGTTTTAAATCCCGAACTTCCCAAGGGCCTACCCGATAAAGGGTTCGCAAGGTACTAGAAAAGATAGTGGTATTTAAGCCACATTGCCCTTTTTGAGAGAGTTAGGTGGTGTAAAATAATTGTGATGTGGGTTTCTATTAAGAGCGTTAATATGTTTATTGAATTTTTATAATTTTTAAGAAAGATTGTGAGAAAGAAAAATGATAAAAGTAATAGGTTCAGGTTTTTGAATCATCAACAAGAGTTGATTCCCTGGCAACAACGCAAAAAACTTGGTGTTTACTAATCGTGAAGAGAATAAAACTGAAATAACAATCCATCAAGCCAAGTATAACTATCGAATTGTAGCTAGGGGACACTAGTGTCATATTAAAATCCGGGAACCGTTGAGTAATCTTACTCACATGAAGACTATTATCTTAATGAAGGAAATTTTAGGGTTATTAACTAAATTAAAAGAAGAGACTACTTGCATAAAGTAAAGCACTTGCACTTAATCAGAGAGGCCACAACTAGCGATTAAAATGAGGGGTTAAACAATGATAAAGAAAAGCAATCGATAGAGAATCACCTTGGCCTAAGTTGATCAAAAAAGCGATAATAAACTCTAACTTAATAAGGCAAAGGACCTTGACCGTGGAGGTTCTTAAAGCATGAACACGCTTCTCTCAAGGACGTGCCCAATTGAGTTTAGGTTGGTCCGACCAAACTCTCGTCCAAATCAGAGGCCTAAAACTCGCTTTACACTGTGAACCCCGCTATTGAATTTCACTCTAATCCGGGAGATTTAACGTCTGCCTCTCTTGAGGGTGCATGCAACTCTCTTTATTATTGAGAGTTCACTCCAAACTACGAGCCTCTCGGCTAGCTAAGAGTGGAAACAAATATGGAAAATATATATCGAAGATATATCTCCAATCACAATTAATCAAGAGTAAATCAATATCTAAACCTTACAAAGGAAAATTAAACTAGAGCATCATAACTTAATCAACTCGAAACTCAGACCATCAAAATCGAGTATAAGGAGGATTAGTTACTCATGGTGAAGTGGAGGAAGAGAGATGAGTAGGAGTGCATGGAAACAAAATAAAGATAATTAAAAGTAAATAGACTTTATATTAATTCAAACAGAGAGCTTACAACTTGAAATATAAAAACTATTACACTTGTAGGAAAATGCGAAACTACGCTAACACTAATGAGTCAAAATTAAAAAAGGGTTTTTCGGACTCAACTGGGCTAGTTTTCACGCTCTTGCACTTCACTTTTAGTATGTTAACGTTGATATTTCATTTCTTCTGCGCATCATGCTTAGTGCACATTTTTGTGCCCGTGGGTGCGCAATTGCGCATTCATTTGCTGGGGGAATGCACATGGTGCTCCCCAGACTCTTTCCTGTGTTTTGTTGTTTTTCTGTGCTGCTGGAGGGTCCTCCTTTACTGTGTTTTTGTTGCTTGCAGGTGGTCAATTTTCCTCATTTAAAATGTTGATTTGTGGAAAACGCACGGTCGAGCATTTTCTTAGCGCACGGTTACTCATGATCGTGCGTTATCTGCAAGTTATTCTGGATGATTGACCAGCCCGTGTGATTCCTTCACGCACGGTTTCTTCGAAACCGTGTACGAAAGAAACAGACGGTTTTCCTATAGCTTTTGTATTAGGCAGTTCTATGGTTAATCATGTATTTTCCTTCACGCACGGGCGGAAGTGCCCGTGCGCTAGTTAAATGCACGATTTCACCTATTTGCCTGCGTTTTGTTCATTCTTTTGTTACCCGTGTGATTTCCTCAGCGCACGGGCGAAATCGCCCATGCGTAAGTAAAACGCACGGGCCAACTCTTCATCTTCTTCAGGCGTATTCTGAAAGTTAATATCGCACGGTTTGCACACGGTCGTGCGCCAAACCATGTGTGACCATTATTTCTGACTTTTACTATTTAAGACGCATATTTCTTCTGGACCGAATAAAACTCCGCTTCCCAGCCATTTCCACTCCTTTGAGCAGCAAATCATCCCTCCAGCCGTCACTCTCTCTCTCCTCCGTGGGAAACTCCTCTGTGCATTGTTCTCCTCCGAAGAGATTGCAAAAGCTTCGTCTCCAACCACCATTGCCATCTCCGACCTACAAGCCACCATTCGAGTTCCTTGTTGCTGCACTTGCAAATTTCTCCATTCAGATCCAACTTAGCGACTCAACACGAAGAAGACGGGTTAGAAGAAGGAAGTTATAGCCCTTCTTGATACCAGATGCCTTCTGAAGACCAAGCTAGGACGAGGATCGACAAACCTCGCTTTCGGCCATGAATCTTGGAGAGATTTCGTGCGCTCGGTTGTATTCCTTCACTTTTTCTTAAGCTTGCTATGTTCTGAACTTGTGCTAGTGAGCTTGTAACTTGATAACACTGTTTTTGCTTGAGGTTTCAGCAAGGTTTGGTAGTGATATTTTAATCTTGGCTTGTGTAGTAAACTTCAGTTCTGCTAGTGTGGATTGTGTTTGAGCCGTTCTAGCGATTGCTAGAAGCGTGCGCTACGAAGAGGTGTTTACGAACCTCGATAGTTCGTTCATCAACGTTATTACTCGTTGGAGTGATCCACCCGTATGATGCGGTGACGGTGACCCGCACTAGTTTAATCATGCTAAACGTAGGAACCTAAAACCAAACCCCCCCTTTTTTCATAGTTGCACTAACACTCATTTTTTCAAAAATGAAATCCATGCTCCCTACTTGCACTCCGCGTGAGATCAATATCTGGAAAAGCTACTCCTAATCTTTATTACTTGACCGTGATCGGTAAACTTTTCGGGAGTGCATTAAGTTTTTGGCGCCGTTGTCGGGGAGTTCAACCATTGCGTGTGATTTGGTTTCGATTGGAAAATAGTTTGTAAGTTTTTTAGGTTTTTAATTATTTTCTTTTTTGAGTGTGGTATGACAGATCTGAACCTTGGTGGTGGGGATGAATATTTGGGTACTGATCCTGAGACCGCACGAGCAAGGAGAGCTCGTGTGCGTGCTGCTGCTGCAGGAGAGAGAATGGAAGACCTGGGCTAAGGAGGGAATGGCCAAGGTGAAAGAATTGTTGAGGGCCAAGAGGTGGTCCAACCTCATGTCGGGACGATGCGGGATAACACTACCCCTACAGCGGGGAGTGTCTATCCCAGGTTCTGACCATCCATTGCCAACCCTCATTTTGAGATAAATCCTTCGATCTTGAACATGATTTGAAACAATATGCAGTACTCAGGTCTGCCGAGCGAAGACCCTCAGCTCCATTTGGCAGAGTTTTTTGAGATATGTGGTACATTCCGCTATGTTAACATTTTGGATGAGGTGGTGAAGATGAAGTTATTCCATTTCTCGCTGCGAGGTAGGGCTAAGACATGGCTTCATATGATTGCCCCTGGCACCGCAACTACCTGGGAAATATTATCTTCTATGTTCGTGGCTAAGTTCCACCCAGTAGATAAAATTTTTAATGCTCGTAGGGAAATCGCTACATTCAGACAGCTGGACTAAGAGACCTTATCCAAGGCGTGGGTGAGATTTGCTGACTTACATCGCTATTTTCCCCAGCACGGGTGCAAGCCTTGGAACCTAGTGGAGATATTCTTTTTTGCCATCGAGCCAAATTTCAGGGCAATGATTGTTGCGGCGACAGGTTGGACAATCATGAATTTATCTCCTGAAGAGGCATTTAGGCTCCTTAGAGATATGACCTCCCATAGCACGTACTGGTCAGCAGGCAGAAATGCCCCAAGTGAGGCAAGAAATTTATTTGATGTAAATGCGGTGGGGCCACAAGCAGAATCGAGCCATCCTACATTAGATGGGAGGATGATTTTGACTAGATCGACCCCACCGCCTGCTCTAGTTATGAACATCTCTTGCCAGAGTTATTGAAGCCCTGACCACCATGCTTATGAGTGCCAAGCGAGGGAGTTGTTTGTTGATATGGAAGGTATGCCTTCTGATGAAAACATTAATTTCATAAGCAATCAAAACCATACTGATCCTTACAATAACGATTATAACCCTAACGCGAGAAATCACCCCAATTTCTCATGGAACCAAAATGCCCCCGGTCAAAGATGGCAAGGAGGCCAGCATCAATTCAATGCTCAGGATTCTAGCAGCCAGCCGCGACCGCCTCAGCCTTGTTATAATCTGAATATGCAAGGGACGCACAAGAGTGCGCTAGTCGAGATGATGAAAAAGTTTGTAGAAATGGCTCAGTCCAATATGGTGACTCAGACTGCATCTATGAGGAACTTGGAAACACAATTAGGGAAACTGACCCACGTGTTTTCTGAGCGTACTCGTGGCATACTTCCTACCGACACGGAGAAAAATCTCCGTGAGCTGGGGAAGAGTGTCGAGGATGCGGAGGAGTGCAATACCAATGAAACAACCATTAAATGTGAAATTAATGCTATTGAAACTTTAGCACTATGCGATTCCGGTTCATCCTGCAACATTCTTGCTTTGCAAGATGTTGAAAAGCTGAATTTAAATATGAAATCTGATTGGCGAAAATCCTTAGTGTTGGCAGATGGATCAGTAGTTAAGACTAATGGGGAGGTTAAGGGTGTAGAAGTGGTTTTGAATGGGGCTACGGTCATCACAGACTTTCAGGTGCTATGACCTAGGGGTAATACATCAAATCCCGTCCTTGGGGTCCCATTCCTGAAAGCCAGTGAAGCGACCCGACATTTTAATGTTAGTGGCGTCACTCTTGTGCCCAAAGTTATTTTACCTCTACCGCCTTCACTTCCTCATGTGTCTTCTGATGAACTTGTAGAACCAGTGAACTTAACCCTTGTGTTATCTAATGAGGCTTCTAGCGTAGTGATGCCGAAACTCGATGTGATACATGATTCTGCTGTGAAGAAAGATGAGCTGCGCACGCCGGTTTAGAGTGTGCAGGAATTAGGATTAAAAATTTCTATTTATCTGGACAAAGTTTGTAAAATGGTTAAAAAGTTAGCTTAGGCTGATCATTCACCCGCTGCGGGTGAGGAAAGGATGCCCCCGATCGTGAATGGTTAACTGGCTACTGTGATGCCGGATGTTACCTTAGCACCCCCTCAATCCCCTTCTGTGGAGTTGAAACATAAGGAGTTGCTCCTGCAAAAGGCGCAGAGTTTTGCCCGCCAGCGCGGGAAGGAGGAGGTTAGGGGTGGGTGAGGTTTACCTTCCCTGGGCCCTAAAGCTTTCACCTCTTCCTCGTCCCGCGTGTCTGGGGGATCTGTCACAAATGAGCATTTAGCTGAAGTGTGAGGGATCCCCGGGGCCGTCTCCCTTTTTCCTGTTGCTGATTGTGTTAGATTTGCTTAGTTCTGTGTGTGGCTATGGTTTCTTCTTCTTCTTTTGGTGTTTAACTTTTTATCTGAACAATTATATATAACTGCTAATACAGGTATTTGGTCCACCTTAAGGACGATAATGAAAAGGACTTATTGGAGACAACCCAATTTTGCCGCTTCTAATTTGATTTAAGGTTGTTTCTTGTTGTAATTTATTTGGCTGCCTGTTTATGTACCTTGTATCTGTATGGTTGGGGAAATGATTTTTGCAGGTTAATTTCACCTGGATTGTGGGCTTGTTGCAGAAGTTTAACGCCAATCTTCTAGTACGCTCATTTACTTAGCATTGGGTAAATTGTCCCCTTATCTTTATTTGGTTTTAACTTCAACATATTATGATGTGATGCTTAGTTCTAGTCTTGGGGAGAGCTCGTCACTGATACCTTTTCCACGTGCACTTCATTTGATTACCAGTAGTTATTATTTTATTTGCTTAGTTCATTGCATTGCGCACTAGTGCACCCACATGACCACGTGCTTAGCTTTTTGCGTGTTGTGAGTTAAACTCATTTCTTTGTTAAATTTTGGGAAAATTATGGTAATGGCTTAGGATTGTGAGACAGAGTAAAATGTTGACCGTGTTGTGCTCCTACTCAATTGCTCTCATTTCGGGTAGAAATTAGGGTAGAGTTAATTTTTCTGCATGCTTTTAGTTTTATATTTTTCTAATTGCATAAATTCTTTTTATTCTACTAAAAAATTAGTGAATCTGGTTTGTATCAGACGGTAGCTTAGGAATGTGTGTATACGGTCGTTAGATTCGTATTGCTCGAGTCGGGAGGATGGATAGTCTTTATCATTGACTAAGAACTTTCCCCAAGCTACTCTCGAAGCATTGGTATACGGTTTGTTAGGCGTGGGCATGATGTAGGCCATCATTTTGGCCAGGTTAAGCTTTTTACCCATTCCTAACATCCTATACTCGCTAGCCCCTTTGTGCCTACTCCTTCGTTCGATTCAGCTACACTTTTATTTCACCAAAGACTCATAGCCGATCCTAGTCGCACACCCGAGTCGAGCTTTAGTGTTTTTTGTTTTTATTTTTGGTTGTTGATGTGGGGATTGCCCTTGTGAAATGTGGATGTGCTCCAAAGTCCTTTTTTTGCCGAAGTTCTTAAAAGAAATATGACGATAAAAAATAAGTGAAAAAGGTAAATATGAAAAAGAAAGCTGAAAAGAAAAAGTATCATTGAAAATTCTATTTGAGAGAGTATTGAATTTGGGGTAGGCGATGCACACACCCATATGTTAAAAATTAAGTCTGGGGGTATGGTCTACCCGTGTTTTTGTGGGTAGCGGATAGATTCTATTTTGTGCTAGCTCATTTGGGTTAGGTGCGTAGCCTTCTTATTTATTTTTGTTTATCTCACCGAAACCCAAGCCCCATATCTTCAACGTAAGTCCTACTGATTCATGTGTGAACCAAACCATTGTCGTGGAGAGAATCCGAAAGGGCAAGCATATGGTCACCGACATTGGTGGATTCCTTTGGAGGTTATCCCGAGTCCCGATCTTTGACAATGCTCACCTTAGCGATTAGTCTACTTTCTCCCTACGCGTGACTCGAAGATTCACCGTGATTCCATTTTTGAGTAGTAATAAAATTTTGATACGCATTGTGAAAAGTATAAACTATTGTGTATACTTAGAAATTTCCTCTATTATATTTTTACGCGCCCGAGCATGTGACTTCACATGGTACTCTGTATTTCAATTTCTTTGTTAGTTAGTATATTTTCCCAATCTCCATAGATTGTGTTTGCTCGGGACGCGCAAACAGGTCAGTCTGGGGGTGTGATGAGTCCGATTTATATATGGTTTTTCGGACTCATCTGGGCTAGTTTTCACGCTCTTACACTTCACTTTTAGTATGTTAACGTTGATATTTCATTTCTTCTGCGCATCACTCTTAGTGCACCTTTTTTTCCCGTGGGTGTGCAATTGTGCATTCGTTTGCTGGGGGAATGCACATGGTGCTCCTCAGGGCTCTTTCCAGTGTTTTGTTGTTTTTCTATACTGCTGGAGGGTCCTCCTTTGCTGTGTTTTTTTTGCTTGCAGGTGGTCAGTTTTCCTCATTTCAAAATTCTGATTTGTGGAAAATGCACAGTCGTGCATTTTCTTAGCGCACGGTTACTCATGATCGTGTTTTTTCTCGTAAGTTATTATAGAGGATTGACCGGCCCGTGTGATTCCTTCATGCACGGTTTCTTCTGAACCGTGCGCGAAGGAAACACACAGTTTTCCTGTAGCTTTTGTATTAGGCCGTTCGGTGGTTAATCGTGTGTTTTCCTTCACGGGCGGAAGCGCCCGTGCGTGAGTTAAACAAATGATTCCACCTGTTTGCCTGCGATTTGTGCATTCTGTTATTACCCGTGCGATTTCCTTAGCGCACGGGCGAAATTGCCCGTGCGTGAGTAAAATGCACAGGTCAACACTTCTTCTTCTTCTTCAGGCGTATTCTTAAATTTAATATCACACGGTTTGCATATGGTCGTGCGCCAAACCGTGCGTGACCATTATTTCTGACTTTTACAATTTAAGACGCGGATTTCTTCTGGACCGGATAAAACTCTGCTTCCCCCGCCATTTTCGCTCCTTTGAGCGGGAAATCATCCCTCCAGCCATCAGTCTCTCTCCTCAATGGGAAGCTCCTCCGGCCATTGTTCTCCACCGAAGAGCTTGAAAAAGCTTCGTCTCCAACCACCATTGTCATCTCCGACCTACAAGCCACCATTCGAGTTCCTTGTTGCTGCATTTGCGAAGTTCTCCATTCAGATCCAACTTAGCGACTCAACACAAAGAAGATTAGTTAGAAGAAGAAAGTGATAGCCCTTCTGGATCCCGGACGCCTTCCAAAGACCGAGTTAGGACAAGGATCGACAACCGTCGCTTCCGGACGAAAATCTTGGAGAGCTTTCGTGCGTTCGGTTGTATTCCTTCACTTTTTCTTAAGCTTGCTATGTTCTGAACTTGTGCTAGTCAGCTTATAACTTGATAACACTGTTTTTGCTTGAGGTTTTAACACGGTTTGGTAGTGATATTTTAATCTTGGCTTGTGTAGTAAACTTTAGTTCTGCTAGTGTGGATTGTGTTTGAGCCATTCTAGCGATTACTAGAAGCGCGCGCTGCGAAGAGGTGTTTATGACCATCGATAGTTCGTTCATCTACGTTATTACTCGTTGGAGTGATCCACCTGTACGATGCGATGACGGATACCCGTACTAGTTTAATCATTCTTAACGTAGGAACCCAAAACCAAACCCCCCTTTTTTCATAGTTGCACTTACACTCATTTTTCTAAAAGTGAAATCCATGCTCCCTACTTGCACTCCATGTGAGATCTATATCTGGGGAAGCTACTCCTCATCTTTATTACTTGACCGTGATTGGTAAACTTTCCGGGAGCGCATCAAGCACTAAAATAAACTATTATAGAAATTTCAAGAACTATTACAGAAGCAAGAATACTGAAACTAAACTAAGAAAAACTGAAATGAGAATACGTGAGAGGAAGAACAATAAGGAAGAATTGAAAATGGCAGCACTTCCCCTCTCCAAAATTCTCCTTAACCACAAGGGGTGGGGCTCAATTTATAGAAGTTTCAAAGAGACATGCCCATGCCTCCTGTCATGCACAGAGGTTGACCTTGGTACGAAATATGGCGGAAAATGATGATTGCGACGTGCATTTATGGCGACAGCAGGCTGTTTGGAAGAGCGGGACTTGTTCTCTGGAAGCAGGTTTTTTGCATGGAGGGCTCGACGAATGAGGAAGAGAAGGAGCAGGAGGAGTTCGATGAACGCAGAATGAGGCAGAGCTCGACGAAATTGGACGAGTTCGTCAAACACAGAATGAAGGCGGAGCTCGATGAAATTGGCTGAGTTCGACGAAAAGGCGGAGCTCATCGAAAAGGCTGAGCTCGCCGAGAAGGCTGAGCTCGACGAAAAGGCGTAGCTCGATGAAAATGCTGAGTTCGATGAAAAGGAAGAGATCGACGAAATTGTTGAGTTCGACAAAAAGGCTGAGCTCGTCGAAAAGGCTGAGTTCGATGAAATTGGCCTAAAACCTGCAAACCCGCAAAGAAAAGAGAGAAAATTAGTGGTATTAATATATATACAAAAGGAGGTCAAAATAAAGCTTTAAAACATTATTAACATAATAAAAACCTATAATTACCCTAGTAGTTTAAACTACAAAACGTATTATCACCTTGCCAAGATTACATCATGTTTTCGGTGCCGTTGCCGGGGGTGAAATAGTTGTGTGTATTTTTCTATTGGAAAAGGTTTTGCAAGTGTTTTTTGCATTTTGATCAGTTTTTGTGTGGTGTATGACAGATCTTAACCCCAGGGATAGAGGTGAAGATCTTGGAGTTGATCTTAAAACCGCACGAGCTAGGCGAGCCTGCCGGCGTGCTGCTGCTACTGAAAGAAGAGAAAGAATGAAAGATTTAGGTCAAGGAGGAAATGGCCTCGGTGAACGGATCGGTGAGGACCAGGAGGAGGTCCGACCCCATATTAGGACAATGTGCGACACGACCCCTTCCACAGGAAGTGTTTACAATTGTTTCGGCCCGACCATCGTGAACCACCACTTCGAGATATATCCCGCCATCATGAACATGATCCATAAAAAAACGTAGTTTTTTGGCCTGCCAAGTGAGGATCCGCAGCTCCATCTTGAAGAATTCTCGGAGATCTATGGCAACTTCCGCTACGCCGACATTACAGATGACGTGGTAAAGCTAAGGCTGTTCCCATTTTCCCTAAGGGACAAGGCAAAAATCTGGCTAAACACTATTGCTCGCGGGACTGTGACTATGTAGGAGGCTCTTTCCTCGGAGTTCTTAGCCAAATTATCGATGACGATAACTCCCCCAGTTTATTACTTGAAAACGATCGGTGCACTTGGGGAGATTGCATCAAGTTTTTTGTATCATTGTCGGGGAGTGCAATAGTTGTGTGTATTTTTCTATTAAAAGAGTTGTTGCAAGTGTTTTTGGAATTTTGATCGGTTTTTGTGTGTTGTATGACATATCTAAACCCCAGTTATTGAGGTGAAGATCTTGGAGTTGATCTTGAAACTACACGAGCAAGGCAAGCCCGTCGGCGTGCTACTGCTTCTACTGAAGGAAGAGAAAGAACGAAAGATTTAGGTCAAGGAGGAAATTGCCTCGGTGAACGGGTCGGTGAGGACCAGGAGGAGGTCCAACCCCGCATTTGGACAATGTGTGACTTCACGACCCCTATCGTGTGAAGTGCTTACCCTTGTTTCGACCCGGCCATCGTGAACCACCACTTCGAGATAAAGCCCGCCATCCTCAACATGATCCACAATAACACGCAGTTTTTGAGCCTGCCAAGTGAGGATCCGCAGCTCCATCTGCCAGAAATCTTGGAGATTTGTGGTACCTTCCGCTACACCAGCATTATAGATGACGTGTTAAAGCTAAAGCTGTTCCCATTTTCGCTAAGGGATAAGGAAAAAACCTGGCTTCGCACTATTGCTCCCCTAATTTATTTCTTGACGACGATCGGTGCACTTGCAGAGATTGCATCACTAAACTTGAGATGAAAGAGACCGACAGAAATGTTTCCAAAAGTTTTAATCCCGTCCTTGTCGCTCAGCCTGCTTTCGGTGCCTATCGCCACCACATCTTTTGAAGCAGATCTAGAAGTTTGTGAAGATGCAAAGTACTTTCCTCCGAACTAGATCTTGTGTGACAAGAGTCTAATGGTTCTCAAGTTCATGTGGATCACTTGTAGAGGAATGGACATCATTTCGCGCTTTGAACTCTAACCGTTATTGTCCACCAGATTTCTTGGATAACCTCGGTTGAGTAGAGACTCAATCCCGTAAAGGTAAATTTTATTTACAATACTTTAATTCTTAATCAACATTCATCGCAAGATCTATTTTTGTTGAGCTTTTCTTGTTCCTTATTTCGCTGTACACAAATGTTATGATGTATAAAAAAACCAATAATGGTATCATATCCAAGTTCAGCATTGATCATTGTTTCTGAAATTTCTAAATCTATTGCGTGTAGATCTGGAAATTTAGAAGTGTTCTAAAGACCAAAATCTATTCTTGGAACTCCTCCAAGAAGGAATGTTATTTCTTTGTGATATCCTTGTTTCCCCTTAACAGTATCCGTCCCTTTTGTTGGTTTGTGAAACCAAGTGTGTTAGATTTTGAATCTCACATAGAGAGACGAGCTTGTCTACAGTGTAAGTGTAGTTTGTGTTGCTCATGTCTAGTGCATGTAAATATGAAGATTTAGAAGGGTTCTAGATGTTTAGTTTTAGTCCAGTTCGTCAATTGTTGATGACTTTCCTTGTGCACATCTAGGATGCATTTGGATTGTGAATGTGATAAGTTTTATTTTATGGATGTGCACATTGGTTAATTATTTACCATAATTAAGTATTAATCAATCATCTTATAAGTCCCTTATGAAATATTATGTATTTGGATGCCTTTCAATAGATGTCACTCTTCCCGCCTCGATCGATAAAGTGTGGGCTTGCTAAAGCAAGGTGCATTAATCTATTTTGGTTAGGGTGCGAGCGGATAATTGTGATATCTCTTTGTCGACATTGGGTCAAACTTAACTGGGTGACCTAAAAAGTTGAGTGCCCAGTGGCTTAGGGTTGTCTTGCACCATATGATGGATACAAAAAAAAATTATTCGCCAACCATACAAGAGTTGCACGATGATACAATCGGCAAGCTTTGTCTACCTAAATAACTATATTATGAAAGAAATGCCAAAGCTGACTCATGGTGTTAGTGAAATATGGATATTGTCCACTAAGAGAGTAGCACGCATAAACTCTCTGAATTGATATTGAGGGTTATCAGTTTGATTAAAATAGTGGGAGTAATTCTAATTAAAGTTGTAATTGAAATAAATAAAATGTATTTTGAAATGTAGTACTGAGTTTTTCTTTGCACAAATCCTTGTAAAATTTCCATGTCAAGTGGATCTCACTCCATCCTATCCCTTAGATCTATCCTTGAGAAGGAGAAACTGAGTGAAACAAATTATTTAGACTGGTATAGGAACTTGAGAATTGTTCTCAAGAAAGAGCATAAGCTCTATGTTTTGGAAGAGGATTCCCCTTAAGAGCTAACCGGGAATGTGTCTCGAGCTGATAAAGATGTTTACAAGAAGTATCAAGATGACTCCTTGGATGTAGAATGCCTCATGCAGGCAACCACAAACTTTGAGCTTCAAAAGTAACATGAGAACAAGGGTGGTAAAGAAATTGACTAACTCTCAAGATGTGTCGCAAGCTATATGTATTTCCTAGCATTATTGATCACGTAGTTCTCTATTGTGACAATAACAGTGTAATTGCACTTTCTTCGAAACCTAGATCTCACCAGCGTTGCAAGCACAAACTTCGATAGTTCCATCTTATTCATGAGATTGCCTATCGAGGAGATGTGAACATTTGCAGAGTGTAGACTAAAGAAAACATTGTGGATCCACTAAAAAATTCTCTCATACAGAGAAAGCATGGTCATGTTAGATCAATGGGTATTAGATACCAGAATGATCAACTCTAATAGGAGTCTTATGGGTTGTATGTTTGTCGGTTATAATAATTCATTTGATGAATAGAGTAACATTTCTATTTTATATTAATGGCATGTTCTTTTATTGGGTGAATTTATTTCTATTGTGATAGATTAATTTAACGTAATAAATCCAATTAGAATGTTTGCTTCCATATAGATCAAGTGATTACTTGAATGTGAGAGCCTATGTTCTTAAAAGCTTCATTCTTAAATTGTCCCTGGTCGGCGTGCCATCTTAGAAGCTAAGGGTGATGATGATACATTAAGGCTAGCATGTGCATTGAATGATGATCGGTTCTCACAGGTCATGATATTATGTTATCAAGTCATTACAAAGGTACTTGTTAGTGAACAAGTTGTACTGGACAGACCCACCATGAGAATACTTTGTGGATAGTTATATGAACGTGTCACAAGTATGGATCAAGTGGCAATGGTGTTTGTGGTCATTTGACCTGAATTCACAACATTCATCAAGTGAGGAATAGCGTGCTTTGATGCTATCAAAAGTCCAGTCTTGAGAAAGGTGGATTATATAGAATGTTATTGGGTACGTTACAAATCATTTTGGTATTTGCGTGTGGACAGAAATGAGATTTGTCTTACTATATGACAGGAGTTGCATCCATGGGCCCCTTGATGGAATGGGACTGAGAAATGCATGGCCATGCTTAATTGACTCAATATATGATATTGGACATGCCGATTTCTGGAAGTCCATTCTAGATCAAAAAACTGAGATTGAATAATTATGAGGGTGACACGGTCTATACCTCTAGTTCTATCCGGATGTAAGTGACGAAGGGACATGACAAAACTGTTATATTTTTTTCAAAATGGTCTCCAGTTATAAACTCTTATTGATTGGGGAGTAATGATGTATTGCTAGATGCTGCTCATTGTTTGTGAAGCCTTTGTTTGATACTTTCAGGATCAAGTGGGAGACTGTTGGTGTTACCCTTGTGATCTGGAAGTGATCAGGCATGTAGTCTCACTGCCAACTCAATATGAGCATACAAGGTCGCACATAAGAGTATTTGGAGAAATTGGATGAATGAATTATGTTGGTCTTACTCATATGAGATGAGTGAAGGACTAAGAAGCCAGGCGTTGAGTGTATTGAGACCACACTGCGAGGAGTTGAGTGCGTCGAGTATACTCAGCCAGGCGTTGAGTGTCTCGAGACCACTCGACGATTCGTTGAGTTGGCATTGAGTGCGTCGAGACCATTTGACGATTCGTCGAGTCATGTGTTAATTCGTCGAGTTGGCTTTGAGACCATTTGACAATTTCTCGAGTCAAGTATTGATTCGTCAAATTAGCGTTGAGTGCATCGAGACCACTCGATGATTCATCGATTCCACTCGACGATTCATCGAGTCAAGTGTTGATTCATCGAGTTAGGCATTAAGAGCATTGAGTCCACTAGATTCTTCGTCGAGTCAAATGTTGATTCATAGAGTTAGGTGTTGAGTGCACTCTACACTTTGTCGAGTCAATTGTTTTTTGTCGATTCATGTACTTTGGCCACTCCAAGGTGTTGATTGCATTGTGACTACACGACGATTAGTCGAGTCACGGGTTGATTCGTTGAATTATATTCCATATATTACGGGTCTGTCGATAGCGATGATCTTCTATTGTTTATTCCTTTGGGTATAAATAGAAGATGTCTTAAAGTTTTGGTAGTGTTTTTTGATGTCATTTTACTGGGTTAAACCTGAGACGAAAGATGCCGACGAAAACATTTCTGAAAGTCCCAATCCCGTCGATGTCGCCCAGCCCGCAACCAGCGCATGTCGTTGTCGCCTCTTCTAGAGGAGATCTAGCAGTCTGTGAAGACGCGGAGTACTTTCCTCCGAACTAGATCTTGTGTGATAAGAGTTTAAGGGTTCTCTCGTTCATGTGATCACCTGTAGAGGCGTGGACATCATTTCACGCTCGGAACTCTTGCCGCTTGTGTCCACCGGATTTCTTGGAGCATCTTTGTTGAGTAGAGACTAGATCTCGGAAAGGTAAATTTTATTTACAACACTTTAATTCTTGATCAATATTCATTGCAAGATCTATTTCTTTTGGGATTTTCTTATTCCTTCTTCCGCTGCGCACAAATATTATGACATATAGATATACCTAACAGAGTCTTCTTGTGATACATGTTGATAGATGATCTATTCAGAACATGACAATATGTTTTTATTGCCTCAGCCTAGAAGAATTCTATGAGAGAAGTGTCACAAAAAATGTCCTTCCTGCTTCTATTAGGGTCATGTTCTTACTCTCAGCAATCCCATTTTATTGGGGTGTACTTGGCGTGGAAAACTTCTGATTAATCCCTTGCTCTTCACAGAACTTTTTTATGCCTTCAGACTGAAATTCAACACTATAGTCACTTTTGATTTTGACCATAAAACTATCCTTTTCATTCTGAACTTGCCTAACCAAGGTCACATAGATGCTAAGGGTTTCAAACTTTTCTTTAGAAAGAAAACCCAAGCAAATCTGGAATAGTCATTAACAATCACAGGTGTGTAGAATTTCCTACTTAGACTTTGAATTAGCATAGGACCAAACAATTCCATATGCAAGATATACAAACACCTCTCAGAATCCTTTATCCTAATGCTCTTAAAGGATGCCTTTGTCTGCTTGCCCATTTGGAATGCAAGCAGTCTAAGTTATACAGACAGATGATGGATTGTCCATATCCCAATCTACGTTCACTAGAGAGTTAATCAAGAAGTTTGGTATGGAGAATTCCTCCACCATGAAAAATCCCATGGGGTCAAGTATGCCTATAGTCAAAGATGAGTCAGGGAAACCTGTTGATGAAACTTTGTATAAAGGGATAAATGACTCCCTTCTATATCTTACTACAAGTAGGCTAGAAATCATGATTGCTACATGTGTTTATGCTAGGTATCAGGCTAGCCCTAAAGAATCTCACTACTTGCTACTAAGAGGATTTTGAGATATTTTAAGGGCACACCAGATCTTGGCCTATGGTACCCTAAAAATGAGGAGTTTGAGCTAACAAGTTATTTAGATGCAGATTTTTCAGGTTGCAAATAAGACAGGAAGAGCACTTCTAGCACCTGTCAGTTCTTGGGAGGAAGACTAGTGTCTTGGAGTAGCAAGAAGTAAACAAGTGTTGCAATCTCAATTGTAGAGTCGAAGTACATCTTAGTAGGTAGAGGTTGTTCTTAGTTGTTGTGGATCCCGCATCATCTCCAGGATTATAACCTCTAGATAAGTAGAAGTCCCTTATATTGTGAATCTACTAGTGTCATCTCAATTGCTAGGAATTCAGTCTCACGTGGCAGGACTAAGCATATTGAGATAAGATATCATTTCATTAGGGAGCATGTGGAATATGAAGATATCAACCTTTTGTTTGTCCCTACAGAAAAGCAAGTGGCTGAAATCTTCACTAAGGCACTAAATGAATTAAAGTTCAATACCATCAAGTTTGAGTTGGGTATGTTAAACCTGGTATATCTTTAGTTGCTCCTCATATTGTTGGAGGTTATACTATTTCTTGCTGGTGGAATTATTCTTAAGTAGAATGAAGACTTTTCAAGTGGTATACCTACAGTGGTATCGTGTACAAGTACTATCCAGACTGGTATATACTAGAATGTCTACCGATAAGAATGGTAGAGGATGCTTCTGTTGAGGGGGAGCAAGTCCAGCACTTATAGAGGTAGATTCAAGGGGTATCCAAAAAGGGGGAAGGAGCAGCACACCTACATCACTCTCAAGTGGTTCAACTACTGCAAGAGTTGTTTATCTGTACTCAAAAAGGGGGAGCAGATAATCAAAGCCTCCCTGAATATTTACAGAAGTCAAAAAAGGGGAGGGAAGGATACAAATGAGAAGGATAGAATGATATAAGTGGTATCAGATCTATGAGAAGGAAATTATCAAAGTGATCAAGAGGACAACCAACAGCAATTAAGGGGGAGCAGCTGTGATGATGTTCACCCTGCATGCAAGGAAGTGTGGTAACTATAACTTCTTCTCTTTTTATATGTTTTCCAAGTAAATGTTTTAACTCTGCATATGTTAGTGTATGACACTGACTCATTCGATTGCGGGTTTTAACTTCTTCAAATATGGGGAGAATTTTGGGTCCATTGCCAACAATATCCCAGATTTGAAGATGTCAATCATGTCAATGATATGCATAAAGTTATATTTTATGTATGCCTAAGTAAATGCATGCAGGTTAGTCCTTGTAACATTGATGGGATAAGTATTCCAACTGGGGTACAGGTGGTCACAAAGTAAAGGAGTGTAGAGACAAAAATCTGTCTAAAGTCCACAGGCATTGAGTGAAGCTAGTTCACTCAACGCCAGATGCCATGGTTTGTTAGTGGAGAGGCTGAAAATCGCCTAAGTCCACAAGCATTGAGTGAAGCCAGTTCAATCAATGCCAGATGCCAAAAAGTGATGAGTATGAAGTGGACAATCAAAGCCATGCAGTTAACAAAGCTATATTTTGGCTAAGTCCACAGGCGTTGAGTGATTACAGCTCACTCAATTCTATACATCAAGAATCATCGAGTATAGTTTAACATGTCAAAGCCTCAGCATTGGCGTGCTGAATATTCAACTATGTCCATTATCGAGCTCACTTAATGCCAAAGAAGGAGGCATTTTGTAAAGCTGAAGCTGAAAGAGATAGACAAAAAATCTGTCTAAGTTAAGAGGCATTGAGTTATGACAGCTCACTCAACGCTCTCAAAGCCTCAGCAGCTGGTAGTCCAGAGAAGCGGCCAAGTACAAAATCATTGAGAGATGAAGTTTCACTAAACACTCTCAATGCCAAGATTGTTGCGGCTAAGTCTAGTGGCGTTCAGTGATGTCAACGGACTCAACGCCTTGCATTACAGAAAGTTTAGCCAAGTCCAGTGGCATTGAGTGAAGCCAATTCACTCAACGCACTAAACGCCTTGAGTGGATTTGAGAAATTGGCCAAGTCCATAACCGATGACGTCATCCAAAGTCAACCGAAGTCAACATCATTCAAAATACTTACGGGAAAGTTACAGAACACGCCAAATAGCGTCGGAGAGCTACTGTTCGTCTTCTTCCGTTAATGCAAGGTGCATCTGTCAACTGCAAGTGGTACCCACTGCTTCTTGGAGCAGTTAATCGGCAGAAGATAAAAGGGGCATCTTTTGGATGTTGAACTTAAATTTTAGGATTTTGTTTCAAAAAGAAAAAGAGTGGCTTGACTTCATCTTCCTCACCATTTCTGCCGGGGAAAAAGCTTGAAGTGGATCAGCTAAACTAAAAGTTCAGTCTAGTTAGCTATAGCATTATCTTCTACTAAAACAAGTTCAGAAACACATCTGATAAAGAAAGAAAGGAGAGCCTTCAGTTGTCTGCAGGTTCAGGTTAGCTGTTTGAAGAAGTCAAGATCTAGCAGATCTTCAGTCTTCTATAGCAAGTACAAAAATAGTTTTCATAGATACATCCAACAGAGGCAGCCATTTATTGAAGAACATTTTTCTATCACTGTGAAGATAATTAGAGCTGAGATAACTCAGCTCTAGTATCAGACATAGAGAAATTTCTCTATGTCAATTTACCTAAAACCATTGTACTTTTGTACGATTCTCTTGGATCTGTGCTGTAGTGCTTTTAAGCCTTAGGTAGGGAAATTTTTCCTGAGGTGTAGGACAGTTATACTCTTTTAGAGTAGGATCCAGTTTGTATCTGAGGTAGGGCTCTTGAGCTTGAGGTAGGAGTGTCATTGTCTCTGAGTTGTCGGGCATTTATGCCTGAGTTGTTGGATCCTGTGGATCTGAGGTAGGGCCTTTGTATCGGAGCTGTAGGAGAGCAATTTTCTCTGAGTTAGGGCTGTCTTCCTTTCTTGAGTTGTAGGATCTTTGGGCCTAAGGATGGTGATCAGTTGATCACTGAGTTGTAGGAGCAAGTTTGCTCTGAAGTAGGGCTTTGAACTGAGTTATAAGTCTTGGAGGAGAATGAGAGATCTTATGCGATCTATGGTGTAATCTCTTGGAGCTGAGTTTTGGAGAAGTGCCTTATCTAATTAGAAGTTAGAAAGGTGGGAGGAGACTGGACGTACATTTAATCTGGGGAACCACTATATATTTTGTGTGTGGTTCTTTTGTTGTTTATTTGTTGCAAGTTGTGTGTTTCTTGAAAGCAGAAAACTACTAACACACTAAGCACTTAAAGAAGAAATTAAATTAAAGTCATAAGAGACTAAGAAAACTATTTCACCTCCCCCCTCTAGGTTGCTAGCTACCTTGAAAACAAATACTTTCAAGTTGTATTAGAGGGAGATTACTAAAAAAGGATTTAACAATCTGAGTGATCTCCAAGGGTAGCTACAATTTTGTACTTATGGGTTTTGGAGAGAACCATAAGGAGCTAGGTTCCATGAAACTCCCCATCTATAGAAAGGAGAATTTTGGAATCTTGAAAGAGAGGGTCAGGCTATTCATGGAAGCCTATGACCCAAGGATATTTGTGACAGTCAAGGAGGGACCCTTCATCCCAATGAAGGTCTCAATTCTGGATGTCAATATCCAGACTCCTAAGACATATTCATAGATGACTAAGGATGAAGAAATCTTAGCTACATTGGACAAGAGGGCACATAACATCATTGTGAGTGCCATTGATGACTAAACCATTTAGAACTTGGTCCATTGCCAGACTTCCAAAGAGATGTGGGACACTCTTGTGGTCTATTTGGAAGGTACTGAAGAGGTAAGAGATGATAAGAAGTCCATGCTCAACTAGAAGTATAAGGTTTCAAGCAATACAAGAAAGAGAACATATCTACTCGCTATGAAAGATTTTTTAGGATCATAAATAAACTGAGGACCTATGGGAGGGTCTTCAGTGATAATGAGATAAATGAAAAGTTCCTAAGATCTCTCACTAGAGACTATGATACTAAGAAATATTCCATAAGATAAGTGGCAATCTTGCTGATACTCCTCCCTAAACATTATTTGCGAAGATGCTCTCTTATGAGATGTAGCTAGCTACCAGAAAAGTGGAGGAGGCCACAAGCAGATCCCAAGCCAAGGAAAAGTCCTTAGCATTCAAGGCAGACAACATCAGGAAGAGTAAGGAGAGATTCCCTCCACTCCAAGAAGACCAGCTGATTCAGACAACTCAGAGTAGGATGTATCAGACTACAATATGTCTGATGAGGACTTTGATGCCTTCTCCAAGCACTTTCAGAAGCAAATAAAGAGGAAATAATGGAAGAGCAGACCTTCCACATCTTCTCATCACAGGAAGAATAACTCTAAGGTTGACAGGTATGATTCTAAATCTAGTAAATATAATTCCTCTAAAGTTGTCTATTATTCTTGCAGCAAACCAGGGCATGTGATAACTGACTGCTTAGTGAAGAGGAAGGATGCTGGTGACAAAAAACAACACCAGCACAAGGGAAAGAAGGAGAAGTCCTTCATTGCTAAGAAAGAGAAGAGCTGGATAGACTCATCTTCGTTTAATTTTGAAGAAGAAGAGGCCTATATTAGGGTTATTGCTGCTGCTGCTGAACAAGAAGCAATAGTAGCATATGAAGACAATCATGCTACCAGGATATGTATCAGGGCCCCTCTATCACACTCAGACAGTGATTCAGAGGTGGATGATGAAGATGAAGAATATTCTTATAGCTTCTACGGGCTGATGGCAATGACTGATAAGGAATACAGCTAGGATAAACCTGGTCAAAGTAAGGTAAATTCTCTATCAAGCTCTACTTTTGAGGCTGGATATGAGACTAATCCCTACACAGAAGCTTCTTCATCAAGTGGTGAAGATGATTTTGAATCGGAAGGAGATGTAAATCAATTGATTGACAGGCATGGAGAACTTTTGGATGCCTTCAAAAAGTGCAAAATGTGGTCTAAGAAGCAAGCAGTGGAGATTGCCTCTCTGCATCTAGCTGCTTCCCAGCTGACTTAGATAGCATCTTTGCTGGATCATAAGGATAGGGAACTTAACCAACTTAGGGTCATGAATCTCATCCAGATAGGCTACATCAAGTTCAAGAATCATCTCACCAGGGATCTTGAAGAGAAGCTAGGGAGGGAGAAAAGAATATTGGCTAACTATTCTAAGCTATGTACTATGTTACCCTTGATAGACTCCTCCTCTCAAAAGGGTAAGAAGGAGTTGGGATTCAAGGGAAGCACAAGAGTTGCTCCTTCTAAAGGGAAGGGAAAAGCTCCAGCTCAGCCTCTTGCTTCCAAGCCTCCCATTCCTTTTAGGAAAGTTCAGTTGCCTTCAAACATGTATGACCAAGAAAACATCTATGGTCATTAGATGAATAGCAGTTCCACCAGTATGAACAAAGATGTTCACAGCCATGGTTGAATGTCTAGCAAAGTGAGTGCCTTTAAGGATGCTCATGAAGAAATTCAAATGGCCCATCATGGACTATTTGTCTTTGGTGATCCAGCCCCCACTCTCAAGAATATGGTTGTAGCAAAGGTTCAGGATCATTCAGCAAAGACTCATACCAAGGGTCAGTCTTCTAACAAGACTGGTTTGACTGTGTATGATGCTATCAAGAGCATACTTTCTGAAAAGAAGCTTGCTACTGCTGGCACTCAGAGCAAGCCAAACAAGCCACTTAGAAGTTTTACCTTCGTCAAATCCTTGCTGAAAGGAATCTGAAGAAGGCTGTTGCACCTCTTCATACTATTCAATCAGTAGTAAACCCAACTGCAGGGCCTATAAAGAAAAGAAGATACAACTTTTAAGAATGTTGGTGTTGTGGGCCACTTTGCTATAGATTGCTGGCACAATCCTAGTGTGTCTATAGAAGCTATTAGTCCATCATTAAGAAATTTTGCTGGTAGACAAGTTCATTTTCAGACTACCATGCACCTATGACCCAATATAAATTGGGGTCCTAAGGTAAAGTAGATTGTGTGATGCAGGTTAGTTCAAGTGGTCATACCCCTATATGGTACTTGGTCAGTGGTTGTTTTAGGAACATGACTGGGACAATGAGCAACTTGAAGTAGTTCACTCCAGTGAAAGATGGATCCATGGTTATCTTTGGTGGTTCAGATAGAGGAGTGACCAGAGGCTATGATAAGATTACCAATGGCATAGTCACCAATCACAAAGGCGGCTTATGTTGAAGGGTTTCAACACAACCTTATAAGAATAAGAAAACTCTCTGATCTTGGCTATGTCATTGTCTTCCACAATGATGAGTGCCATATTAAGAGGTCAAGTGTATAAGAGGTCAAATTGAC
Source organism: Platanthera zijinensis (assembly GCA_039513925.1). NCBI lineage: Eukaryota > Viridiplantae > Streptophyta > Magnoliopsida > Asparagales > Orchidaceae > Platanthera > Platanthera zijinensis. Next base: position 168,227,991 of record CM077082.1, on the reverse strand, counting down.
AGGCACTAGTAGTGGAAATGTTTATTGTTAAAACTTTTTATGTCTACATATAGACTCTCCTATTTGTCTAGTGAAAAATGAGAAAGTCTCATATTGTGTCCAATGGCACAAGAGGCTAGCACATTTGAATTACAAGACTATTGGCATGCTCTTTAGTCAAGAGCTAGTTAGGAATTGTCCCAATATGAAATGCACCAAGGAAATCGTTTGCTCAGCATGCCAAAAGGGCAAGCAGACCAATGCCTCCTTCAAGGGAATTGGGACTAAAGACTCTGTGAGTTATTTATACCTCTTGCATATGGACATGTTTTGTCATATGCCAGTTCATAGTCTTGGTGGGAAAGTCTATACCCTTGTGGTGGTTGATGACTATTCCAGGTTTGCTTGAGTTTTCTTTCTCAAGAAAAAGAATGAAACCCTTAATATCTTCATCAAGTTTGTCAACCAAATTCAGAATGAGTTTAATATTTCAGTGGTCAAAATCAGAAGCGACTATGGAACTGAATTCCAGTATGAAAGCATGACAAAGTTCTATGAAGAGCAAGGGATACATCAAGAATTTTCTTCTCCAAGAACTCCTGGCAAAATGGGATTATTGAGAGGAAAAATAGGACTCTCATAGAGGCTGGAAGAACATTGTTGAGTGATACATCTCTCCCAGAATATTTTTGGGCTGAGGTAGTGAATAGTGTATGGTCCTCAATAGGGCCTCTATCACCAACATCCACAAGATGACTCCCTATGAGATCTTAAAAGGCAAAAAACCAAACCTGGGCTATATAAGAATCTTTGGTAGTAAGTGATATGTGCTTCATAATGGGAAGTCCTATGTGACTAAGTTTGCTGCCAAATCTTTTGATGGGATATTTGTTAGCTTCAGCAATTATAGTAAGGCCTATAAGATCTACAACTTGAAAAGCCAAGTTGTAGAAGAGTTTCTACATATAGTCTTTGATGAGTCTACTATGATTAACAGTGAGCTGCCAAACTCCTCTTCTAGTACTACAGGTACAAAAAAGATGATGGACAAGCTGACCATCAAGGAAGTAGCTCTAGTTATCCAAGGTAAAGTGGATATTCCAGAAGAACTACCAAGCACACTTGAAGTGGATGAAGATCAGCAAGAAGCTACTCCTGAAGCTGTTGATGAAAGAAGATTGCCTCCAGCAATCAGGAATCTAAGGGATCATCAAAGACACCAGATCACTGGTGATGCAAACCAAGGTGTAGTGATAAGAAGTAAGAGCCTTAATATAGCTATGTATGCAAGTTTTTTGTCACATCAAGAGCCAAAGAAAGATGAGGAGGCCAACATAGATCAATTCTGGATAGTTGTTATGCAAGAGGAACTGATCCAGTTCAAGAGATGCAAGGTCTAGAAGCTAGTTCCCAGACCATAAGGACATAATGTCATTAGAGTCAAATGGATTTACAGGAATAAATTTGATGAAAATGGCATTATAATCAAGAACAAGGCAAGACTAGTAGTTAAGGGGTACAGGCAAGAAGAAGGTATTGATTTTGATCAAACCTTTACCCCTTGTTGGGTATTGTATCCACAATAACCTAGATTTGCATAAAGTCACTCTTAAACTAAGATGAATTAAGTTTGTATTTGATGCTCTTTTCAAGTTGTGTGCTTGCAGGTCATAATTAGCAAGTGTAGACCAATGTCAGTCTACAATAAGTCACTAAACACCGGACCATACAATGTAATCCCTCATTGTGTTATCCATGGTGTTGACTCATGTGTAGCCTCTCTATTGGGACACACTTCATTTTCAAAGTACTAAAGTATGGAAGAAAGAATGGTTGTTGTATACCTTAAAGAAAACATTTTTTTTTTCAGAAAGTTAAAAAAATTTCTAAGTCCATTACTTGAGAAGGATATCTTGTACTCGAGTAGTATTGGAATTATTTCTCGAGTCTGTTAAGTAGAGTTTTCGAGTAGAAGAAACTATTCTCGAGAAAGATTTGTCTAATAGTCGAGAAAGCCATGGAGTACTCGAGTACTACTTACTTTCTTCTCGAGTTATCTCAAAAATCATTTCAGAAATTTTCTATGACTTATACTCGAGTAACCTAAGCCATTACTAGGGAAGGTCAAGCCTTATCTCGAGAAAGCAGAAGACCAGTACTCGAGTAAGAAGAATTTAAGTTTCGAGAAGTCTATTTGTTCTCGAGAAGTTAAGTTAGTTCTTGAGAAGTCTTTATCTAGTTCTCGAGAAGTAAAGTTAGTTCTCGAGAAGACTTTATCTAGTTCTCAAGTAATAGAAGTCCTTTCTCGAGAAGCAGGAAAACATTTCCCATATTTTTTTTAAGGACTTGTTCTCGAGAACCATACATACTCTTCTCGAAAACCAGCTATTGTTCTTGAGTAATATTTTCTTCACTAGAGAAATGCAGATGTTTTTTCGAAATTTTCTCTAAGTCCAGACAGAAATGATTTCAAATTTAACCTCGATTTTTATTGGTCCACGTGTGCAGTCATTTATTATTATGACCATTAGGCAAGTCCTATAAAAGGTCTTATCAAATTCGACTAACCCTAACACACAAAATCAAGAATTCTGAATCTTACTACTCATTCTAAATTGGGAAAGCCGCTGCACTTCATCGTCATTCTTGCCGATGCTCTTCTCCGATCCTAGAGATTTTGAACAAGAAGTGATTAATAGATCAAGGCATTCAACTTCTATAGATCTCTTTCTTGATCGTGTTGATCTTAAGCTTTTCAGATCTAGAGATTTCTTCATTGTCTTCCTCGATCTACTTCTGACAGAGCGTCAATTTTCAAGAAGGAAGAAATCTGAAGTTTCAGATCTGAAGTGAAGTCTATTTTATTGTTGTTGTAAATTCTATTTTAACTATTGTTTGAGACTTTGTCTACGAGTTTTGTAGGAAGTTTTTCTTCCGAGTGTAGATCCTCTTTTAGGACCGAGTTATAGTGGCGTTGCTCCGAGTTGTTGGGGTGTTGCTCAAAGTTGTAGGATTGGTTTTCAATCCGAGATAATAGTGAAGTTGCCGAGTCTACTGTGGTGCTAGATCGGTGAGGTGGAGAGTGGACGTACCCAAAGTTGGGGAACAACTATAAATCTTGTGTTCTCTGTGGCTTGTTTGTTTATTTTCTGCACTCTGCTATTACAAGTTTTTATTCCGCAAAAAGACGCAGAACTCACTTATTCACCCTTCTCTAGGTGATTTAGGTTGACAACTAAAAACATCAATTAGTATCAGGGGGAGGTTGTACATAAAAAGGTTAAGACCCTGAACAGATCTTCTCCTAGTTGTCTTTAGAGGATACAAGCATGGAAAGAGCAAAAGATTTTGCTAAGCTTCCCTTGTGCACAAAGACAAACTTTGAAATGTGGAAAGAAAGGATAAAATTCTTCATGGAAGCTATAGATCCAAGGATATTCATGATAGTGGAAGAAGTTCCCTATGTTCCTATAATAGCCTCCACCATTTACTCTACAAAGCAAGTTCCAAAGAAGCTTATAGATCTTGACAAAGATGAGATTGAACTTGTCTCGTTAGACAAGAAAGCCAAGAATATCATCGTAAGTGCAGTCGATGATTCTATGTTGCAGAATAAAATTAGCTGCCAATCCGCCAAGGAAATATGATAGCCTCTTATCGTCCTGATGGAAGGTACCGAAGAGGTAAGGGATGATAAAAGATACCTCCTGAATCAGAAGTATGAAGCATTCAAACAAGGTCCCAAGGACTCGATTGCTGATACATTTGAAATTTTCTTCAAGATTGTCAACGGACAAAGAGTGTATGGCCGGGTCTTCACTAATGGAGAATTGAATGACAAATTTTTGAGATCCCTGACTAAGGAATGGGTCAATAAAGTCTGTGCAATCCGGGAGTTTGGTAAGATGGCAGAGACTGACCCTAAGAATTTCTTTGGAAAGCTTATGTCATATGAACACCAGATAAACTCAAGAAAAGCTGAAGAAGAGAGAAGTCAGTCTTCATCCAAGGAGAAGTGACATCTCAAGGAGGTCAAAAGTTGTATCTTCTACTCCCGCACAGGAAGAGAGTGAAGAAGAAGCTTCAGAGTCAGGTACCTCGGGCTCAGAGCTATCTAAAGGAGAGTTTTCTCTTCTCTCAAGGCTGTTCAAGAATTTCTTGAACAAGAAAAAACAGTGGAGAGGCAAAGATTCCTCGTTCAGAAGATCACGTCATGATGGTGATCGTCATGAGAAAAGCTCAAGAAGCCAAGACAGGTATTACTCAAAATCGAACAAACCTATTTCTTCTGACATTGTTTGTTATTGTAGCAATAAGCCAGGACACATCATAGCTTATTGCCCTCACAAGAAGAAGGAGGGTGGAAGAAGAGAGGAGAAAAAATCTTCTTATAATAAGAAGAAAACTAAAAGAAGCCTGGTAGCCAAGAAGGCAAAGACCCTCAGCGACACAGAATCATTTGAGTCTAGTGATGATGAGTAAGCCTACTTTGGGCTCATGGCAAATATAGATGAAGAAGAAGAACCCCAGTTCACTAGGAAGGTAAACTCACATCCCCTCTCTCAGAATTAGATGCTTCTGACCATGATCATGAGGAATGTTCATCTAATGATGAATCTTAACTCATGACTCAATACAAAGAGTTGATTAAGACTTACGACAAATGTCGAAGAGTCGCAAGAACTCAAGCTAAGGAGATTAAATCTCTTAAGGCTGAGGAGAGCACACTGAGGGAGGAAGTCATGATGATTGACTCACTCAGGAAGGAATTCCATAATGCGATGGAAGAGTATAATAAGGCTATCGAGCACCTGAACCTGAAGGAGAAAATCATTCAAAAGTTGGAAAAACAACTTGCTGCTAAAAAGAAACTTGTTGAAAGTTTCTCCAAGCCCAAGACAGTCCTTCCACTTATGGCTGAATTCTCTGCTCAGGGTAAAGGAGGTGGCTTAGGCCATGTGGCTACCCCTAGTAAATCTTCTAGGAGAAATAAAGTCTAAAGGAGAAATATGGCTGCCAAGAAGGCTCTAGACAAGGAGAAGGGAAAAATTCTAATAGGTGTTTATAAGTTTGGGTCCTTGGTCTCTAGTAAGCATACTCCCCCTACGTATGTTAACAAGTTTGGGTTCCTAAGGAAACTTGATTCTACATTTGCTGGAATGTCCAAAGGCCACCAAAAATCATATTTTGTATTTGGATAGTGGATGCTCTCGGTATATGACCGGGACTAGAAGCCTACTCCAGAATTATTCTCCAGTCATGAATGGGCCAAAGGTCATCTTTGGAGGTTCTGACAGAGGGATTACAAAAGGCTATAGTATGATTACTAATGGTAGTGTATCTTTCTCAGATGTGGCTTATGTTGAAGGATTGGAACACAATCTTATAAGCATAAGCAAGCTCTGCGACAAAGGATACATAGTAGAATTTCATGCAGAAAAGTGTTTGATAAAATCGGTCGATAACTTTGAGACGATTCTATCAGACACTCATAGTAGGAATATATTTGGTTTAAATTTTATTTCCATAGACTCTTCTACGCCAGTGTGCTTTTTGGCAAAAGATAGTGCATCTCTTAGTGACCAATGGCACAAGCGATTATCAGATATAAATTTCAAGACTATTAAAAATTATTTTCTCTGCATTTAGTGTGTGATGCACCCAACGTTAAGTGCATTAATGATAGACCTTGTCACGCATGTGTAAAAGGCAAGAAAAAAAGGGATACTTTTAAAAGCATTATTGGTAAAGATTCTAATAGGTGTTTAGACCTACTTCATATGGACTTGTTTGGTCCACTGGAAATTTGAAGTTTGGGAGGTAAGGATTATAAATTGGTTATTATTGATGATTACTCTCGCTTTGTATGGGTGTTCTTTCTAAATCACAAGTCATATACCTTTGAAATCTTTACTAATTTTTCCAGGTAAGTTCAGAATGAATATAGCTGCTCCGTTGTCAAAATCAAAAGTGACAATGGAACAGAGTTCAAGTCTGGGGCCATGACAGAATTCTTTGATAGTCTTGGTATCTTTCATTAGTTTTCCTCTCCTCGTACTCCTCAACAGAATAGAGTTGCTGATAGAAGGAATAGAACACTCATAGAAGCTTGCAGAACCATGTTGAGTGATGCCTCACTACCGGAATATTTCTGGGTTGAAGCCATCAAAACTGCATGCCACGTGCAAATTCGAGCAATCATAAACAAGAACTATAATAAGACACCATACGAACTACTAAAGGGCAGGAAACCGACTATTTCATATTTTAAAATCTTTGGTAGTAAATGCTTTGTACTTAACAATGGGAAGTATCACAAGACTAAATTTAGTGAAAAGAGTTTTGAATGTATTTTCATAGGTTATAGTAGCCATAGTAAGGCATATAAGATTTTTTATAAGAAAACCCTAGTTGTAGAAGAATCTATCAATATTGTATTTGATGAGATGAGCTTGCTGCAATGATGTTCTTCTAGTGTGTTTATTGAAGATGTAGGTTCAAGACTGAATGAATTAAACTTGGATAAGCAGACTGACGAAAAAGCTCAAAAGTTCATCAAGATCCCCATTCAAACCCCAATTGGAGAGGATGATCACCATGATGAAGATGTCATCCAAGTTGATGAAGTCACTCCAGTAATAAGGGAAGCTCCAGATGTAAGAACCCTAGAGCTTAGACACTTGAAGGATCACCCCATTGATCAAATCATAGGAGATCCCTGGGATGGTGTCAGAACTCGTAGAGGTACAACTAATGAAAATCTATATTTAAGTTTCCTCTCGCAGGTTGAACCAAAGAAGTTTGAGGAAGCAAACTTAGACGCATCTTGGATAATGGCAATGAAAGAAGAACTGAATCAATTCAAGCGTTGCGAAGTAAGGAAGCTTGTTCCAAGACCCAAAGGTAAGAGCATTATCGGAACAAAGTGGGTCTACAGGAACAAGATGGATGAAGATGGAACAATTATAAAGAACATGGGCAGACTCGTTGCCAAGGGATACAAACAAGAAGAAGGAATTGACTTTGATCAATCCTATGCTCTAGTAGAAGGCTAGAGGCAACTAGGTTGTTCCTAGCATATGCAACACTTAAGGGATTCACTCTCTATCAGATGGACGTGAAGTCGAACTTCCTTAATGGTGACATAAAGGAAGAAGTGTATGTGGAACAACCTCCAGGTTTCGGTAATTCTAACCATCATGAGCATATTTATATGTTATTTAAAGCTTTAGATGGTTTGAAACAAGCTCCTCAAGCTTGGTAAGAGACGCTGTCTAGCTTTCTTCTTGAGAACAAGTTCACAAGAGGAAAGATAAATAAGACATTATTTCTTAGGGAATTAAAAGGCAAGATTTTTCTAGTGCAAATCTATGTCGATTATATCTTATTTGGCTCTACTCACGACAACCTTTGCAAAAAGTTTTCCAAACTTATGCAAGGAAAGTTTGAAATGAGCAGTATGGGAGAGCTGAAGTATTTCTTAGGACTTCAGGTGAAACAATCTAAAGGTGGAATTTTTGTCTCTTAGACGAAATTTACCATGCTGTTAATTAAGAAATTCGGAATGGAGAGTGCAACCTCTATGAGGACTCAAATGGGTTCAGCTATGTCTCTGGATAAGGATGAGAAAGGGAAACCTTTTGATGAAACCAAGTACAGAAGCATAATTGGATATGTTGATGCACGAAAAGCGAAAGGGACTTGAGCACTGGGGAAAGGAGGGGAAAAGGCAAACTACAAGCAGCAATCTACTGAGCGGACGTGAGAAAAAGTGTAGCAGAGGCGTGAGCCACGGCAACACCAGACTTCGCCCGCCGCGGCCTGAATGCCTCTCTTGAGACGGGCTTTTCTTTGATTAGAATGAGTTTAATTACAGGGTTGGTTACAAGTTGAACAAGGGGAAAGAACAAGAGCAGAGCAAGCCGGAGTCTGCAAAGCCTGAGATTCGAGTCTGCAGCCTTCAATAAGTAGGATCTAAGGATCTAGTGACCGTGCTTTGGGTGAACCACTTCCCCATATTTATAGGTTTGGGGGCCTGCCCAAATGGGCAGGGCTTAAATAACCGACTGCCCGGGGTACAGGAGAGCCGGGAAGCAGTGACAAGAAGCGAAAAGAATAAAACACACCAGTCTACACGGAGGGGCAGATTGGGCTCACGGCCTGAAGCTTCCGTCTGATGCGGTGTAACGTCCCAATTCGCGCTAGGCCCCTCGCACGTGTTCTGAGTCAAGAGACTCAACTCGGGCTCGGGGTGCACTGACGCGAGGTGTCAGGTGCATTGAATAAGTGTAGGGTTGGGTTCAAGGATACCCCAACCAGTAGCCGAGATGAGGGAACTCGGCCAAGTAAAAATCGACGGGAATGGAGGTTGATGTTCGTCGATCGTCGAGAATGGAGGTGGATACTGGCCGATTCGACGGGTATCGGTGGTCGATACCCGCCGGACTCAGAACTGCAGTAGGCTAAGGGAAAATCGTCGAGAATACCTGACGATTCTCACCGATCGCCGAGAATACCCGGTGATACCCACCGACCGTCGAGTATCGCCAACTGATACTCAACGCACACAACGACAGGATGTCCGATAAAATGGCTAAGGGAAAATCGTCGAGTATCATTGTTGATACTCGATGAATTCGTCGAGAATGACCAGCTAATACTCGCTGATCGACGGGAATCACTGGCTGATTCCGGCCGAATTTGACTTGTGCGTTTTCTGTGCCCAGGCAGATTCACCGGCTTGCACAGGCGGGCTGAACCGGACTTCGGGATTCGTGCTAAATGATCCTTGGACCGGTCACTTCAAATGAAACCTAATTTGGGCGGTCCAATTAAAGAGTGACACGTGGCGGAAGGGACTTAACCTAATATGTAATATAAAAGGGAGTAAACCAAACCCTAGCCATCGCACCCGATCGTTCTTGCCGAGCCGTCACCGTGCAAAACCGACGGGAGCGGGAGAGAGAGAAATATCGCAGATCGCTGGAGGAAAAGTTCGGATCGTTGAAGGAAGGCTCGCTGGAGCTAGTTTTGGAGGAGGAGAAACGCCTTTGCAGTGAAGAACGTCTGCACCGAGAGATGCCGCAGAGAAGGGTAACGCGATCCATGGCTGACAACGGAGGAAATGCCGGAAATGAGGTGAGTTTCCTCCCCTCTCCCTTGGTGCTAGATCTGTAGCTATTCTTAGGCGAAACATCGACTCAAAAGAGTCTTGATGTGTGAGATGAAGCTTTCTAGGAAGGCCATGCTAGAACTTGTGTTCTAAAGCTTAGTCATCTTCAACCTCTCTTCGCTTCAAAGTGATGATAGGGGTGGTCTCGTGAAGAGGAAATGGCCTCAAGAGGGAGAATAAGGGTGGAGTAACTTCTGGTTGCGATTTGGGGAAAATCGCTTGAGCAGGAAGATGAACGGATGCCGTTCACTTCGCTTCAAGATGCGTGCAGAATCTGTATTCTACACGCAGCGACCTTCTTGGCTACTTTTAAGCAAGAAAGGGTCGGATCTGGGCTTTCGACTAAACACAAAAGTCGTAGCCCTTGAAATTACCTTTCCAACGAGTAGTTGCACGTTTCCCGGCGATACCTGTAGCCACAGGAAAGTCCGTTTGAATCCGCTGCGGTTGGGAGTTAATGCTCAGGAAATCTGTATCCAGTACGCAGCAGAATTCGAGTTGGATTTCTGGTATGATGTGACCAGATCTGGGCTTTCGACTAAACATGAAAGTCGTAGCCCTTGAAATTACCTTTCCAACGAGTGGTTGCACGTTTCCAGGCGATACCTGTAGCAACGGGAAAGTCCATTTGAATTCGCTGCAGTTGGGAGTTAATGCCCAGGAAATCTGTATCCTGTACGCAGCAGACTTCGAGTTGGATTTCTGGTATGATGTGACCAGATCTAGGCTTTTGACTAAAAACGAAAGTCGTAGCCCTTGAAATTACCTTTCCAACGAGTGGTTGCAAGTTTTCAGGCGATACCTGTAGCCACGGGAATCCTCTGTCAAAGTTGCTGACCAGATTACATATATTTCTAGGTGATTACAATATGAACTTGGATTCGATGGAATAGATGTTGCAATCCATCTCGAGGTTGGGTGAATTCTTTTGTGTTAATCACCGAGTTAATGTGAGGGTTGATGTTTGAGGACTTGAATTTCCTATGCCGAGATGTGAATCAAGCCTAAGTGAATGAAAGGCTTTGTCATATTTGGTAGATCACCATTATGCGCATTATCTATAATATGTTGAATTCATGTGGAAGAATTTGTAAATGATTAAACTATGGTCCTGATGTATAATGAATTGATGGAAGGGAATGGATAGTCCAATGCTTAGAGTGTCGTCTCCCTACGGGTAGCATTGTGGAAGTTAACCAGTGCGGTGTAGACCGTCACTAATGGGAATGAGGTTGAGTTGAATAAAATTGGACGGTTGGGCTTGGTCCTCGGTGTTCACGTCCCGGGGCTCCTTCCATGCCACGTGAACGGTTGGGCTTGGTCCTCGGTGTTCACGTCCCGAGGCTCCATCCGTATTTGTTGGATGGTTGGGCTTGGTCCTCGTGCCTTCTCCGAGGCTCCTTCCATGCCATGAATTGTGGAATTGCATGCGGTGTGAGTCGACACGCGGTGTCGTAATCCTGGGTTAAGGATAGTGTGGCAAGTCTATGGGCTCGCCAATCGTCATACTGATGGGAGTTGACAGTTAGACCTTGGGCGGTTGGGCTTGGTCCTCGGTGTTCACGTCCCGAGGCTCCTTCCGTGCCAAGTGAACGGTTGGGCTTGGTCCTCGTGCTCATTTCCGAGGCTCCTTCTGTGTCATACCATAGGCCAGTCGGGGCTAGGATCTTGGTGCATATTTACCCGAGAGAACCCGCTGAGCCGTAGTACGCATGTGAGCTCCGTTGTTGTGTTCTTAGCATTGAGGTGTACGGAGGCCTAGGCCAGGTAGTGTGGAGACTAGCCTAGTAGTGGAGATGCCCGCTCTACTGTCACCGTTTGGCCACGACGGTTGATGTCTGAGAGGTTAGCTACCTGCTCGAATAGTGGGAACTATAAGTCTGTGTCAACATAGCGATTGCATGTGCTTGATCATGGGTGAGTCATTGCATTGCATACATAGCATTGCACTTCATTACTTACAAAAGACCCTCATCGTATAAGTTTGTATGGGCACTCTTATACGATGAGTTACTTTCTACTGAACGACCCTCAACTTATATGCTTGTATGGGCACCCATATAAGTTGAGTTACTTACTGTCCTAGATACATACTCTCTTGCTGCTGTAGATTGTAGATTTGTAAAATAAGACCTTGTTCATTTGTATACTATTTCTATTGCTATTTATGATATGTACACATACTTCACCTGCTTGTACTACTGATATATATTTATTGTACTTGTTCCTTTCTCCGCCAGGTGCCGAGGAGTCGCCGGGGGAGCGGATGTGAAACCACTTAGTCTTTTTGACTAACGGTTGCTACGTCTTCCTTTTTAGGAGGAAACCCGCACGTGGAGCAGCAGGCTATGTAGACGGACAGCCAGGCCAGGGTGACAGGGCCTGAAGGGACGGTACCGTCGCTACCGTCGGTTACAGATGTGAGTGAGAGAGAGATTTTGTTGTAGCCCTTCGGGGCAATTTTGTTCTCGTACACTGATATTAGAAGCTTGTTGTAGCTTCTTTATTTTTAATATTATGGACACATGCTTGATGTGGATTTGACTTTCATATTATTATGGTTGGGTTGGCAGTTATTTTCTGATATTGGTTGTAGCCGGCAGAGTAGGCGTCCTGTGGTACAGGCTAGCCCGAGTGCTAGTACTACCGCAAGGCGGCTGTTCTGGGCATAAGACCCCTCTCGTGTCGTGTTTTGTGTTCCGGGAGGGGGATCTTACAAATGGTATCAGAGCTTGCTACGATCCTCCAAGGCGAAAGTCACTTAACAATGGTGCCACCCCCGTTTGATTGGTCAGTTTGGGGACAAGCTGACTTAGCGGAAGCAGTGGTGTGCCCATATGTAATTCACACTAAGTTGTCCATCTTTAACCTTAGATTAGCCAACCTAACACTAGGTTTGTACCTTATGTGTAGATCCCAGCACATGTTGAGCCAGTTAGGGGCACCCCCGCCCCGTCCGTACCTACACAATTCCAACAATCAGAGCTGGGGCAGAAGCTCACAGCTATTCTGGACGCCTTTAGGTCCCAATCTCAGCAGACACTTGTACAACAATAGGGTCCGGGATCTAGTTGGTTAAGCGTTTTTCGAGCTCTCTCCCCTCCCGCTTATATTGGGACAGAGTCAGCAGTGCGTACGGAAGAGTGGCTCGACACTATACAAGAGTTGTTGGCAGGAATAAGATGTCCAAACAACATGGCGGTGACCCTTGTGGTGACACTCTTAGAGCTTCACGCCAAAAGGTGGTGGAAGTCCCTCATGGGCTCCACTTTTCGTGGAAGAGTGTACACGGACATTAGTTGGAGCGAATTATCCGAAGCCTTCTTAGAGCATTGCATCCCCTCGGCCGCTCGGGATGGTCTGGAAGAGAGATTTTTGCAACTAAAGCAAGGGTCCATGTCGGCGACGGAGTACCAACGGGAGTTTCAGCACCTGGCTAGATTCGCTGACTCCTATGAGCTGGATGATAGAGGGTACGCCAAATGATTCGGGGACGAAATCTTTTTATTTTGTTTATAGGATTTGTAACGTCCCAATTCGCGCTAGGCCCCTCGCACGTGTTCTGAGTCAAGAGACTCAACTCGGGCTCGGGGTGCACTGACGCGAGGTGTCAGGTGCATTGAATAAGTGTAGGGTTGGGTTCAAGGATACCCCAACCAGTAGCCGAGATGAGGGAACTCGGCCAAGTAAAAATCGACGGGAATGGAGGTTGATGTTCGTCGATCGTCGAGAATGGAGGTGGATACTCGTCGATTCGACGGGTATCGGTGGTCGATACCCGCCGGACTCAGAACTGCAGTAGGCTAAGGGAAAATCTTCGAGAATGCCTGACGATTCTCACCGATCGCCGAGAATACCCGGTGATACCCACCGACCGTCGAGTATCGCCAACTGATACTCAACGCACACAACGACAGGATGTCCGATAAAACGGCTAAGGGAAAATCGTCGAGTATCATTGTTGATACTCGACGAATTCGTCGAGAATGACCCGCTAATACTCGCCGATCGACGGGAATCACTGGCTGATTCCCGCCGAATTTGACTTGTGCGTTTTCTGCGCCCAGGCAGATTCACCGGCTTGCACAGGTGGGCTAAACCGGACTTCGGGATTCGTGCTAAATGATCCTTGGACCGGTCACTTCAAATGAAACCTAATTTGGGCGGTCCAATTAGAGAGTGACACGTGGCGGAAGGGACTTAACCTAATATGTAATATAAAAGGGAGTAAACCAAACCCTAGCCATCGCACCCGATGGTTCTTGCCGAGCCGTCACCGTGCAAAACCGACGGGAGCGGGAGAGAGAGAAATATCGCAGATCGCCGGAGGAAAAGTTCGGATCGTTGAAGGAAGGCTCGCTGGAGCTAGTTTTGGAGGAGGAGAAACGCCTTTGCCATGAAGAACGTCAGCACTGAGAGATGCCGCGGAGAAGGGTAATGCGATCCATGGCCGACAACGGAGGAAACGCCGGAAATGAGGTGAGTTTCCTCTCCTCTCCCTTGGTGCTAGATCTATAGCTATTCTTAGGCGAGACATCGACTCAAAAGAGTCTTGATGTGTGAGATGAAGCTTTCTAGGAAGGCCATGCTAGAACTTGTGTTCTAAAGCTTAGTCATCTTCAACCTCTCCTCGCTTCAAAGTGATGATAGGGGTGGTCTCGTGAAGAGGAAATGGCCTCAAGAGGGAGAATAGGGGTGGAGGAACTTCTGGTTGCGATTTGGGGAAAATCTCTTGAGGAGGAAGATAAACGGATGCCGTTCACTTCGCTTCAAGATGCGTGCAGAATCTGTATTCTACACGCAGCGACCTTCTTGGCTACTTTTAAGCAAGAAAGTGTCGGATCTGGGCTTTCGACTAAACACAAAAGTCGTAGCCCTTGAAATTACCTTTCCAACGAGTGGTTGAACGTTTCCTGGCGATACCTGTAGCCACGGGAAAGTCTGTTTGAATCCGCTGCGGTTGGGAGTTAATGCCCAGGAAATCTGTATCCAGTACGCAGTAGACTTCGAGTTGGATTTCTGGTATGATGTGACCAGATCTGGGCTTTTGACTAAACACAAAAGTCGTAGCCCTTGAAATTACCTTTCCAACGAGTGGTTGCACGTTTCCAGGCAATACCTGTAGCCATGGGAAAGTCCGTTTGAATTCGCTGCGGTTGGGAGTTAATGCCCAGGAAATCTGTATCCTGTACGCAGCAGACTTCGAGTTGGATTTCTAGTATGATGTGACCAGATCTGGGCTTTCGACTAAACACGAAAGTCGTAGCCCTTGAAATTACCTTTCCAACGAGTGGTTGCACGTTTTCAGGCGATACCTGTAGCCACGGGAATCCTCGGTCAAAGTTGCTGACCAGATTACATATATTTCTAGGTGATTACAATATGAACTTGGATTCGATGGAATAGATGTTGCAATCCATCTCGAGGTTGGGTGAATTCTTTTGTGTTAATCACCGAGTTAATGTGAGGGTTGATGTTTGAGGACTTGAATTTCCTATGCCGAGATGTGAATCAAGCCTAAGTGAATGAAAGGCTTTGTCATATTTGGTAGATAACCATTATGCGCATTATCTATAATATGTTGAATTCATGTGGAAGAATTTGTAAATGATTAAACTATGGTCCTGATGTATAATGAATTGATGGAAGGGAATTGATAGTCCAATGCTTAGAGTGTCGTCTCCCTACGGGTAGCATTGTGGAAGATAACCAGTGCGGTGTAGACCGTCACTAATGGGAATGAGGTTTAGTTGAATAAAATTGGACGGTTGGGCTTGGTCCTCGGTGTTCACGTCCCGGGGCTCCTTCCGTGCCACGTGAACGGTTGGGCTTAGACCTCGGTGTTCACGTCCCGAGGCTCCATCCGTATTTGTTGGATGATTGGGCTTGGTCCTCGTGCCTTCTCCGAGGTTCCTTCCATGCCAGGAATTGTGGAATTGCATGCGGTGTGAGTCGACACGCGGTGTCGTAATCCCGTGTTAAGGATAGTGTTGCAGGTCTACTGGCTCGCCAATCGCCACACCGATGGGAGTTGATAGTTAGACCTTGGGCGGTTGGGCTTGGTCCTCGGTGTTCACGTCCCGAGGCTCCTTCCGTGCCAAGTGAACGGTTGGGCTTGGTCCTCGTGCTCATTTCCGAGGCTCCTTCCGTGTCATACCATAGGCCAGTCGGGGCTAGGATCTTGGTGCATATTTATCCGAGAGAACCCGCTGAGCCGTAGTACGCATGTGAGCTCCGCTGTTGTGTTCTTAGCGTTGAGGCATACGGAGGCCTAGGCCAGGTAGTGTGGAGACCAGCCCAGTAGTGGAGATGCCCGCTCTACTGTCACTGTTTGGCCACGACGATTGATGCCTGAGAGGTTAGCTACCTGCTCGAATAGTGAGAACTATAAGTCTGTGTCGACATAGCAATTGCATGTGCTTGATCATGGGTGAGCCATTGCATTGCATACATAGCATTGCACTTCATTACATACACAAGACCCTCATCGTATAAGTTTGTATGGGCACTCTTATACGATGAGTTACTTTCTGCTGAACGACTCTCAACTTATATGCTTGTATGGGCACCCATATAAGTTGAGTTACTTACTGTCCTAGATACATACTCTCTTGCTGCTGTAGATTGTAGATTTGTAAAATAAGACCTTGTTCATTTGTATACTGTTTCTATTGCTATTTATGATATGTACACATACTTCATCTGCTTGTACTATTGATATATATTTATTGTACTTGTTCCTTTCTCCGCCCGGTGCCGAGGAGTCGCCGGGGGAGCGGATGTGAAACCACTTAGTCTTTTTGACTAACAGTTGCTACGTCTTCCTTTTTAGGAGGAAACCCCGCAGGTGGAGCAGCAGGCTATGCAGACGGACAGCCAAGCCAGGGTGACAGGGCCTGAAGGGACGGTACCGTCGCTACCGTTGGTTATAGATGTGAGTGAGAGAGAGATTTTGTTGTAGCCCTTCAGGGAAATTTTGTTCTCGTACTCTGATATTAGAAGCTTGCTGTAGCTTCTTTATTTTTAATATTATGGACACATGCTTGATGTGGATTTGACTTTCATATTATTATGGTTGGGTTGGCAGTTATTTTCTGATATTGGTTGTAGCCGGCAGAGTAGGCGTCCTGTGGTACAGGCTAGCCCGAGTGCTAGTACTACCGCAAGGCGGCTGTTCTGGGCATAAGACCCCTCTCGTGCCGTATTTAGTGTTCCGGGAGGGGGATCTTACATGCTGCAAGGCGCGATCCTGCTGGAGGGCCACGGCCTGGGCAGACTGAGCACTATGTCCGCCTGAAGAAGATCCTGAGTCGCTCCTTGATTAGGATGAACTTGGCGGATTGAAGAATCGAGTCCGCACCTGAACATAGAAATATGTCGGGGCTTTGACGAGCTGGGTGGACTTCCAAATTGAGTCTGCAGCCAGTGAGGTAGGTGACCTTGGAATCTTATACGGGTTGCGGACTGAGGGGTTAACAAGATCCTTGCTCTATCTTACTGCTAGTAGACCGGACATAATGTTTTCAACATATGAGTGTGCTAGATTTCAAGTGAACTCCAAGGAATCTCACTACGTTGCTGCAAAGCAGATTTTGAGATACCTTAAAGGTACACCGAATCTTAGCTTATGATACCTAAGAAGTAATGATAACGAACTAATAGGTTTTTCAGATGCAGATTTTGTAGGAAGCAAAAATGACATGAAAAGCACTTCCGGGACTTATCAATTCCTAGGAAGAAGGCTTATCTCTTGGAGCAGCAAGAAGCAAAATTGTGTCGCCATTTCAACAGTTGAGTCAAAGTATATCTCTGCAGGTAGTTGTTGTGCACAAATGCTAGGGATAAAGAACCAATTTGAAGACTACAACATGAAGTTCAAGAACATTCCAATGTTTTGCGACTCCTCCAGTGCAATTGCAATCGCCAACAACATAGTATCTCACAGCAGGACAAAGCACAAAGAGCTGAGGTAACACTTTATTAGGGAGCATGTGGAGCATTGAGACATCATTCTCCAGTACGTTCCAACTGGCAAGCAGGTTGCAGATGTAAACCCCTCAGTCTGCAACCCGTACAAGATTCCATGGTCACCTACATCACCGGTTGCAGACTCATTTTGGCAGTCCGCCCAGCTCGTCGAAGCCCCGATATAGTTCCAAGTTCAGGTGCTGACTCGTTTCTTATGTCCGCCTAGTTTGTCTTGATCCAAGAGTGGCTCAAGATCTTCTTCAAGCGGACATAGTTCTCAATATGCCAAGGCCGCGACCCTCCAGCAGGATCGCACCTTGAAGCATCAAATGGAAGCTTCAGCCTGCGAGCCCAGTCCACCCCTCCTGCGCAGACTGGCATGTTTTCTTCTTTTTGTTTCCCGTCACCACTGCCTGGCTCTCCTGTACCCCGGGCAGTCGGTTATTTTAGCCCTGCCCGTTTGGGCAGGACCCCAAACCTATAAATAAGGGGAAGTGGTACACCCAAAGCACGCTGACTCGAGCCTTGGAGCCTACTTGTTGAAGGCCGCAGACTCGAATCAAAGGCTTTGCAGACTCCAGCTTGCTCTGCTCTTATTCTTTCCCCTTGTTCAACTTGTGACCAACCCTGTAATCAAACTCATTCTAATCAAAAAAAATCCCCACGCAAGAGAGGCATTCAGGCCACGGCGGGCAAAGTCTGGTGTTGTCGTAGCTCACTGCTCTGCTACTCTTTTTCTCTTGTCCTCTTAGTAGATTGATGCTTGCAGTTTGCCTTTTCCCCTCCTTTCCCCAGTGCTCGAACTGTTAGCTGGTGGTGCTTGAATCCCTTTCGCTTTCCGTGCATCAACAGTTAACACACGACCTTCAGATTCAAGTAGTTTTTTGAAACCAGCGGACAAACATGTCAGACTGCTCAGCCCGTCATTCAGACCACTCCAGTTCTCTAGAGGACTCGCCGTAGGAGCACATGGAATAGTCTCGCTAGGAGGCTGAACAATCTCGCACGGAGACAGATCAGTGACTTGATACCATCAGTAAGGCCTTGCTCGCGCAGACTCAACGACTTGCTCCTCAGGCCGCAAAAGATATTACGGATACCCCAATTCTCCAGACCCCAGTCTGCCAGACTCCGGTCTGCCAGACTCCAGCTCGCCAAACTCCTCTTTGGCGATCACCTGCAGTCTCTCCTCCTCCGCCTCGCCATCCAGCTCAACACACAGTTCCTCTGCAACTTCAGTGTGATCAGTTCACCCCTCTAATGGACTTTTTTAGAGTGTCAGCTAGGGGAACTCTAGCCAACAAGCTTGACTTCGCTGACCGCCAGTCCGCCGAGCCCGCTGACCCTTTCATTCTAGTCCACCACTCCTACCCTGTAGAGTTTTAAACTCCATCTCCCTTCTTCGATATAATCTGATGGGTGTCTGCTCCTAATAACTTAGGAGAAGCCTGTCTTCCTTTATACTCAGGGGAGGCTGATCCCATTGCCCATCTGCAGCCATTCGAAAGGGCTATTGCATTGAGATTCCTCTCTGATGCCCTAAAATGCAAGCTTTTGGTTACCACTCTAGATTGACAGGCGAGAGAGTTGTTCTGCGAGCTGCCTCCGGGCATAATTTCTTCCTTCGCCGAGCTTCACATCGAACTCTTGCTGAGGTTTGCTACCTCAAAAAAGAGAAAAGTCAGACCAACAGCTCTCTTTGACATCAAGCAGAGGGATAACTAATCATTTGCACGGTTCATTGATCGCTTTCAGAAAGAGATCCAGTGGGTGAGGAACGTGAACCCCTATTATTATAAAGTTTCCCTGATTCATGGCCTCCGGGAAGGGCCATTAAAGTTCATAGCAAGAACAAAGGCACCATCAACCTACCAAGAATTGATCGCAATGGTCAATCGCTTCATCGAGGGCGAGAACGCCAACCCAACCTATATCTCATCCCTAACGGCTAAGGCTGAAGGAAGGGTTGCTTTCAACTCTTCTTCTAACAACCATCATCACAATAAGCCTCCTCGGCCCGACTTCAAGCCTCATTCTCAAAGGGGGTGAAAGCTCAGACATAAGAAACCCTTCATCGTCCATCAACAATTTCACGATCAGAGACTGCCGCTGGCCGCCACTCCCGTCGTACCGCTTCAAGCGCTTCCTATTCTTCAAAATGCCTTGCCTCCTCCAAGGCCGCATGGGAAGTGCTCTATGGAGGAGCTTGCAGATCTGGGATTCGACATTGAATAGGTCGTCCAGATCATTCAAAGAAAATCAGAGGAAAATAGACAAGGGCCTCAAAGAGAGTGGAGGCCAAGGAACAATTCCCAGTACTACGAATTCCATAGAGAGAAGGTTCACTTAACTGAAGACTACAAGGCCCTTCGACAGTTGGTTGAAAGATTGCTTGCTGAGGGCAAGATCAAGGATCTGGGCAAGAAAAGTGATTCTTCGAAGCATTCCACCTCCAAGGGCAAGGAGGTGGTTGAAGTTCAGTTAGAGTGTGTGGAGATAGAGGATGTAGGCCGTCTGGGGCCTATAAATGTTCGGCCTGAGTGTTTTGATGCAGATGATTAGGGTGCCCTGGGGCGACTCTTCTACATTTATGGAGGAGCAGGGACTGAAGCTACTCAGAAGTCTTCAATAGCGAGGGTTTCCCGGGCAGTGGTCGCCTCTTCTTCCTCCTCTGCTCCATCTGGTGGAGATATTTTCTTTGGCCAGGAAAATATTCCTCAGACTGCCAATCCGTTCGACGACGCTGTTGTAGTCAAGGCAGCCATTGAAGATTATATAGTGGATAGAATTCTAATTGATACAGGCAGCTCAGTCAATCTCCTATTCAAGTCAACCTTCGAGGCCCTGATAACTGGGAAGCCTTTGCTTTCCATCGAAGGGCCGCTCTATAGTTTTTTAGGAGAAAGGATAGAAGTCGAGGGGAGCGTCACTCTCTCGGTAAAGCTTGGAGGATCGATCAAGCCAATTCAGTTTATAGTGGTTGATGCTCTTAGTTGTTATCATGCAATCTTTGGAAAGCCTTTTCTTAACAAATATCAAGCGGTGGTTTCGACTTACCACCTTGCAATAAATTTTTATGCCGATGGAAGGATGTGAAGGGTTAGGAGCAACCCAAGGCATGCTAGAGAGTGTTATCTTCGAACAGTCAACATGACTGAAATTAAACCTCTCGTCTTCCCAGCAGCGGCTGAAGTGTCTTCTTAGTCAGAGGCTGCTGTGGATAGTGAAGGAGCTCACCTGGAACCTGTCCAGGTGATGCAAGGAGTCCCCATTGCTGAGGGGGAGGAGAGGAAGCTCTCCATCAACTCGGAGTTACAAGAAGATCAAAAGGCCGAGTTGATCTCTTGTTTGCTGAAGAACTTGGATGTCTTCGTTTGGGCAGCGGAAGACATGCCAGTAATTTATCTGAATATTGCTTTCCACCATCTCAATGTTGATCCCAACTTCAATTCAGTGCAGTAGAAGAAGAGGGAAGTGGCAACAAAGCTCGCTGATCCAATCAGAGAGGAGGTCTCGAAGCTCCTCAAAGCAAATTTTATTCGTGAAATTCAATACCCTACTTGGATATCAAACGTTGTAATGGTTATGAAACCAGGAGGGAAGTGTCAAATGTGTGTGGATTTTACTCGTTTAAAAAAAGCGTACACCAAATATTTTTACCTCTTGCCTAGGATAGATTCTTTAGTTGATTCTTTAGTTGATTCTTATTCTCTAGTTACTACCAAATAAGAATGCATAAGCCCGACGTTGCTCATACGTCCTTTATTACCAACGATGGTTGCTATTGTTATCTCGTAATGCCCTTTGGGCTTATAACTGCTGGTGCGACCTATCAACGCATGATGGATCATGTGTTTAAGGAATAAAAAGGAAGAAACGTTGAGGTGTACGTGGATGATCTTCCAGTCAAAAGCATGTCTTTTTCATTACACCTGCAAGATCTAGCAGAGACTTTCTCTACTCTGCGTAGATTTAAAATGAAACTCAGCCCATCAAATTGTACTTTTGGGGCAAGTAAGGGGAAATTCCTTGGTCATCTCCTTACTCCAGAAGGGCTTTCCCCTAACCCTAACAAAGTTAAAGCCATCCTTGATATGGCTCCTCCCCATTCTCCAAAAGAAGTTCAGCAGTTAGGGGGGAGGATGTCAGGTCTCAGGAGGTTTATCTCTCGAGTTGGAGATAAGAGTGTTGTAACATCCCAAAACTCAAAAGAGGGACGGGTGACGTTTTAAGCCAAGTCTGGTACTTGGAGCGGGTGTCACGGGCGTGTCACGGGCGTGACACGGGCGTGTCACGGGCGTGACACGGGCGTGTCACGGGCGTGTTTGGCCACGGGTCATGTGGTCGACGTTTTGACGATCGGCGATCGTCGAGTTGAGGCACACGGCCTGGGACACGGGCGTGTCCCAGGGCGTGTCATGCTAGGGAGTTTCTTGAGTCATGTACATGGGCCATGACACGGGCACAGACACGGGCGTGTCACTTATGACACGGGCGTGTCGGGTGCCGTGTCGGGTGCCGTGTCGTAGGCCGTGTCCTTCTTGGGAAAAGAGTGTTGGTAGTTGCACACGGGACATGACACTGGTCGTGACACGGCCGTGTCCCATGCGACACGGGTGTGTCGGAGGCCGTGTCGAATGAAGTGTGCAGGTTATTGCGTCGGTCGAGACAGCGAATGGGTGACACGGCCCTGGATGCGGGAGTGTCGCAGGCCGTGTTCGGCCCATATTTTGTATTTTTGGCCCCGATCGTGGCTGTTCGTTTTCTCTTGATGGGATCTGATGGTGGGGAGTTGGTGCTGGCGGTTTAAACCCGGAAATAGGGTTTAGAAGCCCTCATTTCAATTGGGTTCATCTCTCTCTAAGTTCTAGAGAGAATGGAGAGCAAGGAGGAGGAAGAAGGCCAAGATCCGGTCACCGGTGGAGCTTCGGAGCTCCAAATCGCAAGCCGTCTTCGGATCCGAAGAGGCAAGGAGATTGCGGTGCTTTTCATCCACGTGGATTTCCATGGCGCCGAGGAAAAACGCAAGGGAAACGATTCTCATCCTAGGGCATGTGAAGCCCTCTTTTCCTTTGCATAGGAAGCCCTCTCTTGTGAGTGAGCGAAGAGTTGAGGCGTTCCTTGGGGTAGATATGTAAAGTCCCCCTTGTGTAGAGTCCGTATACATATACGGGCATAGGCATTGTGTGTGAAGCCTATCCGGACAAGTTGGTTTGAATCGGTGATGTTGCATTGCATTTGAACCGGGGAAGACTCCGGGTGTTTGGGCGTTTTCGGGTTTTCTACGTGGTATATTTCAACAGGGAGCCTTAGAGATTAACTCCAAGGTGCACCCGAAAAACTGGACAAAAGCGTGCTTTGCCAACATGGTGGCCGGGGAGCCAACGTGAACATAACCGGGTTATGTGATTATTGTGGTGGAAACGGGACTCGGTGAGTCTTTACCTGCGCATATGGCTTAAATTACCGTTGCGGCGTGAGAACGGGTCAGGAGGAATCGTACCCAATCTATGTCGTTCGGTGGAACCGTTGGCATGGATGAGGGTCTTCAGCGGTCTATGTCTTAAATTGTCGTGACCAAGGCCAGGAAGGCAAAATGCTCATATGGTTAGCCGTCCAAGGGGCGGTGGTGGAACGGGAACGTTTATGGCTTGAATTGACGTGACGCTTGCCGGTCCACCATGAATGTGCCCTGAGTGCACGGGGCATGTGGCCGTGCGAGCCTGCGCCTGTGATGAAGTGTGTTTACACCACTTTGATGCTTATACTCATAAAGTGCAGGGAAAAAGCATCGCCGCCCCGATTTTGGGGGCGAGATCGTTATAATTTGGTCAGCTTAGCTGACCGTTATTTTGTTTACCACCGGGCGGTGGATTGTAGCTTGCAGGTGCTGCGGATCTGAGCGGGAAATAGCGGGCTAAAGCCCATGATGCTGTGTCAGCCCTCGAAGGTCAAACTTTTATGTTTTCCATTTATCTCATGTATGGCTGGCCTGCGTGCCGAGGTTTGAAAGACATGTTTTATTAAGCAAACATTGTAAGGCCTTAAGGCTAGTTATTGTTTTGTGTATTCAACATTCCTATTTTTTGGTTCAGTGGACATTCATGTTAGCAATGTTCTTAACAGTGCAACTTAATAATTGATTCCGCTTGGTGCTGTGTAGGACGTTGTGATTGGTTGAATGGTTTCAACGCGTAACCAACCGGTCTGTCCGTAGTATATGGCGTCGGGCCTCGGACGGACCTACTGCTATATGCCATGTGACGGATAGGGGTGTTACAAATTGGTATCAGACTAACGGTTTCGGTCAAGCATAAATAAATTCGTTGACGAATTCACTTTAAGGGGTGGTGAGCACATGTGTGTGCGTCATCGTTATAACATGAAAAGAACCTATGAATGTCTACTTAGGAATGAAAATACACTTGTTTGAGGAACCTCCGTGCAACTTAATATCAAGTGGTGTTTGACGAACCACTTTTATGAAGGGTTAAGAGATGAGCTGAGGTTGTTACTGTCGGGGCCTATGGCGCAGGGTTTCCTAACCTTGGTCAACACGGCCCGGTCCTTGGAAAAGGACATGAAGAATGTGCAAGCAAAGAAGGAATCCGGTGGCAAGAAATTGGAGTTCAAAGCGCCGACTACGTCGAAGTCGGGTTATCGCAGGTTCTACAAGTAGGCTAGGACGTCGGGTCCAGCCCCTTCTTCAGGTGCCTCGGGGACGACTACCAACCAAACCCCGGGAGCTTGTTTTACTTGCAGAAAGACGAGGCACTTTGCCCGCGATTGCTGGAGAGGACGTCCAAAGTCCGAGAGAAAACAAGGAGCCACTTATGAAGAAAAGGGGAAAGCGATGGAGTCAACCGCATCCCATTATGCTCCGACTCAACCTAGAGTCTACAACTTGGGCCAGCAAGAGGCGATCAAGCATGCCGACGTGGTGACAGGTACGGTTTAAATTTATAGCAAGTTAGCTTTAAATACTGTTACCTAGTGCTTGTTAGCTTATACTGTTTGTGTAGGCTTTGTTCTTATTGACGATAGTCCAGCACGAGCACTATTCGATACGGGAGCTTTACACTCCTTTGTGTCTGAAAGCTTTGTATCGCGCATCGTAGTCCCTTCTTCGATGGCGAAGGACAAATTTGATGTGCTGTTACCGAATTGTTGTTCGATGCGTGCGGAAAGAGTGTGCGCCGTAAAAGTTCTTATTGGAAACCAAGAGTTCGACATGCTTGCATCATTGCTGCCGCTAGTAGAGTTCAGCGTTATCTTTGGGTTGGATTGGCTTTCGGAGCAGAAGGCTTATATTGATTGCTATAGTAAGGAGGTCAAGCTGGGTGTTGGACGGGAGACAATATTCACGGGACTGAAGGGGTTGAGCAGAACGTTGATGTCTTCTCTTCAGGTGGTAAAGGTAGTTCGTGCTGGCGCAGAGCTGTTCTTCGCAATAGTGGGGGCTGTAGAGCCAAACTTCGCATTGGATTGTATCCCCGAGGTTTGTGAATACCCCGATGTGTTCCCGGATAGTCTTCCCGGAGCCCCACCGCAGCGTGAGATCGACTTCACAATCGAGATCGTTCCAGGTGCCAAACCTGCGTCACGTTCTCCTTATAGGTTGGCGCCTAAGGAGATGGCAGAACTGAAGGTTCAACTGGAAGAGTTGTTGGAGCAAGGGTATGTGCGTCCAAGCTCATCGCCTTGGAGCGCACCGGTCCTCTTTGTTAAGAAGAAGGACGGGAGTCTGTGGCTGTGTATCGACTATAGGGAGTTGAACAAGCTAACGGAGAAGAATAAATACCCGATCCCAAATGATCTCTTCGATAAATTAGTCGGATAGTCGGTGTATTCGAAGTTTGATCTGATGTCTGGGGATTATCAGCTGAGGATAAGGGAGTGTGATATCCCGAAGATGGCATTCAGCACAAGGTATGGGCATTTCGAGTTCACGGTCATGCCGTTTGGACTGACGAATGCGCCATCGGTGTTTATGGATTTGATGAACCGAATATTCCGAGATTTTTTGGACCGCTTTGTGATCGTCTTTACTGACGACATACTAGTGTACTCGCAGTGCGAGGAATACCACTTCAAGCACTTGCATCTGGTGTTGGAGACACTGAGGCGGAACGAGCTCTATGCAAAATTCTCCAAATGCGAGTTCTGGCTACCCTCAGTAGCATTCCATTGTCACATTATCAGTGGGGAAGGTATAGCGGTGGATCCGGCGAAGATTGTTGCAATACGGGAGTGGCATGTGTTGTCTTCGGTAGCGAAAGTCCGGAGTTTTCTTGGGCTTGCCCGCTATTACAAGCGCTTCGTGGAGAACTTCTCGCGGATAGCGTTACCTCTCACGAAGTTGACAAGGAAGAATCAGAAGTTCTTGTGGATGTAGGAGTGCGTGCAAGCATTTGAGGAGCTGAAGGGACGGTTGACCATGGCGTCGGTGTTAAGTTCGCCGAGTGGGACCAAGGGTTTCGAAATTTATAGTGAAGCCTCAGGTAGTGGTTTGGGCTACGTGTTGCTGCAGCATGGGAGCGTAATAGCATTTGGATCGCGTCAGCTGAAAGTGCACGAAAGGAATTATCCGGTCCACGACTTGGACTTAGAGGCCGTGATATTTGCGCTTAAGCTGTGGAGACACTACTTGTACGGCGTAAAGGTCGATATCTATACCGACCACAAGAGCCTGAAGTACCTGTTGGATCAGAAGGAACTCAAAATGAGGCAGCGTAGATGGATGGAGTTCCTGGGGGACTACACATTCAAGATTCATTATGTACCCGGGAAGGGCAATGTGGTTTCAGATGCGTTGAGTCGCAGGGCTCCCGCCCAAGAAAACTGGTTGTCGGTTCATGATGAGAGGCTAGTATAGGAGTTGGAGGCGTTGGAGATCTGTTGCATGGACAAGCAGACAAGCGCTAAGGCTTTGTTAAACTGGACGAAAGTTCAGTATGACCTGGCTGATCGTGTTCAGCAGGCAATGGAGTTGGATGGCACCATGAAAGAGCTTATGGAGGCGGCGTTGGATGGGTAAAATTCCCAATTTTCTGTTGAGGATGGGTTGTTAAGGAAGGATCATCGGTTGTGCGTCCCAAGCGGGGGTAACCTACGGGCAAAGTTGATGTACGAGGCTCATCATACTAAGTACTCAATCCACCCAGGGAGAACAAAGATGTATCGGGACCTCAAGAAGTTGTTTTGGTGGCCGGGGCTCAAGAAAGACGTAGCGTTGTTTGTGGCTAAGTGCCAAACGTGCGCCTTGGTAAAGGCGGAGTTCCAAAAGCCGGGAGGATTCTTGAAATCCTTGCCTATACCGGAATGGAAGTTCGACGATATATCGATGGACTTTGTGCATGGCTTGCCAAGGTCACAGAAGAGGAACGATGCCATCTGGGTGATCGTAGACTGGTTAACAAAAGTGTCGCATTTTATTCCGCATAGAAGGATGACTCAGTGGAGAGGCTGGAGAAACTATATGTGGATAATATAGTCAGACTGCACGGTGTGCCCCGCAGCATTGTGAGTGATCACGATGGGCATTTTATGTCTAACGATTGGAGGTTGGTGCAAACGATGTTGGGGACTAAATTGAAGTTCATCACAGCCTTTCATCCGCAAACGGATGGGCAAACCGAGAGAGTCAACAGAACGTTGGAAGACATGCTCCGTATGTGTGTTCTAGAATTCGGGAAGCATTAGGAAGACCACCTGTATTTGGTGGAGTTTGAGTACAACAATAGCTACCAGGCGAGTATTCAGATGGTGCCCTTCGAGGCCCTATATGGTAGGAAGTGTCGCACGCCGTTATCGTGGCTTGAAACGGGTGAGGCAATGTTCTACAAGAAGCAGGAGGTGGAGCGTGCTACTTCTTTGGTGCGGATCATTCGAGAGCGTTTGTTGATCGCTCAGGACAGACAAGCTAAGTACTACAATGCCAAACACCAAAACGTGGAGTTCGGGGTCGGCGATTGGGTGTACTTGAAGATAAATCCATTCAAGTGTGTTTCGCGGGTGAGACGCTTGAAGAAGCTGAGCCCAAGATACCTTTGACCCTTTGAGATTCTGGAGCGGGTTGGCGAAGCGGCTTATCGTTTGAAGCTATCGATGGAGTTGAGTGGACTACACGATGTGTTCCACATCTCTATATTGTGGAAGGCGGTGCAAGAGCCTTCGCAGGTGATCGCAGTTGATCAAGTGCCGGTGGACGAAGGGTTGACGACTAAGGTCAATCCCGTTCGTATTGTAGACTTTTAAACTAACCGACTCCATAACAAGGAGATCCGGATGGTCAAGGTCCGGTGGGACAATTGTGGTCAGGAGGAGCTCTCTTGGGAGAGAGAGCAAACTATGCTGGAGGAGTACCCGGAGTTATTCCGCTCAGATACTGCTTAAAGTTTTCCGTTTTCTTTCCTTTAGATTTTTCGTGGGCGAAATTCTTTTAAGAGGGGGAGAGTTGTAACACCCTGAAACTCAAAAGAAGGACGGGTGACGTTTTAAGCCAAGTCTGGGACTTGGAGCATGTGTCACAGGCATTTCACGGGCATGACACGGGCGTGTCACGGGCGTGTTCGGCCACGGGTCATGTGGTCGACGTTTTGATGATCGACGATCGTCGAGTTGAGGCACACGGCCTGGGACACGGGCGTGTCCCAGGGCTTGTCACGCTAGGGAGTTTCCTGAGTCATGTACACGGGCCATGACACGGGCACAGACACGGGAGTGTCACTTATGACACGGGCGTGTCGGGTGCCGTGTCGCAGGCCGTGTCCTTCTCGGGAAAAGAGTGTTGGTAGTTGCACACGGGGTAGGACGCGGGTCATTCAATAGAGTGCTGACAGCAACGGAGACTGAAGAGTGGCAGAAGACCACGATTGCAACGTTCTTGTTGGACGGGGACGCGAGGCTATGGTGGGAAGGGCTGGAGCTACACCACCTAAGGGGAAGACAGTTGGCAGATGTCTCTATGGGGGAATTCTCGAGGTTGTTTATGGCTCGATACCTCCCCTCAGTGCAGAGGATCGCGCTGGAAAACGAGTTCCAAAAATTGGTGCAAGAAGACAATACCGTGAACGAGTACCTCCACGAGTTCACTCGTTTGGGAAGATACGCTAGCGCTACCTTTGCCGATGAGGAGCGCAAGACGAACCACTTTTATGAAGGGTTAAGAGATGAGCTGAGGTTGTTACTGTCGGGGCCTATGGCGCAGGGTTTCCTAACCTTGGTCAACACGGCCCGGTCCTTGGAAAAGGACATGAAGAACGTTGTTGGGATTTGTCTCCACAATACCTCAGATTTGTAGGAGGTCAGACCTTGAACTAAGATGAATTAAGGTGTATTTGATGCTGTGTTTAGGTTGTATGTGTGCAGGTTCTAATTGCCAAGTGTAGACCAATGTCAGTCTATAATGGGTCACCAAACACAGGACCATACAATGTAATCCCTCATTGTGTGATCCAGAGTGTTGGCCCATGTATAGCCTCTCAATTGGGATACACTTCCTATATGCACTTGGATTGATGGACAGAAGCATTGGAACTAATTTCCTCAGAAAAATTTCTAAGTCCAAAATACTCGAGTAACCCCTTTGTTATACTCGAGTATCAGACTTAATACTCGTGTATATATTCCCATACTCGAGTAGTTAATTAGACTTACTCGAGTAATCAGTTAGACTTACTCGAGTAGGCTCTGAATACTCGTGTATATACTTCTATACTCGAGTAGTTAGTCAGTCACTCGGGTAAGGTGTTTTCATACTCGAGTAAGTAACTTAATCACTCGAGTAAATCATATATCATACTCGAGTAGATCCTTTTCTTCTCTTTTCTGCAAGTTCAAGTATTGATACTCGAGTAATTGATTTTGATACTCGAGTAAATTATTCGATACTCGAGTAGTTGGTTTTAATACTCGAGTAAGCAGTTGATACTCGAGTAATTGATTTTGATACTCGAGTAAATTACTCTATACTCGAGTAGTTGATTTTAATACTCGAGTAGGTGAATGTTTCCTAGATTCATATGCTGATACTCGAGTATATCTTTGCTGATACTCGAGTATATCTTTTCTGATACTCGAGTATATCTCTTCTAATACTCGAGTAGTTCATTTCTCTATCAAGTAAATTTCTATTCTCATACTCGAGTATATGTCTCTTTGTCACTCGAGTATCTAAATTCCCATACTCGAGTATATCTTCTCTTACTCGAGTATAGCTGTTCCCTATTCCAGAATTCTTCTAAGTTCGAATTCGCTAAGTATTTTGAATCCGTCATTTCTGATTGGTCCACGTGTCATCCTTAATTAAGACTATGACCGTTGGAGTCCACCTATAAATAGGTCATTTCAGAATTGACTAAAAAACAAGATTACAGAGATATTCTTTTGAAGAAAAAGGAAATTCCGTGAACCCTAATTCTCACGCCGCCGCCATCGTTGTTCACGGAAGAAATTCTGGATCGTCGATCTCCGTCTTCAAGGACTATTTCTCCAGCGATCCAGACAAGAGTGAATCACTCGATCTCGCCGAGCCTCAAGGATTTCAGATCTATCTTCTCGATCGAGGTGGTTCTAGTTTTCAGATTTGTGGATCTTTCTCTCAAGTCATCTTCAACCTTTTCTGATCAAGTCAAAGCTCCTAAAGAAGAAGACTGTCAAAGATCCAGATCTGAAATTTGTTGTGTTGATTTTTATTCTCAAACCTAAATTTCATTGTAGGAGTTTTTCTCCGAGATTTGTAGGAAGATCTTTCTTCCGAGTTTTGTAGATCCAGTTGGATCGAGATTTGTAGGAACGTGGTTCCGAGGTGTAGGATTGTTTTCAATCCGAGATAGTGGAGTAGCCGAGTCTAGTGATTTGCTAGATCGGTGAGGAAAGTGGATGTACCCAAGGTTGGGGAACCACTATAAATCTCTTGTCTTCTGTGATTGCTTGATGTGCGCTGCGTTAAATTTTAATTCCGCTTTTGACACGCATTTCACCTATTCACCCCCTCTAGGTGATTTAGGCTAACAACTTAGACCTCGCAATTGGTATCAGAGGGAGGTTGATCGTTAAAAGGTTAACACCTTGATCTTATCCTTCTAAGTTGTTTCCTGGAAAGTATCAAGCATGAGTAAGACCAAGGATTTTGCTAAACTCCCTATCTGCACCAAGAACAACTTTCCTATGTGGAAGGAAAGAGTAAAGTTCTTCATGGAAGCAGTAGATCCCCGGATCTTCATGATTGTTGAAGAAGGTCCCCACATTCCTATGACTACTTCCACCATAGACCCTAACAAGCAAGTTCCCAAGAAGTTGATGGATCTAGACAAGGATGAGATTGCACTTGTCTCTCTGGACAAGAAGGCTAAAAACATTATAGCAAGTGCAGTCGATGACTCAATGCTGCAGAATCTAATTCATTGCCAGTCTGCCAAGGAGATGTGGCAATCCCTGGTGACTCTGATGGAAGGCACTGAAGAAGTGAGGGATGATCGGAGATCCCTTCTGAATCAAAAGTATGAAGCCTTCCGGCAAGGTCACAAGGAAGCCATAGCTGACACATTCGAGAACTTTTTCAAGATAGTGAACGGCCTAAGAGTTTATGGCCGAGTCTTCACCAACGGGGAACTCAATGACAAATTCGTAAGATCCCTAACCAAGGAATGAGACAATAAGGTATGTGCCATTCGGGAGTTTGGAAGGTTAGCTGAGACGGACCCGCAAAATCTGTTCGGAAAGCTTATGTCTTACGAGCTACAAATCAACTCAAGAAAAGCTAAAGAAGAGACAAGCAGGTCTGCATCCAAGGAGAAATCTGTCGCTCTAAAGGCAGATAGCTCAAGGAAGATAAAGGCTAGCTCTCCTGCCCCAGTTCCTGAGGCTGATGAAGAAGAATCATCTGAGCCCAGCTCATCTGGCTCAGAACTATCTGATGGAGAGTTCTCCCTACTCTCAAGGCAGTTCAAGAAATTTTTGAACAAGAAGAAGCAATGGAGAGGCAAGGATGCCTCATATAGAAGATCACGACATGACAGTGATCATCGGAAGAAAGGCTCAAGTAGCCATGATAGGTATAATTCTAAACCGAACAAACAGATTTCTACTGACATCATTTGTTATTGTTGCAATAAGCCAGGTCACGTCATCGCCGATTGCCCTCACAAAAAGAAAGAGGGTGGAAGAAGAGAGGAAAAGAAATCCTCACACCACAAGAAGAGGACAGAGAAAAGCTTAGTAGCCAAGAAGAGCAAAACTCTCAGCGACTCTGACTCATCTGAGTCGAGTGAAGAAGAGGAAGCTTACTTTGGGCTCATGGCTCATTCGGATGATGAACAAGTCCCCCAGTTTACTGGGGAGGTAAAATCTCACACTCCTCTCTCTGATTCTGATGATGACAATGAGCAAGAGGGATATTCCTCTGAAGATGAATCTGAGCTCATGGGTCAGTATAAGGAGTTACTCACCGCCTACGAAAAATGTCGTAGATTAATGAAAACTCAAGCCAAAGAGATAAATTCTCTACGAGCTACTGAGAGCAGCTTGAGAGAAGAAGTCGATAAGACTAACTCTCTTCAAGAGAACCTCAATGCAGCTATGGAGGGATACAATAAAGCTCTCAAGCACATCGACCTTAAAGAGGAAATCATCAAAGAATTGGAACGACAACTCGAGGCTGAAAAGAAGCTTGTTGAGAGTTTTTCTAAGCCTAAGACAGTTCTTCCAATCGTTGCTGAATTCTCTGCTAAGGCCAAGGGTGCTGGTTTAGGCCACATTGTCTCTTCTAGTAAATCCTCTAGGAGAAACAAGGCCAAGAGAAAGAATAAGGCTGCCCGGAAGGCTCTAGCTGAAGAAAAAGGGAAAGCTCCCTTGGAACCTGTTGTGTTCAAGAAAGTTATCTTTCCCACGAACGAACTCGATTATGAGTCCACCTACGGACACTTTTCTAGGCCGATCCCTGAGAAGCCTAAGTCAAGATACCAAGGTTGGACTCGTCCTCGTAAGTTTGGCGAGAGTGTCTTCAAGGCACCTTATGAGGAGATTCAGCTTCAAAGCTATGGACCTTATGCTCATGGTCATAATTTCAAAAAGACACCAAAAGTAAAACCCATTGTAGAAAAGCCTATGAAGGAGAAGACCTCATGTAACTGCCATCATCATGAAGCCTCCTCCTCCAAGAGTAAAGCTCCTGCCAGACCTTCATTCCAGAAAGTCAAGCAGGACTACACAAGGCAAAGATACAACAGGTTCAACTGTTGGTGCTGTGGCAGAATTGGTCATTTTGCCAGTGATTGTTGGTTCAATCCTGAAAATGTTGCAACCCCTAAGGTTAGCAACGTGAGAGTGACCACTCATGAGGCTAATACTCGTAGGGGGAGTATTCTAACTCGAGACCAAGGACCCAAACTTGTTTGGGTTCCTAAGGCTAAATGATTGTAATTGCAGGTATGTCCAAAGGCCACCAAAATGCCAATCTGGTACTTGGACAGTGGATGTTCTCGGCATATGACCGGGACAAGGAGCCTACTACAGAATTACACCTCAGTCTGCAACGGACCAAAGGTCATCTTTGGAGGTTCAGATCGAGGAATAAAGGCTATGGTATGATCTCTAACGGTAGTGTATCCTTTTCGGATGTAGCCTATGTTGAAGGATTGGAACACAATCTCATTAGCATAAGCCAACTATGCGACAAAGGATACGTAGTTGAATTTCATGCTGACAAGTGTTTGATAAAATCGGTTAACAATATGGAAACTATTTTATCAGGCACTCGAAGCAGAAATATTTTCTTTCTGAATTTTATTTGTATAGACTCTTCGACACCAGTGTGTCTTTTGGCAAAAAGTAGTGCATCTCTTGCTGACCAATGGCACAAGAGACTAGCACATATTAATTTCAAAACTATTAATAAATTATTCTCTCAAAACTTAGTGCGTGAGGCACCTAATGTCAAGTGCGTTACGGACAGTCCTTGTCACGCTTGTATCAAAGGCAAGCAAACAAGAAGTTCGTTTAAAAGCATAATAGGCAAGGACTCCAATAGAAGTTTGCAGCTTCTCCATATGGACTTGTTTGGTCCACTGCAGGTTAGAAGTTTGGGAGGTAAGGAATATACGTTGGTTATTGTGGATGATTACTCGCGCTTTGCGTGGGTGTTCTTTCTGAAACACAAGTCAGATACCTTCGGTATTTTCACTAATTTTGTGAGGCAGATCCAGAATGAATACAACTGTTCCGTAGTCAAAATCAGAAGTGACAATGGAACGGAATTCAAGTCTGGAGCCATGACAGAATTTTGTGAAAGTCAAGGTATCTTTCATGAGTTTTCCTCTCCTCGCACTCCACAGCAAAATGGAGTAGCTGAGAGAAGGAACAGAACACTCATAGAGGCTTGTCGGACTATGTTGAGTGATGCCTCACTTCCGGAGTATTTCTGGGCTGAAGCAGTCAACACCGCTTGTCACGTGCAAAATCGAGCACTCATCAACAAGAACCATGATAAGACTCCTTACGAACTTCTAAAAGGCAGGCAACCAACCATTTCATACTTTAGAATCTTTGGCTGTAAGTGCTTCATACTTAACAATGGCAAGTATCACTCTACCAAGTTTAGCGAGAAAAGCTTTGAAGGTATTTTCGTAGGATATAGTAGCCATAGTAAGGCTTATAGAGTATTCAATAGAAAAACTCTGGTGGTGGAAGAGTCGATACATCTTGTATTTGATGAGACGAGTCTGTTGCAAAGCAACTCGTCTAGTGTGCCTATTGTAGATGCAGGTACAAAGTTGAAAGAACTTAGCTTGGATGAACCTAGTGAAGATAAAAATGAGACATTCATCAAGGTCCCCTCTCCAACCACCATTGGAGAGGTGGATGATCAAGATGAAGAAGACATCCCAGCTGAAGATGCAACTCCAGTGGCGGAAGAGATCCCAGATGCAAGGACTCTAGAGTTCAGATACTTGCAGGATCATCCTGTTGACCAAATAATAGGAGATCCTCGGGATGGCGTCAGAACTCGTCGAGGTACAACTAACGAGAATTTACACTTAAGCTTTCTCTCACAGGTTGAACCAAAGAAATTTGAGGAAGCCAACTCCGACGCATCCTGGATTCTAGCCATGGAAGAAGAATTGAATCAGTTCAAACGATGCAAGGTTTGGACACTTGTTCCTAGACCCAAAGGTAAGAATGTCATTGGGACTAAATGGGTCTACCGGAACAAGATGGATGAAGACGGGATAATCGTAAAGAATAAAGCCAGACTTGTCGCCAAGGGATATCGTCAAGAAGAAGGAATCGACTTCGACCAGACTTATGCTCCAGTAGCGAGACTGGAAGCGATCAGGTTATTTCTTGCCTACGCTGCACTTAAGGGCTTTACCGTCTATCAGATGGACGTAAAGTCCGCCTTCCTGAATGGTGACATAAAGGAAGAAGTGTACGTAGAGCAACCGCCAGGTTTTATTGATTCAACCTATCCTAATTATGTATATTTATTACAAAAAGCACTATATGGTCTTAAACAAGCTCCTCGAGCTTGGTATGAGACTCTGTCTAGCTTCCTTCTTGAGAACAAGTTCACAAGAGGAAAGATAGACAAAACATTATTTCTTAGGGAAATAAAAGGCAAGATTTTGCTAGTACAGATCTATGTCGACGATATTATTTTCGGCTCTACGGATAACAACCTCTGCAAGAAGTTTTCTAAACTTATGCAAGGGAAGTTTGAAATGAGTAGTATGGGAGAGCTAAAGTATTTCTTAGGGCTTCAGGTGAAACAATCTGAAGATGGGATTTTCATCTCACAGACCAAGTTCACCAAAGAGCTACTTAAGAAATTCGGAATGGAGAATGCAACCTCTATGAGGACTCCAATGGCCTCAGCTATGTCTCTGGACAAGGATGAGAAAGGGAAACCTTTTGATGAAACCAAGTACAGAAGCATAATTGGATCCTTGCTCTATCTCACTGCAAGTAGACCAGATATAATGTTCTCAACATGTGTATGTGCTAGATTTCAGGTGAACTCTAAGGAATCTCACTACATCGCTGCAAAGCGAATCTTGAGATACCTCAAAGGTAAACCAAATCTTGGCTTATGGTACCCAAGAAGTAATGATAGTGAACTAATTGGATTTTCAGATGCAGATTTTGCAGGTAGCAAAGATGACAGGAAAAGTACCTCCGGGACTTGCCAATTTCTCGGAAGGAGACTCATTTCCTGGAGCAGTAAGAAACAAAACTGTGTAGCCATCTCAATGGCTGAATCAGAGTACATCTCTGAAGGCAGCTGTTGTGCACAGCTCTTATGGATCAAGAATTAGTTTGAAGACTACAACATACAGTTCCAGAACATTCCCCTGTTCTGTGACTCTTCCAGCGCTATAGCAATAGCCAACAATCCAGTCTCCCACAGCCGGACCAAGCATATAGAGCTTCGCTATCATTTCATCCGGGAGTATGTGGAAAATGGAGATATAGATCTACAGTATGTCTCCACAGACAGGCAAGTTGCAGATATTTTTACTAAGCCGCTGGACGAGTCCAAGTTCTCGTTCTTCAAAACTGAGCTTGGACTGCTCAACAAAGAAGACAAGTGATGGACTCTCAAATTAAGAAGATATCAGTAATGTTGGCTGCTCAGAGGTATAGTTTCTCAGTGGAAATAGACATCTACCAGGGCAACTCCTTCAAGTATTAGAGACTCGAGCATCGCTACACTTACACGAGTAAACGGCTAATACTCGAGTAAAAAGGTTCATATACTCGAGTAATCCAAAAGATACTCGTGTATGAACTTCTCATACTCGAGTATGAAAATTCGTTAAGAACTTAATACTCGTGTATGCTGATTACATACTCGAGTATGTATGATTGATTACTCGTGTATGTTGTGCCTACTCGAGTATACTAAACCTAATACACGTGTATGCTGTTATCTACTACTCGAGTATTCGGAAGTATTTTGGATTTTCAAAATCTCTACTCGCACCCAGCAAATTGCCGCCTTGTTCAGGTATGCCATTATACTTAATTCTCTTTAAACCTAATTAGGATTATTTATATATATATTCAAAACGAAAAAGTCCTTTCCACTTCTCATTCACTCGAGTAGCCGCCGACTTCTCGTATTCCCGACTACTGTTCTTCGTCTTCCTTCACCGCAAGATTTCCGAATCGCTGATGGCTCCTCCCTCCTCCAAGTTTGGAATCGGCTCTGAATTAGTGACAGATGGCATTGAAGATATCTCGGATGATTTCAAGAACCTACTGATTCTCCTGGACACGGCCGGATTGACCTTCGTTCTTCAAGAACCCTGCCGCCTCTTGCTTCCTGATGTTGAAGAGTTCTACAAAAATTTGAAGGTTAGACACAATGGTACAGTTCTGAAATCAAAGGTAAGGGGAGTTGAAATTCGGTTAGATAAAACCTCTGTCGCCACTCTGCTTCGGATGCCAGTGGTCGACAAAGAAGATGACTTAGACAAGGCAGATGCCGACCGCACCTCCTTATTCTGTGGTCGAGATCCAGAAGGTGGAGGTGAAACCCTGAATCGTTCTTTGTTCAATTCAGAAGGAAAGTTTCTCGTTGACATCATTGCCAAAATCCTATGGTGCAAGACTTACTCCATTAGAGATGTATCCCAAAATCTATTTGACGTTATGCAAGCTATTGTCTGCAGGAAGAAGTTCCAGTTTGGAATGATGATACTGGATAAGATCAGAGAAAGCGTCAAACATCCCAGTTTTGCCAGGATTATCTCCCTCCTCCTCCATGAGATCAATCCTACAGTGTTTGACTTCTCTAAAGGGACTCCTCTTCACCACATGAAGAAAGTTTCAATATCTTCCATTCAGAGGTATGACCTCAAGATCATGAACCCTGCCCAAGCCTCCAAGGCTGATGCCATCTCAGCACAACACCAAGACAGCAGTTTACCTGAAGTCAGGATCCCATCTCCTCCTCTACATCAAACTATTGCTACCTCTGGTGCTTTAGTTGAGGGGGAGCCTGCCTCTTCTCTTTCTCAGCTTCAAGTTACTTCTGAATCAGTAATTCCAGCACAAGAAGAAGTCAGAGTTGCTACTCCTCCAGTTTCTCCTACTCCAGCTCATCTTCAATCAGCAATTCCTGAATCTGAGATTCCAGATACAGCTCACCTACTGTCTACAGCTGAAGATATAGACAGATTCATTGATGAGCTAAGCTCAGATGCTCCTTCTTTTCAAAATGATTCAGCTGCCAAGTCTCCTGCTCAGTCTCCAGCTCTCTCCCCTTTGGGTGCCACAGATCTTCATGATGATATCATTCTGTCCGATGACGAGGAGGATTCCCCAGACCCTGTTGACCCTCCTCTGAAGACACTTGATTTCTCTCTCCCCTCCTTCACTGATCCCTGTGACTCCATTGAGTTAGTCCAAACCAAGAGAGTTGTAAGCTCAGTGGTTGTGGAAGAGATCGCCCCTTGGACTGCTACTGCTCTACCAGTCCCTGGATTAACCTCAGCTCCCTCTTCCTCCTCCTCTTCAGATCTAGTCAGCAAGATTGAGCTCATGCTCAAAGAACAGAGAGATTACTTTGATGCCTCTCTGCAGTCAGTCAACTCCAAGGTCTCTGCTCTTGAAAAGGAGATGAGCAGAGGCTTTGCTGAAATCCAGGCAAATACTGATGAACTGAAAAGATTGTTCCAGCTAGGTGGCAAGGCCATAGATCACACCATCACGAGCATAGGTGAGCTAAGAAACCAAGCAGAGACAGTAGCTCACAATCAGCTCAAGCTAGATGAGAGAGCTGAAACCAATGTTGTGAAAGTATGTGATGAAGTGAGCACTTTCAGGGATGAAGCTATTGCCAAGCTATCCATAGATATCAGCAAGGGGGAGAAGATTGTAAAAGAACAAGTTGAAAAACTTTCTGAACAAGCTGAAGCCTAGGTCAAACAACAGTCTACCCAATCTCAAGAGGCTATAAGTGATCTAGTAAAAGGATTGAAAGAATCCATTCTTTCCCAGCTCCAGTCAGTCAAATTCTATACCTATGACACTGCTGTCTGGCTGCATAATCAAAACTTTCCTGAGTTTCAACTGGACCCTACCATTATACCTCAGCATCTAAATCCTCTTGCAGAACAGCCTCCAGCAGATGTCTCAGCTCAAGCAACCCTTCAAGGAGGTGTGCCAGTTTTCTCACCTAGAGCTGAGGGTGATGTGACTGAGCCTCCCCTATCCTATACTGAAGCATGGCAAGATGATTTCCCTTCCAGTTCTCAAGGCCCTTCCAAGAAGAAAAGAAAATATGGTGACGGCGCTTCTGCCAGCCGTTCTGCACCAAGGAAAGAGCCAGCTTCTGAAGGTAGACCACCTGTTGTTCATGCTGAAGTGTGGAGTCCTACCTCTAAGTCCCTAATTCTTGATACTCTGAGGTTAGTGACTGATCTTGGGGAGAACAGAGATAATTACTACAGTTATTCAGAGTGGAAAGCCTACGAAGCATCTCAGATAAAGATCAGGCTGCATGACAGAAATTGGGGGCATAACAACCCAGCTGCTCCTCCTAGGCCCAGGACTTACTTTCCAAAACCTTTCAGCTACCTAGAAAGGCAAGACTTGAAAAGAGAAAGGATGCACAAGGATGCCCCATCTTGAGTTGAACTAAGAATGTGGAATTGGACTTTTGTTTCTGTGCTTAAAACATTTCTATATATATATATTTAATTCTGGTTATGGCTATTTCATTAACTAACCTGCTTTAACTTATGTTTTGTTTTTCAAGTATATGTGCATTGTTCTTTTTACTCTGTATAATTCACCTTAGTATAGAGGATGCTGACATCTACAAATAGGGGGAGATTGTTGGGATTTGTCTCCACAATACCTCAGATTTGTAGGAGGTCAGACCTTGAACTAAGATGAATTAAGGTGTATTTGATGCTGTGTTTAGGTTGTATGTGTGCAGGTTCTAATTGCCAAGTGTAGACCAATGCCAGTCTATAATGGGTCACCAAACACAGGACCATACAATGTAATCCCTCATTGTGTGATCCAAAGTGTTGGCCCATGTATAGCCTCTCAATTGGGATACACTTCCTATATGCACTTGGATTGATGGACAGAAGCATTGGAACTAATTTCCTCAGAAAAATTTCTAAGTCCAAAATACTCGAGTAACCCCTTTGTTATACTCGAGTATCAGACTTAATACTCGTGTATATATTTCCATACTCGAGTAGTTAATTAGACTTACTCGAGTAATCAGTTAGACTTACTCGAGTAGGCTCTGAATACTCGTGTATATACTTCTATACTCGAGTAGTTAGTCAGTCACTCGGGTAAGGTGTTTTCATACTCGAGTAAGTAACTTAATCACTCGAGTAAATCATATATCATACTCGAGTAGATCCTTTTCTTCTCTTTTCTGCAAGTTCAAGTATTGATACTCGAGTAATTGATTTTGATACTCGAGTAAATTATTCGATACTCGAGTAGTTGGTTTTAATACTCGAGTAAGCAGTTGATACTCGAGTAATTGATTTTGATACTCGAGTAAATTACTCTATACTCGAGTAGTTGATTTTAATACTCGAGTAGGTGAATGTTTCCTAGATTCATATGCTGATACTCGAGTATATCTTTGCTGATACTCGAGTATATCTTTTCTGATACTCGAGTATATCTCTTCTAATACTCGAGTAGTTCATTTCTCTATCAAGTAAATTTCTATTCTCATACTCGAGTATATGTCTCTTTGTCACTCGAGTATCTAAATTCCCATACTCGAGTATATCTTCTCTTACTCGAGTATAGCTGTTCCCTATTCCAGAATTCTTCTAAGTTCGAATTCGCTAAGTATTTTGAATCCGTCATTTCTGATTGGTCCACGTGTCATCCTTAATTAAGACTATGACCGTTGGAGTCCACCTATAAATAGGTCATTTCAGAATTGACTAAAAAACAAGATTACAGAGATATTCTTTTGAAGAAAAAGGAAATTCCGTGAACCCTAATTCTCACGCCGCCGCCATCGTTGTTCACGGAAGAAATTCTGGATCGTCGATCTCCGTCTTCAAGGACTATTTCTCCAGCGATCCAGACAAGAGTGAATCACTCGATCTCGCCGAGCCTCAAGGATTTCAGATCTATCTTCTCGATCGAGGTGGTTCTAGTTTTCAGATTTGTGGATCTTTCTCTCAAGTCATCTTCAACCTTTTCTGATCAAGTCAAAGCTCCTAAAGAAGAAGACTGTCAAAGATCCAGATCTGAAATTTGTTGTGTTGATTTTTATTCTCAAACCTAAATTTCATTGTAGGAGTTTTTCTCCGAGATTTGTAGGAAGATCTTTCTTCCGAGTTTTGTAGATCCAGTTGGATCGAGATTTGTAGGAACGTGGTTCCGAGGTGTAGGATTGTTTTCAATCCGAGATAGTGGAGTAGCCGAGTCTAGTGATTTGCTAGATCGGTGAGGAAAGTGGACGTACCCAAGGTTGGAGAACCACTATAAATCTCTTGTCTTCTGTGATTGCTTGATGTGCGCTGCGTTAAATTTTAATTCCGCTTTTGACACGCATTTCACCTATTCACCCCCCTCTAGGTGATTTAGGCTAACAACTTAGACCTCGCAAACGTGCAAGCAAAGAAGGAATCCGGTGGCAAGAAATTGGAGTTCAAAGCGCCGACTACGTCGAAGTCGGGTTATCGCAGGTTCTACAAGTAGGCTAGGACGTCGGGTCCAGCCCCTTCTTCAGGTGCCTCGGGGACGACTACCAACCAAACCCCGGGAGCTTGTTTTACTTGCGGAAAGACGAGGCACTTTGCCCGCGATTGCTGGAGAGGACGTCCAAAGTCCGAGAGAAAACACGGAGCCACTTATGAAGAAAAGGGGAAAGCGATGGAGTCAACCGCATCCCATTATGCTCCGACTCAACCTAGAGTCTATAACTTGGGCCAGCAAGAGGCGATCAAGCATGCCGACGTGGTGACAGGTACGGTTTAATTTATAGCAAGTTAGCTTTAAATACTGTTACCTAGTGTTTGTTAGCTTATACTGTTTGTGTAGGCTTTGTTCTTATTGGCGATAGTCCAGCACGAGCACTATTCGATACGGGAGCTTCACACTCCTTTGTGTCTGAAAGCTTTGTATCGCGCATCGTAGTCCCTTCTTCGATGGCGAAGGACAAATTTGATGTGCTGCTACCGAATTGTTGTTCGATGCGTGCGGAAAGAGTGTGCGCCGTAAAAGTTCTTATTGGAAACCAAGAGTTCGACATGCTTGCATCATTGCTGCCGCTAGTAGAGTTCAGAGTTATCTTTGTGATGGATTGGCTTTCGGAGCAGAAGGCTTATATTGATTGCAATAGTAAGGAGGTCAAGCTGGGTGTTGGACGGGAGACAATATTCACGGGACTGAAGGGGTTGAGCAGAACGTTGATGTCTTCTCTTCAGGTGGTAAAGGTAGTTCGTGCTGGCGCAGAGCTGTTCTTCTCAATAGTGGGGGCTGTAGAGCCAAAGTCCGCATTGGATTGTATCCCCGAGGTTTGTGAATACCCCGATGTGTTCCCGAATAGTCTTCCCGGAGCCCCACCGCAACGTGAGATCGACTTCACAATCGAGCTCGTTCCAAGTGCCAAACCTGTGTCACGTTCTCCTTATAGGTTGGCGCCTAAGGAGATGGCAGAACTGAAGGTTCAACTGGAAGAGTTGTTGGAGTAAGGGTATGTGCGTCCAAGCTCATCGCCTTGGAGCGCACCGGTCCTCTTTGTTAAGAAGAAGGACGGGAGTCTGTGGCTGTGAATCGACTATAGGGAGTTGAACAAGCTAACGGAGATGAATAAATACCCTATCCCAAATGATCTCTTCGATAAATTAGTCGGATAGTCGGTGTATTCGAAGTTTGATCTGATGTCTGGGTATTATCAGCTGAGGATAAGGGAGTGTGATATCCCGAAGATGGCGTTCAGCACAAGGTATGGGCATTTCGAGTTCACGGTCATGCCGTTTGGACTGACGAATGCGCCATCGGTGTTTATGGATTTGATGAACCGAACATTCCGAGATTTTTTGGACCGCTTTGTGATCGTCTTTACTGACGACATACTAGTGTACTCGCAGTGCGAGGAAGACCACTTCAAGCACTTGCATCTGGTGTTGGAGACACTGAGGAGGAACGAGCTCTATGCAAAATTCTCCAAATGCGAGTTCTGGCTACCCTCAGTAGCATTCCATTGTCACATTATCAGTGGGGAAGGTTTAGCGGTGGATCTGGCGAAGATTGTTGCAATACGGGAGTGGCATGTGTTGTCTTCGGTAGCGGAAGTCCGCAGTTTTCTTGGGCTTGCCCGCTATTACAAGCGCTTCGTGGAGAACTTCTCGCGTATAGCGTTACCTCTCACGAAGTTGATAAGGAAGAATCAGAAGTTCTTGTGGATGCAGGAGTGCGTGCAAGCGTTTGAGGAGCTGAAGGGACGGTTGACCATGGCGTCGGTGTTAAGTTCGCCGAGTGGGACCGAGGGTTTCGAAATTTATAGTGATGCCTCAGGTAGTGGTTTGGGCTGCGTGTTGCTGCAGCATGGGAGCGTAATAGCGTTTGGATCGCGTCAGCTGAAAGTGCACGAAAGGAATTATCCGGTCCACGACTTGGACTTGGCGGCCGTGATATTTGCGCTTAAGCTGTGGAGACACTACTTGTACGGCATAAAGGTCGATATCTATACCGACCACAAGAGCCTGAAGTACCTGTTGGATCAGAAGGAACTCAAAATAAGGCAGCGTAGATGGATGGAGTTCCTGGGGGACTACACATTCAAGATTCATTATGTACCCGGGAAGGGCAATGTGGTTTCAGATGCGTTGAGTCGCAGGGCTCCCACCCAAGAAAACTGGTTGTCGGTTCATGATGAGAGGCTAGTATAGGAGTTGGAGGCATTGGAGATCTGTTGCGTGGACAAGCAGACAAGCGCCAAGGCTTTGTTAAACTGGACGGAAGTTCAGTATGACCTGGCTGATCGTGTTCAGCAGGCAATGGAGTTGGATGGCACCATGAAAGAGCTTATGGAGGCGGCGTTGGATGGGTAAAATTCCCAATTTTCTGTTGAGGATGGGTTGTTAAGGAAGGATCATCGGTTGTGCGTCCCAAGCGGGGGTAACCTACGGGCAAAGTTGATGTACGAGGCTCATCATACTAAGTACTCAATCCACCCAGGGAGAACAAAGATGTATCGGGACCTCAAGAAGTTGTTTTGGTGGCCGGGGCTCAAGAAAGACGTAGCGTTGTTTGTGGCTAAGTGCCAAACGTGCGCCTTGGTAAAGGCGGAGTTCCAAAAGCCGGGAGGATTCTTGAAATCCTTTCCTATACCGGAATGGAAGTTCGACGATATATCGATGGACTTTGTGCATGGCTTGCCAAGGTCACAGAAGAGGAACGATGCCATCTGAGTGATCGTAGACTGGTTAACAAAAGTGTCGCATTTTATTCCGCATAGAAGGATGACTCAGTGGAGAGGCTGGAGAAACTATATGTGGATAATATAGTCAGACTGCACGGTGTGCCCCGCAGCATTGTGAGTGATCGTGATGGGCGTTTTATGTCTAACGATTGGAGGTTGGTGCAAACGATGTTGGGGACTAAATTGAAGTTCATCACAGCCTTTCATCCGCAAACGGATGGGCAAACCGAGAGAGTCAACAGAACGTTGGAAGACATGCTCCGTATGTGTGTTCTAGAATTCGGGAAGCATTGGGAAGACCACCTGTATTTGGTGGAGTTTGAGTACAACAATAGCTACCAGGCGAGTATTCAGATGGTGCCCTTCGAGGCCCTATATGGTAGGAAGTGTCGCACGCCGTTATCGTGGCTTGAAACGGGTGAGGCAATGTTCTACAAGAAGCAGGAGGTGGAGCGTGATACTTCTTTGGTGCGGATCATTCGAGAGCGTTTGTTGATCGCTCAGGACAGACAAGCTAAGTACTACAATGCCAAACACCAAGAAGGTGGAGTTCGGGGTCGGCGATTGGGTGTACTTGAAGATAAATCCATTCAAGTGTGTTTCGCGGGTGAGACGCTTGAAGAAGCTGAGCCCAAGATACCTTTGACCCTTTGAGATTCTGGAGCGGGTTGGCGAAGCGGCTTATCGTTTGAAGCTATCGATGGAGTTGAGTGGACTACACGATGTGTTCCACATCTCTGTATTGTGGAAGGCGGTGCAAGAGCCTTCGCAGGTGATCGCAGTTGATCAAGTGCCGGTGGACGAAGGGTTGACGA
Source organism: Platanthera zijinensis (assembly GCA_039513925.1). Taxonomy (NCBI): domain Eukaryota; kingdom Viridiplantae; phylum Streptophyta; class Magnoliopsida; order Asparagales; family Orchidaceae; genus Platanthera; species Platanthera zijinensis. The sequence goes on along the minus strand of CM077082.1, from coordinate 168,183,629 downwards.
CTAAGGTCAATCCCGTTCGTATTGTAGACTTTTAAACTAAGCGACTCCATAACAAGGAGATCCGGATGGTCAAGGTCCGGTAGGACAATTGTGGTCGGGAGGAGCTCTCTTGGGAGAGAGAGCAAACTATGCTGGAGGAGTACCCGGAGTTATTCCGCTCAGATACTGCTTAAAGTTTTCCGTTTTCTTTCCTTTAGATTTTTCGTGGGCGAAATTCTTTTAAGAGGGGGAGAGTTGTAACACCCCGAAACTCAAAAGAAGGACGGGTGACGTTTTAAGCCAAGTCTGGGGCTTGGAGCATGTGTCACAGGCATTTCACGGGCATGACACGGGCGTGTCACGGGCGTGTTCGGCCACGGGTCATGTGGTCGACGTTTTGATGATCGACGATCGTCGAGTTGAGGCACACGGCCTGGGACACGGGCGTGTCCCAGGGCTTGTCACGCTAGGGAGTTTCCTGAGTCATGTACACGGGCCATGACACGGGCACAGACACGGGAGTGTCACTTATGACACGGGCGTGTCGGGTGCCGTGTCGCAGGTCGTGTCCTTCTCGGGAAAAGAGTGTTGGTAGTTGCACACGGGGTGTGACGCGGGTCATGACATGGTCGTGTCGTATGCGATACGGGCGTGTTAGAGGCCGTGTCGAATGCCATGTGCTGGTTATCGCGTCGGTCGAGACAGCGAATGGGCGACACGGCCCTAGACACGGGCGTGTCGCAGGCCGTGTTCGGCCTAGATGTTGTATTTTTGGCCCCGATCGTGGCCGTTCATTTTCTCTTGATGGGATCTGACGGTGGGGAGTTGGTGCTGGCAGTTTAAACCCGGAAATAGGGTTTAGAAGCCCTCATTTCACTTGGGTTCATCTCTCTCTAAGTTCTAGAGAGAAGGGAGAGCAAGGAGGAGGAAGAAGGCCAAGATCCGGTCACCGGCGGAGCTTCGGAGCTCCAAATCACGAGCCGTCTTCGGATCCGTGGAGGTAAGGAGATTGCGGTGCTTTTCATCTGCGTGGATTTCCATGGCGCCGAGGAAAAAAGCAAGGGTAATGATTCTCATCCTAGGGCATGTGAAGCCCTCTTTTCCTTTGAATAGAAAGCCCTCTCTCGCGAGTGAGCGAAGAGTTGAGGCGTTCCTTGGGGTAGATATGTAAAGTCCCCCTTGTGTAGAGTCCGTATGCGTAAACGGGCATTGGCATTATGTGTGAAGCCTATCTGGACAAGTTGGTCTGGATCGGTGATGTTGCATTGCATTTGAACCAGGGAAGAATCCGGGTGTTTGGGCATTTTCGGGTTTTCTACGTGGTAGATTGCAACAGGGAGCCTTAGTGATTAACTTCAAGGTGCACCCGGAAAACTGGGCAAAGGCGTGCTTTGCCAACATGGTGGCCGGGGAGCCAACGTGAACATAACCGGGTTATGTGATTATTGTGGTGGAAACGAGACTCGGTGAGTCTTGACCTGCGCATATGGCTTAAATTGTCGTTGCGGTGTGAGCACCGGTCAGGAGGAACCGTACCCGATCTATGTCGTTCGGTGGAACCGTTGGCATGGATGAGGGTCTTCGGCGGTCTATGACTTAAATTGTCGTGACCAAGGCCAGGAAGGCAAAATGCTCATATGGTTGGCTGTCCAAGGGGAGGTGGTGGAACGGGAACATCTATGGCTTGAATTGACGTGACGCTGGCCAGTCTGTCGTGAATGTACCCTGAGTGCATTGGGCGTGTGTCCATGCGAGCCTGCGCCTGTGATGAAGTGTGTTTACACTACTTTGATGCTTATACAAATAAAGTGCAGGGAACGAGCATCGCCGCCCCGATTTTGGGGGCGGGATCTTTATAATTTGGTCAGCTTAGCTGACTGTTATTTTGTTTACCATCGGGTGGTGGATTGTGGCTTGCAGGTGCTGCGGAGCCGAGCGGGAAATAGCGGGCTAAAGCCCATGATGCTGTACCGACCCTCGAAGGCCTAACTTTTTTATGTTTTCCATTTATCTCATGTATGGCCGGCCTGCGTGCCGAGGTTTGAAAGACATGTTTTATTAAGCAAACATTGTAAGGCCTTAAGGCCAGTTGTTATTTTGTGTATTCAACATTCCTTTGTTTTGGTTCAGTGGACATTCATGTTAGCAAGGTTCTTAACTGTGCAACTTAATAATTGCTTCCGCTAGGTGTTGTGTAGGACGTTGTGATTGGTTGAATGGTTTCAACGCGTAACTAACCGGTCTGTCCGTAGTATATGGCGTCGGGCCCCAGCCGGACCTACTGTTATATGCCATGTGATGGATAGGGGTGTTACAAGTGCATCGTTGTTTAAAACTCTTCGAGGAGCATCCAAGTTTAATTGGACGAAAGGGTGCTCCCAAGCCATTGAATAATTATAGAAACAATTGACTTCAACAGCTTTACTACAGAGCCCCCGATTAGGGGAGATGTTGTTCTTATACTTAGGAGTTGGCCATGAGGCGGTCAACTCTCTTATCGTTGGAGAAGAAAACAGGAAGAAGTTCCCAGTTTACAAGGTCAGCCATATTCTCAAAGATTCAGAAATGAGATATCCAATCCTGGAGAAGTTGTCCTGGGCATTGATTATGGTTTCTGGTAGACTCAATCCTTACTTCCAGGCACACTCAGTTGAAGTAGTCATTGATCAGCCTTTGAAAAGTGTGCTGGAGAGACCAGAACATTCAACCAGGTTGGCTAAATGGGTAATTGAATTAAGTGAGTTTGAAATTTCTTATGTTCCAAGGACAGCTATCAAATCTCAGGTACATGTCGATTTCCTAATTGATACTACAGAGTCCAGTTCTGATCAAGCAGAAAGGTCTCCTTTGGCTTGGACCATCTATGTTGATGGTATCACAGGCAGAAATTTTCTAGAGCAAGAGTGGTTCTGATCAATCCAAATGGAATCAAACATGAGCAGACAATCAAGTTCTATTTTCCAGTTACAAATAACCATGCAGAGTATGAATCCTAGTTAGCAAGCTTTAGGCTTGCAAGAGAGCTCGGAATTGACCATGTGCACATAAAGACTGATTCTTTGGTAGTGGCGTCATAAGTTCTCGGTAACTTTGAGACCAGGGAGCCTGTGTTGAAGAAGTATCTTACTCGTATAAAAGTTGAAGTTGGTAGATTCAAAAGTTTCACTATTGAACACATCCCAAGATTAGAAAATGAGGAGGTAGATGTGCTTGCCAAGTATGGACTTCCATTAGGAGGAACAACTTCTTAACTCTTCCATCTGATAGTGGATGAAGAAGAGTTGATGCAAATTGACCAGCGTCCCTCTTGGATTGATCCTCTCATTCTTTACTTGTCAACTGGAAACTTTCATCAGTAAATCAATGATAAGAAAAGATTCAAGATAAAATCAGCCTACTATTACCTGGTGTCTGGTATTCTATACAGAAAAACCTTCTTGTCTGCAATAGCAAGATGTGTTTCAGAAGGTGAAATTCCTACTATTCTTCGCGAAGTGAATTCTAGTGAGTGTGGAAGTAACTCAGAAGCAAGAACCTTAGAAAGAAGGATCTTACGGTAGGTTATTTCTGGCCTACTATGAAGAAAGATTCTGAGGCTTATACAAGAAAATGTGTTCAGTGCCAGAAGTTCACTCCACTTCAACATCAAGCTGCTCAGTCACTCAGACCAATCGCAACTCCTTGGCCCTTTGTAGTTTGGGGAATGGATCTCATTGGTCCTTTTACCATGGCAAGCGGACAACGACGCTTTATCATAGTGATGATTGATTACTTCAGCAAATAGATCGAGGCTAAGGCATTGGCAAAAACAACGACTCAAGTCATGAAGAATTTCATTTGGGGCGAGATAGTCTTCCGGCATGGTATCCCAATGGCAATAATCACTAACAACGGACCACAGTTCAACAATGCTGAGATGGTTGATTTTTGCAAGCAGATCGGAATAGAGATGCGCTTTGCGTCCGTCCATCATCCTAGAAGTAATGGTCATGTTCAAGCAGCTAATAAGCAGATCCTCAGCTTGCTCAAAAAGAAAGTGTAGAATCTTAAGGGCAGTTGGGCTGACCAACTTCCTTCAGTTCTCTGGACCCTGAGAATAATGCCTTCATCTGCAACAGGAGAAACTCCATTCAAGCTTTCTCATGGTTCGGAATCTCTTGTTCCAGTTGAGTTTGAAGTCCCGTCACCAAGAGTTCTGCTTGCAAGACAAGGCGTTGAGGAATGGCTTGAGCTGAATAATTAAGAGGTGAAGTTCAGCTTGGAACATATTGAAGAAATCAGAGATAAGGCAGCAATAAGGCAATAAGAAATCAAGAGGAGAATGGCCCGCAACTTTGATAAGAATGTGAGGATCAAACACTTTCAAGTGGGAGATCTGGTTCTTAAAAAGGTTGGTATTGCTGCAAGAGCCGGCTCTGTTGGGAAACTTAATCCGAATTGGGATGGGCCATTCATTGTCAAAGAAGTGCTCAAGAATGGGGCTTATCGCTTGCAAATGTATGAAGGAGAAGATGTGCCACATACATGGAGTGGGGATTGTTGGGGCGGGAAATGCGCCTTCTAGTTAACGGATTGCTCGGTCTCACAAGCTAGATGAATAAGGGGGTTGCGGGGAATAGAGGAGAAGGTTTGGCGAAGCAAGGGAGGAGTTTGATCGGGAACTGTCGATCAGATAGTTACTTTGGCGGTTAGCTCTGATGGTTAGACCGAGAGAAGAAAAGAGAAGAGGGGGCTGCTAGCAGCGGCAACAACAGACTTCGCCCACCGCAGCTTGAATGCCACTCTTGCGGCGGGCTTTCCTTTGATTATAATCGAAATTACAGCTCGGGGTTACACCTTGAGATCGAAAACAGAAGAAAAGGTACAAGAGGGAAGCTGGCGGCTAGGGAGAGAAGAATGCCAGGAGGCCGCGCGGTTTGACCAATGAAGGTTGGCAGACCGCGCGGTCAACGATCGGGCAGCTCGCTAGAATAAGCCGAGCGGACTGCTCGATCAAGCAGAAGGCAGGCAGGTAGCGCGGACTGAGGATCCGAGTCCGCAGGAGCTAATGACGGGTCCTTGACCTCTCTCCCTTCTGTCCTCCCGAATGAGAGGTCTGGGGGCCTATTTATAGGCTCGGGGAGGTGACGGTCTTGGTCACGTCCCCACTGGTGAGGCGGTAAGCTATGCGAGTAAAAACATTGAGTCCGCAGAGTCCGCACCGGGCCGCGCGGTCTGGGACTGCCTGGAGTCGGAGATAGTTGCCGCTGGTCGTTCGAGTACGAATGATGAGTCCGCTGGTCCGCGCCAGGCCGCGCGGTCTGGGACTGCCTGGCTGTTGGGGGAGTGCTAAGCGAGTCTGCCTAGCCTGCTGCGGTTGAGGATGAACAGGTCGCCTCCTGCTGAAGGCTAGTCGCACTTGTTGACGGGCTGATGACCTGGCAGACTTAACACCGAATCCGCCACCTTTTGAGCTTGTTGCTACCGAGCGGTCTAGGCGGATAGGAATGCGAGTCTGCGTTGGGCAATTTGCACATGAAGAAGAATAAAACACCACACGGTTAACCGGTGTAACCGCGCTGCCTACAGGAGCGGACTGAGGAAGCAGTCGGCAGACCCTGCAGAGCAAGCGGCTGCTGCGCGAGCTGGGAGGTCTTGCTAGAGAGACCCTCCTAGCCGCGCGGACTGAGCGGCCTGAGAGATCAGTCCGCGCGGCCTTTACACGAAAAGGCCGGCAGGCCGCGACCTACCGGAGTAGGCCGCAACTTACAAGATGTCTACCTTGGGAGGGATCACTGATTTCTGGGGGAACATGATCCCCGCACTTTTTTAAGTTCAGAGAAGAACTTCAAAAAAGTTGGAGACCCACGAAAATCGTGATCCTTCCCTAGAGAAAAGGAAGGGGCAAGGAGAGATGGAACCTGATGCCACTCTATAGAGAAAAATTACTAATGCCTAGCTTCTTCCTGCGAAGGAAAGAGTTGTCATAGGTGGAAATAGGTACATCTTATACGTACCTGGGTCGCTTTGGCAGAACGAAGAAGACATGAATGTCTCCTAATTGGCTCTGCAAAACATTGATGAGAGGAGAAACAAAGAATAATGGTAACTTGCAAGTACCTGAAGGAGGATTGCAAGCACCTGCTAACTTCTACAAAAAGAAGAGTGAGTGGTAGATACGAAATAAGACTGAGTTGTAAGTACCTGGAATGAACTTGCTAATATCTACTAATCTCTGCAAAGGAAGAGTAAGCCGCAGATATGATAGAAAGGTAAGGTGCAAGTACCTGAAGGGAACTTGCTAATATCTGCTAATCTCTGCAAAAGAAGAGTAAGCAATAGATATGATAGAAAGGTAAGGTGCAAGTACCTGAAGGGAACTTGCTAATATCTGCTAATCTCTGCAAAGGAAGAGTAAGCCGCATATATGATAGAAAGGTAAGGTGCAAGTACCTGAAGGGAACTTGCTAATATCTGCTAATCTCTGCAAAAGAAGAGTAAGCAACAGATATGATAGAAAGGTAAGGTGCAAGTACCTAAAGGGAACTTGCTAATATCTGCTAATCTCTGCAAAAGAAGAGTAAGAAGCAGATATGATAGAAAGGTATGGTGCAAGTACCTGAAGGGAACTTGCTAATATTTGCTAATCTCTGCAAAAGATGAGTAAGCGGCAGATATGATAGAAAGGTAAGGTGCAAGTACCTGAAGGGAACTTGCTAATATCTGCTAATCTCTGCAAAAGAAGAGTAGGGAGCAGATATGATAGAAAGGTAAGGTGCAAGTACCTGAAGGGAACTTGCTAATATCTGCTAATCTCTGCAAAAGAAGAGTAAGCAACAGATATGATAGAAAGGTAAGGTGCAAGTACCTGAAGGGAACTTGCTAATATCTGCTAATCTCTGCAAAAGAAGAGTAGGGAGCAGATATGATAGAAAGGTAAGGTGCAAGTACCTGAAGGGAACTTGCTAATATCTGCTAATCTCTGCAAAAGAAGAGTAAGCAATAGATATGATAGAAAGGTAAGGTGCAAGTACCTGAAGGGAACTTGCTAATATCTGCTAATCTCTGCAAAAGAAGTGTAAGCAACAGATATGATGGAAAACTAAATCGCAAGTACCTGGAGGGAACCTGCGAATGTCTGCTAATCTCTGCAAAAGAAGAGTTAGCAAACTGATGTGATGAAAAACTTAATCGCAAGTACCTGAAGGGAACTTGCGAATGTTGATTGTTGATAGGATAAGACATGATAGAAGAGATATCCGGCCAACTTTGCTATTAACTGAATAGAGATCGGAACGTGATAATGATTATCTCGCGTGATCAGATATAATGTCGACGTGAAATCCAGATCAGTAAGATTGAAACCATCTCAACTTAAAAATCGTAATTACATGGCTCGTCAGTTAAAGTGAACCAGATACTATGATCAACGATTTGTGTCAGAAATATCTGATAAGAATAGTAGAGAATTTGTAGATCACCATCCGATAGCGCTTCATGTAAGCAATGTATATAAGATGATCATAAGCTAAAAGATATAGGGGGTCTCTTGGATAAGTTGGACTTAACCTGTTAACCTGTATGAAGACAAAAGTACAAAGGAGGGCTATACCCCGAGGATGAGCTAAAAAAGGTTGAATGCTGCCACAGGAGAGCACCCGTGGGCCTTATGCATCACTTGCCAAAAGGTCATCCTGGGCATAGTCATACCTAAAGCGGGCTGGCCGCATTCCCTTGACAGAGCACAAAAGGGAAACATGCGCAAAAAAAAAACCTAAGAAGGAAGCGACAGATACACTACTCTCTTGCCCCGGGTTACAAACATTGTTGATCCATTCTACCAGGTGCGCCAAATGGTCTACAGCATTGCTCGTCTTTGAAGGGATCAACAAAGTTGTGGGTCCCGCGAAAGCACGGATTGAGAGTACCAACGAGTGTTCGTCCGTTACAGTTGTGAGATGATCGAAGAGACAAGGCTACACTTGATCGCCATTGCTTGTCACGCAAAGATCATCGTAACTGTAACGTATCCTTAGCGAAGCATAGCAGAGCTAACACATAGGTCCTCCCTGGAAACGCGCTCTATGTTAGATGCCGACTAGGATCCGAAGTCCCGTCACCCTCTGCACGAGAGTTGAGTGGCCCCCACTACACATATGAGAAACTCCTCATCATACATGGTCATTGTGGTTTTACGCCAGAGGACAATCTCGAGGGAGTACTGAGCAAGACTCGACGATATCTCTGTGGTTCAGTGATCTCTTTGGCAAAGAGAAAAATATAGAAGAGAAGTATCACAAAAAGGGAACTGTGTCAGTATGAGATCTCTGACGTAAGCTTTATTGAATGAAAATGAAAGAGCACTTAGAATTGTTTTTAGAGAAAGGACGAATGTTTGAAGAGCATAAAGGAAGATATAACCGGCCCAGATTGTGAGGGGTTTTGAGGAGCTGCGATGCCCTCTTTGCTTTAGAATAACCTTCCAAGGGAACCCTCGTCAATGACATCGGAGGTCTCGCCCATGAGATGGTCACGATACGTATTGATTTGATTCACTCCGCTTGAGCTGCAAGGAAACTCCACTATTTCTTTGCCTTTTGAGGTTGACGGATCCGAGTGGCCATCTTTCGGGAACAGATCGCGCATCTTACCCTGCTTCAACAATCTCTGCACAAGTTGACGAAGCGCTCGACAGCTTTCAGTTAGATTTCCGCTTTCTTTGTGAAATTCACAAAATGGGTCTGAATCTTTTGGTTTTTGATTTGTCGGCTGGTAAGGCCTTTTGGAATTTGCTCTATCTTTCATAATTTGGCAGACTTCTAGCATGGCCTCATCGAGTCCAGAATATGATAAGTCGTCATCTGGTGACTGATGTACCGAAGCTATTTGCAGAGATGGGGCTGGTGGTAGCAGCCGTTCTTGAGCACGATCCTGCCCCGGGAAGAGGTGTTGATGATGATGCTGGAATCTTTTTGCTTTCCGAGAGTGGGATGAAAAATCTCTCCGAGGAGATCTCGGGGGTTGCTTGCAAGGTTGATTTCTCTCTGTTACGAGCCTGGAGACAAAGTTGGGGTTGCTCTTCTCACTGCGGATGTACGAGTTGGCTAAACTAATCAGCTCTTGATAAGTCCTTGGTGCTCGAACGTTAGCCTCGAACTTGAGTGGTCCTTCACGTAGGCCGTGGATAAGAGCCACTCGATATAATTCTTGATCGACAATCTCAATGTCCAATATTTCCTTCTGAAAACGATCCACAAAGTGGGACCAAGTCTCATTCTCTCGCTGTCTGATCTCAAAGAGGGCCTCTGGACCACCCTTCCTCCTTGTAGAGGTAGAAAATCTGAGAAGAAACTCTCTCCGCAAATCAGCGAAGGAAGAGATGGACTGAGCACAAAGTCCATAGAACCAATCCCTCACATGACCGTCGAAGGTCGTTACAAGGAGTTTGCATTTGGTAGCATCTGAGAGGGTCTTGAGAGCTACGGCTGATTCAAAGGCTTGAAGATGTTTGACTGGATCAGTCTCCCCAGTATAAGTGGGCAATCGTGGCTCTCTGAAGTTAACTGGAGTCGGTTCATGCTGAACATTCTCTGTAAATGGTGACTGCTCTTCTTGTTCTCCTGAAACATAAGGAAAAAAGGGAGCATAAGTTGCAGCTGCACAAGGAGCTGGAGGATGGAAAGGAAAAGTTGCTGCGGGAGGAGCAATGGCAGGAGCTGAAGAGTAGGGATGACTTCCCTGAAAATTCAGGAATCTTGCAGGACTTCCTCGAGCAGCTTCTTGGAAAAAATTCTGACGAGCTGCGAATTCGTCATTTTGAGATCGCAAAGGGGCTGCAGGCCCTTGCGGAAAGGTTGGAGTGTAAGGAGGATAAATCGGCGGATTGGCCGGTGGGTAAACTTGAGGAATCTCGAATGCTGGCGCTGGATTGATGGGAGGAGCTGGTGCTACTGAAGATTGTGCTTCCAATCGCTGAGCGATAGCATCTAGAGTACAAGTGATCGCTCGAAACTATTGTGCAGTTTCTTTGCGAGAGAGCTCCAAGGCTTCCCAAAGGGAATCCTCAATATAACTTGGAGCAGGGCTCTCAGCTGGCTGACGGTCTGACATGAGTAACCGTTGATTTCGCTATCTGATCGAGATCTGAAGGTCGCGTGTTAACTGTTGGGGCGGGAAATGCGCCTTCTAGTTAACGGATTGTTCGGTCTCACAAGCTAGATGAATAAGGGGGTTGCGGGGAATAGAGGAGAAGTTTTGGCGAAGCAAGGGAGGAGTTTGATCGGGAACTGTCGATCAGACAGTTACTTTGGCGGTTAGCTCTGATGGTTAGACCGAGAGAAGAAAAGAGAAGAGGGGGCCGCTAGCAGCGACAACAACAGACTTCTCCCACCGCGGCTTGAATGCCACTCTTGCGGCGGGCTTTCCTTTGATCATAATCGAAATTACAGCTCGAGGTTACACCTTGAGATCGAAAACAGAAGAAAAGGTACAAGAGGGAAGCTGGCGGCTAGGGAGAGAAGAATGCCAGGAGGCCGCGCGGTTTGACCAATGAAGGTCGGCAGACCGTGCGGTCAACGATCGGGCAGCTCGCTAGAATAAGCCGAGCGGACTGCTCGATCAAGCAGAAGGCAGGCAGGTCGCGCGGACTGAGGATCCGAGTTCGCAGGAGCTAATGACGGGTCCTTGACCTCTCTCCCTTCTGTCCTCCCGAATGAGAGGTCTGGGGGCCTAGTTATAGGCTCGGGGAGGTGACGGTCTTGGTAACGTCCCCACTGGTGAGGCGGTAAGCTATGCGAGTAAAAACATTGAGTCCGCAGAGTCTGCACCGGCCCGCGCGGTCTGGGACTGCCTGGAGTCGGAGATGGTTGCCGCTGGTCGTTCGAGTACGAATGATGAGTCCGCTGGTCCGCGCCGGGCCGCGCGGTTTGGGACTGCCTGGCTGTTGGGGGAGTGCTAAGCGAGTCTGCCTAGCCCGCTGCGGTTGAGGATGAACAGGTCGCCTCCTGCTGAAGGCTAGTGGCACTTGGTGACGGGCTGATGACCTGGCGGACTTAACACCGAATCCGCCACCTTTTGAGCTTGTTGCTACCGAGCGGTCTAGGCGGATAGGAATGCGAGTCTGCGTTGTGCAATTTGCACCTGAAGAAGAATAAAACACCACACGGTTAACCGGTGTAATCGCGCTGCCTACAGGAGCGGACTGAGGAAGCAGTCGGCAGACCCTGCAGAGCAAGCGGCTGCTGCGCGACCTGGGAGGTCTTGCTAGAGAGACCCTCCTAGCCGCGCGGACTGAGCGGCCTGAGAGACCAGTCCGCGCGGCCTTTAGAAGAAAAGGCCGGCAGGCCGCGACCTACCGGAGCAGGCCGCAACTTACAAGCTGTATACCTTGGGAGGGATCACCGATTTCTAGGGGAACAGGGATGATCTAAAGTGGTTCTATTCCTGAACCTCCTCCTCTTTTTTACTTCCTATGTAAACTTTTTAGAGATTGCCATTGATAAAAAGCTCCTTGATAACACTTCTTCAACTGTCTTTTTGTCTCTTAAATTTTAACAGTTAATGCATTGAGCAAGAGCGACTTCAAACGGTTCTATCCCTGAACCTTCTTTTTTCTCTCTTATGCAAGTTTCACAAAAGTTTGTATTGATCAAAGTCTTCAAACTAACAGTTTTTTAAGTGCTTTCTTTCTTTTGTTTCCTGAACAACTCCAACAGTTACCTGATACCAGGAGACATCGCTGAGTTCAGCTGAAACCTCCCTTAGAACCGTTATCATTAGCGTAACACCATGAAGACCACGTGTTGCGGGGAGATTTTGCATCATGTAGTGGGAGCTTGTCGGTTCTAGTGATGCAGGATACTTGTTTTCTGATCACGGCTAGTACATGACCCCACCTCTACATTATGGAGGGACAGGGTGGAGGTTAGCTCTACCATTCCCTTTAAGGAATATCGTTACAAATTTGATGATCGTGTGTGTAAAGCAATGCTATACGCACCTGCCTGTGGATCATCTTAGTTTGTGACCCTCGAACACTCCTTTGTATCCTCAAGCACTGCCTGCAAGAGACCCACAACCTTGTTGATCTCATGGGAAAGCAATGTCGCTCCTGCCACACCTGCCCAGAAGATCAATTTGGACTGTACTCCAGGAAAGAGGGCAGTGAATCGTTTTATTAAGTGTGCAGATCTTGAGATCCAGTGTGCAAAGCAATGCCGCTTCGGCTGCACCTGCCCACTTGGTCACAAGTCTGCAGCTCATTCTTCATAGGAATTTGATTATGGGCGGACTCTGGTTTTCTAGTCTGCCCAGTCCGCCGGTTTTCCTTTGGTTGATCTTAATAGTTTGTGGCCCCGTGTATAAAGCAATGCCGCTCTGGCCGCACCTGACAACTTAGTCACAAGCAATACATCATTTTTATTTGATTATGGGCGGACTCTGGTTTTCTAGTCCGCCCAGTCCGCCTGTTTTCCTTGGGTTGATCTTAATAGTTTGTGGCCCGGTGTGGAAAGCAATGCTGCTCTGGCCGCACTTGCCCACTTGGTCACAAGCAATAGATTATTTCTATTTGATTATGGGTGGACTCTGGTTTTCTAGTCTGCCCAATCCGCCGATTTTCCTTGGGTTGATCTTAATAGTTTGTGGCCCGGTGTGGAAAGTAATACCGCTCCAGCCGCACCTGCCCACGTTGTCACAAGCAATAGATCATTTCTATTTTATTATGAGCGGACTTTGGTTTTCTAATCGGCCCAGTCTGCTGGATTCATTTGGGTTGACCTTATAATTTTCGTGTCCCGGGGAGAACAGCAATGCCGCTCCGGTCGCACCTGCCCGCTTGGTCGTGAACTATGGGTCATTTCTATTTGCAGTTAAGATCAAACTGTGATTTAGTATCCGCCCAGTCCGCATACTTGGTCAGGTTTATCTTTACTTTCAATTCGCAGTCTAACAACCATTCTAAGACCGCAACTTTTATTATCAAAGCTCTCTTAAGCTTGCAAAGGTTTATTCAATTTTGGCAAAGGAAATGGCGGACTACAATTGGAACTCATCAGAGTCCGCTTAATGGTTTATTATTTTGGCAAGCAATTGGATAACATTAATCTTATTCATATTGCGGCGAGCTGTAGTTAAACTATTTGATAAGGCTTCTTAATTGACGAGTTGAAAAGTTATATGGTGCCGATATTATCTACATTGCGCGGACTAATATATGGAGTTCGCCCTTTAACTATAAATTGCATTTAAACAAGAAAAAACAGAGCATTGTAGAAGACACATGTTGATCCCAAAATATCCTTTTTGTATTTCATAAATCAAGTTACAACTTTCAATTGCTTAGCGGACTCCAATCTTGAGTCTGCCGCCTTTACAAACTTAATAACAAAAATACATTATGTATCACTCCTCTTCTGTTTTTTCTCTACAAGTTCGTAAGATTTTAGACCATCAATAGTGATTTCAGGGGAGTAGCCCTCCGAGCCGCTTCCGCTGCTGCTATCTGAGTTATTGTTGACTGCGGACTCGCTGGGCGAGCTCTCATAAGCGGAGCCAGAAGTGGACGCGTCGGACTCGGCGGACTGATCTCTACCATGCTGGCTTGAACCTGCGTCACCCACAACGATCTCGGCTTCACCACCACCTCCTCCTTCTTCTTCTTCTTCCACTTCTTTTTCTTCCTCCTCAACAATCACATTCTCTCCTTTTGCAGTCTGCCCCATGGCTGCGACCTGCTCCTTAAACTCAGGGAAGAGCTGCATAAAAGTGACACCGTCCACTCCTTCATTTGAGAAGCCGCCACGAATAAATCGCTTAATATCGATCTCAACGGTTTCTTTCACAAAAGGGAGCATGTCAGCCTGGAAGTTGTCATTCTCCAAGTCATATGCGACCTGCAAAAGACCAAAAAAATTAAACAAAAGTCAGTTTGCCGCGGACCTCAAATAGAGAGCGCTGCAGAAAATCAAACTTACCGCCAGCACTTCTTTCTGCATAGTGTCTCACTTCCCTAGCCTCTTGTTTCTTTATTTGACCAACTTCATCTCTTCCTGAAGTTTCTCATTTTGTCTGAACAGATCTCTTGTCAGGGAGCAGACAAAGTGGTTTGTCACGGCGCTGTTTGCGCTTGCCTGGGCGGCCAGTAGAGGGAGGTCAGCAGGGGAAACCCACTTCAGGTTGCCCAGGTTGCGCTTCCCGTATAGCGTGGAGATCGCAACATGCGCATGACGGGTGATCTTCGGACTTTTCCATGAAGGCAGCGCGGTTGATAGGCGGACATGTTTGTTCTTGCTATGCCAGTGGATCATTGGTTTCCCCCTCAGATTCTTCTGGCAGTCACCAAAACCTTGCATCGCAAAGCTTTCAGATGAGGAGCAGTCTGCCACGAGATCCCCCTCCTATTTCCTTTTCCATGCGATTTCTTATTTTCTTTCCCTCTGTATAGGGGTGAGTCCGCTTGGCATTTGCGGCAGGTTTGCGGGCACAGCCAAGGTCGTTACAAGAAAAAAGGAGTGTTAGCACAACAGGTCGTGGCAGATACAAAAATTAGTCCGCTGAAGCTTACTTTCTTCGCGGTTCACGCCATCCAAGCCCTCCAGCAGCGGGATGTAATGCTCGATGTCCAGCCTTGCTCCTGCGAGAAAATCAATAATGGTGAGCCCCACTACATCAAGCTAGACACTCCTAAAGGTTGTGTCCGCGCGCTCCTGCAGAGAGGTTTGTACGAACCGAAGGTCGCCCTCAAAGATCAGGAACTCGGAGGCCAGTTATGGATCTTGTTAGGCAGACCCATGACCTTCATTCGTCTGCAATAGAAATAAATCACCCCTTTATATGGGCGGCCTCCAGAAGGTGTTATTGAGCGAGCTGAGAAGATTTTTCAGAAAATATTAAGAGAGAATGTGATCTTCTCAGACCGCAAATATGAGAGAAAGCTATAAATTGCAGCAATTGTGTTGGGTGCGAGCTGGATCGGCACCATCCCATAGTGCTCGAGTATCTCCACCATCTCCCATAGCAGTGGGAATTTAATCCTGCTATCAAAGTGGTCGACAGGTATAGTGATTTGGGTCGCTATTGAAAAGTTTATTCTTTCCTAGTGGGCGGGAAGACGGACAAGCAAAGCTGAGCCGGCCATGTCTCTCAACAAAGGCCTCAAGGTCTGCCTCCGTCAGTGTGCATTTCTTGTGATCAGCAGCATGGAAATCAAGCGCGGCATCAGTTCTTGCGGACACCATATCTTCAGGCCACAGGGTCCTCTACTACAGCTGCTTTTCTTGTATAGAAGAAACAACAAGGCTATATTTATAGCAGTTGGGTCTGACAGCATTTCAGCTAGACCGCACCGCTTAATCTTCTAGTCTACAGAGCTCGCATAAAAATAAGTTTTAACATCTCCAAAATAAAACACCGCGTACACAGGCTTAAGTCCGATTCAGTTCGCAATTTTCAGCTTCCTATGCACCTGCCAAGCAAATTTCAAAGCACAATTTAAGCGAACATAAATTGAGTCCTACCAGCTGCAATACTCCCCACCTGCAGATTAATTCACAAGTTAAATTCATAAAGACAGACACAACATTAGTCTGCACAGTTCGTCACAGATCACGTCACAGTATAAAGAAACAAACGCAATTTCACGTCACAATACACGGATATCGCATTTAATCCGCATAAACACAATAATGTTCATTACACAAGTCACACATCACTAATAATTGTTCGCATATTATACATTACAGTTCATCTCGATGACGGACTCAGCGATCTCTCCGCTCAGGTCGCATAGGTAGCTCTTACCAATCCCTGCAAGGAAAAGACGCCCAGTCGCTCACCTGGAGTATCTCGCCAAAGAACTTGTAGAGATGGTGATACATGGAGATGCAGGACCTGTGCAGATACACGAACTCCCGGTCCACCCGGCTCAGAGGGATCATCGGCTCTATTGCTGGCCTTAACTCCTCGTCCGCAGCGAGCTGGCTACCCTCTATTGGGGCTACTGCCTCTGGTGTGACGCGATCTGGAAATTGCGACCTCTCTTTTGCGACCTTGGCAACCCACTTGCCCTTTTCTTCCCATGTCATTGCCAAATATTTACCTTTATAGAAGCGAGCATCGTCGGCAAGTCGCTTTGTCTCCCTGTCTTATCTTTCCAGCGCCCTAGAGATGTTGGATATCTGATCCTTCAAAGCTTTCTCATGCTCTGCCGCCCCTTCTCGCGCTCTGCAGCCCTCCTTAACTCCGCTCGGATTTCTTTAATTTCATCTCGAAATTCCTTCTCTAATATTGCGACTTTACCCAGCCGGGACTGCTCATCTTTGGCAGAATCATCAAGAGAGATCGCATCAGCTATAACATCCGGCGTGGTCACGATCTCTCCGGTCTCAGCAGAGTCTAAAGGAGAATTCCTTCCTGCAATAAAGAAAACCAAGTTCACAATCAAATCCAGTCCGCAGCGGACTCAAAATATTGAGATAAAAGATCACTTTTGGTAAAGGCAACAACGAGCTGGCGACTATCGAGCATAGGCCGCCTTATTCGCTCCGAGTCTAAAGTGCTTAGTTGTTTCCTCCACTCGCGGTGAGCCGCAGTTCTCCTCTCAGCCGCCAAGCTAGTCGGGACAACTAAATCGCCAGTTTCTGTGATGATCTTGACTGGCCTCGATTTCCGTGGTGGCAACCTATAAAGCCACTGGCGCTTAAAGTATCTTGGCGTAGTTTGAAGTTTACCTATCCGCAGCAGTTCAGTAGCAATTCACCGATCTTCGGCTTCTTTGTCAGCCGCGATCTTCTTCGAGGCCGCCTCTACTGTTGCCATATGACTGGCGATCTGCTTCTTCTACTCAGCGATCTTCTCCCTCAGATTTTCTTCTCCCTCTACAGCGGATGAAGAAGTGTGCTCGCCAACCTTGACTCCCAAGATTTTGTCCTAGGGCTGCAACACCTCCAGCAAGGATTTATTCATAAGATCAAGCTGCTCTACATCAATGGAATTTAGTATTTCATCTATTGACAGACTGACCGATGAAACATAATTATTTCCTTGGATTTGGGCGTCCGGAGTAACGAGGTCACCCTCAGATACTTCTTTTTCCCGCGGCATGTGCAGCAAGCTTGTAACCCCAGTCCTCACGGAGATATTTTTCTCCTTCCTAGCCTGCAGTTTCATCTCTACCCGCTCGGCCACAGTGGACTTGTCTCTCTTCCTCTTCTTCTCAGAGGGGGCTTTTTTCTCAATAGAGTCTGCGGCAGCCTTCCCTAAGTCTGGATGCTCTCGCGGACTGTCTCAGGGTTTGCAATGAATAATGCTTGTGAAGGAACGTCTTTCTCAACATCCTCTCCCGCAGATCGCCTATCTTTGTCAAGGTTAATGATTGGCTGTGGGGAATTTGGTGAAGATACCTCAGCTTTATAATTAGTGTGGACTTTGTCCGCTGAGTTTGTGGATTTATGGATACTAATAATCTCTGGCGGATTTAGCGTCTTATCCACACTCTTTGATGGCTGTTCTGAGTGAGATATGGGGGAATCCCTGGACTTCTCGCGCGTAGGCATGTCAGTCTGGCGTACTGCTTCTACAACAAGCTTCTTATTCTGGGAGCTCTATCCTACAGAGCAGACTCATGGCCCTCCTCGCTTTATCACCTTTTTTTGTTTTCATTGGCATTATTGATTTTTCATTCTTTGCAGTAAGGATAGTGAAGAACGCGCCAAGTCTCGCCAAGCCAAACTTTAGAGTTTAGACCGCAAGGGGTTAGTAGTGACCCATGACGATGATAGCTTTTGGCAAAAACAGAACCTCCACTGATATTTATAGCGCTGATAGCATTAATGAAGCTTGCAGACTAGGCAGTTAAGCTAACAATTTCGAAGTTTTCAGAAACTTAAAAATGTGTGGGGATTATTTTAACCCCACAATCTGCAACCCGTACAAGATTCCAAGGTAACCTACCTCACAGACTGTAGACTCAATTTGGAAGTCCGCCCAGCTCGTCGAAGCCCCGGCATATTTCCAAGTTCAGGTGCGGACTCGATTCTTCAGTCTTCCCAGTTCTTCTTGATCCAGGAGAGGCTTAGGATCTTCTTCAAGAGGACATTATGCTCAGTCCATCCAGGCTGCGACCCTCCAGCAGGATCGCGCCTTATAGCATCAGACGGAAGCTTCAGCCCGCGAGCCCAGTTCGTCCCTCCTGCTCGGACTGGCGTGTTTTCTTCTTTTCTCTTCTCGTCACCACTACCCGGCTCTCTTGTACCCTGGGCAGTCAGTTATGTTAGCCTTGTAGTTTGGGCAGGCCCCCAAACCTATAAATAGGGGGAAGTGGTGCACCCAAATCACGCTGACTCTAGACTTGGGGCCTACTTATTTAAGGCTGCGAACTCGAATCTCAGGCTTTGCAGACTCCAGCTTGCTATGCTCTTGTTCTTTCCCCTTGTTCAACTTGTGACCAACCCTGTAATAAAACTTTTTCTAATCAAAGAAAAGCTCGTAGCAATAGAGGCATTCAGGCCGCGGCGGGCAAAGTCTGGTGTTGCCATGGCTCACGGCTCTGCTACTCTTTTTCTCTCGTCCAATCAGTTGATTGCTGCTTGCAGTTTGCCTTTTCCCCTCCTTTCCCTAGTGCTCGAACCGTTAGCTGGTGGTGCTTGACTCCCTTTCACTTCTCGTCCATCAACTACAGTCATTTTGACGAAGCCGCTGGATGAGGCCAAGTTCTCATTCTTAAAAACAGAACTTGGAATGCTCAATAAAAAAGATTGAAGAAAATGGTCTCATAGCAGAGTTAAAGAATCGGGCTATACTTCAAAAATTCAAGAAAATTCTTCTATGGACTTCATTTCTCGAGAAGATAGTCATTACTCGAGTACTACAGTTTACTACTCGAGAAACAAGGTTGACTCCCGAGAATTACTTCTCGAGTACTAGTTTGATTCTCGAGAACCTCAAGTCTGCTTCTCGAGAACTTGAAAACTTCTTCTCGATAAAGAACCTTTCTACTCGAGAACTTTCTTATCTTCTCTCGAGAAATGACCTACCTTTCGAGAAGTCATATGCCAATTTTCTATTTCAAGTTCAAATTTTTGCTATTCGCACCCGGACTCTACTACCGCTACATTTTTAGGTATGATACTATTATTATTTCCTAAATTATCATAAATAAAGACTTATATAAATAGATTAAGTTCAGAAAATCCAAAATTACCCGATCTCTCAAACCCTTTCTCGAGAAAAAGGAAAACTCTTCATCTTCTATATTATCGTCGACCTCTTGCTGCCGCTTCAGTGTTTTCTCTCAGAAAAAGTATTTCAGTTCATCTCTCTCGATCAATGGCCCCTCCGTCGAAGGTTGGAATCGGCAGTGAACTCGTTTTCACTAGAATAGCCGATCTGTCAGATGATTTCCGTAACGTTCTACTATTATTGGAAACCGCTGGACTTACATTCATTTTGGAACACCCGTGCAAAATTTTACTTCCCGATGTTGAAGAATTTCTCAAAAATGCCAAATTGAAAAGGAATGGGAAGATTCTCAAGTCCAAGGTTCATGGAATCAAGGTTAAGATAACTACTCCAATAGTCTCTAAGCTACTTCGGTTTACTCTCATTGATGAAGAAGATGACCTAACTGTTGAAGATTATGACCGGGCGTGCAATTTTTGTTGTGTCTCTGCTGGTGTATGCCCCATTCACCGACCTGATATAAATGCAGAGAGCAAGCTCCTTGTAGACATACTTGGAAAAATTCTTCTATGTCGCACCAGTTCAAATAGTTTCAATGCAAATGACTTCTTCGATATGATGACAGCAGTGATGTGCAGAAAGAAGTTTCAGTGGGGCATGATGATTTTTGATAAAATCAAGGACAACATTCAGGCACAAAACTTTGGCAGAATTGTCTCTCTTATCCTTCATGAACTCAAGCCAGAAGTTTTTGATTTCCCTAAAGGTACTTTTCTGCATCATATGAAGAAAGTCTCAATTTCCTCCATTCAAAGATGGGAAATTGATGATGCATATTTTAGCTTAATTTATTAGGGTAAAAATATATTTATTTTCATTTTAAATCTCTTTCTTTTTGTATTTTTAGGTTCCTTTTAGTTTTTTAAGCAAATAATATAACAAATGTTTTCTTCTCTTTTTGTAGTTTTTCACAGCTTTCAGCCGAAATGACCTTACACACCCCCCCTGACACGCCCTTACTAGGCATGTCACAGGGCGTGTAACTCGATCCCGAGGAATTTTGATTCCAAAAGCCAGATCGGGAGAAAAACACCTGACACGTCCCCCTAACACGCCCTCCCTAGGTGTATCTCTAGGCGTATCACCGTCATCCTGAGTCCTGCTATCACAATTTAAGCTTTTCCATTGCAGCACGTCAACCCCTACGTGGCACTCCCCCGACACGGGCGTGGCCCTGGGGTGTGTAGCACCTTTTCTGACGACTGAAGGATTTCCAACTAATGATTTTGACATGATGTGCCTTACACGCCCCCTCAACACGGGCGTGTCCTAAGGCGTGTCCACCAATGTACAGAAGCAATCATCATTCGCGCCAGAATCTAGTGCCCGAGGTCAGCTTCGTAGTTGACACCCCCCCCCCATGACACGCCCTCCCCGCGCGTGACAGGGGACGTGACCCAGACAGATTTTTTCCTATAAATACCAGGCCATTCCAAGCATTCCTGACCATGTTTTGGGGAGAGAGGAGGTGCTTCTAGTTTCATTCCTAGGTTTTTGTGTTTTTTTCCTTATGTTTTTGCTCTCTCTCTCCCTCCATTTCTAGTTTTACTTTCATGCACTGTACTTTACTTACCTGTAATCTCTTTTTATTAGTGTAATATCTGTAGTTAGCTTTCTTTTTACGAACTTGTAATCTCCATTCCTAGTTGTAATCCCTTTATACTTTTAATAAAATTCCAGTTAGTGTTCTCTTTTTTATGTCTCTCTCTTTAGTTTTCATCAACCTTTATTATTTACCCATCTCTTTCTCTATTACCATGAATAACTATTCCTCATTTGTACTCGATCGCGATGATCTGAGAATGATTTGATCAAGTTATGATGTTTTATCTTTCTCTTTCTTCTTAAAGTAATTAACTTTTGTTTTCTCTTGATTTTTATTTAGTGGGACTATATTGCCTGTATATTGTTTGTTAACCCCAGAATCCGCAACATTTCCAGCTAGGCATCTTGCCCTTCCCTCGCCGAGCTTAAGAACTAAGTTCGCCCAGCTCGCCAGTGGGCATGGTCCGTCACCTAGGCGGACTCCAGAAATCCGTCCGCTAAGGTCGCCCTCAGTTCCCAGCTCTGCTAGATCGGCGAATCAGGCTCAGACCGGCAGGCTCCGAGTCAGGCCGCCCAGGTCGCTCAGGTCGCGGCTAGTCTAGAAGTCACGCGCTCAGTACGACCAAGGGAGGTCTCCAGCTCGCTGGCTCAGTCCGCCTGTCCCGCGCGAACTGCTTGTTCCTTCTCTTTTTTGTTTCCCGTCACCGCTGCCCGGCTCTTTTGTACCCCGGGCAGCCGGTTATTTTAGCCCTGCCCGCTTGGGCAGGCCCCCAGCCTATAAATAGGGGGAAGTGGTGCACTCAAAGCACGCTGACTCGAGCCCAGGAGCCCACTTGTTAAAGGCTGCGGACTCGAATCTCTGGCTTTGCGACCTCCGGCTTGCTTTCCCCATTGCTTTCTTTTTCTTTTCTTGTAACCGCATCTTGGCAATAAAAAGCAAGCCCGTCGCAGGAGTGGCATTTAGGCCGCGACGGGCGAAGTCTGGTGTTGCCGTGCTCTACGGCTCTGTTGCTTTTCCGTTTCCTTTTCTAGTCCGCTAAGTAGATTGCTGCTCGCAGTTTCTTTTTCTTTTCTCTTCCCCAAGTGCTCGAACGGTTAGCTGGTGGTGCCCGAGTCCGTCGCTTTTCGAGCATCAACAGTTAACACGCGGCCTTCAGATTCGAGCAGTTTTTTGAAACCGCGGATAGAAATGTCAGACCGCCGAGGTCGCCGCTCCGACCGCTCCAGCTCCCCCGATGATTCGCTGTGGGAGGCGTTGGAGCAGTCCCGCTGGGAAGCCGAAGTATCTCGAAGAGAGACTGACCAGCGGCTCGATACGATTAGCCAAGCCTTGTTAGCATTGACTCAGCGACTTGCTCCCCAGGTTGCTGAAGAAGTTGCTGAGACACCTGTCCGCCAGACTCCAGTCCGCCGGACCCCGGCTCGTCGCACCCCTCTTCAGCAGTCGCCTGCGACTGCGCCTCCGCCTCTCCACCAAGCTCAGTCCGCAGCTCCCCCGCGACCTCAGGCGGCTCAGTTCGCCCCCCTGATGGATTTCTTCAGGGAGGCAGCCCGAGGGACCCCTGCTCGCCGACTAGACTTTGTCGATCGGCAGTCCGCAGAACTCGCAGAGTTTCATCCTCCAGTCCGCCCTTCTACTGATTCAGAAACTCCCTCTCCCTTCATCGATCGAATCCGATGGGAGTCAGCGCCGAGCAATTTCAGAGAGCCTCGTCTCCCTTTTTATTCAGGGGAGACTGATCCAATCTCCCACCTGCAGGCATTCGAAGGGGCAGTAGCATTGAGAAGCCTCTCCGACGCCCTGAAATGTAAACTTCTGGTGACCACTCTTGATGGACAAGCAAGAGAATGGTTTTATGAGTTACCTCCAGGCACCATTTCCTCCTTCGCTGAGCTTCGCAGCGAGTTGCTCCTGAGGTTTGCAACCTCTAAGAAGAGAAAGGATGGGCCGGCAGCCCTTTTTGATATTAGGCAAAGAGACAACGAATCGGTGGCAAGATTCGTTGATCGGTTCCAGAAAGAAATTCAAGGGGTAAGGAATGTGAACCCCGATTATTATAAAGTTGCCCTGATTCACGGCCTCCGGGAGGGCCCGTTGAAATTCAAAGTGACAACAAAGGCACCGTCAACCTATCAGGAGCTCATCGCGATAGCCAATCGCTTTATTGAGGGGGAAAATGCCAATCCTACCTATATCTCATCCCTGACAGCTAAAGCTGGAGGAAGGGATGTCCCTCACTCCTCTTCCAACAATCAGTACCACAGTAAGCCTCCCCGGCCTGATTTCCACCCTCCACCTCGGAGGGGGCGCAACCTCCGCCATAAGAAACCTTTCCTTAGCCATCAACAGTTTCATGATCAGAGACTGCCGTTAGCCGCCGCTCCCGTCGTTCCCCTTCAAGCGCTCCCCATTCTTCAAAGAACCCAGCCAGCTCCAAATCCTCACGGGAGCAGCCCTATGGAAGAGCTTGCAGATCTAGGCATCGACTTTGAAGAGGTTGCCCAAATAATCCAGAAGAAAGTTGAAGAAAAGAGGCAAGGGCCTCAGAGAGATTGGAAGCCCAGAGACAACTCTCAGTTCTGTAATTTTCACAAGGAGAAAGGTCATCTGACTAAAGACTGCAAGGCTCTTCAGAAGCTAGTTGAGAGGTTGCTCGCCGAGGGTAAGCTCGAGGACCTGGGCAGGAAGAATGATTCTTCAAGGCCTTCCACCTCCAAGGGCAAGGAGGTGGCTGAAGTTCACCAGGAGTGCATAGAGATAAGGGATGAGGGCCATCTGGGGCTCATTGACATCCAAAATGAGTGTATTGATGTTGTGGACGAGGGGGCCTTGGGAAGACTCTTTTTCATCCATGGCGGAGCAGGGGCTGAATCTACCCGGAAGTCCTCTTTGTCAAGGCTTTCGCGAACTGAGGTTGCTTCTACTTCTTCTGCCCCACCTTCTGAAGTCGTCACCTTTGGCTCTGCGGACCTTCCTGCCACCGCCAACCCCTTCGATGATGCCATCGTGGTCCAGGCAGCCATCGGAAACTTCACGGTCGATAGAATTCTCATCGACACCGGCAGCTCCGTGAATCTCCTCTTTAAGTCTACTTTCGAAGCCCTGAGGACTGGAAAGACTCTTCTTTCCACCGAGGGGCCACTCTATGGCTTCTCAGGAGAAAGGAAGGAAGTTGAAGGAAGTGTCACACTCACGGTGACGCTCGGAGGGGTGACCAAAGAAATCCAGTTCATAGTGGTAGATGCTCCGAGCAGCTATCATGCCATCTTTGGAAGACCGTTGCTAAACAAGTATCGCGCCATCATTTCAACATACCATCTAGCCCTCAAGTTCTGCAAGGATGGCCGCCAGTGTAGGGTCAGGAGCGACCCGAAGCAGGCTCGAGAGTGTTACCTCCGAACAGTCAACATGACTGAGGTTTCCCCCCCAGCTTTTCCAGCAGCAGCGGAAGCCACTCCTTCAGAAGATGCTGAGAATAGAGAAGGCGCTCACCTGGAACCTGCCCAGGTGACGCAAGAAATCCCGATCGCAGAGGGAGAAGGAAGAAAGCTCTCCATCAACTCCGAATTGCCAGAAGATCAAAAGGCGGAGTTGATATCTTGCCTATTGGAGAATCTGGATGTCTTCGCTTGGTCAGCGGAGGACATGCCAGGGGTGGATCCCGACGTGGCTTGCCATCATCTCAATGTCGATCCAGCCGCCAAGCCCGTCCAGCAGAAAAAGAGGGATGTAGCTGTCAAGCTAGCAGAGCCCATCAGAGAGGAGGTTGCTAAACTCCTCAAAGCGCGCTTCATTCAAGAGATTCAGTATCCCGAGTGGGTCTCCAATGTTGTAATGGTTAAGAAACCTGGGGGAAAGTGGCGTATGTGTGTAGATTTCACCCGTTTGAATAAAGCATGCCCGAAAGATTTCTACCCCTTGCCTCGGATAGATTTATTAGTTGATTCTGCGGTAGGGTATCCGTTTATGAGTTTTTTAGACGCATTCTCTGGTTATCACCAAATAAGAATGCATAAACCTGATATCCCTTGCACATCGTTCATCACTAATGACGGTTGCTATTGTTATCTTGTGATGCCCTTTGGGCTTAAAAATGCTGGCGCAACCTATCAACGCATGATGGACCAAGTGTTTAAAGAACAAAAAAGTAGAAACCTCGAGGTATATGTGGATGACCTTCTGATTAAGAGTAGGTCTCTTCCGCAGCACCTGGTAGATCTTGTAGAGACCTTTTCTACTCTACGAAGACGCAAAATAAAGCTTAACCCGTTAAAATGCATCTTTGGGGCAAGTAAAGGGAAATTTCTCGGCCATCTCCTTACTCCCGAGGGTCTTGCCCCCAATCCTGATAAGGTTAAAGCCATCCTTAGTATGACCCCTCCCCGTTCACCCAAAGAGGTTCATCAGTTAGGGGGGAGGTTGGCAGGACTCGGGAGGTTCATCTCTCGAGTTGGAGATAAAAGTGCACCATTCTTTAAGACTCTTCGGGGAGCGTCCAGGTTTCAATGGACAGAAGAATGTTCCTTGGCTTTTGAGCAATTAAAAAAGCAACTAACCTCGACTCCTTTACTCCAAAGCCCTCGAGCAGGGGAGGCGTTATTCCTGTACCTAGGGGTTGGTCCCGAGGCAGTTAGTTCAGTTCTGATTCGCGAAGAAAGCAGGAGGCAGTTCCCTGTTTACTATGTCAGTCACATCTTGAAGGATGCAGAGGCAAGGTATCCCATCCTAGAGAAGCTAGCTTTAGCATTAGTTATGTCTGCTCGCAGACTCCGTCCGTATTTCCAGGCTCATTCAATTCAGGTAGTTACTGATCAACCTTTGAAGAATGTGTTAGAAAAACCAGAGCATTCAGGCAGGCTAGCTAAATGGGCAATCGAGCTGAGTGAGTTTGAAATTTCCTATGTGCCCAGAACAGCTATCAAGGCACAGGTGCTTGCAGATTTCATGATTGATACGACAGAATCCAGCTCGGACCAAGCAGCAAGGTCCCCTTTATCTTGGACCATTTATGTGGATGGAGCTTCTGGTAGAAACTCCTCGGGTGCAGGAGTAGTTCTGATAAACCCGAATGGTGTCAAACTTGAGCAGGCCATCAAGTTCTATTTTCCAGTGACTAACAATCAGGCGGAATATGAAGCTTTATTAGCCAGCTTGAGGCTTGCACGAGAGCTTGGAATTGATCACGTCCATATCAAGACTGATTCACTGGTAATGGCTTCGCAAGTTCTCGGCAACTTCGAGACCAGGGAGCCAGTGTTGAAAAGGTACCTTATGCTGGTAAAGGTTGAGGTTGGCAGATTCAAAAGTTTTACTATTGAGCACATTCCAAGAACAGAGAATGAGGAGGCCGACGTTCTCGCAAAGTACGGGCTCTCGTCAGGAGGGACAACTTCTGAACTTTTCCGCCCAGCAGTGGAGGAAGAAGGGCTAATGCAAATCGATCAGTGTCCCTCTTGGATGGATCCGCTCATTCTCTACCTGTCAACCGGGAATCTACATCAGTCAGTCAAAGATAAGAAGAAATTCAGGTTGAAGGCAGCACATTATTACCTGATATCCGACATTCTCTACAGGAAAACCTTCTTATCCACAATGGCAAGATGTGTTTCAGAAAGTGAGGTTCCCACCATTCTCCGAGAAGTGCATTCTGGCGAGTGCGGAAAGTCATTCGGGAGCAAGAACATTAGAAAGAAGGATCCTGCGGCAAGGTTACTTCTGGCCTACAATGAAGAAGGACTCTGAGGCCTATGCGAGAAAATGTGTTCAATGCCAGAAATTCGCCCCTCTTCAGCATCAAGCAGCTCAATCTCTCAGGTCGATTACAACCCCTTGGCCCTTTGCAGTTTGGGGAATGGATCTCATTGGCCCTTTCCCCATGGCAAGTGGGCAGCGGCGTTTTATTATAGTTATGATCGACTACTTCAGTAAGTGGATTGAGGCTAAAGCATTGGCAAAGACAACAACCCAGGTCGTGAAGAATTTTATTTGGGGAGAGATAGTCTGCCGACACGGAATCCCTATGGCAATAATCACCGATAATGGACCACAGTTCAATAATGCGGAAATGGTAGACTTTTGCAGACAGATCGGAACAGAGCTGCGCTTCGCATCGGTGCATCATCCCAGAAGCAATGGTCAAGTAGAAGCAGCTAACAAGCGAATCCTCAACCTGCTTAAGAAAAAGGTTCAAAATCTCAAGGGCAGTTGGGCTGATCAACTTCCCTCAGTCCTCTGGACCCTGAGAACAACACCTTCATCTGCAACAGGAGAAACCCCGTTCAAGCTTTCTCACGGGTCCGAGGCATTGATTCCTGTTGAGTTTGAAGTTCTGTCGCCTAGGGTACTGCTTGCCAGGCAGGGCACGGAGGATTGGCTTGAGTTGAACAGCGAGGAGATGAGGTTCAGTTTGGAGCATATCGAAGAGGTCAGAGACAAGGCTGCTATCAGGCAGGAGGAAGTAAAAAGAAGAATGGCCCGTTACTTCGATAAGAACGTAAGGATCAAACACTTTCAAGTGGGAGATCTGGTTCTTAAAAAGGTCGATGCTGCTGCAAGAGCCAGCTCAGTTGGGAAGCTTAATCCTAGCTGGGCAGGACCATTCATTATCAAGGAAGCACTTCAAAATGGGGCCTATCGGTTACAAACGTTTGAAGGTGAAGACATGCCGCACACATGGAGCGGAGATGACCTAAAGCGGTTCTTTTCCTGAACTTCTTTTCCTTTCTTCCGGTGTAAACTCTTTAAGAGGTTCACTATTAATAAAAATTCCTTGCCCACACTTTTATCAAGTATCTTTGTGTTTCAAGCGCTGACAGTTAAATATATGGAGCAAGGGTAATTCTAAACGATTCTCTCTGAACTCTCTATTTTATGGTTATACGAATCTCTCAAAATTGATACTCGCCTAAATACTCATACTAACACTTCCTCGAATGCCTCTTCTTTCTTACCTCCTCGAGCAACTCCCGGCAGTTGCTTGATGCCAGAAGATATCGCCGTGTCCAGCAAAAACCTCCCCTAGAACCGTTGGTGTCAGCATAACACCACGACGACCACGTGTTGCGGGGAGATTTCGCACCGTGTAGTGGGAGCCTACCAACTCTAGTGCGGTAGGATACTGGATTTCGGATCCCGGCTAGTACCTAACCCCACTTCTGCATTATGGAGGAGCAGAGTGGAGGTCAGCTCTACCACGCCACTCAAGGGATATTGTTACAACCCAGATGATCGCGCGGGGAAAGCAATGCCGCTCCGGCCGCACCTACCCCCAGATCATCTTAGGGTTGTGACTCTCGAACACTCCTTGGTACCCTCAAGCAGTGCCTGCAGGAGACCCACAGTCTTGTCGATCTCAAAGGAAAGCAATGCCGCTCCGGCCGTACCTGCCCGAGAGATCGACTTAGACTGTACTCCAGGCAAGAGGGCAGTAAATTGAGTTATTGAGTCTGCAGATCTCGAGGTCCAGTGAGGAAAGCAATGCCGCTCCGGCCGCACCTACCCGCTTGGCCTCCAGACTACGGCTTTCTTCTTCACAGGGGTCGTCATTATTAATGAAGTGCGGACTCCAGTTGCCTTATCCGCTCAGTCCGCCGTCACCTGGGTTGATTCTGTAATTCATAACCTTGTGAGGAAAGCAATGTCGCTCCGGCCGCACCTACCCGCTTGGTTGTGAATTACAAGTCATTTCTGATACTTTTCATTAATAAAGTGCGGACTCCGGTTGCCTTATCCGCTCAGTCCGCCGTTCCATGGTTGATTCTGTAATTCATAACCTTGTGAGGAAAGCAATGTCGCTCCGGCCGCACCTACCCGCTTGGTTGTGAATTACAAGTCATTTCTGATACTTTTCATTAATAAAGTGCGGACTCCGGTTGCCTTATCCGCTCAGTCCGCCGTTCCATGGTTGATTCGCTAACTCGTAATCTTGTGAGGAAAGCAATGCTGCTCTGGTCGCTTCTACCCGCTTATTATGAATTACAGGTCATTTCTGATGTTGCTGACTGAGGCAGTGCGGACATTGGTTTTCTAATTCGCCTGGTCCGCAGAATTTGTTCGATGCGCACAATGTGCTTAGAAGAAATTCAAGCGCGAATATCTGCGGATGGTGACCCTAGTCCATCCAATTCGCTTATTCATGATATTTGGGTTAGCAGATTATGGTTTTTTCGTTATCTTTGTTCTCGCAAAAACTGGCAAAAGTTCTGTGAAATGCGGACTGAGAACTGAACTCATCCAAGTCCGCATCACTCGTCTCTTTCCCAAGGAATACATTCTGTTCGTATTATAACAAGATTGTGGCAGTGAAATTTCAGCTAGCAAAGATATAAGAGCGACCTCTAAAGTATCAGCAAGCAACAAGCAGAAAATCTCAGAAGATATAAAAAGTATCCCTTTTTTTATATATATTCATTCAAAAATTACATGTCCTGGCGGACTCGCGCAAAGTCCGCCCCTCCCCCCTTACATTAAAGAAAATCAAAAAGTTACAATATATATATCCCTATTCTATCCTCTGCTTCTTGTCCGCAGGGTTCTCAGGGCTTGACCCATCCACATCCACTATAGGAGAGTAGCCGCCTGAGTCACTGTTGCTGCCGTCGTCAGAGTGAGAAGCGGCTGAGGGTTCTGTTCGCGAGCTACTCTCACCAGAGCTGGAGTTAGCGGACTGATCCGATTGACCTCCTTGCTGTTGGCTTGAGGCCACTTCCTCGTCAGCAGACTCCTCCTCGTCATCTTCGGCAACTGCTTTTCCCTTATCAGCTTGCTCGAACTCGGCAACTTTATCCTTTAGCTCCGGGAAGAGCTTCAGGAAGGGAATAGAGTCTACCCCAGCCTTCGCGTACCCATCGCTGATAACGCGCTCAAGCGCGACCTCGACGCTTTCTCTTACAAAAGGAAACATGGCCTTTTGAAAGTCTGGGTTGGTTACCTCATATGCGATCTGCAAAAGATTTCAAAACATCAGTCCGCGAAAGATAAGCAAGATGGATGGCGATTAGCTAAGCACTTACGGCCTTGTCTTCTTTATATTGATTAACTTTTGCACCAAGCCGCTTATTCCTCTCTTTCAGCGAATCGCTTTCTTTCCTATGCCGCGCGTTGTCTCTAAGCAGCTCGCGCGTAAGCCTGCCTAAGAAATGATTGGTGACGGCAGCGTTCGCACTGGCCTGCGCAGCGAGAAGGGGAAGGTCATCCGGGGCCACACCTTGCAGATCGCGGAGGTTCTGCTTCCCGTACAAAGCGGACAGGGCGACGTGGGCATGGCGAGACGGGCGCGGGCTCCTCCAAGAGGGAAGAGCCGTTGATAGGCGGACATATTTTTTCTTTTCATGCCAGTGGATCATGGGGTTGCCTCTCAGATCCTTCTGCTTCTCGCCGAAGCCCGCAATGTCGAAGCTGCCATCAGAAGAATAACCCGCGGCGGGGTCTCCGTCTTCCCTCCTCTTTTTTGCGATTTCTTTTCTCCTTTCCCCTTGCGTAGGAGTCTGTCCGGCAGGCGCAACGGGCAGATTTGCGGGCACCGCCAAGGTCGCTGCAAGAGAGAAAGTTAGCTAAAATTCCTAAGTTGTTGCGGATACAAACGAAGATCGCAAGACTTACTCTCTTGGCGGCTAACAGTATATAGCCCAGGCAGCAGCGGGATGTAATAGTCAACATCCAGCCTCGCTCCGTCAAGGAACTTGACGATGGCGGTCTCGGCATCGTTCAGCCGCACGCTCTTGAAGTCAGCGTCTGCGCGCAGCTGCGGACTGGTATGAAGGAACCCCAGGTCGCCTTCAAAGATGAGATACCTAGAGGTCCAGTTGTGGATCTTATTCGGCAAGCCCACAACTTTCATTCCCCTACAGTAGAAGTAGATGATGCCTTTGTACTCAGGGTCTCCCGTCGGTGTAATAGAGCGAACAGAGAAAATCTTCCTGAAAACCTTCAAGGAAAATTCAATCCTCTCAGCCCGCAGGTAAGCAATGAAACTGCAGATCGCAACCATACTGTTCGGGGCAAGCTGGCCCGGAACCACCCCATAATGCTCGAAGATCTCGGCGACCTCCCAGAGCAGGGGAAATTTGAAACCGCAGTCAAAATGATCTATTGGAATTGCGAGCTGGGTAGCGGTTGAAAAATTCAGCCGTTCGTGGTGCTCGGGGAGCCGCGCGAGCACGGGCGAGTCCGCCATATGAACTCCCAAGAACGCCTCCAGATCGGCTTCGGTTAGTCTACTCTTTTTATGATCAGCAGCGTGGAAGGCGGCTGCGGCTTCAGTACGTGCGGATACCATGTTTTCAGACCGCAAGTCTTCAGCTCCCACTGCTTTCTACGCAAACAAAGAATAACAACTCTATTTATATAAAAATCGTCTGACATGACAGCCGTCAATCCGCTCAGATCGGAAAGCCAGTCCGCTCAGCTCGCCTCTTCCCTGTTTTCCCTGCAATATCAGATATTTCTCAAGGCTTTGCGGATTCAAAGCCAGTCCGCACAGCTCGCCTCTTCCCTGTTTTCCCTGCAATATCAGATATTTCTCAAGGCTTTGCGGATTCAAAGCCAGTCCGCTCAGCTCGCCTCTTCCCTGTTTTCCCTGCAATATCAGATATTTCTCAAGGCTTTGCGGATTCAAAGCCAGTCCGCTCAGCTCGCCTCTTCCCTGTTTTCCCTGCAATATCAGATATTTCTCAAGGCTTTGCGGATTCAAAGCCAGTCCGCTCAGCTCGCCGCTTCCCTGTTTTCCCTGCAATATCAGATATTTTTCAAAGGCTTTGCGGATTCAAAGCCAGTCCGCTCAGCTCGCCGCTTCCCTGTTTTCCCTGCAATATCAGATATTTTTCAAAGGCTTTGCGGATTCAAAGCCAGTCCGCTCAGCTCGCCTCTTTCCTATTCTCCCTGCAAATAATTGCGAATTCACGGATTGTCCAAAAAGAATAATAGTATGCGACAAGCAGAGTAATATCACAACGCAGATACAATCACACAACGAAGAGTTTCAACAACAATATTATACAGCAGCTTAAAAAAAAAATAATAGAAAGCAAATGTTTAGGCCTTAGCGCCTTCCGCGGTCTCTCTGAGCAGGTCGCACCTCCTCCTCCATTCCAACATGTGCAGCCAGGTCACTTCCTCGCAGGATCTCGCAGTAGAGTTGGGAAACCAGGTGGTGCATGTTATTGAAGGTGCGGTGCATATGAGCCATGTCTTTGGCTACCCGCGGAAATGGAATCATTTGAACTACCAGGGTTGGATCTGCGACCACCGCGGGCTGCCCGCCTGCCGCAGGGGCTGATCCCTCCCCCACAGCAGGCTGAGGCGCTTGCGATCTCACCCCAACGGCTTCGCTTACTTGCTTCTTTCCTTCTCTCGCCAAAGCTAAATATTTGCTCCTATAATGGCGGACATCTCCGCTCAGACGATTTTTCTCCTTGTTCGCACCTTCCAGTGCGGCTGAAAGGCTGGCGACCTCGCTTTCCAGGATTTTTTCCCGCGCTTTGCTTTTCTTTAGTGCAGTTCGAAGCTCGCATAACTCTTCCTCATTATTCTTCGCTAACAGTACACTGTCTTCTTTAGCAGGCAGCTCCTCCGGTGCGAATTCATCAGCAGTCCGCGCCGCGGCCTCCGTCACATTTGGTGGCGTAGGCACGATCTCGCCGACCTCGACAGAATCGGGCGTGGACTTCTGAACTGCAACAAAGAAAGTGAAGACGCCTCAGTATCCAGGCCACAATAGCTCCAGAAGAAAAAAGAGAAGGGAAAAGGCTTTTATCCACTTTTGATTATCTTCGCGGCGATCTGACGACTATCAAGGATAGGTCGCCTCACGCGCTCCGGATCAAAAGCCTCTAGGCGACGCCTCCATTCACGGCGGACTAGCGCTCTAGTCTCGGCCAGCGATCTGCTCGAAGTAACTATGTCTTCAGTTTCTGTAAGGATCTTGACTGGCCGCGACTTTCGTGGAGGAGATTTGTACAACCAAGAGCTCTGAAACCGCTTGGTCGCCGGCTGCAACTTACTAGATCGCATCAGCTCGGCAGCAATCTGAAGATCCTCAGTCCGCTTATCCACCACGAGCTTCTCCGAGGCCGCTTCAACCTTCGCCTTCATTATTGCGAGTTGATCCTCGTTTTTCTTCCTCTCTTCAGCTGGAAAAAAAGAAGAAGGGTCGTCAAGATTTTCTCCTCCAGTTGCGGTATCAGGCTGCAGCACCTCCAGTAGAGAGCGATTTATACTCGCGAGCTGATCGTTATCTATAGAGTCGAGTATTTCAGTGGTTGATAAGCTGAGCGTGGAAGGGGGATCACCTCCTGCGAGCAGAGGATCGGGGGTGACGAGATCGTCTTGGACTTCTTTTTCTCGCGGTTTATGCTGCAAGCTCGCAGCTCCAGTCCGCTTGGAGATATTTTTCTCTTTTCTAACTTTCAACTTCTTCTCTACCCGCTCGGCGGCATTACCATCTCTTTTCCTCTTTTTCTTCTTCTCAGGAGTCTTCTCTAAATCGATGACAGCCGGCTCAGGTTCTGGAACTGAGTTTGGAGCAACAGCTTGCTTTTCGATGGAACTGTTGGTCGCGTTTTCAGCGGACTCCTTATCTCGCTCCTCGGCAACCTCCTCTCCCCTTTCCACTATCGTCTCACCAGCAGGAAGCTTCTCCTCGATCCTTTGCTGCTGGACTTTCGGCGATGAAACTTCCTTTTCCGTTTCTATCCGCAACATGATTGTCCCAGAAGGAGAGCGATGCACCTCCATACTGGAGGAGTTCGCAGGGTTTTGGTCAGAAACGGAGGGCGGATTCGGTTTCTCCCGTAGAGGACTTGGAGGAGCATTCGCAGTCTTTACAGTATCGCGGACTGGATCTTGCTTCACCTGGTCTGAACTCTCCCCCTGGTGGCGAGCAGGCGCATCTTTTCGGTGGCTCGATTTCTTAGGCCGAGAACTCGCTTTCGGCTTCTCAATCGGAGCAGCCATGCTGCCAAAGAAGGACCCTAGCCTCGCCATGCCGGACTGGAAAGTCGAGACCGCAAGTGGTGAGTAACGACCCGTCGCGCAGACAATTCTGACAGAAGACGGCGCTTCCGGCAGTATTTATAGCACAAATAGCATTAATGGTAGTTGCGGACTCAGCGGTTAAGGAAACATTTTCGGAATTTTCCGAAACTCAAAAATGTGCGGGGATTATGTTAACCCCAGAATCCGCAACATTTCCAGCTAGGCATCTTGCCCTTCCCTCGCCGAGCTTAAGAACTAAGTTCGCCCAGCTCGCCAGTGGGCATGGTCCGTCACCTAGGCGGACTCCAGAAATCCGTCCGCTAAGGTCGCCCTCAGTTCCCAGCTCTGCTAGATCGGCGAATCAGGCTCAGACCGGCAGGCTCCGAGTCAGGCCGCCCAGGTCGCTCAGTTCGCGGCTAGTCTAGAAGTCACGCGCTCAGTACGACCAAGGGAGGTCTCCAGCTCGCTGGCTCAGTCCGCCTGTCCCGCGCGAACTGCTTGTTCCTTCTCTTTTTTGTTTCCCGTCACCGCTGCCCGGCTCTTTTGTACCCCGGGCAGCCGGTTATTTTAGCCCTGCCCGCTTGGGCAGGCCCCCAGCCTATAAATAGGGGGAAGTGGTGCACTCAAAGCACGCTGACTCGAGCCCAGGAGCCCACTTGTTAAAGGCTGCGGACTCGAATCTCTGGCTTTGCGACCTCCGGCTTGCTTTCCCCATTGCTTTCTTTTTCTTTTCTTGTAACC
Source organism: Platanthera zijinensis (assembly GCA_039513925.1). NCBI lineage: Eukaryota > Viridiplantae > Streptophyta > Magnoliopsida > Asparagales > Orchidaceae > Platanthera > Platanthera zijinensis. Next base: position 168,149,176 of record CM077082.1, on the reverse strand, counting down.
GCATCTTGGCAATAAAAAGCAAGCCCGTCGCAGGAGTGGCATTTAGGCCGCGATGGGCGAAGTCTGGTGTTGCCATGCTCTACGGCTCTGTTGCTTTTCCGTTTCCTTTTCTAGTCCGCTAAGTAGATTGCTGCTCGCAGTTTCTTTTTCTTTTCTCTTCCCCAAGTGCTCGAACGGTTAGCTGGTGGTGCCCGAGTCCGTCGCTTTTCGAGCATCAACATTGTTTCCATTTGGGTTTTCAATCTTAGTCGAGAGGCTCGTAGATTGAATCGATCACCCAAGAGTAAAGAGAGTTGCACGCACCCCTCGAGAGAGCCAGACGTTAGATCTCCTTGATTGGAGTGAAATCTAATAGCGGGGTTCACCACTTAAGGAAAGCTTTAGGTCTTTGATTTGGATGAGAGTTCGATCCGACCTTCCTAAACTAAGGTGGGCACGACTTTGAGAGAAGCGTCTTCATGCATCGTGAACCTCCACGGTCAAGGTGTTTTACTTTTTTTTAAATTAGTTTGTTATTTCATTTTGATTTTCTTATTTCAAAGTGATTCTAGATTGAGTACTAACCCTTTATCATTAGCTCTACCCCTTTTTATTTCTACAAGTAATTTAGTTTTCTTTTTTAGCTTAGTAATTTAGTTCCTGTTTTTAGTTAAGTAAATTAATCTTAAAAATCATTTGATAAAATAATAGCGATCTCCTCGAAGTAGAAGTAATCATTATGCCCTAGGGAAGTACGACCTTGATATTAATCTTTAGTATGATATACTATAAACGATAAGGTATGCTTTCCTTTATTGAATATAGAATCTGATAATATTATCAACTTCCACCACATCCACCTTCTCTTCTCTTTAACCCCTCTTTTTCACCTTTGTGATTCTTAGTATCACGTTTTTGGCGTCGTTGCTGGGGAATAGTTTTGATATTTTGAAAAAAGGATAGCTATTAATTTATCATTTTTTTCTCTCTCTTACACATCTTTTGCGGTTGATTTTATTTTTTTATGGATAGTTTTTGTTTTTCTTATGGAGAGTTCGGTCACTCTCGCGAGGAATGTTGGGTAGGATACCCTTCATCCACCCATGATTTTATCCCTTCCAGATCAGATGAATTTGGCCAAATTGATCCGTCCGTGAATTCTTTTTCATGGGGATATGATGATTTTCAAACGCCTTCCTACCCTTCACCTCTGAATTTTTCTTATTTTCATTATTTCGGAGATTTCTTGAATGGACATTTGTTCTTAGCCCTACTTTGAACTTCTCATGTTGGCAACACCCTGATCATTCTTGGGTCCAAGGTGATCATTAACCCATTCCATCAAGATTTCTCTATTATTTCTATGCAAGTTTGCGCGCCTCCTATTTTTGATTTTAGCGAAAATGAAATCTTTTTTGATTCTGTTGCATTTGATGCACGCATCAATGCTCATTTAAAAGTGATTTTTGACGCTTCAGCTTCCGAGGTCGCAACTTTTTCTTCTCCTCCTCCTACTATTTATCTTTCGAATGACGAATCTTCGGATATTCCGTAGTGCTTTCAATCACTCGCGGAAGACGATTATTCAGAAATTCCATTGTGCTTTCAACCACTAGAGGAGGAAATTCCCCCGATATCCCGATTTTTTCTCAATTTTTCGAGGAAGTCGTACTTTCTTGTGTTAAATCTTTCGAGGAGATTGATTTTTCGGATATCCCATTTTTCTCCCAATCTACGGAAATGATTGATATTCAAGTAGAGAAACCAGATCTTTTTATCCAAATATTTTCTTGCGATCAACCGCCGTTTCTTCTTCTTTTTCTTCTCTTCCCCCTCCTTGCGAAAATTCCTCTTCCTTTTCTTCTTTTATTTTTCCTTCTAATTTACTTTCTAGTTCTTCTTCTTTTTCCCATTCTAATAGTTTATTTTCTTTTACTAACAAATTTTCTTTTTCTAAATCTTATTCCTTTTTGTTTTTTTAATAAAAAATTTTTAAAAAATATTTTTATTTTCTAATAAAAATATTTTGGCACTCGCGCCGCAACGTATATTACGTGAGCTGCCATTGCATTTCTCTTTTTATTTTCCATTTAGCTAATAGATAACGTTGACCTCAATGACGATAACCAAAGAGCTCTCGGGAGACACCCCTTTCTTATCCATTTTTTGTTGTTTTTTATTTTGCTTTGTGCAGGAATAAGTTCCTGCGTGTTTGTGTCGCTTATCGCCTCTCAACATGGACTCGAGGTGATCATTAGCTCAAGTTCGGGGGGATGCATTTTTCAACGTCTGGGCATCAAGCGCAAGGGAAGCATCTTTTATTTTTCTTTGCATTACTTTTTCTTCTTTTCTCTCTTTTCCATACTCTCTTTATTCTTTACTTTAAACATTGGAGATAATGTTTAACTTAAGGTATGGGGAGTGTTTCCTTAGTTACTTTACTTTAGAAAAATCAAAAATATATATAAATTTTTTTAAAAATCCAAAAATATATATATAATTTTTTTGAAAAAAAAAATCCCAAATAAAATTGAGTTAATTTTTACCAAATCAATTAGTACCCCGTCATTTTGCATTTTATTGTTTTATATAAGCTCATGTCTACTTGCTTAGTTAGAATAAATTAGATTATTTTTTTGTTTAAATATGTTTAGCAAGTAGTATGTTGACTCATGCAGTATTCCTATTTAGGGTAGTATGTTGTTTTTGAAAATTTCTTGAATCTTTTTCACTTTTCCCTAGGCTCCTTTTTTATTTCTTTTACTTTTATAAACCCCATCATCCTTTATTTTTCCTTATTTAAAATCTTTTTAAACGTTAATTAGTATTAAGTGTAGTAAACACAAACCGGTCTAGATACTTAATATCTTTGTTTTCATGAAAGCAAATTCTCAATTTTCTTTTTTTGTGCGTATCTTCTTTTGAAATTTCAAAGCTTTACTTTGAGTAGATTTAGGAAGCATGAAAATGATTTTGGCATTTCTTTTGAAACGTTTGAGCCTTTGCACACCCCGCCTAACAATAATCGTTGCTAGCCATTTTTATGTCTTTTCCTTTCCGTTTTGTAGCCCCACTTTTTTTCACCACATCCAAATAACTTACTTATATGCACACTTTGAATTTGTTTTTGAGCTTTAATTGCTATTGTGCATTTTTTTGAAAAAATTTGTCGAAAATTCTTGTATTATCTTTTGCTACAAAAGTGGAAATATTTAAGAATGAAAAATGAAAAATATATATATTTGAAGAAAAAATTAAAAGAAAAGAAAAAAAAAGTGAAAAGTATTTATTTTGACTAGCATTATTTTGGCAAAGCTAACCTTTTTTTTAAGTGTGCAAATACCCCTCGTGTTTATCTTTTAAATATCTCACCCTTAAAAACCTAAGCTTAATTGTACTCCTAATTAAAGCCCTAGTGATTCATGCTTCCTACGTTTACTTTTTAGTATAGTAGCGAGAAACTAGATTGAGTAAGTGTTTTTTGATAGAATTATTGAACTTTGTCTTGATTGACTATGGTTTTAATTGGTCTCTTAGACTTTAGAAGTGACTCAATGCGCTTTTTACTCATTACTATATTAAGTTTTAATTCTGTAAAAATTTGGGCTGATATGTTTTTATATTTAGTAAAATTTATAAAATTTTGTGTTAAGTAAAAGTAGAAATTTTCAGTTCTTTTTCAAAATTTCTCTACCTCTAAATTCTCGTCTTACTCGTTTATAGCATTTTTAAACTTTTAAATTAATCTTCTTTATTTTCTCTAACTCATAGTCTTTGCTCTAGGAAAAGCACAATAATAAGTATGGGGGAATTTGATGATGCATATTTTAACTTAATTTATTATGTTAAAAATATATTTATTTTCTTTTTGTATTTTTTTTCCTTTAAGTTTCTTTTTATGTAAATAATATAACTAAGGTTTTCAACTCTTTTTGCGGGTGTTGATGCACGAAAAGCGACGGGGAAAAACGGGCACCACCAGCTAACCGTTCGAGCACTGGGGAGAAGGGGAGAAGGCTGTCGACAAGTCGGTTACTAGCGACTAGGAATGTCGGATAAAACCGGGCAGAGAAAAGAGAGAAAGGGCCGCTATCAGCGGCAACACCAGAGTTCGCCCGCCGCGGCTTGAATGCCTCTCCTGCGGCGGAATTTCCTTTTAGCTATGAAAAATCGGTTACAGCGGTTAGAAGAGAAGAGCCCGAGCGAACAGGTATCCGCTAAAGGAGAAATTCGAACCCGCTGCCACAGGCGGTAAGCTTGGGAATCCGAATTCTCTCAATAGAAGGGTACTGTTCACGTCTATTTATAGGCTCGGGGACCTGCCCAAACGGGCAGGGCTAAAAATACCGGCTGCCCGATGTACAGGAGAAGCGGGCAGCGGTGACCAGATACAGGGAAGAGAAAGGAGAGGGGGCCACCTAACCGCGCGGGCCGGCGGATAGACAGCTCCTGACTGATTGCTCTTGGACGCCTGCCAAGCCAGGGAGGCACCGCGGGTAGACAGTCACGCGGCTAGATGATTGCTTGCCGCTGGGACTTGGTGAGCGGTCAGATCCAGTGTTAACATAATCCCCGCACATTTTTAAATACAGGAGGAATTTCGAAAATGTAGTTAACCGTCTGACCGCGAGCACAATTAATGCCTTCAAAACTATAAATAGCGCTGGCGTTGATGCTGCTGTCATAAAACTTCCTTCGAGACGGGTCGCTTCTCTCCAACTGCGGTTAAGATTCTGCTGTCCGCCATGCCTTCCAGGAGGAGCATCCTAGTGCAGTTTAGCGACGAGGGGCTGGCCGCATCCAAATCGCCTCCGGAGACATCTAACCGCAAAGTCGATGAGACACCACGCAAGATGCACACTGCCAAGGAGGTTTCGCAGAAACCGAGCTCGGTTAACGAAAAGCCGAATAACAAACAGTCCACCAAGCCGGCAACGGAGATAATAAACGCTATGGTCAAGCCTTCTGAACAGCTGCCCTGGAATACGGAGGGTGGCTTCGTTCTCGAGCCTGTCCGGGCGAACACTCCACAGCCTTCGGCGGGTTCCGACGTGAATATCACGTCACCCTCCAGCGAAGACGGCAAAATGGGCGCCGATGATGAGACCGGGCGAGAAAGCGGAGAGATCTCTGATGTCATTGACAGGGCGAAAAGGGCTGCTAAAATTTCCGCCGATAAGCTTAGGGAAAACCTTGATGTCGTGAAAGCCGCCCTCCTGACGAAGAAAAGGAGGCACAAGCCGACTTTATCAGTTGAGGAGAGGACAGAGGCAATCCTCCTGAAGAAGAAGAAAGGAAACCAGAAATTCGCGGCGGCTATGAAAGCGACCAGCAAGATTGATGTGCCCGATCAACAGGAGAACGAGCCCCCGCGAATAGAAGAGGTAAATGCTTTCAGATAGCTTGATCACCATACTGAAAAGGGGAGCGGTTAGGCGAGCAGTGTTAACCTTGCCGGTCACTATGATTCCATTACAGGAAAAGGAAAAGGAAGCCAGCAGCAAGCAGGAATGAGTCCGACTTGGAGGTCTTGTCGGTGAAGACTGGAAAGGAAGTGCCCGATCCATGCGAAGGTGAAAACAAGCTAAAACTGCGAGAAAAGATCGCTGCCGAGAAGAAGATTCTAGCCACTGGAGAAGAACCAAGTGGTTTTCGGGCTCTCTCTGCCGAAGAGAAGGCTGAAGCTGACCGCTAGACCGCCGCAAAGCTTCTGCAGTCAGGTATGCTCAAACCTGCCCCGAAGAAAATAAAAGTTCCACCACCTTACAACGAACCGCCGCGGTTAAAAAGACCTATCCGCATAATAACTGAGACCGACGACTTGCTTTTATCGCGTGAGGAGCTTGAAAAGAATAAGCGGGCCGAGCGACTTCTGAGGGACAATTACCTGAAGAAGATTGACCCTGAGAGACTGAGGCGACCTGCTTTTTCTAGCCGTCAGATAGAGGCCGCGACTAGAGAAGGTGGCCTTTGCTCGGGTGCCTATTCTTTTAGCATCATTGCTTGTCGATCTTGCCGCGAGACAACACTAATTTTGCCCGTCCTTTCTCTGCAGACTTCGCGGAAACAAACCCTCAAGATGTTGCGGATGAGACCATGCGGCGGCTTCAGGATGATGAAGGCCAACGCACCATCTCCAAGCTGTTCGCTGACCTCGAGCGACTGAAGGCGGAGCTCAAACTCGAGGAAGAGGCAAGGACAGGCCAGGACGAGCGGATAAAGGATCTGTCCGCGGAACTAGCCAGCAGCCGGGAGCGAGAAAGGGCTGCTCGCGATCAAGTTTCTATCTTGGGGAGGCGACTTCAAAGGGCGGAGGATGACGCTGCGCACTACAAGAGGAAATACTACGAGAGGACAGAAAAGGAGAAAGGCCGGCGACATGACTCCACGAGTTCGGGGAAGCCGGGCGAGTCAAGTAACGGCCTTAGCAGGGGGGGAATTTCTGCCCCGGTGACCGGCAATGTAAACCTAACCGCGCGACCTATCGAACAGGTGCCTTTTGTTGAGGCATCTGTCCCGATGAGCCGCATAGTTCGGGATACATCCCGGATTCACCGAGCTCAGAATACCCTTAGCCACCACTTGATCAGCGCGATGTCCATTTTACTGGGCATCAGCGATCAAGTCGCGCTTATTGGCTGGGACCCCGCAGAACCTAGCGGCGAACGGCGCGAGGAGAGATAGGGAGAAAATCTGTAATAATGTGTTCGAGCGAACTAACCTGATTAGCCGTGTTTGTTTTTTAATACCTTGCAACATTGTGATTTGCTTATTCGCCCGACCTATCTGAGATTGTCGCGCGATCTTATTATAATGCTTTGGATGTTGGCGGTTTGAATCTTTTGTGTTCGAGCGGTCTTCTGTATAGCGCTTTGCTAAATCTGCGGGAAACAAATGACCCAGCGAACTTGTTAATATAACCGCGCGAACGGTAATGATTGATTGTGGTTGAAAGGACGCCTGTAGGAAACGACGAATGTCCGGAGGCTTCTTTGATTTATCCGCTCGAGTAATAATGCGCTGAAATGATTGAAAAGACATTTGCAGGAAACAACAATTATCCGGCAGCTTCTTTCATGTAACAGTGCGAGCAATAAGTCGTCCTGCAGGCTCTATAAATACAGCCTAGCTCCGCATTATAAGGAAAAGTTTAAAGTGCAGAACTTCTTGCGGGAAGAATTGATGGCGCCCGCGCGAGCTTCAGATGCCACCGCTTTCCTTGACGCCGAGCATAGGAGGTCGGAAATGACCAACATCGAACTGGAGCGCTTTATCGCGGCTCACATGATGAATACTGATATTGTCGCGCGGTTACCCCTAGAAGACGAGCGGATAAACACTTACGGAAGAAATCTGGTGGCGATCCCAGTCGACCACTTCGATTTCGGTTTTAGCTGGCCGCCGCTGATCGAGCATGTGGAGATTCTCGACTTTTTCGGAATTGTACCCGGCCAACTTTCGCCGAATACAATAGCGTCAATGATGAGCTTCATCATATACCTTCGGACCGAGCGGGTAAGATTCACTATGGATCTTTTCCGCCACTGCTTCGTTATCCGCTCCATCGTCTCCGGCAAGAAGGACAGCCGGGTCTTCAAAGGTGTAGTGTACTTCGGCTGCACCGGGATGAAAACGGTTAACCTGACGAATAAGTTTCCCAACTGGTCCACCAGATTCCTCATGTTCGAGGGGAATCTGGGCCTTCTGCCTGTCTGTCCGCAAGTCCGCTCGGCTAAGCGATTTGAACGGTTTGAGGTTGAAGGGATCGAGAAGGAGATCGCTGACTTCCTCGCCGGTTCGCGGCTAGATATCTTGCACTATATCCCATTGCTGCCAGTAGTGATGGAATTCCCTGCAGAAGAAGGTATATTTTTAACGATTAGTTGCTTAATATAACCGCGCGGCTAAATATTTTGTCCCGTGGCAGCCGTCTTGAGAGTTCCTGTGAGAAAACCGGTTACACCGGCAGAGCCCGTTCTGACGCAGAGCGAGGCTAGGAAGAAAAGAGAGGATGACCGTCGCGTGGAGCATGATGTCGCCGCCGATTATGACTCCGAGCCCTTCGCACCCCAAGGATCGGGGGAGAACTTTAAAGATCGTCGAGGCAAGGCGGTTATGAAATGGCACCCGCGCGGGAAGAGCGTTCAGGTCTCTACCGCTCTTCCCTTGTGGAAGAACGAGAAGATATCCGAACATGCCCGCGCGGTTAGCTGGGCAATGTACGGCAGGGATAACCTAGCCGACCTGCGGGCCATTCCGACGAAGAAACTTCCGGCCCTAGCCGCACAAATCCGCGCGAGAAGCTTCGTGACGCACAACAAGAAAAACCTTGATTAGCAAGGTGCAAAATTTGTTGCTAATTAGCTAAATTCGTTGCTAATTTTAATTAGCAAGGAATTTAGAAACGAAAAAATTTTGTAGCTAATTTGATCCTAGCTAAATTTAGCAAGGATTTTATTCGTTTCTAATTAGCAATGATTTTTTTAGAAAGGAATTTTTTGATGCTAATGCTTTGTATTTTATATAATTATTTGGCTAAATTAAAATAATATTTAAGTACAAAAAATTATTTTTTAACTTGCATTTGTTGAGATTCGAACCGTAGACCTCCCACAAATATTTTCTTTACCTAACCAATCCTCCTAATGAACTAATTCGTTTTATATTTACGGTTATATATATATATATATAATTATAAATTTATATTATTTATATATATGATTATTTATTTATACATATATATTTATTTATTTATTTATTTGTATATACATATAAATACATTTTTTATTTATAGTTTATTATATATTATTATTTATATATATCGTTATTTTTGTATATTATATATATTTATAAATTTTTGTATATTATATATATATATATATATTGTTTATATATTTTTTGTGTATATATTTATTTATTTATCGCTAGTGCAAGGCGGGGAGATCGCGTGAGAGTACGAGTGACGAGCTCGGCGGGGAGATCGTGCGGGAGATTGACGATCTTGGCAGGGGAGCAGATATTAAAAGAGAATGGGGATATCGATGGCTTCTTTAATTTGTTTAAGAACTTATAAATATATTTTTGTTTATTAAAAGTGAGATGAAAATATTTGAAGGGAATTGAATATTTTCCTTTCATAAAAATTTACTCTAAAATAATTAGTATAGAAATTTTGAAACGAAATATTTCGTTTATATTTAGCAACAAGTATTTTGCAACAAAATAATTCGTTGCTATTTTTGCAACAAATTTTTTCGTTGCTATTTTTGTAGGTAAAAACAAATATCACATACCTAGCTAAATTCGATGCTAATTAGCAACAAATTATTTAGCCTTCCTAATTTTCGTTGCTAAATAAAGTTTTACTTGTAGTGACGGACCACTTTGTCGCTGAAGCCCTCGCCGAAGTGGTCGCTCTTGCCGAGCGGTTAGAGGATGAGGTAGAGCACCTCAAGGAGGAAAATGAGAAGCTGAAGAATATTAACGCAGTAAGTTTTTACCTCGCGGCTTTACGGATTACCTTAGCATTATCCGAAGGTTTAACTTTATCTTCTCTTGCAGAAAGCTTATGACCCGGGGAACCCGGCCTTCAGAAGAGAATTAACCATGCATCTGCGGGATAGCAGGGAAGACACGCTTGACATCTTGCGGGAGCGGGGAGCATTTAAGCCTGCTCACGAAGGCGTAACTCTTGACGAGTTATTCCCCGGCTTCAAGGATATCGAAGCCGTGCGAGTAGAGTCAGCCGAAGAACCTGTTGAGATTCTTGAGGAGGACGAGCATTCAAACGAACAGGAGGGCGTACCTGAAGATGTCCGTGCGGATACAAGCTCGAGTTCATCCGGCAGTTCGAGCGAGGAGGAGGGATCCGGATCAGCTGAGACAAGTAGCTCTTCAAGTTCTTTCAGTGAAGCAGAGTATGAGCCGGAGCAGAAAAAGAAGAAAAGTTGATATGTTATGATATTCTTTTGATCCGGCGGCATGATCTTTGTAAGCCGCGCGGATAATACATTTTGTAATTTTTGACAATATAAATGATACTGTTTGATTTTGCTGGATATGCATTATTCGCTTACATTTCTATTCGATCGATTATAATATGTCATGAGATATCTGGATAATACACAAGCAGAATGGATGTGGAGATAAGCCCTGCTAGTTTACTTTTCCAGGCGACTAGAGTGCGAAGTCATCGCAGAGTGATTTTCGCGCATAACTCGCGCGGATAAGACTGATGTCCGCTATAATGAACAAAAGATAACCAACCAACTCGCACGATTAATAATGATTTCTGTTATATTGAAATGAAGATAACCAAATGACTCGCGCGATTAATAAAGATATCTGTTGTATTAAACTAAAGATAACCAAACGGCTCGCGCGATTAATAAAGATATCTGAGCAGTAAGAATAATATCGGCAACTTCGAATATGAGACCAATTTAAGCAAACCAATTGGTCGAAAAGATAACCGAGCGGTAAGAATAATAATATCCGCAACTAGCTGCTGGTCGGATAACTTCCATTCAGCATTATAATACCCAATTACCCGAGCGGATACTGCGTCTCTAGCCAGGATATGATAACCGCGCGGTCTGATCTCTGACTGCCGACTAGACTTCTGCTTGAAGAAAAGAAAACACTACTCTCTTGCCTGGAGTACAGTCTAAGTCGATCTTTTGGGCAGGTGCGGCCGGAGCGGCATTGCTTCCCCTGAGATCGACAAGACTGTGGGTCTCCTGCAGGCACTGCTTGAGAGTATCAAAGAGTATTCAATGGTTACATGCTAAGACGATCTGAGGGGTATGCGTGCGGCTTCCCGCACAGACCCATCTTAGTTGCAACGATATCCCTCTCAAAGCATGGTAGCGCTACCAGCCACCCTGTCCCTCCAAAATGCAGAAGTGGGGGTAGATACCAGCTGGGATCCGCAATCTAGTACTCCACCGCATCAAAGCCGGTAAGCTGCCACTACACGGTGCGAAATCTCCCCGCAACACGTGGTCCTCGTGGTGTTACGCTAATAACAATGGCTCTAAAGGGGTATGTAGCTAGACTCGGCGATATCTCCTGATTCAGTGATCTTTTAATTTTTGGGTTGCAAACCCATAAGAATGATGACTTTCCAGGTGAGATTACTGATATAGAATCTCTGAAACAAAATATAGAGATGAGTTATAATCCTTCTTAATAGAAATTCATAAGAGGAAATAAGAGACAGAAAAACATATTGGGTTAAGGAATTGATTGTCAGGATTGCTTCTGTTGCTGATGTCATGTTTGCCAGCCTAGGAATGAGATGTCCTTTTAGATCATGCTACGGGATTTCTTTGACTTCTGCATTTTCACAGCTAATTGGAGAGCTCTGCAATCTTTTGTTAAATGACCTCTTTCCTTGTGATATTCGCAATACTTGTTGATGCAGAAAATGCGCCGGGGAAAAACGGGCACCAACAGCCAACCGTTCGAGCACTGGGGAAGGAATGGGGGTAAAGACTGTCGGCTAGTCGGTTACTAACGGCTAGGAATGGCGGATGAAACCGGGCAGAGAAAAGAGAGAAAAGGCCGCTACCGCGGCAACACCAGAGTTCGCCCGCCGCGGCCTGAATGCCTCTCCTGCGGCGGGCTTTCCTTTTATAAGAAATTGAGCGATTACACTTAGCAAAGAAGGAAGAAAGGAAGAGGCCGGCCGGACAATAGACCGCAAAGGACTAGAATCGAGGCCGCAGCTCTTAACAAGCGAGCTCCTGGACTCGAGTCAGCGTGCTTTGGGGGTACTTCCGCCCCCTATTTATAGGCTTGGGGGCCTGCCCAAACGGGCAGGGCTAAAATTACCGGCTGCCCGAGGTACAAGAGAATCGGGCAGCGGTGATGGGAATCGAGAGGAAGAAGAAAAGCCAAGAGACAGGCCGCGCGGACTGGCGATCTTCTTCTGCCGAGCTGCAGGACTCGGCCTCTGGGCAGGCCGATCTGGACCTCCTTTGACGACGACCTGGGGCACAGGTCGCGCAGCTTGGGCAATGACAGGCCGACCCTTGGAGGATGGCTGGACCGGAACTGGCGGCTGTCTGAGATAGAGGCAGCCCGGCTTGTCTGACAATAAGCCGGCTAGCTGATAACGGCGGCTAGAATGCACAAGCCGCCCGGACTTGAGAACCTGGAGAACTGGTCGCGGATTCCGGGTTAACATAATCCCCGCACATTTTTAAGTTTTATAAAAAACTTCGAAAATGTAGGACTAAGCCGGAGACCGCGACTGCCATTAATGCTTCTGCGTCTATAAAATGCCGAGGGCCCTGCCATTTCTTCAAGATTTCTGCCAAGCCACGGGTCACTACTCGCCACTTGCGGTCAGAATCCTCCAAGCCGACAGAGACTTCTACAAGATGGACGTCATGTCCTCGATGCTAGAACGCGAAAAGAAGTCGTCTGGATCGAAAAAGAGGAGCAGAAAAGCGGACAGTTCCGGTCAACCGCCTGAGAAGAAAACCGAGAAGCCGATCGCACCGGCGGCTTCTGATTCTGGGAAGAAACCGTTGGAAGTCATTGCAGAATCCTCGCAGGCCGCGACGAAAGTTGAGGCGGTTTCCAAATCTGCTCTCCCGGAAGCTGGTGCCACCAAATCCTTCGACATTACCTACTCGCCATCGGGTGAACCTCTTTTGAAGATCGCCGGTACGGAGGAGAAGAGTGTCGACTCTTCCAAGCCGCGCGAGTTGCCCACATCTACTGACTTGATCATTATTGAAGAGGACGAGTCGAAGAAGCCACTGGAAGCCGAGCGGTCTCTGACTGAGAAGAGAAAACGGACAGAAACAATAGTCGGCCACTTGAAGCGACGTAAGAAAAAGGCCGAGACCCTTGAGGAAAGGATGGAGGGGAAGGCAAGGAAGATGCGGGTTGATAACCGCAACGTCTCTGTGAAGACCGGAGCGGCTAGCGTGCAATTTAAGCCGCGGGAGAAAGACGTGTCTGAGGGTCTGTCGAATCCATCTTCCAAGTCGGACGAGCTAGAGAGTACGCCTCCGGTTAGCGAATCCCTGAGCGATATTCTGAAGGGCATGGACAAATTTCAGCAGCTGGACAAGTTACTGGCAACTCCGCCGGCTTCTGCGGAGGTCGCCGACACCGATATCGAAGTTACAGGAGAGAAGCTTGGCGAACCGGCTCCTGCGGTTTCAGAAGGAGCTGAAAAATTAAAACTTAGAGAGAAAATAGAGGAGATGAAAAAGTTAATCGCTGGGAAGCAGGTGGCGACTACATTTCCTGCCCTGCAAGGTAAACACGAAGAAGTTAAGCGTTTTGTAAAATTCTACAAGCCGCGGTCACGGAAGAAGGGAGTGGATACGATTTTCAATCCGCCGGCGAGCTTCTTCCTGACCACGGCTGAGCTGAAAAGCAAAGCTAAGGAGACCGCGCGGCTATGGAAAGAAAAGCTAAAGCGAATAGATTCAGAAAGGTTTAGGCGACCAGCGGCTAGACTTGATACTGCGGTTTTCGAAGGAGAGATAACCACGAGCTGCGGTCTCGTTCTAACGAGATCTTCTATCAGATGCCGGTCATGTCACTGAATCTAACCGCCTGTTTATTTGCTGCAGGTGCTCATGAAACCACCATCAAGCCGGGCGGTCTGACGACTTTCTTACCTCCACTGATTCCGCCGCTACCTCCAAGTGTCCGTGACCAGAGGACAGCCGAATTCCAGGAAGAGGTTGCCGCCTTGCAGGCTAGGATAAGGGAGCATGCTGAGGCCCTTCGAGTCAAGGAAGAACAGTGGCGGCTTCAAGAAGAAGATCAGCGGTCTATGCTGGAGGCCGCTGAAAGGAGAACCCAAGAAGTGCTGGAGGATTTGGAGCAGGAGAGAGGACTGATGCGGTCTGAGGTGGAGGCCGCTGAGAAAAGGGTGCAGGAGGCACTGGCCAGCGCGGACATGGAAAAAACGGCGAAGCGGGCTGCGCTGGAGGCAGCTGACAAAAGGATGCAGGCGTCCCTGGCCGGCTGGGAGGAGGAGAAGGCAGCGATGCGGACTGCGCTTGAGGCCGCTGAACAAAGAACTCTGGAGGCGCTGGCCCACCTGGAGCAGGAGAAGAAAGAGAAACTAGACCTGCAGGCCTTAGTGCTGATGCTCGGCCGGATTGAGAGGGAAAGGGCGGACACCGCTCGACTTGACGAGGAAAGGGATAAGGATCGACCAGAGGAGGCCGGCAGAGGCTTGCGACCTGCTGGGACGACTGCTGAACAGCAGCAACTTCCAAATCGCCCGACTTCCGGAGAGACTTCGTACTCACCAGTAGCCGCGGCGGTTAGGCAGGTCGCTGCTTCTGGCGATCCGGGAGATCGCGCTCTATCGCTGGTTCCATTTACCCGCGTAGAGCGTGATACCTCGCGAGTTCACCGGACTCTGCATAATATCCACAACCTCGTTAGTCAAGTGTATGTCCAGCTGGTACAGGCCGGCGATCAAGTCGCGCGGGTTGGGCGAGAGGCTCCAGAGAGTGGAGAGAGATAATTAAGAGAACTTTTATTTGGCTTTGTAATAAGCATCAACTCGTGATGCCGGACGGTTTGATTCCTGTGGACAATTGTTATATGTTTGATTGTATATTACTCCGAATTGCATGCGGCTTTATGCGGTTTGATTACTTCTAGTCGCTGTCTTTTCTTTGGAAATTTTGCCAAGTATTGGAATTTTAGTCGCTCGACCTGCCGAACTAGGATACGGTTAGAATACTTTACCTTGCAGGTTGAGCCGTGCGGCCTGATATCTAACCGCGATTTGACAACCACTACTGTAGCTGCATAGGAAATCTATAAATTGAGATGATCCCGGAGACTTCGGCACAGGAGTTCAGAATGCGAGCTAAAGCAATTGCGATGCGGTCTGACAAGGCTCCAGCCGTTAGGACCGACGCGGCTTCTGCGTTTCACTCCGCAGACCACAAGGAAGGCCGGCTTACCCAAGCCGAGCTGGATAGCTTTGTGGAGAAGTACATGAAAGATAGCCCGCTGCTCGCGCGGCTTCCGCTTCCTCACGAGCGGATTAACTCCTCCACCGCCAACCAAATCGCAATCCCTGTCGACCACTTCGACTGCGGCTTTCGGTTCCCGGTACTGATGGAAGCCGTAGCGGTCTTCGACCACTACGGAGTAGTGCCGGGGCAGCTGCCCCCGAACTCGATAGCGGCGATTTACAGCTTCTTCTCTTACCTGAGGTCGGAGCGAGTTCGGTTCTCGATAAGGCTGTTCAGAGAATGCTTCTCTGTGCGGTCTATCCCGGATTCGGGAACGAAGATCTTCAGAGGCCATCTTTACTTCGGCTGCCGCGGCCTGAAAGTTGTAAACCTGGCGAACAAAATCGCGAACTGGTCAGAAAGATACCTTATCTTCGAGGGCAACCTCGGACTCCTGCCGGTCCATCCGCAAGTTCGCGACGAAGCCGCTTTTGGCAGCAGCGGACTGGACGGCGTGGAGAAGGAGATCTTCAACTTCTTCAAAGGGGAGCGGCTCGACGTCACCCACTACCTCCCGCTGCTCCCGACTTTGGAGGACGTTCATGCGGAGGACAGTAAGTATCACTCGGCCGAACTGTTATGCTAGCCGCGCGGCCTACCAACTGACTTTTTAACTTCGCCTTGCAGCTGCTGTCGCGGTCCCGCTGAACAAGCCGCTCACTCCAGGCGGCTTAACCCTTACACAAAGGGAGAAAAGGGCGAAGAGGTCCAGGCCGGAGCGGGCTGCAGAGGAGGATGAATCGGACTCCTCCAGCGGCTTCATACTGCATGGTATGGGTAGCCGTTTGAAAGATCTCCACGGCAACCCCACCATGCAGTGGAGTGCCGACGGGGAGTCGGTAAAGGTTTCCACCGCCCTCCCGAACTGGGGGAAGGAAACTGTAAGCCGCCATGCCTCTGTGGCTGGCGCGGCTTTGTATGGCAGGCGCAACTTGAAAGCGCTGGAGAAGATACCTGCAGAAGACTTCTCGCGGTTTGCCGCGCAGGTCGGCGCGAGAAGCTTTGTAGCCAACCACTATATGGGCCTAGCCCATAGGCGGTTAGTTACAATTGAAGGCGACCTGCAGCGGCAACTCGCCGAGAAAGATGAAGAAATCGCACGGCTGAAGGAGTCGCATGCGGTAAGACATTACCTGATTTCTGCAGGCTTAATTCATGAAGCCGCCCGAACTAACCTTTTTCTTTCCTTTGCAGAAAGTGTACGATCCAGCGAACTCAGCCTTTCAAGACGCGGTCTTTCCCCAGCTTGTCCAGGGGATTGACGGAGCGCTGAAACGCCTTCGAGATCAGGGCGGCCTCGCCCCAGGATTCACCGACTTCACCTGCGCCGACCTATATCCACCCTTGAAGAAAAGGGTGGCTGCGGTTTATCGCGCGCTGAAAGGCAAGGAGAAGATTGGCGGAGAGGGCGAGGTAGAAGAGGAAGGGGAGGACAGCAGGAGCGAGAGTGCTTCTTCAAAGACCGGCGGTCAAGCGTCTGAGACCGCGCGGGTTGATGCCAGCTCGTCAGAGACCAGGGGCACTGGCAGTTCGCGTTCATCCTCGTCGGACAGCGGCGATTACTCGCCTTCTGAGATCGATATTGACGGTGAACCGGACTCCAGTATTCCTGCGTCCAAAAGTTAGAGGCCGAATAGCTAGCATAGTTTACTTGTAAAAGTTTTTACATTTTTTGAGACCGCCGGTAGGATTTTGTAAACCGCGCGGTCTACCCCTTATACTTGACATTATAAATGAAAACGTTTTACCTTTTGTGGGAATCTATTGTAATTTTACTTGCTTGTTTGAATATGCGGTTTAATCATTCTTACTCGTTTCCGACTTGAGAAATCTTATTTATGACTTCACCGAATAACAACTAACTTGCTGCGGTTAAACTCGAGTAGAATACCATTAACCAGATATACTAGTCTGCGAAATTATAATAATCCGATCATCCTTGAGCGTATATAGAACAATAAGCCGGGCGGTTAGGAGACTATTTGCCAAGAAGATAAGGCAGTTCAAATTGCGATCGACAAGCCGCTCGGCTAAGGAGATAAACCGGATTGATACTGTAAAAACCAAGCCGAATGTGGCGGCCTGTCCGAGCTTTAATACGAAACTGGCTTCCAATAGGGAAAACTACTTAGCGATAGAGATGAACATATTGCGACTTCTTTACATTGCAAGCCGCGAATTGATTTGAATGAATACCATAAGCCGGCGGACTGAGCGGATAGGATAAATGGAAAATTTGATATGCTATGATACTCCTTTGATCCGGCGGCATGATCTTTGTAAGCCGCGCGGATAATACACTTTGCAATTTCTGACAATATAAAAATGATACTGTTTGATTTTGCTGAATATGCTTTATTCGCTCGGTATTGTATTTCTATTCGATCGGTTATACTAATATGCCATGAGATATCTGGACAATACACAAGCAGAACGGATGTGGAGATAAGAATAACTCGCGCGAATATATCTGATAGGTGATTTACGCATAACTCGCGCGAATAATACTGATATCCGCTATAGCGAACTGAAGAAAACCAACCAGCTCGCACGATTAATAATGATGTCTGCTATATTGGGCTGAAGATAACCAAACAACTCGCCCGATTAATAAATATATCCGAGCGGTAAGGATGATAATATCCGCAACTTGCTGTTGGATAACTTCTGTTCAGCCTTATAATATCAAATTACCCGGGCGGATACTGTCTTTAGCCGGGATATGATAACCGCGCGGTCTGATTTCTGACCGCCGACTAGGCTTCTGCTTGAAGAAAAGAATACACTGCTCTCTTGCCTGGAGTACAGTTCAAGTCGATCTTCCGGGCAGGTGCGGCCGGAGTCACATTGCTTTCCTCAGAGATCGACAAGACTGTGGGTCTCCTGCAGGCACTGCTCGAGAGTATCAAAGAGTGTTCGAGGGTTGCGTGCTAAGACGATCTGCGGGGCATGCGTGTATTGCTTCCCGCACAGACGCATCATAGTTGCAACGATATCCCTTACGTGGCGTGGTAGAGCTGACCACCACTCCGCTCCTCCTTAATGCAGAAGTGGGGTTAGGTACTAGCCGGGATCCGCAATCTAGAACTCCACCGCATCAAAGCCGGCAAGCTGCCACTGCACGGTGCGAAATCTCCCCGCAACACGTGGTCCTCGTGGTGTTACGCTAATGACAACGGCTCTAAAGGGGGATGTAGCTAGACTCGGCGATATCTCTTGATTCAGTGATCTTTTAATTTTTGGGTTGTAAACCCATAAGAATGATGACTTGCCAGGTGAGAGTACCGATATAGAATCTCTGAAACAAAATATAGCAATGAGTCATAATCCTTCTTAATAGAGTATAATGAGAAGAAACAAAAGACAGAAAAACATATTGGGTTAAGGGATTGATTTAAGATCGCTTTTGTCGTTGATGTTGACGCGTCTGCCAGCCTATGAATGAGATGTCTTTTTTAGACCATGCTACGGGATTCCTTTGATTTCTGCATTTTCACAATTAATTTGAGAGCTCTACAATCTTCTGTTAGATGACCTCTTTCCTTGTGATATTCGCAATACTGATCCATGCACCTAACTTGCCCGCGCGCTGCTCGAGCGGGTTTCTTGTGACTTAGCTCTTCCTCCCGTTGTTCGATCTGGGGGAGGTCTGACGAACTTTTTTGTCCTTTTTTCGAAACGCGGGGCTTCTTCGAAACTGGAGGCCGAGTTGGTAATTCGGGCGGACAGACCGGGTAGGAGGTCGAATAACCCGGCGAATAGCCCGGGAAGGTAGGCGAGTAGGCCGGCGGACAGACCTGCTTATTCTCCACTGGGACCCGGTTGGCTGGTGTAACCGGAATGATTGCGGACTGCAAGTCTAACCGTTTATTGATTGCGGCTAGATTACAATTGATCGCGGCGAGCTGCCGGATCATCTCTTGGCGGGTTCGATTTTCTTCCTGGCGGGACTGCAGAAGAGTTTCCAAGAGCAGAACTTCGCTGGGGCTGAGGTTGTTCTGAACGGACTGCCGGTCTGACATTGTGTGGCCGCTGAACTTCAGCGACTAACCGATATCTGAAGGTCGCGTGTTGATGTTGATGCAGAAAATGCGCCGGGGAAAAACGGGCACCAACAGCCAACCGTTCGAGCACTGGGGAAGGAATGGGGGTAAAGACTGTCGGCTAGTCGGTTACTAACGGCTAGGAATGGCGGATGAAACCGGGCAGAGAAAAGAGAGAAAGGCCGCTACCCGCGGCAACACCAGAGTTCGCCCGCCGCGGCCTGAATGCCTCTCCTGCGGCGGGCTTTCCTTTTATAAGAAATTGAGCGATTACACTTAGCAAAGAAGGAAGAAAGGAAGAGGCCGGCCGGACAATAGACCGCAAAGGACTAGAATCGAGGCCGCAGCTCTTAACAAGCGAGCTCCTGGACTCGAGTCAGCGTGCTTTGGGGGTACTTCCGCCCCCTATTTATAGGCTTGGGGGCCTGCCCAAACGGGCAGGGCTAAAATTACCGGCTGCCCGAGGTACAAGAGAATCGGGCAGCGGTGATGGGAATCGAGAGGAAGAAGAAAAGCCAAGAGACAGGCCGCGCGGACTGGCGATCTTCTTCTGCCGAGCTGCAGGACTCGGCCTCTGGGCAGGCCGATCTGGACCTCCTTTGACGACGACCTGGGGCACAGGTCGCGCAGCTTGGGCAATGACAGGCCGACCCTTGGAGGATGGCTGGACCGGAACTGGCGGCTGTCTGAGATAGAGGCCGCCCGGCTTGTCTGACAATAAGCCGGCTAGCTGATAACGGCGGCTAGAATGCACAAGCCGCCCGGACTTGAGAACCTGGAGAACTGGTCGCGGATTCCGGGTTAACAATACTGATCCTTGGATCTGGTTTTTCCGCCTGCTGCCCGAGCAGGATTCTTGTGACTTGGCTCTCCCTCCCGTTGTTTAATCTGGTATACATCTAACAAACTTCTCTATCCTTTTTCTGAAACGCGGGGCTTCTTCGTAACTGGAAACCTTGTCGGCAACTCGGGCGAACAGATCGGGTAGGAGGTCGAATAGCCCGGCGAGTATCCTGGACAGGTAGGCGAGTAGGCCGGTGGATCGACCTGCTTGCTGTCCACTAGGGTCTGGTTGGCTGGTGTAACCGGAATGATTGCGGACTGCAAGTCTAACCGCTTATTGATTGCGGCTAGATTTGAATTGATCGCGGCGAGCTGCCGGATCATCTCTTGGAGAGTTCGATTTTCTTCTCGGCGGGACTGCAGAAGAGCTTCCAAGAGCAGAACTTCGCTGGGGCTGAGGTTGTTCTGAACGGGCTGCCGGTCTGGCATTGTATGTCCGCTGAACTTCAGCGACTAGCCGATATCTGAAGGTCGCGTGTTAACTGTTGATGCACGAAAAGCGACGGGGAAAAACGGGCACCACCAGCTAACCGTTCGAGCACTGGGGAGAAGGGGAGAAGGCTGTCGACCAGTCGGTTACTAGCGACTAGGAATGTCGGATAAAATCGGGCAGAGAAAAGAGAGAAAGGGCCGCTATCAGCGGCAACACATGAGTTCACCCGCCGCGGCTTCAATGCCTCTCCTGCGGCGGACTTTCCTTTTAGCTATGAAAAATCGGTTACAGCGGTTAGACGAGAAGAGCCCGAGCGAACAGGTATCCGCTAAAGGAGAAATTCGAACCCGCTGCCACAGGCGGCAAGCTTGGGAATCCGAATTCTCTCAATAGAAGGGTACTGTTCACGTCTATTTATAGGCTCGGGGACCTGCCCAAACGGGCAGGGCTAAAAATACCGGCTGCCCGATGTACAGGAGAAGCGGGCAGCGGTGACCAGATACAGGGAAGAGAAAGGAGAGGGGGCCACCTAGCCGCGCGGGCTGGCGGATAGACAGCTCCTGACTGATTGCTCTTGGACGCTTGCCAAGCCAGGGAGGCACCGCGGGTAGACGGTCACGCGGCTAGATGTTTGCTTGCCGCTGGGACTTGGGGAGCGGTCAGATCCAGTGTTAACAGCGGGTTTTCACAACTTTCGGCAAAAATTAACTGACACGCCCCCCTGACACGCCCTCCTTTGGCGTGTCACAGGGCGTGAACTCGATCCCGAGGAAGTTTGATGGCAGATGCCAGATCCCAAGAAAAATACATGACACCCTTCCCTTGGCGTGTCTCTGGGCATTCCACCCTCATCCCGAAGCCTACTGCCGCAATGAAAGCTTTTTCGTTGTTACACGTTAACCACTACGTGACATGCCCCCGACAAGGGCGTGACCCTGGGGCGTGTAGCACCATTTCCGACAACTGAAGGATTTCCGACCAATGATTTTGATGTGATATGCCTTACATGCCCCCTCTAAACGGGCGTGTCCCAGGGCTTGCCCACCAATGTACAGAAGCAATTATCATTCTCGTTAGAATCCAGTGCCTGAGGTCAACTCCGTAGTTGACACGCCCCCCTAACACGCCATCCCCTTGCGTGACAAGGTGCGTGACCCAAACAGTTTTTTGCCTATAAATACCAAGTCATTCCAAGCATTTCAGACAAAGTTTTGGGGAGAGGGGAGGTGTTGTTAGTTTCATTCCTAGGTTTTATGTTTTTTTCCTTATGTTTTTGCTCTTTCGCTCCCTCCATTTCTAGTTTTACTTTCAAGCATTGTACTTTACTTACCTGTAATCTCTTTTTATTAGTGTAATATCAGTAGTTTGCTTTCTTTTTATGCACTTGTAATCTCCATTCCTAGTTGTAATCCCTTTATGCTTTTAATAAAATTCTAGTTAGTGTTCTCTTTTTTATTTCTCTCTCTTTAGTTTTCATTCACCTTTATTATTTACCCCTCTCTTTTCCTATTACCATAAATAACTAATCCTCATTTGTACTCGATCGCGATGATCTGAGAATGAGTTGATCAAGTTATGATGTTTTAGCTTTTTTCTTTCTTGTTAAAGTAATTACATTTGATTTACTTTTGGTTTTTACTTAGTGGGACTATATTGCCGGTTTATAGTTTCCATTTGGGTTTTCAATTTAGTTAGTCGAGTGGCTTGTAGATTGAATCGTTCACCCAAGAGTAAAGAGAGTTGCACGCACCCCTTGAGAGAGGAAGATGTTAAATCTCTCGGATTGTAGTGAAATCCAATAGTGGGGTTCACCACTTAAGGCAAGATTTAGGTTTTCTATTTGGACGAGAGTTCGATCGGACCTTCCTAAACTCAGGTGAGCATGACTTCGAGAGAGGCATGTTCATGTTTCGAGAATCTCCACGGTCAAGATGTTTTTCTTTATTTAGAATTAGTTTGTTATTTCATTTTGATTTTCTTATTTCATAGTGATTCTAGATTGAGTACTAACCCTTTATAATTAGCTCTACCCCTTTTTTATTTCTATAAGTAATTTAGTTTTCTTTTTTAGCTTAGTAATTTAGTTGCTATTTTTAGTTAAGTAAATTAATCTTAAAAATCATTTGATAAAATAATAGCGATCTCCTCAAAGTAGAAGTAATCATTACGCCCCAGAGAAATACGACCTTGATATTAACCTTTAGTATCCTATACTATAAATGATTAGGTATGGTTGCCTTTATCGGATATAGAATCGGATAATATTATCAACTTACACCACATCAACCTTCTCTTCTCTTTAACCCCTCATCTCCACCTTTGCGACTCTTAGTAACCGAACCCTGCACAAGCTGCCAAATCCCATGATTCCCAAGAGGATGAGGACAGGACCCCATCTTCCCCTATACATCAAGTGGCTGGCACTTTAGGTGCAGCTATTGAGGGGGAGCCTGCTTTTACAATCCCATAGGAAAGTCATTCTGATCCCACTCTAGATGTTACTTAATCTGCTACTGCTGAGAATACATCTACCCAACTAGAGGACTTAGGTCCTATTGATGTTGATCTGCCTGATGAAGAAATTCTTACTGATGCATAAGTAGAAGAACAGGTTCTATCTAAAGAAGATGATATCTCCAGAATGATTGAGGAACTCACTTCCAAAGAACCTCTTTCCTCTCGGCCTAAAGAGAAATCACCTAAACCAGAAGCATCTCCATCAGACCATTGTTCTGAACCAGGATCTCCTCACCCTCAATCTCCTGCTGCAGATGTGCTTGAAGAAGAAACAGTTTTAATTTCAGATGAAAAAGAAGCAACTCCTGAACTAGCCTAAGCTCCCCTCAAACGCCTAGACTTCTCCCTTCCTACTATTCTTATTGAGTAAGGAGATGTCTTGATTAATAGCACCACGGCCCAGAGCTCAGTTATCATTGAAGAAATACTTCTCTAGACAGCTCCAATAGTACCCCTCCTTCAATTCCAGCTCCAAAAACTCCTGATTATACCATTCTTGGTAAGATTGAAGTCATGCTAAAACAGCAGAGAGAGTATTTTGATCAGTCTCTCAAGACTGTCACAAATAAAGTCACTGCTCTCGAGAAAGAAATGAGGAGTGGATTTGCTGAGATTCAGCACAATACTGATAAACATAAACACCTGTTCAAAATAGGTGGGAAAGCTCAAGATCACACCATTACCATCATTGGTCAGGTGATGGATCAATCAATAACTCTAGCAAATAATCAGATTGAATTGGAAAAGAATGCTCGGAGCATAACATCAAGACCTGTAAAGAGGTTGGAAAATTCAGAGCGGAAGCCATCAGCACCTGATCGATAGAAGTCAGAAAGGGGGAGAGTTTAGTCAAGGAATATTTAGAAAAATCCTATAATAACATGAAGACTCTTTCAGAAGAAAAATTGAAAGATATGAATGCAACAGTACATGCCCATATTCATGAGGTAAAACTTCACACATATGATACTGCAGTTTGGATGCACAACAAAATTTTCCTTGATTTTCAAATAGATCCAAATGCTGCTCCTACTCCTCATCTCAACCTTATTGCTCAGCAACCTTCTGCCACAATGCCAACATTCTCTCTTAGACTAGAAGATCAAGAAGCTCCTCCTGTAGAATACTCTCAAGTTTGGTCAGACACAGAAATGCCTCAGATTCATCCTCCAGAAATTCCAATTCATAAGAAAAGAAAGTATTATGATGGGGCCTCTGCTAGCACGTCAAATCCTAATCCTGAGAATGAAAGGAGGAAAGCTCAAGCATTTACTGAGGTTTGGAGTCCTACTTCTAAGTCAATCATATTGGATACTGTTGCGCGCTAGGGTTCGAAGAAAATAAACGCAACCGAACTAGCAATCCGATGAGGCAAGTATACCTATCGAATTGTAGTTAGGGGACACAAGTGTCGTATTGAAATCCGAGAACTGTTGGCTATGCTTACTCACACGAACGCTATTATCTTATCGACGGAAAAACTAGGGTTTTAGAAAATCTAAGTGCAAGGGAGGAAGTAAAGCGATACTAGAAAGAGAACCACCGCAATTAAGTAAAGCTATTAAGTAAAGAGCTATGCAAGAAAGGAAAATACTGCAGTTAATTAAAGAGCACAAGATAGGTGATTACTACGAAAGGTAGAAAATATGAAATGGAAATGCACTCGATCAAGATTCACCTCGGCTAAAGACGATTAAGAAAATGCGATAAAAATCTAAACTTAAGGTCCTTGACCGTGGAGGTTCCTAAAGCTTGAACACGCTTCTCTCGAAGTCATGCCCAACTGAGTTTAGGAAGGTCCGACCGACTCTCGTCTAAATCGGAGGCCTAAAACTCGCTTTACGCGGTGAACCCCACTATTGGATTTTACTCCAATCCGGGAGATTTGGACGTCTGCCTCTCTCGAGGGGTGCGTACAACTCCCTTTACTCTTGAATGCTCACTTCATTCTATCGGCATCTTGGCTAGCCCAGAATGAAAGCAAAGGTGGAGAGTATATATCGATAATATACCTCCAACCCGTGATTAATCAAGAGTAATTCAAGGCCCTAACTTAAAAAGAAAAGATTAATTAAAATATCATAACTTAATCGCTCTAACCTCGGATCATCAAGATCGAGTACAAGGAGGATTAGTTAATCATAGCGAAGTGGAGGAGGGGGGATGAGTAGTGAAGCATAAAAGAAGACAAGCTAAACAAGAACGCTTTTATTAACGAAAAAGAGCAAGTTACACTATTGAAATTGAAATTACAAGTGCATGGAAATTAAATCCTATTCTAGCCTTACAATTAGCACTAAGCAAGAGCAAAGATTACAAAGAAAGCATAAAAAAACTAAGATTAAACTAGGGTTAAACAAAAATTACAAAGAGAGAGAGAGAGAGAGAGAAAGCATGAAAAAACTCAAGAACCAAAGGGGCAGCACCTCCCCCTCTCAACCAAAGCTTGCTGAAATGAAGAGGGGGGGTCTCAATTTATAGATTTTTTTCTCGGGTTGGTCACGCCCTCCGACATGCCCTAGGGGGGGCGTGTCAGGGGGCGTGACAGTACTATGTTGACCTCGGGCTCTGGATTCTGGCTGGAGGGATGATTGCTTTGGTACGTCGGTGGTCACACCCTAGGTCACGCCCGTGTAGGGGGGCGTGACAGGCACGTCATGTCCAAATCATTGGTCGGAAATCCGTCAGTCACCGAAAAGTTGATGTCACGCCCAAGGTCACGCCCGTGATGGGGGGCATGACAGTACTGTTTTCATGCTGTGGAGAAACGGCATTTAATGCGGCGGCAGGCTTTACGGCAGAGGGCGACATGCCCATGGTCACGCCAGGTGACACGCCCAGGGAGGGCGTGTCAGGGGGGCGTGACAGCGGTTTTGTCCGTTTTCCTGTCCCTTCAAACAAAAGTCCTCGGGATCGGGTGACACGCCCTAGGTCACGCCCAAGGAGGGCGTGACAGGGGGGCGTGTCAGGGCATTTTTGACGAATTTCCTGAAAACCTGCAAAAGGACAAGAAAATGTTAGTGACAATAATATTTACATAAAAAGGATAAAAATAAACTAATAATAGACATGATTTGTACACTATAAAATAGAAAATACGATTATAGTTTAGGCTACAAAACATATTATCAAATTCCCCCAAGCTTAAGCTTTGCTTGTCCCCAAGCAAAAATATAAAAACTAGATATTTATAAAAAGGACTAATCAAAAAGTTCTAATTATGCCTACACAAGTACTATGCAAAATTCTAAGTAGGAAAAGGTGAAATGTAAGTCTAAAATAATTATTTAGGTATGGTAAAACTTTTATAAACTTTACTCAATAAAAGCAAATCATCCAAAATTTTAACGAGATTTTTTAAATAGACCTAAGCAAAGCAACGAAAATGAAAAACAAGCATTGAGTTGTTACTAGATCCAAGCAACGCATTATAATTATATCAATTTAATTAACAAAAATCTAGGTTTAAATCCAAAACTAAAACTGATTTACTTTTTTTCTTTTCTTAGTTGTTAAATAAAAAATCAAAAAGAGTGAATTAAAAGGACTTAAATAGGACAGAAACGTTTGGTTTAGGAATATGATTAGGAGTAGAATTCAAAGATAAACATGAAGGTTCAAAATCACACTAAACCAAAGCAAAGAGTTTCAAAAACTTTCATAAAAATATATACACATTTTTTTTCTATTTCTTCTTTTTTTTCTTTTTTTTTCTTTTTTCAGAATAAAGGCCATAAATATTTTTATTTTCCTTTTGAATTGGCCAAACAAAAATAAACATTACTTTTGAGCATACTTTTTTTCAAAAACCTTTCTCCCACAAAAAATCACAAAATATCCTATCAAAATCGTCAAAATAATTTATGAAACTCAAAAAGGCTAGTGTGATTCGATAGGTTGGAAATTTTAAAGTGAAATGAAGGGAGGAGCTATCAAATGAAATCGGAAAAAGGCTCAAAAATGGCTAACTAGTGGTAAAAGTTTTTAGGTTGGCAGGAAAGCTCAAACGAAAACAAAAACGGCCTAAATCATTTTCACGCTTTTGAATTTATTTAAAACAAAGGTTTGAAAAATTTCAAAAAGCGAGTCCTAGATCATAAAAGAAGATTGATGAAATTAACTTGAAAATAGAAATAATAGGTGACTTGGATCGTTCACATCTACTACGTTATTCAAAAGTTGACTTTACAAAAATTATTCAAAAACGAAAAAGAAAATAGTGGATCATGAATTTTTGAGAAAGTAAAGGAAATAAAAAACAAAAAACCATATTAGAAATGCGAGTTTTAGAAAAATATTTCACCTTAACATGCTACCGTGAATTAGAAACACAACATGACCAACATTTTACTTGTGAAACATAATTAAAAAGGACGATTAGAAATACTATAATTAACTAAGTTGTTTATAGGAGATTTTGAGTAAAACCAAAAACAAAAACTAGGGGTACTGTTGAAATACCAAAATGTCTAAACTATTCAAAAATACATATATTTTTTTTTAATTTTGCGAATTTTTTTTTTTTTTGGATTTTGGAAAATTTTTCTCTTTTTTTTGGAATTTTAAGATATTCATTTTTTTTTGGAAATATTTAAAATATATACAAAAAGAAAAATATTTACACTAAGCAAAAATGAAGGAGGAAGTCCTCCCCCAAGCTTAAAATAGACATTGTCCTAAATGGCTAAAGAAGGAGATTGGAGAAGGAGAGAAAAATAAAGTACAGAATTGAAAGACAGAATTGAAATACAGGTACTTCCCCGGATTTATTTGCTGCGAAAGCTGAGTGATGCCACTCCTCCGAATGTCTTTTTTGGACTTCGTGATGGATTCAGCAACGTTGGAGTAGGCGATCGCAGAAGCTTCAGCTTGTCGAAGTCGTCCGAGGCGTTTACTGAACGTTGGATTCAGCAACGTTAGAGTAGGCTTAAAGTTTTTAGGGTGCCTTAAGTATTTATCGTGTAAACGCTTCGTCCGCTCTTTATAAAGTTTATTATTTTCATAAGCATAAGAGCGCCACTCATCGAGTTCATTTAGTTGAAATTTTCGAAGGTCACCGACTGAGTGGAGATCGAAGTTTACTAATTTTAAGGCCCAAAAGGCGCGGTGTTCTAACTCTACGCCCAGATGGCACGATTTTCCATAGACCAGCCGATACGGCGTACATCCGAGGGCGGTTTTGTACGCTGTTCGGTAGGCACATAGAGCATCGTCAAGTTTGGTTGACCAGTCTTTTCTAAAAGTTGAAAAAGTCTTTTCTAATATTCTTTTTATTTCTCTATTAACTACTTCGACTTGTCCGTTAGTTTGGGGGTGGTAGGCAGTGGAAAGCTTATGCATAACGCCGTATTTGGTAAGGATTTTTGAAAATTGCGCGTTACAGAAATGGGAACCCCTATCGCTAACGATTGCGCGAGGCGTACCAAATCTGGAAAATAATTTTTTAAAAAACGTGACAACAACTCGGGAGTCGTTCGTAGGAAGAGCTTGGGCCTCAGCCCATCGTGAAACATAATCAACATCAACTAAAATATATTTGTTTCCGAAGCTAGAAGGAAGGGGGCCAACAAAATAAATTCCCCAGATGTCGAAAATTTCGCACTCTAAGAAATAATTTTGCGACATTTCATTTTTATTAGAAATGTTACCTGACCGTTGGCAACTATCACACCTGCTCACAAAGGCTTGTGCGTCTTTAAACAAGCTAGGCCAGTAAAAACCCGCGCAAAGAACCTTGTGAGCGGTGCGAGCAGCTTGATAGTTCCCACCTGTCGGACCTTCATGCAAATGTTTTAGAATATCAATTCCTTCATCAAAAGAAACACATCTCCTTATCACTTGATCCGCACAAATTTTGAAAAGATGCGAGTCTTCCCAAAAGTAGTTCTTCAGCTCAGAAAAGAATTTCTTCTTTTGCTGAGAGGAGAACTCTTTTGGGAGCACCCGGGCCACTAGATAGTTGGCGATGTGTGCGAACCAAGGAGAAGTAGATGTATTAACTAAAAGCAGCTTCTCATCAGGAAAATAGTCATTAAAAGATTTTTCATTTAATTTTTCTATAAAGGGGTTATCTAATCTGGATAGATGGTCGGCGGCCAAGTTTTTGGCTCCTCGCTTATCACGGATCTCTAAGTCAAACTCCTGGAGGAGTAAGACCCAGCGAATCAAGCGAGGCTTGGCATCCATTTTGGCAAGAAGGTACTTGAGGGCCGAGTGGTCCGTAAAAACAATGATTTTTGAAAGTGTAATGTAAGGGCGGAATTTATCAAATGCAAATACTACAGCTAAGAGCTCCTTCTCGGTTGTGGTTTAATTTTCTTGTGCAGATGTGAGGGTTTACTAGCGTAATAGATGGGGTGGAAGTTTTTAGATATGCGTTGACCTAATACGGCTCCCACCGCAAAACTACTTGCATCGCACATAATCTCGAAAGGAAGGTCCCACACCGGAGCTATCATAATCGGTGCGTTAATTAAATTTTCTTTAATTGATTCAAAGGCAGAAATACAAGAGTCATCAAAAATGAATGGAGCGTTGTTGATGCACGAAAAGCGACGGGGAAAAACGGGCACCACCAGCTAACCGTTCGAGCACTGGGGAGAAGGGGAGAAGGCTGTCGAACAGTCGGTTACTAGCGACTAGGAATGTCGGATAAAACCGGGAAGAGAAAAGAGAGAAAGGGCCGGTATCAGCGACAACACCAGAGTTCGCCCGCCGCGGCTTCAATGCCTCTCCTGCGGCGGACTTCCCTTTTAGCTATGAAAAATCGGTTACAGCGGTTAGAAGAGAAGAGCCCGAGAGAACAGGTATCCGCTAAAGGAGAAATTCGAACCCGCTGCCACAGGCGGCAAGCTTGGGAATCCGAATTCTCTCAATAGAAGGGTACTGTTCACGTCTATTTATAGGCTCGGGGACCTGCCCAAACGGGCAGGGCTAAAAATACCGGCTGCCCGATGTACAGGAGAAGCGGGCAGCGGTGACCAGATACAGGGAAGAGAAAGGAGAGGGGGCCACCTAGCCGCGCGGGCCGGCGGATAGACAGCTCCTGACTGATTGCTCTTGGACGCCTGCCAAGCCAGGGAGGCACCGCGGGTAGACGGTCACGCGGCTAGATGTTTGCTTGCCGCTGGGACTTGGGGAGCGGTCAGATCCAGTGTTAACAAGCGTCTTTTTCTAATAGATGGGTGAGGGGCTTAGTGATCTTGGAGAAGTCCTTTATAAAACGACGATAAAAGCCAGCGTGGCCTAGGAAACTTCTTATAGCTTTTATGTTTGTAGGCGGCGGCAACTTCTCAATAACTTCTATCTTGGCAACGTCTACCTCAATACCTTTAGCAGAAATTTTATGACCCAAAACTAACCCTTCCCTCACCATAAAATGGCATTTTCCCCAATTTAGGGCAAGGTTAGTTTCTTCGCATCGTTCTAAGACTTTTTCGAGGTTTTCTAAACATCTATCGAAGGAATCGCCGAACACGGAGAAATCGTCCATGAATACCTCCATAATGCTTTCTACGTACTTTTCAAATATTGCGAGCATACATCGCTGGAATGTAGCTGGCGCATTGCACAATCCAAACAGCATTCTTCGGTAAACGAAGGTGCCGAAGGGACAAGTAAACGTAGTTTTCTCTTGGTCCTCGGGAGAGATGGCTATTTTAAAGTACCACGAGAGGCCATCGAGAAAACAATAAAAGCTATGGCCGGAGAGACGTTCTAAAATCTGGTCGATAAACGGTAAAGGAAAGTGGTCCTTGCGGGTGGCGTCATTCAACTTACGATAATCTATACACAATACGCCAACCCATCACCGTCCGTGTCGGGATTAATTCATTATTGTCATTACTAACTACGGTTATCCCTCCCTTCTTGGGAACTACCTGAACGGGGCTAACCCACTTACTGTCCAATATAGGGTAGATAATTCCTGCGTCTAATAGTTTCATAACCTCGCCCTAAACTACTTCTTTCATATTCGGGTTTATACGGCGCTGAGGTTGGATAGAGGTACGCGAATTATCTTCCATTAAAATTTTATGGGTACAGAAAGATGGGCTTATGCCCTTGAGATCAGAAATTTGCCAAGCAATAGCCCGGCGATGCTTACGTAGAACAAGAAGAAGTTTATCGTTTTGCGTGTCCGTGAGGTAGGCCGGAACGATAACTGGTAACTTGGAATCTTTTTCTAAGAAAGCATACTTAAGGTGTTCAGGAAGTTCTTTAAGTTCTAGGGTAGGAGGTTCTTCATAAGAGGATTTTGAGATTCTTTCTTTTTCAAAAATAATATCTTCATAAACTTTTTTATAAGGAACGTAATAAGGGGTGGGGCTAGCAGCCAAGACGGCTTCTTGTATCGATTCAGTGGGAAGAACAGAGGAAGAACAAAAACCAGAAAATTCTTTTTCAAACTCAGAAAGACAATCAAAAGATTCATCACTTCCTTGCAGCGATTCAGTTGTAAGAGAAGAGGAGCAAAAAGCAGAAAATTCTTTTTCAAAGTCGGAGAGGCAGTAGGAAGAATCATCACTCACGGTGTCTACAAAAAAGCAGGAGTCATCGTTTGCCAAGGTGTTCTTCATCGAAGGGGTGATAGAAAATGTGACTTCGTCGTCTCCTACTTGAAGGAAGAGCTTACCATTGCTTACATCAATGATGGATCTGGAGGTGGCAAGGAAGGGTTGGCCAAGGATCAGGGGAAGCTCGACGTCTTCTTCGATGTCCAAAATGACAAAGTCCACCGGGAAGATGAACTTGTCGACTTTCACTAGAACGTCCTCCACTATTCCTAACGGGTACTTGACGGATCTATCAGCTAGCTGGATACTCATACGCGTGGGGTTTAGGCTACCAATCCCTAACTTTTTAAACAACGAAAAGGGCATCAGGTTTATACTCGTGCCTAAGTCGGCTAACGCGTGTTTAACAAAAAGATCACCGAAGACACACGGGATAGAGAAACTACCCGGGTCACTGATCTTCTTCGGCAAACCGTTTGTTAAAACGGCGGAGCACTCGACGTTTAGCGTGACGTGCGAAATATTCTCTAACTTCTTCTTGTTGGTGAGGAGGTCTTTAAGATACTTGGCGTATTTCGGCATCTGCGAAATAGCCTCGTGGAAGGGAAGATTAATGTGGATTTGCTTGAAGATCTCTAAGAAGCGAGAGTACTGATCATCTTGACGTTGTCTATTAAGTTCAGAGGGGTATGGAGGAGTTGAATTATTTTTGAAGATGGGTGGTGGAGTGAGATTATATTCTAAAGCGGGGGTGATTACTTTTTCAGCAGAGGGCGGAATTTTTAAAATGGGAGCGGAGCTTTGATTTTTAAAAGCAGGAGCGGAGCTTTGATTTTTAAAAGCGGGAGCGGAGCTTGCCTCGGGCTCTTCACTTACCATATCGGAGACTTGCTTCCCACTCCGAAGAGTTATAGCTTTCGCTTGCTCTCTCGGGTTGGGTTCGGTATTGGAAGGAAGAGACCCTGCGGGTCGCTCAGAAATTATTTTCGCGAGCTGTCCTACCTGATTTTCTAGACTTTTTACGCTTCCGGTAAAAGTTCTTATAGTAGCATCATTTGTGGTGATATATTTAGAAAGTAATTCCTCCAAGCTTGGAGGTTTTGGGTAATTTTGAAGAGGTGGTGGTGGTGGCGGTGCAAAAAAATCATTTTGCGGGGGTGGGCGCATCGCATTCGATGGATTACTCCATGAAAAGTTCGGGTGATTTCTTAAAGCGGGGTTATAACTATTCGGAAAATTAAAACAAGGTGGATGAAAATTCGCAGCAGAAAAATTATTAAAAGCAGTTCTAGGCATATTATTAACATAATCTAAATGTTCTTGAGTAGGGGTTGCAGATTCCCATACCTGAGAGGCGGAGGCAGCAGTCATCTCCGTGATTTTTTTGCTTAGGATTTCTACTTGTAGAGCGAGCTGGGAGACGTTGTCCACTTCATAGATACAAGCCGGCTTGTTCGGGCGGGACCTAGGCACATTCCACTGATAAGTGTTCATGGCCATGTCCTCAAAAAGCTCAAGAGCGGCTTCCGGGGTCTTATGATTTAAAGTACCGCCAGAAGCTGCGTCTATCATTTGCTTCGTGCTTTGATTTAGCCCATTATAGAACGTCTGCACTTGTAACCATACAGGCAGCGCGTGATGTGGGCATCGTCTTAATAATTCTTTAAATCTCTCCCAGGTTTCATATAGGGTTTCAGAGTCTATTTGTCCGAAGGCAGAGATGTCGTTCCTAAGTTTTGCAGTTTTAGCTGGCGGAAAATACTTCGCCAAAAATTTTTCAGTTAATTCATTCCAAGTTGTTATGCTATTCTTCGGAAGTGTGTTCAGCCACTGCTTAGCTTTAGTTCTTAAAGAGAAGGGGAAGAGTCTCAGCCTGATTGCATCATTTGTGACACCATTTATCTTGAAGGTGTCGCAAATTTCAAGAAAGCTAGATATATGTGCGTTCGGATCTTCATCTTGAAGTCCGTCAAATTGCACATATTGCTGCACCATTTGAATTATGCTAGGCTTTAATTCGAAGTTATTATTTGCTATTGCAGGGCGGACTATACTTGATTCTGTTCCCTCGAGGTTCGGTCGTGCATAATAGGACATAGTCCTTTGCACGGCCTCATCTACGTTGGGTTCTTCCATTCTTAAACTAGCAAATGACTCGGAGTCCTCAACCGGAACTTGTATAGTAGGACCTTGAAATCGCGATCTTCTCCGAAGAGTACGCTCAATTTCGTGGTCCAAGTCCAAAATAACCGACGGACTCCCGCGGGTCATGCATTAAAAGAACAGAAAAGAAGAAGAGGAAGAGAAAAAGGATAAACTAGAAAAAAGATTAAATTTTTTTTTCTTTTTGAAATAGATTTTTTTATAGATTAACTCCCGAACTTCCCAAGGACTACCCCGTGAAGGGTTCGCAAGGTACTCTCAAGTTTGGTCAGACACAGAAATGCCTCAGATTAATCCTCTAGAAATTCCAATTCATATGAAAAGAAAGTATTATGATGGGGCCTCTGGTAGCACGTCAAATCCTAATCCTGAGAATGAAAGGAGGAAAGCTCAAGCATTTACTGAGGTTTGGAGTCCTACTTCTAAGTCAATCATATTGGATACTGTTGCGCGCTAGGGTTCGAAGAAAATAAACGCAACCGAACTAGCAACCCGATGAGGCAAGTATACCTATCGAATTGTAGCTAGGGGACACAAGTGTCGTATTGAAATCTGGGAACTGTTGGCTATGCTTACTCACACGAACGCTATTATCTTATCGACGGAAAAACTAGGGTTTTAGAAAATCTAAGTGCAAGGGAGGAAGTAAAGCGATACTAGAAAGAGAACCACCGCAATTAAGTAAAGCTATTAAGTAAAGAGCTATGCTAGAAAGGAAACTACTGCAGTTAATTAAAGAGCACAAGATAGGTGATTACTACGAAAAGTAGAAAATATGAAATGGAAATGCACTCGATCAAGATTCACCTCGGCTAAAGACGATTAAGAAAATGTGTTAAAAATCTAAACTTAATAGGATAAAGGTCCTTGACCGTGGAGGTTCCTAAAGCTTGAACACGCTTCTCTCGAAGTCGTGCCCAACTGACTTTAGGAAGGTCCGACCGACTCTCGTCTAAATCGGAGGCCTAAAACTCGCTTTACGCGGTGAACCCCACTATTGGATTTTACTCCAATCCGGGAGATTTGGACATCGGCCTCTCTCGAGGGGTGCGTACAACTCCCTTTACTCTTGAATGCTCACTTCATTCTATCGGCCTCTCGGCTAGCCCAGAATGAAAGCAAAGGTGGACACTATATATCGATAATATACCTCCAACCCGTGATGAATCAAGAGTAATTCAAGACCCTAACCTAAAAAAGAAAAGATTAATTAAAATGTCATAACTTAATCGCTCTAACCTCGGATCATCAAGATCGAGTACAAGGAGGATTAGTTAATCATAGTGAAGTGGAGGAGGGGGGATGAGTAGTGAAGCATAAAAAGAAGACAAGCTAAACAAGAACGCTTTTATTAACGAAAAAGGGCAAGTTACACTATTGAAATTGAAATTACAAGTGCATGGAAATTAAATCCTATTCTAGCCCTACAATTAGCACTAAGCAAGAGCAAAGATTACAAAGAAAGCATAAAAAAACTAAGATTAAACTAGGGTTAAACAAAAATTACAAAGAGAGAGAGAGAAAGAGAGAGAGAAAGCATGAAAAAACTCAAGAACCAAAGGGGCAGCACCTCCCCCTCTCAACCAAAGCTTGCTGAAATGAAGAGGCGGGTCTTAATTTATAGATTTTTTTTTCTCGGGTTGGTCACGCCCTCCGACACGCCCTAGGGGGCGTGTCAGGGGGGTGTGACAGTACTATGTTGACCTCGGGCTCTAGATTCTGGCGGGAGGGATGATTGCTTCGGTACGTCGGTGGTCACGCCCTAGGTCACACCCGTGTAGGGGGGGGCGTGACAGGCACGTCATGTCCAAATCATTGGTCGGAAATCCGTCAGTCGCCGAAAAGTTGATGTCACGCACAAGGTCACGCCCGTGACGGGGGGCATGATAGTATTGTTTTCGTGCTGTGGAGAAACGACATTTAATGCGGCGGCAGGCTTTGCGGCAGAGGGCGACACGCCCATGGTCACGCCTGGTGACACGCCCAGGGAGGGCGTGTCAGGGGGGCGTGACAGCGGTTTTGTCCGTTTTCCTGTCCCTTCCAACAAAAGTCCTCGGGATCGGGTGACACGCCCTAGGTCACGCCTAGGGAGGGCGTGACAGGGGGGCGTGTCAGGTCATTTTTGACGAATTTCCTGAAAACCTGCAAAAGGACAAGAAAATGTTAGTGGCAATAATATTTACATAAAAAGGATAAAAATAAACTAATAATAGACATGATTTGTACACTATAAAATAGAAAATACGATAATAGTTTAGGCTATAAAACGTATTATCAGATACCCTAAAACTTGTTGTGGATTTCAGAGAAAAAAAGGATAATTACTATTCTCACTCTGAATGGGAGAAGTAAGAGAAGTCTATGACTTTGAGAAGGCTTCATGATAGGAAGTACAATCATAAAGACCCATCTGCTCCTCGCAGGCCAGCAAAATACTTTCCAAAGCCTTTCATTTATTATCAAAGATAAGAAGAATTGCACTAGAAACAGCAACAACAACAAAGCAAGAAATAATAGAAGAAGATCTAAAGTTTTCCTTTATGAGATTTTGTGGACATTGATTTTATTTTTGGACAAGATCTATAAATATAAATCTTTTAATTTTGATGATCTGATTTTTCATTGATTAGCATCTTTCATTATTATTTTGTTTACAAGTCATTTAGTTTTGTTTATCTTGATATAATTCACCTTAGTGTATATGGTTCTGACTTCTACAAATAGGGGGAGATTGTTGAGTATTATATCCACAATAACCTAGATTTGCATGAAGTCACCCTTGAACTAAGATGAATTAAGTTTTTATTTGATGCTCTTTTCAAGTTGTGTACTTGCAGGTCATAATTTCCAAGTGTAGACCAATATCAGACTACAATGAGTGACCAAACACAGAACAATATAATGTAATCCCTCCTTATGTGATCCATGGTGTTGACTAATGTGTAGCCTCTCTATTGGGACACACTTCATTTTCAAAGTACTAAAGTATGGAAGAAAGAATGGTTGTTTTATATTTTGAAGAAAACGTTTTTTCAGAAAGTCAAAAAATTTTCTAAGTCCATTACTCGAGAAGGACATCTTGTACTCGAGTAGTATTGGAATGATTTCTCGAGTCTGCTAAGTAGAGTTTTCGAGTAACAGAAACTATTCTTGAGAAGGCTTTATCTAATACTCGAGAAAGCCAAAGAGTACTCGAGTACTACTTACCTTCTTCTCGAGTTAACTCAAATATCATTTTAGAAATTTTCTAAGTCTTATACTCGAGTAACCTAAGACATTACTTGAGAATGCAAAGCCTTATCTCGAGAAAGCAGAAGACCAATACTCGAGTAAGAAGAATTTAAGTTTCGAGAAGTCTATTTGTTCTCGAGAAGTTAAGTTAGTTACCGAGAAGTCTTTATCTAGTTCTTGAGAAGTAAAGTTAGTTCTCGAGAAGTCTTTGTCTTGTTCTCGAGTAATAGAAGTTTTTTCTTGAAAATCAAGAAATCATTTCCTGTATTTTCCTTAAGGACTTGTTCTCGAGAACCATACTTACTCTTCTCGAGAACCAGTTATTGTTCTTCAGTAATATTTTCTTCACTAGAGAAATGCATTTGTTTTTCCAAAATTTTCTCTAAGTACGGACGGAAACGATTTCAAATTTAACCTCAATTCTTATTGGTCCACGTGTGAAGTCATTTATGATTATGACCGTTAGGCAAGTCCTATAAAAGGTCTTATCAAATTTGACTAACCCTAACACACGAAATCAAGAATTCTGAATTGTACTACTCATTCTAAATCGGGAAAGCCACCGCACTTCATCGTCATTCTTGCAGTTGTTCTTCTCCGATCCTAGAGGTTCAGAACAAGAAGTGATCAACAATTCAAGGCGTTCAACTTCTACAGATCTCTTTCTTGATCTTATTGATCTTAAGCTTTTCAGATCCAGAGATTTCGGCATAGACTTCATCGATCTACTTCTGACACAGCGTAAAATTTCAAGAAGGAAGAAATCTGAAGTTTTCAGATATGAAGTGAAGTCTATTTTATTGTTGTTGTAAAATCTATTTCAACTCTTGTAGGAGACTTCGTCTCTGAGTTTTGTAGGAAGTTTTTCTTCCGAGTGTAGATCCCATTTTGAGGATCGAGTTGTAGGGGAGTTGCTTTGAGTTTTAGGATTGGTTTTCAATCCGAGATAATAGTGAAGTAGCTGAGTCTAGCATGGTGCTAGATCGGTGAGGTGGAGAGTGGATGTACCCAAAGTTGGGGAACCACTATTAATCTTGTGTTATATGTGGCTTGATTGTTTATTTTCTGCGCTCCGCTATTAAAAGTTTTTATTCCGCAAAAAGACGTAGACCTCACCTATTCACCCCCCTCCCCCTCTAGATGATTTTGGTAGACAACTAAAAACTTCACCCCTGTAGCAAGAATGGAGGCCATCATACTGTTCTTTACATATGCTGCACACAAGGGATTCAAAGTCTACCAAATGGATGTGAAATCATCCTTCTTGAATGCTGACTTGAAAGAAGAAGTCTATGTTGAGCAGCATTCAGATTTGGTTGTTCCTAACACTCCGGATTCTT
The DNA here is from genome assembly GCA_039513925.1 of Platanthera zijinensis. Taxonomy (NCBI): domain Eukaryota; kingdom Viridiplantae; phylum Streptophyta; class Magnoliopsida; order Asparagales; family Orchidaceae; genus Platanthera; species Platanthera zijinensis. The sequence continues at coordinate 168,111,100 of CM077082.1, read as the reverse complement.
TTTATAGACTTAAGAAAGCTCTATATGGGCTAAAGAAGGCCCCTAGAGCATGGTATGAGACTTTGTCTAGCTTCCCCATTGAGAACAAATTCTCAAGGGGGAAGATAAACAAGACCATATTCCTAAGGGAATCAAAGGGCATATCATCCTAGTATAGATCTATGTAGATGACATAATCTTTGGATCAACTGATGACAACCTTTGTAGAAAGTTGCCAAACTTATGCAAGGGAAGTTTGAGATGAGCAGTATGGGTGAACTTAAGTTCTTCTTGGGTCTCCAAGTTAGATAGACTGATGATGGGTTGTTTATATCCCAGTCTAAGTTCATTCACTAGGGAGTTAATCAAGAAGTTTCGTATGGAGAATTCCTCCATCATAAAAACTCCCATGGGGTCAAGTTTGCATATATGCAAAGATGAGGTAGGTAAACCTATTGATGAAACTTTGTATAGAAGGATAATTGGCTCCCTTCTATATCTTACTACAAGTAGGCCAGACATCATGTATGCTACATGTGTTTGTGCTAGGTATCAGGCTAGCCCTAAAGATTCTCACTACACTACTGCTAAGAGGATTTTGAGGTATCTTAAGGGCACAACAGATCCTGGCCTATGCTACCCTAGAAATGGGGATTTTGAGCTAAGATGTTTTTCAGATGCAGATTTTGCAGGATATAAAGAAGATAGGAAGAGCACTTCTGGTACTTGTCAATTCTTATAAGGAAGACTTGTGTCTTGGAGCAGCAAGAAGCAAATAAGTGTTGCATTCTCAACTGCAGGGTCAGAATACATCTTATCAGGTAGCTGCTGTGCTCAGTTGCTGTGGATACAGCATCAGTTCCAGGATTATAACCTCCAGATAAGTAGAAGTCCATTATATTGTGATTCTACTAGTGCCATCTCAATTGCTAGGAATCCTATCTCACACAGCAGGACTAAACATACTGAGATAAGATATCATTCCATTAGGGAGCATGTGGAAAGTGAAGATATCAACCTTGAGTTTGTCCCTACAGACAAGAAAGTGATTGATATCTTCACTTAGCCACTAGATGAAGAAAAGTTCAATACCTTCATGTTTGAGTTGGACATGTTGAACCTGGTATAGCTTCAAATGCTCCTCATATTGTTGCAGGTTATACTATTTCTTGAAGGTGGAATGGTTCTTTAGTAGAATGACGATTTTTCTAGTGGTATACCTTCAGTGGTATCATGTTTAAGTATTATCAATACTGGTATAGACTAGAATGTCTACCAGGAAGTATAATAGAGGATGCTTCAGTTGAGTGGGAGAAAGTCCGGCACTTGCATAGGTAGATTCAAGGGGTATCCAAAAAGAAGTAAGGAGCAGCACACCTCCAGCACTCTTAAGTTATTCAACTGCTACAAGTGTTGCTTATCAATACTCAAAAAGGGGGAGCAGATAATCAGAGACTCCCTGACTATTTACAGAAGTCAAAAAGGGGGGAGAGAAGGATACAAATGAGAAGGATAGAAGGATATAAATGGTATCATATCTATGAGAAGGAAATGATCAAAGTCGTTAAGAGGAATATGTTAGTGTATATCATTGACTCATTTGATTGAGGGTTTTGACTTCTTCGAATAGGGGGAGATTGTTGGGTCCATTGCCCACAATGTCCTAGATTTGAAGAAGTCAATCATATGAATGATATACATAAAGTTGTATTTGATGTATGCTTAATTTCATGTATGTAGGTTAGTCCTTATAACATTGATGGGACAGGTGTTCCAAGTGGCATAATAGGTGGTCACAAAGTAAAGGAGTGGAGAGACAAAAATCTGTCTAAAGTCCATAGGCGTTTAGTGAAGCCAGTTCACTCAACGCTAGATGCCATGTTATGTTAGTGGAGAGGCTGAAAATCTTCTAAGTCCATAGGCGTTGAGTGAAGCCAGTTCACTCAATGCCAGATGAAGAAAAGCATTGAGTACTGAGTGGATAGTAAAAGCCATGCAGCCAACAAAGCTATCATGCGGCTAAGTCCACAGACATTGAGTGATTACAGCCCACAAAATGCCATACATCAAGAATCATTGAGTATAGCTGAACCTGTCAAAGCCTCATCATTGGAGTGCTAAATATTCAACTATGTCCATAATCGTTGAGTGAGGTTAGCTCACTCGATGCTAAAGAAGGAGGCGTCTTGTAAAGTTGAAGCTCAAAGAGATAGATAGAAAATCTATCTATGTGTCATTGAGTGATTACATCTCACTCAATGCTCTCAATGCCTAAGCAGCTGGCAGTCCAAAGGAGCGGCCAAGTACAACAGTTTTAAGAGATGAAGTTTCACTCAACGCTCTCAATGCTAAGATTGTTGTGGCTAAGTTTAGTGGCGTTGAGTGATGTCAACGCACTCAATGCCTTGCATATTAGAAAGTTTAGCGAAGTCCAGTGGAGTTGAGTGAAGCCAGTTCACTCAACGCACTCAACGCCTTGAGTGGATTTGAGAAATTGGCTATGTCCATAACCGATGATGACATCCAAAGTCAATGGAAGTCAACATTGTTCAAAATACTTACTGGAAAGTTACAGAACACGCCAAATAGTGCCGGAGAGCTATTGTATGTCTTCTTACTTTAAATCAAGGTGCTACTGTCAACTGCAGGTGGTCCCCACTACTTCTTGGAGCCGTTAATCGGCGGAAGATAAAAGGGGCAGCTTTTAGATGCTGAACTTAACTTTTTGGGTTTTGTTTCAAAAAGAATAAGAGCGGATGGACTTCATCTTCCTCACTATTACTTTCGGGAAAAAGCTTGAAGTCAATCAACTGAACTAAAAGTTCAGTCCAGTTAGTTGTAGAATTTTATTCTGCTACAACATGTTCAGAAACACATCTGATAAAGAAAGAGAGGAGACCCTTCAGTCTTTTGTAGGTTCAGGTTAGCTGTTTGAAGAACTCAAGACCTAGCAGATCTTCTGTCTTCTACAACAAGTTCAGAAACAGTTTTCTGAGATACTTCCAGCAGAGGCAGCCATTTATTGGAGAACATTTCTCTGCTGCTATGAAGACAGTTAGATGTGAGATAACACAGCTCAAGTAGCAGACGTAGAGAAATTTCTTAGTGTCAAATTAACTAAAACCATTGTACTTCTATAGGATCCTCTTGGATCTCAACCGTAGGGCTTTTGAGCCTAAGGTAGGTCAATTTTTCCAGAGTTGTAGGAGATCTATACTCTCTTAGAGGAGGATCTAGTATGGTTCTGAGGTAGGGCTCTTGAGCTTGAGGTAGGAGAGTTATTCACTCTTAGTTATAGGGCACTTGTGCCTGAGTTGCAGGATCATTTAGATATGAGGTAGGGCCTTTGTGCCTGAGCTATAGGAGAGTCATTCTCTTTGAGGTAGGTATGTCCTCCAAGCCTGAGTTGTAGGGCCTTTGGTCCTGAGGTAGGTGATCAGTTGATCACTGAGTTAGAGGAACAAGTTTGCTCTAAGGTAGGGCTTTGTCCTGAGTTGTAAGTCCTGGAGGAGACTGAGAGATCTTTTGGGATCGGTGGTGTAAGCTCTTGGAGCTGAGTTTTGGAGAAGTGCCTTCTCTATCTAGAAGTTAGAAAGGTGGGAGGAGAGTGGACGTACCCATAATCTGGGGAACCATTATATATTTTGTGTGTGCTTCTTGTGTTGTTTCTTTGTTGCAGGTTGTGTGTTTCTTGAAAGCAGAAAATTACAAACACACTAAGCACTTTAAGAAGAAATAAGAAGAAAGTCACAAGAGAATAAGAAACCTATTCACCCCCCCCCCTCTAGGTTGCTAGCTACCTTAAAAACAAAGACTTTCACATTCAACGCCTGAAGTTAAGTCAACGTTGCCAACGCCTGGAGTTGATATTTTTCTCCTTTATGTTCTCCTGCAGAATGTTTGCCTCCAAATGCACATATGTATACTAGAAAACTTTTCATAGATAAATCTACTTCTAGTTCAACATTCCCAATTCAAACTTGAAATTGTTGAACTTGCCTTCATTAAGAGGCTTAGTAAATATACCAGCCACTTGTTTGTTAGTGGGGATGAACTAAATTTTGATATCTTCTTTCTCTACATACTCTCTTATGAAGTGATATCTAATTTCAATATGCTTAGTACTATTGCGTGATACAAGATTTTTAGCTATTGAAATTGCATTAAAAGAATCACAAAATATGGTAGGTTTACTTAGCTGTAAATTATAGTCTTGAAGTTGATGTTTTATCCACAGGAGCTTTGCATAGCAACTCCCTGTAGAAATATATATGATTCTTTTGTTAAAATAATAACATTGATTTGGTTCTTGCTGTTCCAGGGAACCAGCCTTTTCTACAGAAATTTACAAGTACCTAAAGTACTTTTCCTATCTTCTTTACAACCTGTAAAATTTATATCTAAATAACCTGTTATTTCAAAATCATTATTCCTAGGGTAATAAAGACCAAGATCAGGTGTGCCCTAGAGATATGTCAGAATTCTCTTTGCAGCTGTATTATGAGATTCTTTAGGGCAGGCTTGGTACCTCTAGAACAAACACATATAACAAACATAATGTCTGGCTTACTAGTATTCAAATATAGAAGGGAGTCAATAATGTCTCCATATAAGGTTTCATCAATTGGTTTCCCACTCTCATCCTTATTTGTAGACATACTTAACCCCATAAGTTTTTCATTATGGAGGCACTCTGCATACCAAATTTCTTGATTAACTCCTTGGTGAACTGGGACTGTGAAATAAACAGTCAATCTTAAGATTATTTAACATGGAGGCCCAAGAAATACTTGAGTTTACACATGCTGCTCATTTCAAATTGCTCTTGCATAAGTTTACCAAACTTTATGCATAGACCATCATTAGTTGACCCAAAAATTATGTCATCAACATAAATTTGGACTAGGATTATCTTATCCTAGACTTCCTTTAGGAATAATATCAATTCAATCTTTCCCCTTGAGAATTTGTTCTCAATGAGAAAGCTAGACATGATTTCATACCATGCCCTTAGGGCCTGTTTCAACCGATATAAAGCCTTACATAATTGAAATACATGATGAGGGAAAGAAGGATTGATAAAACATGTTGACTTCTCAGCATAGACCTCCTCTTTTAGGTCACTATTCAGGAAAGTTGACTTAACATCCGCCTAGTAGACCTTAAATCCTCTGTAGGCTGCATATGTAAGGAATAACCTTTTGACTTCAAATCTATCAACCGATGCAAAAGTTTGATCAAATTCAATACCTTCTTCTTGTGTTTATCCTATAACAACCAGTCTAGCTTTATTCTTATTTATAACACCATTCTCATCTAGATTATTTTTGTAAATCGATTTGGTTCCTATGATGTTATGTTCTTGAGGTCTAGGAACTAGCTTCAAGACATTGCACCTCTCGAATTGGTTCAATTATTCTTGCATAGACACTATCCACAATGGGACTATGTTGGATTCTTCAAACTTCTTGGGTTCAATCTGAGATAGAAAGCTCGAATTCATATCATTATTCTAATTCCTACATCTTATGGTTATACCCTGACTTGCATCCCCAATGATCAAATCTCTGGGATTGTCTCTTAGGTGTCTGATTGCTGCTGGCATCCTTTCTTTAGCATCTTGAGCTTCCTCTCCAGGGCCTTAAAGATCATCTGCACTTTGAATGTCACCTGGACCTTCTTATGAAATGAGTACACCTTCATCCTTTTCTTGTTCAACTGGAGGTGTGTCATCATTGCTCAGTTTGTCCATTCTTATCTCTATACCTGGAGAACTAGAAAAGCTTGGTAGCTCATTATGAATCATTAATGCTTTATCAAAAAACATTAATGAACTCTTCTACAACTTGATATTTCAAGTTGTAGACCCTATTGGCTTTGTTGTGGTTGTTATGCCCAATAATGATACTATCATAAGAATTGTCAGCAAACTTTGTCAGGTAGGACTTCCCATTATTCAGCACAAAGCACTAGTTTCCAAAGATTCATAAATAGGCTAGATTTTGTTTTATGTCTTTCATAACCTCATAGAGAGTCTTATTGTGATACTTTTTGATAGAGGCTCTATTTTGGACACAACAAGATGTGTTCACTACCTTGGCCTAGAAATCTCTAAGAGAGAAGAATTACTGAGCAAAGTCCTCCCAGCCTCTATGAGAGTTCTATTCTTCCTCACAGCAATGCCATTTTGCTGGAGTGTTCTTGGAGATGAAAATTCCTAAAAGATACCTTAATATTTTTAGAATTTTGTCCTTCTTTCAGACAAAAATTTTGTACCAAGGTCACTTCTTATTTTTACCCCTGTTCATCCCTTTTCATTCTAAATCTGCTTGACAAAAGTCACAAAGTAGTTTAAGGTATCAAACTTTTTCTTATGAAAGAATACCCAGACAAATCTAGAATAGTAATCAACAATCACAAATGTATAGACTTTCCTACCTACACTATGACTTAACATATTACCAAATAAGTCCATATGTAAGAGGTAAGACAACCCTCAGAATTCTTGGACCCGGTGCTTTTAAAGGAAGCCTATGTCTGCTTGCCCTTTTGGCATGCAAAACAAATGCTCTCTTTAGTGAATTTCAAAGTGGGTCCATTTCTGACCAACTATTTACCAAAGAGCTTGCTGATAGCTTTGTAGTTCAAGTTAACAATCCTTTTATGCCATTGCACACAATAAGAGTCTTTCTCATTTGCTACTAAGCATACTAGAAAATCTGAATCTAAGCATAGAAAATTAAGACAATAAATATTTCCACTCCTAGTGCCTATCAGAATGATCACTTAGTCAGTTGACCTCTTGATTAGGCACTTATCCTTGATGAATACAAGTACATAGCCTAGATCATAAAGTTAGTTTATGCTAATTAGATTATGTTGCAATCCTTGCGAATAAGCCACTTTTGTGATGGAGACTAAACCATTGGTAATCATGCCACAGCCTTTAGTCACTCCTCTATATGAGCCATCAAATATGACTTAAGGTCAATTCCTCACTATTGATGCGTGAAATGCGACACCGCCCAGTTAACGGGTTGTTCGATCTCACAAGCTAGGGAAATAGGAGGGTTGTGGTGATAGAGGAGAGACTAGAGGGAGCAAGGGAGAAGCTTGATCGGGAACTGTCGATCAGACGCTACTTTAGCGGTTGGGCTCTAATGGTTAGACCGAGAGAAGAAAAGAGAAGAGAGGGCCGCTAGCAGCGGCAACAGCAGACTTCGCCCGTCGCGGACTGAATGCCTCTCTTACGACGAGCTTTCCTTTGATTATAATTGAAGTTATAGCTTGAGGTTGCACCTTTACATGGAAAGCAGAATAAAGGGTATAAGGGGAAGCTGGCGGCTAAGGAGAGGAGAATTCCAGAGGCCACGCGGACTGACCACGGAGGTCGGCAGACTGTACGGTTAGCCGATCAAGGAGCTCGCATGACTTAACTGGGCGGGCTGCTTGATCAAGCTGGGAGTAGGCTGCGTGGACTGGGAACTTTAGTTCGCAGGGAGTGATGGCAAGATCTGGATGCCTCTACCGTGTCTTCCGTTCCCCCCCCCCTTGAATGAGAGGTATGGGGGCCTATTTATAGGCCCGAGGAGGTAACGGTCTTGGTAACGTCACCACCGATGAAGCGGTGACCTGAGCTAGTATAAACATTGAGTCCGTAGAGTCCGCGCCAAGTGATGCGGCCTGGGACTTGGAGATGGAGATTGCTGCTGCTGGGTAAGCTCGCGCTGGGTCGGGCAAGTACAAATACTGAGTGTGCAGAGTCTGCGCTAGGCTGCACGGTTAGGGACTTGGGGCTGGAGATGGCTGCTGTTGTAGGCGAACTGGGACGTGTTCGCCCCTACTGCTGAGCGAGCTCGCTCTAGGCTGTGCGAGCTGAGGAGTTCGCCCGCTGCTGGGTAGAAGATGATACCGGGAACTGCAGGGCAAGCCAGCGGACTGCAGAACGAGTCCTCCCAACCCGCTGCGGAGAGGAGGCAGATTGCAGGCTGCCAAGCTGGGGCTCATCTGGCAGACTGCGCAACAAGTTCACCTACCTCGCAGCGGACAGGTTGAGTAGGCTGCCTGCTGGAGTCTTATCGCCATTGCTCGGCGACAAGGACTGCCAGCCTGGCGGCTAGAAGAGTCCAGGTCACGCCTATTAGCGAGAGCCACTGTCGACTGGTGGCATCCTTTGCTTGGGGATGAGGGTTGGCAACCTGGCGGACTGACTAGTGAGGTCTACAGACCGTGCGGTCAGCTGATCATGCAGCTCGCTGGATGAGGTAGGCAACCTATCGAACTGAGATCGAGTCCGCCTACAGCTGGAGGACAGGAGAAAAGTTTTCCACCTCTGGCGGATCATCTTGCGCGCAGTCTGTGCTGATAGGGATTTCGAGTCCGCCACTCATTTGAGTAGATTGCACCTGAGGGGAAAAAGGAACCTCTATACAGTTAACCGAACTATCCACGCGGCCTGCAGGGGCGGACTGAGGAAGCAGTCTGCATCCCCTGCAGAATGAGCAGCTACTGCGCGACCTGGGCGGTCAGGCCGGGGAAACCACCCTAGCTGCGCGGACTGAGCGGACTGAAAGGTCAGTCCGGCCACCCTTGGAAGGAGAGGCTCACAGGCCGCGACCTCCTGGTGCAGGCCGTGATTTGCGAGCTGGCTACCTTGGGAGGGATCGTAAATTTCCGGGTTAACGTAATCCCCGCACTTTTTCAAGTTCAGAAGTGAACTTCGAAAAAGTAGGAGACCCACGAAAATCGTGATCCTTCCCTCGAGAAAAGGAAAGGGGAAGGAGAGATTGAACCCGATGTCTCTCCTCAGAAATAAGGTTTGCTAATGCCTATCTTTTTCCTGCAAAGGGACAAATTAACATAGGCGGAAAGAGGTACATCTTACACGTACCTGAGCTATTTTTGCAAAACAATGGAGACATGAATTTCTCCTAATGGGCTCTCCAAAACAACGATGAGAGGAAAGCATAGAAGAATGATAACTTGCAAGTACCTGAAGGAGGCTTGCAAGCACTTGCTAACTTCTGCAAAAAGCATAAATCACAAGTATGATATAAAACTATGTTACAAGTATCTTGATAGAACTTGAAAATATCGACTAATCACTGCAAAGGGAAGAGTGAGCAGTAGATATTAAAGAAAGAAAACGAAGCTGCAAGTACCTGGATGGAACTTGCTAATATTTGCTAATTTCTACAAAAGAAGAGTGTGCAGTAGATATAAAAGAAAGAAAACTAAGCCGCAAGTACCTGGATGGAACTTGCTAATATCTATTAATTTCTGCAAAAGAAGAGTGAGTGGCTGATATGATGGAAAAGTAAGCTGCAAGTACCTGAAGGGAACATGCTAATATCTTTAAATCTCTACAAAAGAAGAGTAAGTTGCAGATATGATAGAAAAGTAAGGTGCAAGTACCTGAAGAGAACTTGCTAATATCTGCCAGTCTCTACAAAAGAAGAGTAAGTAGCAGATATGATAGAAAAGTAAGGTGCAAGTACCTAAAGGGAACTTGCTAATATCTGCTAGTCTCTGCAAAAGAAGAGTGAGTGGCAAATATGATAGAAAAGTAAGCTGCAAGTACCTGAAGGGAACTTGCTAATATCTGCAAATCTCTGCAAAAGAAGAGTAAGTGACAGATATGATGGAAAAGTAAGTTGCAAGTACCTGGAGGGAACTTGCTAATATCTGCAAATCTATGCAAAAGAAGAGTAAGTAGAAAATATGATAGAAAATTAAGCTTCAAGTACCTGAAGGGAACTTGCTAATATCTGCTAGTCTCTGCAAAAGAAGAGTAAGTAGTAGATATGATAGAAAAGTAAGGTGCAAGTACCTGAAGGGAACTTGCTAATATCTGCTATTCTCTGCAAAAGAAGAGTGAGTGGGAGATATAGAAGAAATAAAACTAAGTCATAAGTACCTGGATGGAACCTGCGAATGTTGACTGTTGGTATGATAAGATATAATTATATAGCAGAGGAGATACCTGACAAACTCTGTTATTAACTGAATAAAGATAAAACCGCGATAATGATTGTCTCGCGTGATAAAGTATGATATTTTATACATGAAATCCAGATCATCAAGATGAAACCATCTTAATTTAGACTTAACAGCATGACTTGCCAATAAAGGAGAACCAGATACTTTGATTAAATGATTCGTGTCGCTAGCATCTGATAAGATAGGTTGTGGATAATCATGTGATAGAACTTTATGCAGGACACGCATATAAGATGATCATAAGACAAAAAGATATTGCAAATCCTTAGAATAGGTTGAATTCCACCTGTTAACCTGCAAGGAGGCAGACAAGACAAGGGAGGGCTAAAGCGGGCTATCCGCGCATCCTTTGAAGGGCACAGTAGATAAACAAGCACAAACAAGAAAATTCCTGCAGAGGAATTGACTGATGCACTGCTCTCATGCCTCGGGTTACAAGCATAGCTGATCAATTAGACTAGATGCGCCAAGTGGCCTATTGCTTATCTGCGGATTGATCAGCGGAATTGTGGGATCCGCGAAGGCACGGATTGAGAGTACCAATGAGTGTTCGACCATCACAATTGTGAGATGATCGAAGAGACAAGGTTACACTTGATCGCCATTTCTTGTCACGCAAAGATTATCGTAACTGTAACATATCCCCCAGCGAGGCACGATAGAACTATCACAAGCTGCCTCCCCTAGGCACACGCACTGTGCTAGACACCAGCCGGGATCCAAAGCCTCGTCATCCGCGACACGAGAGTTGAACGGCCCCTACTGCACATATGCGAAAACTCCTCGTGATATGTGGTCGTTGTGGTCTTATGCTAGAGAACAACCTCGAGGGGAACAACAAGACTTGGCGATATTTCAGTGGTTAAGTGATCTCTTTGGCAAAGAGAAAAATATAGAGGAGAAGCATTACAAAAAGGGAACCGTGTCAGTATGAGATCTCTGATGTAAGCTTTAATTAATGAAAATGAAAGAACACTTAGAAGTGTTTCAGAGAAAAAATGTTTGAAGAGTAAAGTAAAAGCAACTGGTCACGATTATGAGGGGCTTTGAGGAGCTGCGATTGGTCATAACTGTTGACGAAAGAAATGTGCCCTCTTTGCTTTAGAATAGTTTTCCAAGGGGACCTTCGTCAATGACATCGATGCACTCAGACTGAACATCGATAGGCCCCAGATGGCCTACATCCCTTATCTCCACACACTTCATCTGAACATCAGCCACCTCCTTGCCCTTGGAGGTGGAAGGCTTTGAAGCATCAATTTTCTTGACCAGGTCGTTGATCTTTCCCTCGGCAAGCAGTCTTTCAACCAACAGCCGAAGGGCCTTGCATTCTTCAGTTAAATGACCCTTCTCTATCTGGAATTCACAGAATGCATCTGAATCTCTTGATCTCTGATTTGCCGACTGGTAAGGCCTTTTGGAATTCGCCTTATCCCTCATGATCTGGCAGGCTTCTAGCATGGCCTCATTGAGTCCAGAGCATGATTATTCATCATCTTGTGAGTGATGCACAAAAGCTGTTTGCTGATGTAGGGCTGGTAGTAGTAGCAATTGTTCGTGGTCACGATCCTGGACCGGGAAGGAGTGTTAACGATGATGCTGGAACTTCTTTATTTTCCTAGAGTGGGATGGAAAATCTTTCTGAGGAGACCTCAAATGCTGCTTGTTAGGTTGATTTCTCTCTTTTACAAGCCTGGAGACAAAGCTGGGGTTGCTCTTCTCACAACGGATGTACGAGTTTGCTAAGCCAATCAACTCTTGGTATGTCCTCCGTGCTCAGACGTTAGCCTCGAACTTGAACTCGATACATTTCCTAATCGATGATCTCAATGTCTAAGATCTCTCTCTGGAAACGATCCACAAAATGAGACCAAGTCTTAGTCTCTCGTTGCTTGATCTCAAAGAGGGCTTCTGTACTGCCCTTCCTCTTTGTTGAAGTAGAAAATCTTAGCAGAAACTCTCTTCACAAATCAGCAAAGGGAGAGATGGACTGAGCACGATATCCATAAAACCAATCCCTTACTTGACCATCAAAGGTCGTTACAAGGAGTTTGCATTGGGTAGCATCTGAAAGAGTTTTGAGAGCAATAGCAGATTCAAAAGCTTGAAGATGCTTGACTGGATCAGTCTCCATAGTGTAAATGGGCAACCGCGGCTCTCTGAAGTTAGCTGGAGTCAGTTCATACTGAACATTCTCTATAAATGGTGACTGATCTTCTTGTTCTCCTACAACATAAGGATAAAAGTGAGCATAAGTTGCAACTGCACAAGGAGCTGGAGGATATAAAGGAAAAGTTGATGCGGGAGGAGCAAAGGCAGGAGGTAAAGAGTAGGGATAACTTCCCTGAAAATTCAGGAATCTTGTCGGACTTCCTCGTGCAACTTCTCGGAAGAAGTTCTGACGAGTTGGGAATTCATGATTCTGAGACTGCAAAGGGGCTGCAGTCCCTTGCGGAAAGTTTGGAGTGTAAGGAGGATAGACCGGCGGATAGGCCGGTGGGTAGACATGAAGAATCTCGAATGCTGGTGCTGGATTGATTGGAGGAGCTGGCGCTGCTGAAGATTCTGCTTCCAATCGTTGAGTGATAGCAGCTAGAGTATGGTTGATCGATTAAAACTGTGTGCAGTTTCTCTACGAGAATGCTCCAAGGCCTCCCAAAGAGTATCCTCACTGGAACTTAGAGCAGGGATCTCGGCAAGTTGACGGTCTGACATGAGTAACCACTGACTTCACTATCTGATCGAGATCTGATGGTCGCGTGTTAACTGTTGATGCGCGAAATGCGACACCGCCCAGTTAACGGGTTGTTAGATCTCACAAGCCAGGGGAATAGGAGGGTTGCGGGGATAGAGGAGAGACTCGAGGGAGCAAGGGAGAAGCCTGATCGGGAACTATCGATCTGACGCTACTTTAGCAGTTGGGCTCTGATGGTTAGACCGAGAGAAGAAAAGAGAAGAGTGGGCCGCTAGCAGCGGCAACAGCAGACTTCGCCCGTGTGGCCTGAATGCCTCTCTTGCGACGGGCTTTCCTTTGATTACAATTGAAGTTACAGCTTGAGGTTGCACCTTTACATGGAAAGTAGAATAAAGGGTACAAGGTGGAAGCTGGCGGCTAAGGAGAGGAGAATGCCAGAGGCCGCATAGACTGACCAGGGATGTCGGCAGACCGCGCGGTTTGCCGATAAAGGAGCTCGCAGGACTTAACCGGGCGGGCTGCTTGATCAAGCCTGGAAAATAAGGTGGGAGTAGGCCGCACGGACTGGGAACTTGAGTCCGCAGGGAGTGATTGCGAGATCTGGATGCTTCTGCCATGTCGCCCATTCCCCCCAGAATGAGAGGTATGGGGGCCTATTTATAGGCCCGAGGAGGTAATGGTCTTGGTAGCGTCACCACCGATGAGGTGGTGAGCTGAGCGAGTACAAACATTGAGTCCGCAGAGTCCGCGCCAGGTCACACGGCTTGGGACTTGGAGATTGAGATGGCTGCTGCTGGGTGAGCTCGCGCTGGGTCAGGCGAGTACAAATAATGAGTCTGCAGAGTCCGCGCCAGGCTGCGTGGTTATGGACTTGGGGCTGGAGATGGCTGTTGTTGTAGGAGGACTGGGACGTGTCCGCCCCTACTACTGAGCGAGCTCGCACTAGGATGTGCGAGCTGAGGAGTTCACTCGCTGCTTGGTAGAAGTGAACACCGGGAAACTTGAGGGCTAGCCGGCGGACTGTAGAATGAGTCTGCCCAGCCCGGTGCAGAGAGAAGGCAGATCGTAGGATGCCGAGCTGGGGCTCACCTGGCGGACTGCGCAATGAGTACGCCTACCTCGCGGCAGACAGGTTGAGTACACTGCCTGCTGGAGATTCGTCGCCATTGCTCGACGACAAGGACTACTGACATGGCGGACTGAAGAGTCCAGGTCGAGCCTATTGGCGAGTGACGCTATCAACTGGTGGAATCCCTTGCTTGGGAATGATGGTTGGCGACCTTGCGGACTGACCAGCTAGGTCGGCAGACCGCGCGGTCAGCTGATCAGGCAGCTCGCTGGATGAGGTAGGCGACCTGTCAAACTGAGATCGAGTCCGCCTACAGTTGGAGGACAGGAGAGTAGGTCGCCACCTCTGGCTGAGCATCTTGAGCGCGGTCTGTGCGGATAGGGATTTTGAGTCCGCCACTAAGTTGAGTAGCTTGCACCTTAGGGGAAAAAGGAACCACTAGTTAACCAAACCAGCCGCACGGCCTGCACGGGCAGACTGAGGAAGCAGTCTGCAGCCCTTGCAGAATGAGCAGATACTGCGTGACCTGGGCAGTCAGGCCAGGGAGACCGCCCTAGCCGCCCGGACTGAGCGGACTGAAAGGTCAGCCTGCCCACCCTTAAAAGGAAAGGCTCACAGTGTAACGTCCCAATTCGCGCTATGCCCCTCGCACGAGTTTTGAGTCAAGAGACTTGACTCGGGCTCAGGGCGCAATGGCAAAAGGTGTCAAGTGCGTTGGATGGAGTGTAGGGTTGAGTGATATCCAACGGATCGAAAGGGAATGGCCTAAGGGAAATCGTCGAGAATGCCTGGTGATTCTCGCCGATGGTCGAGTATCGTTGAGAATACTCAACGCCAGATTTACGATAAGCATGGCCTAAGGGAAAATCATCGAGAATGCCTGGTGATTCTCGCCGATCGTCTAGTATCGATGAGAATACTCATTGCACTCAACGCCAGATTTCCGATAAGCATGGCCTAAGGGAAAATCGTCGAGAATGCCTGGTGATTCTCGCCGATCGTCGAGTATCGCTGAGAATACTCAACGCACGCAATGCCAGATTTCCGATAAGTTAGGTTAATGGAAAATCGACGGGTATCATTGTTGATACTCGACGAATTCGTCGAGAATGCCTGACGATTCTCGCTGATCGTCGAGATTGACAGATGATTCCCGCCGAATTTGACTTGTGCATTTTCTTCGCCCAGACAGATTTGCCGGCTTGTATAGGCGGACCGAACCGGATTTCGGTATTCGCGCTCGATGGTTCCTTGGACCAGGTCACTTCAATATGACCCATTATGGGCGGTCCAATGAGGCGTTGACACGTGGCAGAAGATGTAACCTAATACATCGACATATAAAAGGGAGTTAAAGACGAACCCTAGCTTTTGCGCCGATCGACTCTTGTCGTCATCGTGGATCTCACGAAACCGACGGAGCCGAGGGAAGCAGGCGGAGCTCTTTGAGGCGGCCTTCTTTCTCTCTCTCCCTCTCCTTCCTTTGCCGTGAAGAACAACCGCACCAAGCGAGAGATGTTGCAAAGAATAATGACTAGATCCATGGCCGGGAATGGTGGTACCGCTGGAAACGAGGTGAGCTTCCTCCCCTCTCCCTTGGTGCTAGATCTGTAGATATATTCTAGGAGAGATATCGACTCCATAGAGTCTTGATGGTGAGGAGGATATTTCCTAGGAAAGCCATGCCTAGGTTTGTTTTCTAAGCTTTAGCCCCCTCCAACCTCTTCATCCTTCAAAGTGAAGATGAGAGAAGGATTCGTGGAGAAATATGGCTTTGTGAGGGTGAATAAGGGTGGACGATTTTCTGGAGGAGATTTTGGGAGTTTGGTGCAAGGAGGAAGATGAACGGATGTCGTTCATCTCGCCTTAAGATGCGTGCAGAAATCTGTTCTCTGCACACAACGACCTTCGTGGCATATTTCGGGGGTGTTCTGGTCATACTTGGGTTTTTTACTAAACACAAAAGTCGTAGACCTCGAAATTATCTTTCCAACGAGTGGTTGCACGTCCCTAGGCAATACATGTAGCCACGGGAAAGTCTATTTGAATCTGCTGCAATTTGGGGAAATTCCACCCAGGAAATCTGTATCTTGTACGCAGCAGGCTTCAGGTGAATTTCTGGTGTGATGCGATCAAATCTGGGCTTTCAACTAAACACGAAAGTTTTAGCCCTTGAAATTATCTTTCCAACGAGTGGTTACACACACTCGTCGGATTTCTATAGCCTCAGGAATCCTTGGTCGAAGTTGCTTCCCGGATTAAGACTGCACCTAAATTCTGGGCTATGTAACATGGAATGCGATGTGGTGGAATTTAATGTTGCGATCCAACTCGAGGCTTGGGTGGACTCTTTTGATATAATCATCATAGTGACGTGATAAGTTGAGGTTATAAACCTAAATTCATATAACGAGTTGTGGACAAGTTTAATTGAAGAAAAGAACCTGATATAATTGGGTAGATATAATTGGATAAATGTATAAATGATTTAACTATGGCCATGATATATGTTGGATGGATAAAAGGGAATTAGTAATCCAATGCTTAGAGTGTCGTCTCCCTACGGGTAGCATTGTGGAAGTAACAAGTGCGGTGTTGACTGTCACTAGTTGGAATGAGATTGAGATGAGTAAAGTTGGACGGTTGGGCTTGGCCCTCGGTGTTCATGTCCTGAGGCTCCTTTCGCATTTGATGGATGGTTTGGCTTGGTCCTCGGTGTTCATGTCCCAAGGCTCCTTCCATGCCATGATATTGTGAAATTGTATGTGGTGTGAGTCGACACATGGTGTCGTAATCCCGGGTTAAGGATAGTGTGGCAGGTCTACAGGCTCGCCAATCGTCACACCGATGGGAGTCGACAGCTAGACCTTGGACGGTTGGGCTTGGTCCTCGGTGTTCATGTCCCGTGGCACCTTCCGTGCCAAGTGAACTGTTGGGCTTGGTCCTCGTGTTCATTTTTGAGTCTCCTTTTGTGTCACGCATAGGCCAGTTCGGGGCTAGGATCTTGGTGCTCACTTACCCAAGAGAACCCACTGAGCCGTAGTACGCATGTGAGCTCCGCTGTTGTGTCCTTAGTATTGGGGCGTACGGAGGACTAGGCCAGGTAGTGTGGAGACCAGCCTAGTAGTGGAGATGCCCGCTCTACTGTCACCGTTTGGCCACGATGGTTGACGCCTGAGAGGTTAGCTACCTGCTCGAATAGTGGGAACTATAAGTCTGTGTCGACATAGCGATTGCATGTGCTTGATCATGGGTGTGTCTTTGCATTGCATTCATAGCATTACACTTCATTGCATACATAAGACCCTCATCGTATAAGTTTGTATGGGCACTCCTATACGATGAGTTACTTATTGCTGAACGACCCTCAACTTTTATGCTTGTATGGGCATCCATATAAGTTGAGTTACTTACTGTTATAGCTATATACTCTCTTGATGCTCTAGATAGTAGATTTGTAAAATAAGAGCTTGTTTATTATACACTACTGCTGTTGCTGCTTATGATATGTATACTCACTTCACCTGTTGTACTACTGTTATTTATATATTGTACCTGTTCCTTTCTCCGCCCGGTGCAGAGGAGTCGCCGGGGGAGCGGATGTGAAGCCACTTAGTCTTTATGACTAACGGTTGCTACGTCTTCCTTTTTAGGAGGAAACCCCGCAGGTGGAGCAGCAGGCTATGCGTATGGACAGCCAGGCCAGGACGACAGGGCCTGAAGGGACGGTACCGTCGCTACCGTCGGTTACAGATGTGAGTGAGAGAGATTTTGTTGTAGCCCTTCGGGGCAATTATATTTATGTACTCTAATTATGTAGAAGCTTGTTTAGCTTCTCTTTTGCTATATTTATGGACTTATGCTTGGTGGATTGACTTTCTTTTATTATTATGGTTGGGTTGGAAGTTTATATGTTGATATTGGTTGAAGCCGGCAGGATAGGCGTCTTGTGGTACAGGCTAGCCCGAGTTCTAGTGTTACCGCAAGGCGGCTGTTCTGGGCATAAGACACCTCTTGTGTCGTGTCTTGTGTTCCGGGAGGGGGGTCTTACAAATGGTATCAGCTTGCTACGATCCTCCAAGGAGAAAATCACTTAATAATGGTGCGACACCCGTTTGATTAGTCAGTTTGGGGACAAGATGACTTAGCGGAAGTAGTGGTGTGCCCATATGTAATTCACACTAAGTTGTCCATTTTTAACCTTAGATTAGCCAACCTAACCCTAGGTTTGTACCATATGTATAGATCCCAGAACATGCTAAGCCAGTAAGGGGCACCCCCGCCCCGTCCGTACCTACACAATTCCAACAATCAGAGCTGGGGCAGACGCTCACAGCTATTTTGGACGCCTTTAGGTCCCAATCTCAGCAGGCACCTGTACAACAACAGGGTCCGGGATCTAGTTGGTTAAGCGTTTTTCGAGCTCTCTCCCCTCCCGCTTATATTGGGACAGAGTCGGCGGTGCGTACGGAAGAGTGGCTCGACACTATACAAGAGTTGTTGGCAGGAATAAGATGTCCAAACAACATGGCAGTGACCCTTGTGGTGACACTCTTAGAGCTGCACGCCAAAAGGTGGTGGAAGTCCCTCATGGGCTCCACTTTTCGTGGAAGAGTGTACACGGACATTAGTTGGAGCGAATTCTCCGAAGCCTTCTTAGAGCATTTCATCCCCTCGGCCGCTCGGGATTGTCTGGAAGAGAGATTTTTGCAACTAAAGCAAGGGTCCATGTCGGTGACGGAGTACCAACGGGAGTTTCAGCACCTGGCTAGATTCGCTGAGTCCTATGAGCTGGATGATAGAGGGTACGCCAAATGATTCTACAAAGGCTTGCGAGATCCCCTAAGGCAAGCCCTTTTGTTTATAGCGTACTCTAGTCTGGCAGAGATTATAGATATGGCCAAGAGATTGGAAGCAGACCACTTGGGAAGTGGTAAGAGGCCAGCGGATGGAGTGATGGAAGCCGGCCCCAACAACAGAAGGAGATTCGACAATAAAAGAGGAAGAGGATATCAGAGGGGTGGCAGGCGTTTCCCCCAGAACTTTTGAGAGGAGCGCCCGGTTCCGCAACCGCCAGCATTACCTCCACCTCCACAATTTCAGCAACACGGCGGAAGGCAGGAACGGGTGTGCTTTGAATGCAACAAACCGGGCCACATTCGACGCTACTGCCCGCAACTGTTTGGAGATGCGCCTTTCGCTCTCCCTCCATCAGCCTCGCGGGGGAGAGGGTACGTGCGTGGTCGAGGACGAGGACCGCGAGGAAGAAACCCCGGACCCGCTCGAGATCAGATGTATGCCTTGGACATGACTCAAGAGCGGAATCCTCAATAGATGATCGCACGTACGATTTGAATTAGCCATTTTGCTTCCATTAATATCCTCTAGTGGCTTAAGATATACTAGATGTCTAGCTTGAGTAATATTAAATGACACTTAGGTACCGTGATTGTCGGCGGGAAACCGGCTTATACGTTATTTGACATCGGCGCCTCACATTCTTTCATGTCCGAAGACTTCATCAAGAATATACCCGGAGTGCAATATTTCACTGGTATTTCCCGAAAAGTGCGCCTCCCAGGCGGATCTGAGATGACGGCAACCGCGAAGTGTGAGTTAGAGATAACCATTGGGGGAAAGACCTTTGATACCCCTGCCACAATTTTGAGAATACCAGAATTCGACCTCATCCTGGGTATGGCGTGGCTGGATTGGCACCATGCAAGAATCGACTGTGCGGAGAAGCGCATCTATTTGAAACATGGGGATACTGATGTAGTCTTCCAAGGTATAAATTTTGCACCACAAATATTGTTATCCTCAATCCAGACCTTGAAAGCTCATATGAGAGGGGATGAAGTCTACATGATATGTTTCAAACTAAAAGAGATGAAGGTAGATGTGAAGGATGTGCGGGTTGTTAACCCGGAATCCGCGACTAGTTCTCTAAGTTTTCAAGTCCGGGCGGTCTGTGCTTTTTAGCCGCCGTTCTCAGCTAGCCGGCTATTGTCAGACAGGCCAGGCGGCCTCTATATCGGATAGCCTCCAGCTCCAGTCCAGCCGTCATCTAGGGGTCGGCCTATCCTAGCCCAAGGGGCGCGACCTATGTCCCAGGTCCTCGTCAGAAGAGGTCCAGACCAACCCGCCCAGAGGTCGAGTCCTGCAGCTCGGCAGAAGAAGATCGCCAGTCCGCGCGGCCTGTCTCTTAGTTTTTCTTCTTCCTCTCGATTCCCATCACCGCTGCCCGATTCTCTTGTACCCCGGGCAGCTGGTAATTTTAGCCCTGCCCGTTTGGGCAGGCCCCCAAGCCTATAAATAGGGGGCGGGAGTACACCCAAAGCACGCTGACTCGAGTCCAAGAGCTCGCTTGTTAGGAGCTGCGGCCTCGATTCTAGTTCTTTACGGTCTATTCTCCGGCCGGCTTCTTCCTTTCTCCTTTCTTTGCTAAGTGTAATCGCTTAATTTCTTATAAAAGGAAAGCCCGCCGCAGGAGAGGCATTCAGGCCGCGGCGGGCGAACTCTGGTGTTGCCGCTGGCAGCGGCCTTTTCTCTCTTCTTCCTATCCGGTTTTATCCGCCATTCCTAGCCGCTAGTAACCGACTAGCCGACAGTCTTTTCCCCATTTCTTCCCCAGTGCTCGAACGGTTAGCTGGTGGTGCTCGTCTTCCCCGTCGCTTTTCGTGCATCAACAGTTAACACGCGGCCTTCAGATCTCGGTTAGTCGCTGAAGTTCAGCGGCCATACAATGTCAGACCGGCAGCCTGTTCAGAACAACCTCAGCCCAGCGAAGTTCTGCTCTTGGAAGCTCTTCTGCAGTCCCGCCGGGAAGAAAATCAAACCCGCCAAGAGATGATCCGGCAGCTCGCCGCGATCAATTATAATCTAGCCGCAATCAATAAGCGGTTAGACTTGCAGTCCGCAATCATTCCGGTTACGCCAGCCAACCAGACCCCAGCGGACAGCAAGCAGGTCGATCCGCCGGCCTACTCGCCTACCTTCCCGGGCTATTCGCCGAGCTATTCGACCTCCTACCCGGCCTGGCCGCCCGAGTATTCGGCAACTCGGCCTCCAGTTTCGAAGAAGCCCCGTGTTTCGGAAAAAGGACAAAAAAGTTCGTCAGACCTCCCCCAGATCGAACAACGAGAGGAAGAGCCAAGTCACAAGAAACCGCTCGAGCAGCGCGCGGGCAAGTCAGGTGCATGGATCAATATTGCGAATATCACAAGGAAAGAGGTCATCTAACAGAAGATTGTAGAGCTCTCAAATTAATTGTGAAAATGCAGAAATCAAAGGAATCCCGTAGCATGATCTAAAAAAGACATCTCATTCATAGGCTGGCAGACGCGTCAACATCAACGACAAAAGCGATCTTAAATCAATCCCTTAACCCAATATGTTTTTCTGTCTTTTGTTTCTTCTCATTATGCTCTATTAAGAAGGATTATGACTCATTGTTATATTTTGTTTCAGAGATTCTATATCGGTACTCTCACCTGGCAAGTCATCATTCTTATGGGTTTGCAACCCAAAAAATTAAAAGATCACTGAATCAAGAGATATCGCCGAGTCTAGCTACATCCCCCTTTAGAGCCGTTTTCATTAGCGTAACACCACGAGGACCACGTGTTGCGGGGAGATTTCGCACCGTGTAGTGGGAGCTTACCGGCTTTGATGCGGTGGAGTTCTAGATTGCGGATCCCGGCTAGTACCTAACCCCACTTCTGCATTATGGAGGAGCGGAGTGGTGGTCAGCTCTACCACGCCACGTAAGGGATATCGTTGCAACTATGATGCGTCTGTGCGGGAAGCAATACACGCATGCCCCGCAGATCGTCTTAGCATGCGACCCTCGAATACTCTTTGATACTCTCAAGCAGTGCCTGCAGGAGACCCACAGTCTTGTCGATCTCTGAGGAAAGCAATGTGACTCCGGCCGCACCTGCCCGGAAGATCGACTTGAACTGTACTCCAGGCAAGAGAGCAGTGTATTCTTTTCTTCAAGCAGAAGCCTAGTCGGCGGTCAGAATTCAGACCGCGCGGTTATCATATCCTGGCTAAAGAGAGTATCCGCCCGGGTAATTTGATATTATAAGGCTGAATAGAAGTTATCCAACAGCAAGTTGCGGATATTATTATTCTTACCGCTCGGTTATCTCTGTGACCAATTGGTTTTCTTAAATTGGTCTCATATTTGAAGTTGCCAATATTTATTCTTACCGCGCGGATATCGTTATTAATCGGGCGAGTTATTTGGCTATCTTCAGCTCAATACAGCAGACATCATTATTAATCATGCGAGCTTGTTGGTTTTCTTCAGTTCACTATAGCGGATATCAGTATTATTCGTGCGAGTTATGCATAAATCACTTATCAGATATATTCGCGCGAGTTATTCTTATCTCCACATCCATTCTGCTTGTGTATTGTCCAGATATCTCATGGCATATTATTATAATCGATCGAATAGAAATGCAATACCGAGCGAATAAAGCATATTCAGCAAAATCAAACAGTATCATTTTTATATTGTCAGAAATTGCAAAATGTATTATCCGCGCGGCTTACAAAGATCATGCCGCCGGATCAAAGGAGTATCATAGCATATCAACTTTTCCAGTTATCCTATCCGCTCAGTCCGCCGGCTTATGGTATTCATTCAAATCAATTCGCGGCTTGCAATGTAAAGAAGTCGCAATATGTTTATCTCTATCGCTAAGTAGTTTCCCTATTGGAAGCCAGTTTCGTATTAAAGCTCGGACAGGCCGCCACATTCGGCTTGGTTTTTACAATATCAATCCGGTTTATCTCCTTAGCCGAGCGGCTTGTCGATCGCCATTTGAACTGCCTTATCTTCTTGGCAAATAGTCTCCTAACCGCCCGGCTTATTGCTCTATATACGCTCAAGGATGATCGGATTATTATAATTTCGCAGACTAGTATATCTGGTTAATGGTATTCTACTCGAGTTTAACCGCAGCAAGTTAGTTATTATTCGGTGAAGTCATAAATAAGATTTCTCAAAGTCGGAAACGAATAAGAATGATTAAACCGCATATTCAAACAAGCAAGTAAAATTACAATAGATTCTCACAAAAGGTAAAACGTTTTCATTTCTAATGTCAAGTATAAGTGGTAGACCGCGCGGTTTACAAAATCTTACCGGCGGTCTCAAAAAATGTAAAAACTTTTACAAGTAAACTATTCTAGCTATTCGGCCTCTATCTTTTGGACGCAGGAGTACTGGAGTCCGGTTCACCGTCAATATCGATCTCAGAAGGCGAGTAATCGCCGCTGTCCGACGAGGATGAACGCGAACTGCCAGTGCCCCTGGTCTCTGACGAGCTGGCATCAACCCGCGCGGTCTCAGACGCTTGACCGCCGGTCTTTGAAGAAGCACTCTCGCTCCTGCTGTCCTCCCCTTCCTCTTCTGCCTCGCCCTCTCCGCCAATCTTCTCCTTGCCTTTCAGCGCGCGATAAACCGCAGCCACCCTTTTCTTCAAGGGTGGATACAGGTCGGTGCAGGTGAAGTCGGTGAATCCCGGGGCGAGGCCGCCCTGATCTCGAAGGCGTTTCAGCGCTCCGTCGATCCCCTGGACAAGCTGGGGAAAGACCGCGTCTTGAAAGGCTGAGTTCGCTGGATCGTACACTTTCTGCAAAGGAAAGAAAAAGGTTAGTTCGGGCGGCTTGATGAATTAAGCCGCAAAAATCAGGTAATGTCTTACCGCATGCGACTCCTTCAGCCGTGCGATTTCTTCATCTTTCTCGGCGAGTTGCCGCTGCAAGTCGCCTTCAATTGTAACTAACCGCCTATGGGCTAGGCCCATATAGTGGTTGGCTACAAAGCTTCTCGCGCCGACCTGCGCGGCAAACCGCGAGAAGTCTTCTGCAGGTATCTTCTCCAGTGCTTTCAAGTTGCGCCTGCCATACAAAGCCGCGCCAGCCACAGAGGCATGGCGGCTTACAGTTTCCTTCCCCCAGTTCGGGAGGGCGGTGGAAACCTTTACCGACTCCCCGTCGGCACTCCACTGCATGGTGGGGTTGCCGTGGAGATCTTTCAAGCGGCTACCCATACCATGCAGTATGAAGCCGCTGGAGGAGTCCGATTCATCCTCCTCTGCAGCCCGCTCCGGCCTGGCCCTCTTCGCCCTTTTCTCCCTTTGTGTAAGGGTTAGGCCGCCTGGAGTGAGCGGCTTGTTCAGCGGGACCGCGACAGCAGCTGCAAGGCGAAGTTAAAAAGTCAGTTGGTAGGCCGCGCGGCTAGCATAACAGTTCGGCCGAGTGATACTTACTGTCCTCCGCGTGAACGTCCTCCAAAGTCGGGAGCAGCGGGAGGTAGTGGGTGACGTCGAGCCGCTCCCCCTTGAAGAAGTTGAAGATCTCCTTCTCCACGCCGTCCAGTCCGCTGCTGCCAAAAGCGGCTTCGTCGCGAACTTGCGGATGGACCGGCAGGAGTCCGAGGTTACCCTCGAAGATAAGGTATCTTTCTGACCAATTCGCGATTTTATTCGCCAGGTTTACAACTTTCAGGCCGCGGCAGCCGAAGTAAAGATGGCCTCTGAAGATCTTCGTTCCCGAGTCCGGGATAGACCGCACAGAGAAGCATTCTCTGAAAAGCCTTATCGAGAACCGAACTCGCTCCGACCTCAGGTAAGAGATGAAGCTGTAAATCGCCGCAATCGAGTTCGGGGGCAGCTGTCCCGGCACTACTCCGTAATGGTCGAAGACCGCGACGGCTTCCATCAGCACGGGAAGCCGAAGCCACAGTCAAAGTGATCGATTGGGATAGCGATCTGGTTGGCTGCAGAGGTGTTGATCCGCTCGTGAGGCAGCGGAAGCCGCGCGAGCAGCGGGCTGTCTTTCATATACTTTTCTAAAAAGCTGTCAAGCTTGGCTTGGGTAAGCCGGCCTTCCTTATGATCTGCCGAATGGAAAGCAGAAGCCGCGTCGGTCCTAACGGCTGGAGCTTTGTCAGACCGCATCGCAATTGCTTTAGCTCGCATTCTGATCTCCTGTGCCGAAGTCTCCGGGATCATCTCAATTTATAGATTTCCTATGCAGCTACAGTAGTGGTTGTCAAATCGCGGTTAGATATCAGGCCGCACGGCTCAACCTGCAAGGTAAAGTATTCTAACCGCATTCTAGTTCGGCAGGTCGAGCGATTAAAATTCCAGTACTTGGCAAAATATCTAAAGAAGAAAAGACAGCGACTAGAAGAATTCAAACCGCACAAAGCCGCATGCAATTCGCAGTAATATACAATCAAACATACAACAATTGTCCACAGGAATCAAACCGTCCGGCATCACGAGTTGATGCTTATTACAAAGCCAAATAAAAGTTCTCTTAATTATCTCTCTCCACTCTCTGGAGCCTCTCGCCCAACCCGCGCGACATGGTCGCCGGCCTGTACCAGCTGGACATACACTTGACTAACGAGGTTGTGGATATTGTGCAGAGTCCGGTGAACTCGCGAGGTATCACGCTCTATGCGGGTAAATGGAACCAGCGACAGAGCGCGATCTCCCGGGTCGCCAGAAGCAGCGACCTGCCTAACCGCCGCGACTACTGGTGAGTACAAAGTCTCTCCGGAAGCCGGGCGATTTGGTTGTTGCTGCTGTTTAGCAGTCGTCCCAGCAGGTCGCAAGCCTCTGCCGGCCTCCTCTGGTCGATCCTTATCCCTTTCCTCGTCAAGTCGAGCGGTGTCCGCCCTTTCCCTCTCAATCCGGCCGAGCATCAGCACTAAAGCCTGCAGATCTAGTTTCTCTTTCTTCTCCTGCTCCAGGTGGGCCAGCGCCTCCAGAGTTCTTTGTTCAGCGGCCTCAAGTGCAGTCCGCATCGTTGTCTTCTCCTCCTCCCAACTGGCCAAGGCCTCCTGCATCTTTTTGTCAGCGGCCTCCAGCTCAGTTCGCTTTGCCACATTTTCCATGTCCGCGCTGGCCAGTGCCTCCTGCACCCTTTTGTTAGCGGTCTCCTGCATAATCCGCATCGTCGTTCTCTCCAACTCCAAGCTGACCAAGGCTTCCTGCGTCCTTTTCTCAGCGGCCTCCACCTCAGACCGTGTCATTCCTCTCTCCTGCTCCAAGTCCTCCAGCACTTCTTGAGTCCTCCTTTCAGCGGCCTCCAGCATAGACCGCTGATTTTCTTCTTGAAGCCGCCACTCTTCTTCCTTGACTCGAAGGGCCTCGGCATGCTCCCTTATCCTAGCCTGCAAGGCGGCGACCTCCTCTTGGAATTCGGCTGCCCTCTGGTCACGGACACTTGGAGGTAGCGGCGGAATCAGTGGAGGTAAGAAAGTCGTCAGATCGCCCGGCTTGATGGCGGTTTCATGAGCACCTACAGCAAATAAACAGGCGGTTAGATTCAGTGACATGACTGGCATCTTGTGGAAGATCTCGTTAGAACGAGACCGCAGCTCGTGGTTATCTCTCCTTCGAAAGCCGCAGTATCAAGTCTAGCCGCTGGTCGCCTAAACCTTTCTGAATCTATTCGCTTTAGCTTTTCTTTCCATAGCCGCGCGGTCTCCTTAGCTTTGCTTTTCAGCTCAGCCGTGGTCAGGAAGAAGCTCGCCGGCGGATTGAAAATTGTATCCGCTCCCTTCTTCCGTGACCGCGGCTTGTAGAATTTTACAAAACGCTTAACTTCTTCGTGTTTACCTTGCAGGGCAGGAAATGTAGTCGCCACCTGCTTCCCGGCGATTAATATTTTCATCTCCTCTATCTTCTCTCTGAGTTTTAATTTTTCAACTCCTTCTGAAACCGCAGGAGCCGGTTCGCCAAGCCTCTCTCCTGTAACTTCGACATCATTGTCGGCGACCTCCGCAGAAGCCGGCGGAGTTGCCAGTAACTTGTCCAGCTGCTGAAATTTGTCCATGCCCTTCAGGATATCGCTCAGGGATTCGCTAACCGGAGGCGTACTCTCTAGCTCGTCCGACTTGGAAGATGGATTCGACAGACCCTCAGACACGTCTTTCTCCCGCGGCTTAAATTGCACACTAGCCGCTCCGGTCTTCACAGAAACATTGCGGTTATCCAACCCGCATCTTCCTCGCCTTCTTCTCCATCCTTTCCTCAAGGGTCTCGGCCTTTTTCTTACGTCGCTTCAAGTGGCCGACTATTGTCTCTGTCCGTTTCCTCTTCTCAGTCAGAGACCGCTCGGCTTCCAGTGGCTTCTTCGACTCATCCTCTTCAATAATGATCAAGTCAGCAGATGTGGGCAACTCGCGCGGTTTGGAAGAGTCGACACTCTTCTCCTCCGTACCGGCGATCTTCAAAAGAGGTTCACCCGATGGCGAGTAGGTAATGTCGAAGGATTTGGTGGCACCAGCTTCCGGGAGAGCAGATTTGGAAATCGCTTCAACTTTTGTCGCGACCTGCGAGGATTCCGCGACGACTTCCATCGGTTTCTTTCCAGAATCAGAAGCCGCCGGTGCGATCGGCTTCTCGGTTTTCTTCTCAGGCTGTTGGTCGGAACTATCCGCTTTTTTGCTCCTCTTCTTCGATCCAGACGACTTCTTTTCGCGATCTAGCATCGAGGACATGACGTCCATCTTGTAGAAGTCTCTGTCGGCTTGGAGGATTCTGACCGCAAGTGGCGAGTAGTGACCCGTGGCTTGGCAGAAAACTTGAAGAAATGGCAGGGCCCTCGGCATTTTATAGGCGCAGAAGCATTAATGGCAGTCGCGGCCTCCGGCTTAGTTCTACATTTTCGAAGTTTTTCAGAAACTTAAAAATGTGCGGGGATTATGTTAACCCGGAATCCGCGACTAGTTCTCTAAGTTTTCAACTCCGGGCGGCCTGTGCTTTCTAGCCGCCGTTCTCAGCTAGCCGGCTATTGTCAGACAGGCCAGGCGGCCTCTACATCGGACAGCCTCCAGCTCCAGTCCAGCCGTCATCTAGGGGTCGTCCTATCCTAGCCCAAGGGGCGCGACCTATGTCCCAGGTCCTCGTCAGAAGAGGTCCAGACTAGCCCGCCCAGAGGCCGAGTCCTGCAGCTCGGCAGAAGAAGATCGCCAGTCCGCGCGGCCTGTCTCTTGGTTTTTCTTCTTCCTCTCGATTCCCATCACCGCTGCCCGATTCTCTTGTACCCGGGCAGCTGGTAATTTTAGCCCGCCCGTTTGGGCAGGCCCCCAAGCCTATAAATAGTGGGCGGGAGTACACCCAAAGCACGCTGACTCGAGTCCAAGAGCTCGCTTGTTAGGAGCTGCGGCCTCGATTCTAGTTCTTTGCGGTCTATTCTCCGGCCGGCTTCTTCCTTTCTTCTTTCTTTGCTAAGTGTAATCGCTTAATTTCTTATAAAAGGAAAGCCCGCCGCAGGAGAGGCATTCAGGCCGCGGCGGGCGAACTCTGGTGTTGCCGCTGGCAGCGGCCTTTTCTCTCTTCTTCCTATCCGGTTTTATCCGCCATTCCTAGCCGCTAGTAACCGACTAGCCGACAGTCTTTTCCCCATTTCTTCCCCCAGTGCTCGAACGGTTAGCTGGTGGTGCTCGTCTTCCCCGTCGCTTTTCGTGCATCAACACGGGTAGCACGGGATTTCCCTGAGGTATTTCCTGAGAAATTGCCAGGGTTACCCCCGCATAGAGAAGTGGATTTTCAGATTAAGCTTGCACTAGGAGCTAAGCCTGTCTCCAGGACCCCTTATCGGATGGCCCCAAAAGAACTCGCAGAGTTTAGAGTTCAACTGCAGGAGCTGGTAGAATCGGGGTTTGTTCGCCCCAGCTCATCACCTTGGGGAGCCCCTGTTCTATTCGTCAAGAAGAAAGATGGAACCCTGCATTTATGTATAGACTATCGAGAACTCAACCGACTGATAGTACAGAACACCTACCCGTTACCTCAGATCGATGAGTTGTTCGACCAACTGGTGGGAGCGCATTGGTTCTCCAAGCTAGATTTGCGCTCGGGGTACTACCAATTGAGAATAAAGGAGGATGATATACAGAAAATGGCTTTCAGCTCACCGGCTTATATGAGTTCACAGTGATGTCGTTTGGGCTCACCAATGCCCATCAGCTTTCATGAGCTTGATGAATAAAGTGTTTGAGCCCTACTTAGATGTCTTCGTCATTGTGTTCATTGACGACATCTTAGTCTACTCAAAGACGGAGGAAGAACATGCCAGACATTTGGCCTTGGTTCTGGAGAAGCTAAAAGAGCATGCCCTATTCGCCAAGTTTAACAAGTGTGAATTATGGCTTAGGGAGGTGGCTTTCTTGGGTCATGTAATCAGTGGAGCTGGACTAGCTGTGGATTCGGCCAAGGTGCGTGCCGTGAAGGAGTGGTCGCCTTTGAAGTCGGCGGCCGATGTGAGAAGTTTTCTTGGACTTGCCGGATACTACCGCAAGTTCGTAAAAGGATTCTCCAAGATTGCCCTTCCGCTTACTTCCTTGACAAAGAAAAGAGTGCCATTTGAGTGGACACCCCAATGTAAAGCGGCATTCCAGGAATTGAAGGATAGACTTACCTCCGCCCCCATCCTTGTCCTTCCGTCTGGGAAGGAAGGATTCCAAGTTTACACGGATGCGTCTTATCAGGGGTTGGGAGCAGTGTTGATACAGCACGGGCACGTAATTGCTTATGCTTGAAGACAATTGAAGAAGCATGAAATCAATTACCCGGTGCATGATTTGGAGCTAGGAGCAGTGGTGTTCGCCTTGAAGGTATGGAGGCATTATCTATACGGCGTCCACTGCGAAATCTTCTCGGATCATAAAAATTTGAAGTACGTCCATACCCAGAAGGAATTGAACTTAAGACAACGACGGTGGTTAGAGTTTCTATGCGACTATGAGTTCACCTTGAACTACCACCCTGGAAAAGCAAACTCGGTAGCCGATGCGTTGAGTAGGAAAGTACCCGGCTCGAGCCCAGAATCTCGATTGATGAGCATGGAGTTGGCATGGATGATCGAGGAGATGGACATCACCTTAATATATAAGGCTTCTTCGGAATATACGAAGTACCTGTCCAGCATGAGCATAGTTTGTGATATCCGGGACCGGATCTGAGTGGAGCAAGGATTGGAAGCGGCTTTGGCCCCGGCAATAAAGTTAATCGAAGACGGGACTACCGACGAGTACACACTAAAGTACGGCCTCGTTTACTTTCGCGGCCTGCTCTACATTCCCAAAGGTGGCAGAATCCGGGAGGATATTATGAGAGAAGTACATTGCTCTCAATATTCCGTGCACCCAGGAATTTCAAAGATGTACGCCGGCTTACGGAAGACGATGTGTTGGACAGGAATGAAGAAGGATGTCCGGTACTTTGTCACACATTGTGAAGCCTGCCTAAGAGTGAAGGCGGAATGCAGGAGCCCCGGTGGCCTGTTGCAGTTGTTGCCAATCCCCGAATGGAAGTTCGAGGATATCTCCATGGACTTCGTACATGGGCTACCTCGCTCCCGCTCAGGAAATGATTCAGTGTGGGTGATCGTTGACCGCCTGACGAAAGTTGCCCGGTTCATTCCTATGAAGAAGGAGGCTCATGTGGACGTCTTAGTACGTCTTTTTGTGGAGTAGTTTGTACGGTATCACGGTGTACCTAAGACGATAGTTTCGGACCGTGATGGTCGTTTTACCTCTAAGGAGTGGAAGGCGGTACAGACATATTTGGGCTCGCGCCTTACCTTCAACACCGCATTTCATCCACAGACGGACGGGCAGTCTGAGCGGACCATCCGAACATTGGAGGATCTGTTGAGGTTGTGTGTGATAGATAGGGGAGAGCTGTGGGAAAGACTCTTGCCCTTAGTGGAATTATCCTACAACAACAGCCATCAAGCTAGCATTGGCATGGCACCCCATGAAGCCCTATATGGAAGGAGGTGTAGAACCCCCTTGTCTTGGGTGCAAGATGAAGACCCGAAGACTTTGGGTGTTGAATATATAGATGACACGAATGCGGTGGTTAGGTTGATACGGAATCGTATGTTAGAGGCTCAAAGTCGTCAGGAGAAGTATTATAACGCTAAACACCGGATGGTGGAATTTCAAATGGGAGACAAGGTGTTTCTGAAAATCCGACCGATGCATGGAGTATCACGAGTACGAGGAGTGAAGAAGCTCAGCCCACGGTATGTTGGACCCTATGTCATAATGGAAAAGATTGACCCTTTGGCCTATCGGCTGGAGCTACCGCCCGAGTTAGAAAATCTTCACGACGTGTTCCATGTCTCATCGCTTCGGAAGGCGCTGTTGCGGCCCGAACAATACATCCCCACGACTGATGGTGCTGTGGCGTCTGACAGATCGGTGCGATTGGAGCCGGTACGAATCGTTGATAATGAGATAAGAACCCTGCGCTGCAAAAGTGTGCCTCTGGTAAAAGTGATGTGCTCTAATCATGGGAAGGAAGAATTTACTTGGGAGCCGGTGGACTTGATGCAGATGCGCTACCCGGAGCTGTTCTTCCAAGGTAACATTTTATAGCGCATATTATTTTGTACTTGCATCCCCATAGCCCTAGGCTGATTTCGTGGACGAAATCTTTTATTTTGTTTATAGGATTTATAACGTCCCAATTCGCGTTATGCCCCTCGCACGAGTTTTGAGTCAAGAGACTTGACTCGGGCTCGGGGCGCACTGGCAAAAGGTGTCCAGTGCGTTGGATGGAGTGTAGGGTTGAGTGATATCCAACGGATCGAAAGGGAATGGCCTAAGGGAAACTGTCAAGAATGCCTTGTGATTCTCGCCGATCGTCGAGTATCGATGAGAATACTTAACGCACTCAACGCCAGATTTCCGATAAGCATGGCCTAAGGGAAAATCGTCGAGAATGCCTGGTGATTCTCGTTGATCGTCAAGTATCGCTGAGAATACTCAACGCACTAAACGCCAGATTTCCGATAAGCATGGCCTAAGGGAAAATGGTCGAGAATGTCTAGTGATTCTCACCGATCGTCTAGTATCGATGAGAATACTCAACGCCAGATTTCTGATAAGCATGGCCTAAGGGAAAAACGTCGAGAATGCCTGGTGATTCTCGCCGATAGTTGAGTATCGCTGAGAATACTCAACGCACTCAATGCCAGATTTCCGATAAGTTAGGTTAAGGTAAAATCGTCGGGTATCATTGTTTATACCCGACGAATTCGTCGAGAATGCCTGACGATTCTCGCCGATCGTCGAGAATGACAGATGATTCCTGCCGAATTTGACTTGTGCGTTTTCTTCGCCCAGGCAGATTCGCCGGCTTGTACAGGCGGACCGAACCGGATTTCGGTATTCGCGCTGGATGGTTCCTTGGACCGGGTCACTTCAATATGACCCATTATGGGCGGTCCAATGAGTCGTTGACACGTGACAGAAGATGTAACCTAATACATCGGCTTATAAAAGGGAGTTAAAGCCGAACCCTAGCTTTTGCGCCGATCGACTCTTGCCGTCATCGTGGATCTCGCGAAACCGACGAAGCCGAGGGAAGCAGGCGGAGCTCTTGGAGGCGGCCTTCTTTCTCTCACTCCCTCTCCTTCCGTTGCCGTGAAGAACAACCGCACCAAGCGAGAGATGCCGCAAAGAAGAACAACTAGATCCATGGCCGGGAACGGTGGTACCACTGGAAACGAGGTGAGCTTCCTCCCCTCTCCCTTGGTGCTAGATCTGTAGATATATTCTAGGAGAGATATCGACTCCATAGAGTCTTGATGGTGAGGAGGAGATTTCCTAGGAAAGCCATGCCTAGGTTTGTTTTCTAGGCTTTAGCCCCCTCCAACCTCTTTATCCTTCAAAGTGAAGATGAGAGAAGGATTCATGGAGAAATATGGCTTCGTGAGGGTGAATAAGGGTGGACGATTTTCTGGAGGAGATTTTGGGAGTTTGGTGCAAGGAGGAAGATGAACGGATGCCGTTCATCTCGCCTTAAGATGCGTGCAGAAATCTATTTTTTGCACGCATCGACCTTCGTGGCCAATTTCGGGGGTGTTCTGGTCATATCTGGGTTTTATACTAAACACAAAAGTCGTAGCCCTCGAAATTATCTTTCCAACGAGTGGTTGCATGTCCCCAGGTGATACATGTAGCCACAGGAAAATCTGTTCGAATCTGCTGCAATTGGGGGAAATTCCACCCAGGAAATCTGTATCCTGTACGCAGCACGCTTCGGGTGAATTTCTGGTGTGATGCGATCAAATCTGGGCTCTCGACTAAACACGAAAGTTATAGCCCTTGAAATTATCTTTCCAACGAGTGGTTACACACACTCGTCGGATTTCTGTAGCCTCAGGAATCCTTGGTCGAAGTTGCTGCCCGGATTAAGGCTGCACCTAAATTCTGGGCTGTGTAACGTGGAATGCGATGTGGTGGAATTTAATGTTGCGATCCAACTCGACGCTTGGGTGGACTCTTTTAACATAATCATCATAGTGACGTGATAAGTTGAGGTTATAAATCTAAATTCATATAACGAGTTGTGGACAAGTTTAATTGAAGGAAAGAACCTGATATAATTGGGTAGATATAATTGGATAAATGTATAAATGATTTAACTATGGCCATGATATATGTTGGATGGATAAAAGGGAATTAGTAATCCAATGCTTAGAGTGTTATCTCCCTATGGGTAGCATTGTGGAAGTAACAAGTGCGGTGTTGACTGTTAGTAGTTGGAATGAGATTGAGATGAGTAAAGTTGGACTGTTGGGCTTGGCCCTCGGTGTTCATGTCCCGAGGCTCCTTCCGCATTTGATGGATGGTTGGGCTTGGTCCTCGGTGTTCACGTCCCGAGGCTCCTTCGATGCCACGATATTGTTAAATTGCATGTGGTGTGAGTTGACACATGGTGTCGTAATCCCGGGTTAAGGATAGTGTGGCAGGTCTACGGGCTCGCCAATCATCACACCGATGGGAGTCGATAGCTAGACATTGGACGGTTGGGCTTGGTCCTCAGTTTTCATGTCCAAGGCTCCTTCCGTGCCAAGTGAACAGTTGGTCTTGGTCCTCGTGTTCATTTCCGAGGCTCCTTCCGTGTCACGCATAGGCCAGTTCGGGGCTAGGATCTTGGTGCTCACTTACCCAAGAGAACCCGCTGAGCTGTAGTACACATGTGAGCTCCACTGTTGTGTCCTTAGTGTTGAGGCGTACGGAGGCCTAGGCCAGGTAGTGTGGAGACCAGCCTAGTAGTGGAGATGCCCGCTCTACTATCACCGTTTGGCCACGACGGTTGACGCCTGAGAGGTTAGCTACCTGCTCGAATAGTGGGAACTATAAGTCTGTTTCGACATAGCGATTGCATGTGCTTGATCATGGGTGTGTCATTACATTGCATTCATAGCATTACACTTCATTGCATACATAAGATCCTCATCGTATAAGTTTGTATGGGCACTCCTATACGATGAGTTACTTATTGCTGAACGACCCTCAACTTATATGCTTGTATGGGCATCCATATAAGTTGAGTTACTTACTGTTATAGCTATATACTCTCTTGCTGCTGTAGATAGTAGATTTGTAAAATAAGAGCTTGTTTATTATACACTACTGCTGTTGCTGCTTATGATATGTATACTCACTTCACCTGTTGTACTACTGTTATTTATATATTGTACATGTTCCTTTCTCCGCCCGGTGCCGAGGAGTCGCCGGGGGAGCGGATGTGAAGCCACTTAGTCTTTAAGACTAACGGTTGCTATGTCTTCCTTTTTAGGAGGAAACCCCGCAGGTGGAGCAGTAGGCTATGCGGTTGGACAGCCAGGCCAGGACGAAAGGACCTGAAGGAACGGTACCGTCGCTACCGTCGGTTACAGATGTGAGTGAGAGAGATTTTGTTGTAGCCCTTCGGGGCAATTATATTTACGTACTCTGATTATGTAGAAGCTTGTTTAGCTTCTCTTTTGCTATATGTATGGACTTATGCTTGGTGTGGATTGAATTTCTTTTATTATTATGGTTGGGTTGGCAGTTTATTTGTTGATATTGGTTGAAGCCGGCAGGATAGCCGTCTTGTGGTACAGGCTAGTCCGAGTGTTAGTGTTACCGCAAGGCGGCTGTTCTGGGCATAAGACCCCTCTCGTGCCGTGTCTTGCGTTCCGGGAGGGGGGGTCTTACACACTGGCCACGACCTCCTGGTGAAGGCCACGATTTGCGAGCTGGCTACCTTGGTAGGGATCGCCGATTTCTGGGTTAACACTCACTAGAGTGAAATCTTTAAGATGGCTCCTTGTTCTAGTCATATGCCTGGAAAATCCACTATCCATGTACCAGATTGGCATTTGATGGGTACTTGGACTAACCTAGAATCACATAATCAGTTTACCTTAGGTACCAAAAATAATTTTGGTCCTTAGTTCTTGTTAGCATAAAAATGAATACTTCTCCCAGCAGCAGCCTTGACAGGAAAGCTTCTCTTTGCGCTAGGCACACTAGGGTTATGCCAACAATCAATGGAAAAGTGTCCCACTTTGCCATGACACTTTTACTCATGAAAATTATATATCTTATTTTGAATAACCTTAGATATGTACGATCCATCAGACTTTTTAGGTTTAGAGGGGAGTGCTATAACCCTCTTCTTATTTCTATCAGCTAGAATCTAACTGAAAGTTATCTTGCCGGTAGGTTCTCTTGTTTATTCTGACTGACAGCAACATGTGTCTGCTTTATAGCTGACATGGTGTTGATGTCATCAAAAATAGTCAAGTGAGCCTTAGTTGCAGTCGTGCTCACAGCCTTATTATTTTATGAAAGACCTTGGGTGGAGGCCACTGCCTTTCTCTTAAGTGTGGGTGGTGGAGCACCAAACACAAATTGTCCATGGTGGGCCATTTGGTTTTCTTTATGGGGAGCCATCAAGGCACTCAACCCCAAGTCGTTTCTTCTTCCATTGTAAGGTGCATTATTTCCCTTACACGAAGAACTTCCATTCTTCTAGTGACCATACATGATGTCATGGTCATACCTGTTAGAAGGGAAAACTACCTTATGAAAGGTGGGTTGAGACATAGTTAGATCCATGCCTTTCGTTTTGGAATGGGCATGTCTAGCTTTCTACCTAAACCCCAATCTCCTCTTATTAGTTTGAGAGGAGAATGAGTCTATCATTTGTAGAACTGTCTTAGGCTTAGATAACTTCTTTAGTAACATCCTCTCTCTGAGGAGCTTCTCTTCACGATCCTTTATGATCCTTCATTTCTGGCTAATGGTGCCCACTTGGATGATAGTGATTGCCTTCAACTGACTAATTTCTGTACTCACTTGAGATAGAAGTGAAGCTGACTCGGTTTGCAAGGAATTAGCTTGCTGTAGAGAAATAATCTCTTTTGCTTGCTTCTTGACAAGCTTCTTGCTCTTCTTTACAGCTTCTTGGAGATCACCGTAGCTGTCAGTCAGTTGATTGACATCCTCATTAGTTTATGATCCATCATCCTCATTGGATGAAGAGGATTCCTTAAAATATGGGTCAGTCTCATAGTCATAATCAGAAAGAGAAGTTTTGTGAGATATTACTGGATCAGGATCAGAAATGTCCTGATTTTCTTCAGTAGTATCCATGAGGATGTAATCTTCTTCATCCTCACAGTCACGACAACTGAGGATAGTGGGGCCCTTATGCTTACTCGGGCAGTAATATGATCCGCATCCTCATCCATGGATATTAATCCAATGTAGGCATCTTCATCTTCTAATTCTAAAGTATTAGAGTCACTGTCTGACAAGCTTGGCATCTTATTAGCTAAGAATCCCTTGTCCATCATCTGGTCATTGTTATAACTTTTATCATTAGACCTTTTATTCTCATTCCTCTTAATAAGACAGTCAATAATTACATGTCTCTGCCTATTGCTGCAGTAGTAAACCATATTAGTCTTAAAATCTTGTTTCTGTTTAGAGTCAAACCTGTCCCCAGAGGAGTCTTTTCTAGATATGTCCAGGTTGGCTTGTGACTTTCTTGAGTTAGAGCTGGAAGATCCCTTATTCTTCCACTACCATCTTTTGCTCATCATCTTCTTGAACTTCTTGGAGAAATGGGTCAATTCACCATCAAACAGCTCATCTCCAGAAGTGCTTGGTGCGACACTATCAAACACATCAACCCTTCTTGGGGGAGAAGGTGTCTTCTCCCTGCTCCTTCTTGAGGCTTCAGCTTTGAAGGCTATAAACTTTTCTTTGCTAAGAGACCTGGTAACATCCTCTTAAGCTTTTCTAGAGTTTAGATGAAGTTCATTAGACAGCAGCTTGCGAAACAAATTTTGATGCAGTGTGTTGGCCAAGTTGCCTACTTCCCTTATGCCACAGATCATTATGTACCATTCTTTGTTGAGTGATCTCAGGAATTTATCATTCATCTCATAATTTGAGAACTGTCTTCCATAAGTAATCAGACTGTTAACTATCTTGAAGAACTTCTCATAGCAGTCTGCTATAGAATTCTTCTTGCCTTGCTTGAAGGCCTCATACTATTGGTTGAGGATGGATTTTCTGTCATCCCTCACTTCCTATGTCCCTTCCATATAGACAATTAGTGAGTCCTACACCTCCTTAGTTTTCTTTTAGTGGACCAGATTTGGAAAAGTTGAATCATCTATGACACTAACTATTATGTTCTGAGCCCTCATATCAATGATGGCCAGTACCACCTCATCTTTGGTCATCTCTGAGTATTTCTTAAGAACCCTGATGTTGGCATCAGTCACAACCCGCATTTTTCACCGCCTTTAAATATATATCAGAGTAAGGGAAAATGCACGTCATGATGCCACGTCACCAGGGGATAACTGCGGACGCTTAGGCGAAACTCCAACTTGACACATAAAGAAAGATTTTTAAGTCATTTAGAGAAAAATCCAGTTTGAGTTAAACAGTTAGACGTATCCCTCGGCTTAGTGGCTCAACTAGTCCACGGGGAAAATAGTTATACGCTGCGAAAAATACTTCTTTTATTAGATTAAACATCATACATGAGAGTAAATGTCCCCAATGGACAACTCTTATTATGCAAGACCCTGGATTTATAATAAGTATAGCTAAAAGTCTTTAGGCTAACCAAAAAGTAGTGACTTAATTTTGAAATAGATGACATGTATGATATACCAATAATATGGTTTTATAAGTTAAAAATATCTAACATGCAGTCTTAGCATAAAACATCCCAGCGAGAAAGTTATCTAATCCATCATAAAGAAAACAACTAGCAGCTAGCAAGCAATCAAAAATCAACTATCCTGTGGGCATCAACAATCTGACATGAACCCACATAAAATAGAAGTATGTCTGAACTAGGTAAAATAAACTAAAATAACAAACTACCTCGAAATTGCGAGGTGAAAACTACAGCCAATACTGCTGCCCAGGAACTCCAAAACTATCTCCACTACCTACTAAAGCTCCAAACCTGAGGCATTCCAAATACAGAACACCTCAGCATGAACGTAGAAAAGGTGGCAGAAAAGTAATCCTAAAGGTAAACAAAGGTCAAAAGGGGTACCAACACAAGACCAAAAGTACTGAAGTAAAGTACAAAAGTAAAGTACAGAAGTAAAGTACCAAAATCCAAAAATAGAACTTACATGAATCGTCATGTACTACAAATCACACCAAATGCACAAGGAAAAAAAGGTGGAAAGCATGATTAAATCATAAGAAAGAATTCTCAAAACTTTATTAGCCACAAGTAGTCAACTCTACCCAAAAACACAGGCAAGGTGGGCACTCAACCGGGCGCACCCTCACAGATATAATATTCGTATAACTGCGGGGGAGACTCATTCACTCCACCATTCACCGCAGATGCCCAAACACCCGGTAGAGTTCCACAAGGTACTAATAAAGGGAACAAGCCTTGCGGCATTAGTTTTGTCCACTAACACCCACAACAAAGGAAAACCATGATATAAATCTCAAGACTTGGCACATCGGATTCTACTAGACATTTCTAGATTAAGAAGCGGTTGATCAACTTTCAGGAAGGATTTACAATCCTAGATAAACTCTAACACGTTCTACAATAATAGTTAGGGGTGATTAAAGCCAAGAATATAACATTTCATCAAATCACTACAACACTACAAGGTTTAATTATCATGACCAGAACTTATAAATTCACGTGGATTCCAAGGGAAGATTAAACATATCTATAAATTGGAATGAAAAAAGTGCAGAAAGATTAAAGAATAAAAGTTTAACAGTTACCATCAAGATCGGAAAAAGGCGGAAAGAGGGAAAACCACCACTTGCCTTGGTTTTGCCGGAAAAACTCTCAAAATCACTCCTTATCGTAGATCGGGGCTAAAGATGATGAGGAGAGTCGAAATCTAACAAGAAATAGTCGAAATAGAGGTTAGGGACAAAACCCTAACGAGAAAAACTAAAGAAATGGGGAAGATTTTACCACAATGATGAAGCTCTCGCTCTGAGCTTTCAGGATCTATGATCGGTTCAAGATTTCGAGCACCGGAGCACCTTCGGCGGCCATCGAAAGAATCACGGAAAAACTTTCTCTCTCTCGCTCACGCCGCTCTGGTTCGGGAGATGAACAGGAAATTTGGTCTAAATGAAGGAGGATGAAGAAGTAGGTATATATAAACTAAGGGTAATATTAGAATAACAGTACTTAAGAAAATAAATCGAGATCGACTGAACCGGACTTCTCGAGAAGAAGGTAAGGGTTTCTCGAGAAATGCGGATGGATTTCTCGAGAACTGGCAGAGCATTTCTCGGAAACTACTAGACAGGATTTCTATAGAGCTTCAGGTCTTCTCGAGAACTAAGGAAATATTTCTTGAGATCTAAAAATGGATTTCTCAAGAACTAGCAAGGGCTTCTCGAGTACTATTAGTCTTCTCGAGAACTAGAGGAGGATTTCTCGAGAACTAGCAAGGGCTTCTCAAGAAAAGCATGACAGGACTTCTCGAGTACTATAAGTCTTCTCGAGAACTAGAGGAGGATTTCTCGAGAACTAGCAAGGGCTTCTCCAGAGCAGCAAGACAAGACTTCTCGAGCACTAAGGAAAGATAACTTGAGAAAGGTTAGGCTTCCCGGGAATAATTCAACACGTCTCGAGAAATTATATATAAAATTCTCGGGAGGAATTCCCGGCTTCTCAAGAAATAGGTTGGCCAACTCGAGTACAACACAGGTCATTAACAGAATTTTAGATTTGACTATATATTCCGGAATAAAATGTCGACTCTACGAATATAGCAGCGAAGACAACGCTAGTATCCGACGCACCATTCTTGAGACACTAACATCAAATGCTTACACAAGCAAAAATCATCACAAGGATCCAAACACATACC
This sequence comes from Platanthera zijinensis, assembly GCA_039513925.1. NCBI lineage: Eukaryota > Viridiplantae > Streptophyta > Magnoliopsida > Asparagales > Orchidaceae > Platanthera > Platanthera zijinensis. Next base: position 168,071,129 of record CM077082.1, on the reverse strand, counting down.
CAAACTCCAAAAATTCTCAGATCGTAATAAAACTGGACAAGTCCAAAATCTCCAAACTTCATCCTTTCAATCAAGGAAAACATTCAGTTCAATAAAATCCCAAAACCTGGTCAAACAGATCCAACGGATGCAAAAACGTACAAACGATGCAGCACCGCCAACATGATGTCAAAAATAATGCCTTGACGTCATAAATACGACAAGACAAATTCAAATAATATTATCGAAAAATTGAGGGCGTTATAGTCACTCCCCCTAAAAAGAAGTTTTGTCCCGAAACTTATCACAACTTACCAAAATCAGAAAACCAACATTCACCAAAAACAAGGAGACATACCAGAAACTAAGAAAAAAGATGAGGATGAAATTCCCTCATTGCCGACTCTAATTCCAACGTCGCGGTCTCGACGTCTTGATTTCTTTAAAGAATCTTGACCATAGGAATGGTCTTCCTCTGCAACACTCGATCTAGAGATTCCAAAACAGGGACATGATCATCCACATACGAAAGGTTGGGATGAAATTGGCGCACTGAGTCAAGGACTTGACGATCACTACGAACACACTTCCGCAATTGCCTCACATGGAACACATCATGGACACCAGGGAAGGTAGTAGGCAATTCCAGCCTATAAGCTGACACTCCAATGCGCTCAAGAATCTGAAAAGGTCCCACATACTGGGGATCTAACTTGTGGTTCCTTCCAAGAATTTGAACACTGGCATCGGAGAGACTTTTAGAAAAACCAAGTACCCAATAGGGAACTCTAGATCGGCCCTACGTCGATTAGCATACTTCTCATAACTCTCTTGTGCTATACGGAGCTTTTCTTGAATATGAGTTACATCACAATTCATCTCTTCGAGGGCTTCCGGACCTTGCAATGGTCTCTCACCAACCTCAGCCAAAAACAAAGGAGACCTACAATGCCTCCCATACAAAGCCTCAAACAGGGCCATCTGCAGACTCTCTTGATAACTATTATTGTATGCGAATTCCACGAGTCTTAGGAATTCATCCCAAGCACTACCGTGATCCATTATTTAACACTTGATCATATCTTCCACGATCTCTTTTACCCTTTATGTCTAACCATTTGTCTGTGGATGATAGGCAGTGGAATACCTTAAATCGGTACCCAACAATCTTGTAAACTCTTCCAAAAATGAGACATAAATCAAGAGTCTCGATCCAATATAATGTTAACCGACACTCCATATAATCTGATGACCTCATCGAGATATAACTCAGCTATCTTTTTCATAGAATACCCAATCTTAAAGGGCACAAAGTGGGCACACATAGTCAATCTATCAACTATCACCCAAACAGAATCTTTCCCACGGGGAGATTTTGGTAAATCGGTGATGAAATCCATTGAAATACTCTCCCATTTCCAACCTGAAATATTAAGCAGTGTCAGTTTTCCACCAGGCCTTCTGTGTTCAGCCTTAACACATTAACATGTATAACATTATTACACAAACTTTGCTATATCATTCTTCATTCCCGACCACCAAACAATTTGCATCAGATCTTTATATATTTTGGTGGAACCAGGATGGTAGGCCACACTGGAACCATAGGCTTCACTGCAAATCTTAGCCCGAATGTCACCAAAAGAGGGAATACAAAATCTACCCCAATATTTCAGAGTATCTAACTCTTCCAAAGAGAAATCAGGTAGCTCTCCCTTCTCAGTTCTATTCCGGAGATGCAACAAATCACGATCATCCTTCTTGTGCACTCTGGTAAGGGAAATCTAAGAGGGCTCTTTGGCTTCCAAACTAGCAGGCCCAGTACAACTCCCAACTTCGATGTCCATCAATTGGAATTCTTCTACCAGGGATTGCACATATAGATTGAAGCTTTTGGCGGTCTTCCTACTCAAGGGATCAATAACTACATTAGACTTTCCCGGATGATAGAGGATCTCCACTTCATAATCAAACACATATTCTAACCACCTACACTTGCACATATTTAGCTCCTTTTGAGTGAAGACATACTTCAAACTCTTATGGTCTATTTAGATCTTGCACAGCGCGACATACAATAAATGTCTCCAAATCTTCAGTGCATAAATTATAGCACAAAACTCTAAATCATGCGTATGATAGTTTCTTTCATGAGTCTTTAATTGCCTTGATCCGTATGCGATCCCCTTTCCTTCTTGCATCAAAACACAACCAAGTCTAATGTGTGATGTATCCACATACACAGCGTACTTTACTCCTTCAGTAGGTAAAGTTAAAACTAGAGCAGTTCACAATCTCTTCTTAAACTCTTGGAAGGCTTCTTCACACTTATCGCTCCAAATGAACGTGGTGTTCTTATGTGTAAGTCTAGTTAGAGGATCAGACAGTACATAGAACCCTTCCACGAACCTTCTATAATACCCGGCTAGAGCTAAGAAGCTCCTAATCTCTTTAGGAGTAGAAGGTCTCTTCCATTCCATCACAGCAGAAATCTTGGTCGGGTCTACGGAGATACCGTCCTTGCTCACAAAATGGCCCAAAAAGTACACCTTGGGTAACCAAAATTCACACTTACTCAGCTTGGCATAGAGCTTGTGCTCCCTCAGGGTTGACAAAACTAAATGCAAGTGTTGAGTATGCTCCTCAACACTTCGGGAATACACGAGGACATCATCTAAGAACACAATCACAAAACGGTCCAAGAAATCTTTGAACACTTTATTCATTAAGTCCATAAAAGCAGAGGGGCATTTTTCAAACCAAAGGACATCACCAAAAACTCAAAATGCCCATGCTAGAAACGAAAAGCTGTCCGTGGTAAATCAGCCTCACGGACCATCACCAAGTGGTAGCTTGATCGAAGGTCAATCTTCGAAAGCACAGCGCATCCCCACAACTGATCAAATAGATCATCAATCTGTGGCAACAGATATCTATTCTTGATGGTTTCCTTATTTAACTCCCGATAATCTATACAGAGCCTCATGGAACTGTCTTTCTTCTTTACGAACAAAATGGGGGCACCCCACGGGGAAAAACTCAGCCTAATAAAACCACACTATAGCAACTCATCCAGTTGAGTGGGTAACTCTTCTAACTCAAGTGGATGCATACAGTATGTTGCCTTAGCAATAGGGCGAGTACCTGACTTGAGGTCTATTACAAACTCCACCTCTCTCTCAAGAGGATGTCCTAAAAGGCTATCTGGAAAGACATCTGGAGACTCTCGCACTGCCGAGATATCCTCAATACATGGTGTAACAAAAGCTATTTCCAAAGCAGAAATAGAAATGAGATACGCCTCCCAACCAGACTATATAGCTCGACCAGCACGTACCACAGAAATAAAGAGGGAACCCTTGCCCTAAAAACCATAGACATGCATTGGTTGGTCGTCTTCCATCTTGAAGTCCAATCGCTTTGCCTTGCACTGGATGACCGCAGCATACTTGGACAACCAGTCCATGCCTAGAATCACATCAAAATTCGCAAGATCCAACACCATCAGATCCGCAAAGGCTATGAAATCACCTAGAAAAACAGGGTATCCCTGAATTCCGTGATTTGATATCACCAGATCTACGGAGGGAAACTTGACTTTGAAGGAATCTCCTAATTGATCCATGTTCAAATGATGTTTATCTATAAAACTCCACGCCACAAAGGAATGGGTGGCACCTGAATCAAATAAGACACCCACCCACCCATTTTTCACCTTATACTCCCCTAAAACTGAAGCATACATAACTAAACAAACGAAAACTATAGCAAATAATGGAGAGTAAAAGTTAAACTAGAATTTAACATGATATCACTTGAGTAGAGGTCTGAGCTTCCTCTCGGTTCACCATATTTAGCTTTCCTTTCCCCTTGTCCTGGTTTGGTGGTGGCGGCAATGCCTTAAGCGGGGCAGGTTGCAGTGGGGACTGATCCTGGGGGCATGAAGTCTTCAGGTGCCCCTTCTGCCCGCAATGGAAGCAATTCTTTTCCTTCAACCGGCAATGACTCACGTCATGTCCCTTCTTTGAACAGAACATGCACACCAGATCTCCCTTTGGTGCGCCTTGAATAGCGAGCACTCGCTGCTGCTTCTGAGTGGCAGTCCTCTTATAACACCTTTCGTAAGGACGGCCAAATCGACCACAGAAGCTACAAATTTTCCCACCTTTCTTCTTGGAAGCTGGGCCAGATGCCTTACAACTCTCATCATCTTCAGCCTTTATATTTTCTTTCCTTAACTCCGCTCCCCGATTCTTGGCATTGTCGAAAGCCTCAACAGTCAAAGCGGCTTCCTTGGCCTCAGCGTAACATTTCGCTCTATAACTGCATGCCCACTACTGGACATCGCTTCTTAGTCCTCCTAGGAAACTCTTCACTTTTCCCGCCTCTGAAGGTACCATATCTGGAGCAAATCTGCTTAACTTACTGAACTCGATCTCATATTCACTCACCATGGGATGTCTCTGCTTCAGATGCAGGAAATTATTAATCAGGTGGTCCTGCTCGACCGAGGTTAGAAACTTTTTCAGCAGCATCTTCTTAAAAGACTCCCACAAGCATCCTTCATTCAGGCTCTCCTTCTCCCGAATCCACCAACTCTTTGCCAGGCCTTTTAGCTGATAGGCTACAATCATTACCTTCTGGGCTTCTGCAATCCCCGAATTCGAGAACATCTCTTCAATAGCATTGATCCAATCATCCAAAACAATAAAGTCAGCTCTCTCGTTGTAAGTGGGAGGTCCCAATTGCTGGAAATGCGAGATAAAATTCATCTCTGGTTGTAGTGTCACTGGGGGTACTAGAGGAGCAGGAGTATCGGGTACGGCTTGACCCCCAAAAGGGACTTGAACTAAGGTTTACTGTGCGGGAGCGGCAGACAACAAAGAATGAATTTGTGATTGCATCGCAACTAATTGTCTCGACAGATCCTCATTGCTCTGACGCAGACTCTCGATCATCGCATTGCTTTGCACACCTGACGACTCACCCTCTAACTGGGGAGTCAACCTCGTCCCAGGATGTTTAGCCGACATTTCTAAATGGGAAAATGAATAACTCATCAAACTCTTAGATTACAACTAAGCCACACAACTTAGTTCAGACCATACTTAAATGATACTTGCTTATGCTGCAACTTGCTCTGGGATTTTATAATGATGTTATGCCCTACTTAGGATGATATCCACTAATCCTATTGACTCATGTGCCTATGGCATAAATGCATGGATTCTTTATTCTTATTTAAAGACCATGTGTGTACATGTGTCATCATGTAAACCTTAACATAACATGTGTGCTTATGCGGTGGTATGCTATGTATGCAGTGATATGAATCCTAAAAAAAAGCCTTAATGCATGTTATGAGTGGAGTACACATGAAATTTTATGCATCCTATACTACATAACATCGCATGCAACGAGAAAAGAAAACGTGCTAATGGGCATCCATGTGATGATGGTTATGCATCCCATACTACATAACCGTCACATGTTGCCACCTATGGTGGATCCATATACAAACATATAATATACATCCCATACTACATAATATGCCATATATACTTCTTATCATGCTATGAGTGTAGTGACTATGCTTCGGCTAAGACATACTGATGACACATCGGAGTCTGTATGCTAATGAATGGAGAAATTCAAAACTATATCAGATTGGCTTGTTCGACCAACTTGTCAAACCAACCTCCCTCTGACACCAACTATCACAACCCGTATTTTTCACTGCCTTTAAAGATATATCAGAGTAAGGGAAAATGCGCGTTATTATGACATAACAGCAGGGGATAACTGCGGATGCTCAGGCGAAACTCCTACTTGACACATAAAGAAAGATTTTTAAGTCATTAGAGAAAAATCCAGTTTAAGTTAAATAGATAGTCGTATCCCTCATCTTAGTGGCTCATCTAGTCCCCAATGGACAACTTATGTTATGCAAGACCCTAGATTTATAATAAGTATAGCTAAAAGTCTTTATGCTAACCAGAAAGTAGTGACTTAATTTTGAAAGAGAAGACATGTATGATATACCAATAATAGGGTTTTATAAGTTAAAAATATCTAACATGCAGTCCTAGCATAAAACATCCCAGAGAACAAGTAATCCAATCCATCACAACGAAAATAACTAGCAGCTAGCAAGGTATCCAAAATTAACTATCCTGTGGGTGTCAACAATCTGACACGAACCCACCTAAAAGAAATGTATGTCTGAACTAGGTAAAACAAACTAAAACAACAAACTACCTCGCAATGGCGAGGTGAAAACTACAGCCAACACTGCTGCACAGGAACTCCAAAACCATCTCCACTACCTGCTAAAGCTCCGAACCTGAGGCATTCTAAATACAAAACACATCAGCAAGAAGGTACCAGTGGTGGCAGAAAAGTAAGTCAAAAGGTAAACAAAGGTCAAAGGTACCAACCCAGTACCAAAAGTATTGAAGTAAAGTATAGAAGTAAAGTACCAAAATCAGAAAATATAACTTACGTGAATCATCACGTACTATAAATTACACCAGATGCACAAGGCTAAAAAGGTGGAAAGCATGATTAAAAATAAGAAAGAATTCTCAAAACTTTATTAGCCACAAGTAGTCAACTCTACCCAAAAACACAGGCAAGGTGGTCACTCATCCGGGCACACCCTCACAAATATAATATTAGTCTAACTGCGGGGGAGACTCATACACTCCACCATTCACCGAAGATGCCCAAACACTCGGTAAAGTTCCACAAGGTACTAATAAAGTGAACAAACCTTGCAGTGGTGGTTTCGTCCACTAACACCCGCAACAAAGGAAAACCATGATATAAATCTCAAGACTTGGAAAATCGGATTCTACTAGACATTTCTAGATTAAGAGCGGTTGATCAACCTTCTGGAAGGATTTACAATCCTAGATAAACTCTAACACGTTCTACAATAAAAGTTAGGGGTGATTTAAGCCAACAATATAATATTTCATCAAATTACTACAATGCTACAAGGTTGAATTATCATGACAAGAATTTTTAAAATCAAGTGGATTACAAGGGAAGATTAATCATATCTACAAATTGGAATGACAAAAGTGTAGAAAGATTAAAGAACAAAAGTTTAACAGTTACCATCAAGATCAAAAAAAGGGGGAAGAGGGAAAACCACCACTTGCCTTGGTTTTGCCGAAATAACTCTCCAAATCACTCCTTGTCGTAGATTGGGGTTAAAGAAGATGAGGAGAGTCGAAATCTTACAAGAAATAGCCGAAATAGAGGTTAGGGCCAAAAACCATAACGAGAAAAACTCAAGAAATGGGGAAGATTTTACCACAATGATGAACCTCTCGCTGAGAGCTTTCAGGATATATGATCAGATCAAGATTTCGAGCACCGGAGCACCGTCGACAGCCACTAGAAGAATCACGAAAAAACATTCTCTCTCCCTCACGCCACTCTGGTTCGGGAGATGAATAGGAAATTCGGTCTAAATGAAGGAGGAAGATGAAGTTGGTATTCATATACTAAGGGTAATATTAGAATAACGGTACTTAATAAAATGAACCGGGATCGGCTGAACCGGATTTCTCGAGAAGAAGATAAGGGTTTCTCGAGAAATGAGGATGGATTTCTCGAGAACTGGCAAAAGCATTTCTCGGAAACTACTAGACAGGATTTCTCGAGAGCTTCAGGTCTTCTCAAGAACTAAGGAAATATTTCTCGAGATCTGAGAATGGATTTCTCGAGAACTAGCAAGGGCTTCTCGAGTACTATAAGTCTTATCGAGAACTAGAGGAGGATTTCTCGAGAACTAGCAAAGGCTTTATGAGAGCAGCAAGATAGGACTTCTCGAGTATTATAAGTCTTCTCGAGAACTGGAGGAGGATTTCTCGAGAAATAGCAAGGGCTTCTCGAGAGGTGCAAGATAGGACTTCTCGAGTACTAAGGAAAGATAACTCGAGAAAGAAGTTAGGCTTCCCGAGAACAATTCAACACATCTCGAGAAATTATATATAAAATTCTCGGGAGGAATTCCCAGCTTCTCAAAAAATAAATTGGCCAACTCGAGTACAACGTAGGTCAATAATAGAATTTTAGATTTGAATATTTATTCCGGAATAGAATGTCGACTCTATGCATATAGCAGCGAAGACAATGCTAGAATCCGATGCACCATTCTTGAGACACTAACATCCAATGCTTACACAAGCAAAAAAATCATCACAAGGATCCAAACACCCGCCGAGACTCCAAAAATGCTCGGATCGCAATAAAACTGGACAAGTCAAAAACCTCAAAACTTCATCCTTTCAATCAAGGAAAACATTCAATCTAATAAAAATCCCAAAACCTGGGCAAACAGACCCAACAGATGAGAAAACACACTAACGGTGCAGCGTCGTCAACATGACGCAAAAAAAATAACGCCTTGACGTCATAAATTTGACGAGACCAATTCAAATAATATTATCAAAAAAATGGGGGCATTACAGCATCAATGTCAGAGACCTTCATAGGGACAATGGGTCCCTCTTCCACTTTGATGAATATTCTTGGGTCTAAGGCATCCATGAACAATCTTACCCTTTCCTTCCATATCCCAAAGTTGTATTTTTTGTATAAAGGAAGTTTCATAGAACCCAACCCCTTATGGTTCTCACTAGAAGTCATGAAGATATCCTTCTCCTACACTTAGAGATTTAGCTTAGAATGTTAAGTAATTTTATAACAACCTCCCTCTGATAACAGAAATCCATGTTTATTAGCTTTCAAGACAACAGAAAAGTCCTAACTAGCAAGGGCTTCTTGAGTACTAGAAGTCATGAAGATATCCTTCTCCTACACTTAGAGATTTAGCTTAGAAAGTTTCATAGAACCCAACTTTCTGTTTTATCTCATTTTAAACTATGTACTTATTGTGTGTTGATGTTAGTTTATTGGCTTTCAAGACAACAGAAAACACACAAAGTTTTTAGTGGTTCGCCTATATAGGGTACATCCACTTATCCCTTCACTTATGATTCGGCCAACTCCTCCTTTACTCAGATAAAACTTATCTTACACCTCAGATCCCTAAGGATCTTATAACTCTGAGTGCACTTCATTCCTATAGCTCAGACTAATAACAGTCCTACCTTTGAGACAACACAGATCTCCTACCTCAAGTAAATTATACCTTAAACTAAGTGTCTTTTAACTCCTACAACTCAGAGACCCATCTGATCTCCTACCTCAGATCTATATAGAGATCCTATAACTAAGAGTAATTCATACTGCTACCTCAAACTGCTCACTATCGTACAATCAGCCTTTATAAATAAGTTTTACACTCAGATCCTAGTGAGATCCTTTAAGAAGTAATAAAAGTTTGAGTAGCATTGACTCTAGAGAAAATTCCAAAGCCTCCTTCCTTAACTGTACATCAGACAGTCTTCCTTCTTCACAGCAATGTGAATAAGTTCCTTCAGCTTTTATCCAGCATGTGTTGTGTTGAACATTTGAAGAGCTCTACTTCTTCTTAAAGTTGGAGAAATATTGTTGTTCTATATTGCAGTCTTGAAGATAACCAAACAATACTTAAGCTCAACTAGTCAACTTTTGCGAGAATTATGGTTTGAGAGATTGGCAAAAGATAGTGTAACAGATAACCCCCTCTCGCATTTATAATCCCGCTTCCGCAACGGCTCTATCAACCTTTGGTAATCGGCATGACCGAATTTAATGGTGGATTCATTCCAAGATATCACTGCCCAAACAATACGACGGCCTTTATCTTTTTGCACGAGATTTGCGTTGATTTGAATTTAGGATCATGTCAGCACATTTGATGGCGCCAAAAGACTAAGGATAACTTTGATTCGGTACAGGCGTTGAGTGATGTCTCGTTACTCAATGAATTTGTACTTTGACCATAATATCCAGAAGAGTTGAGCGAATGACCTTCACTCAACACATTTATACTTAGACAAATTCGGTCTATATCTGAGGCATTGAGTGTATGTTATTCACTAGACTCTTTTGTCCTTTACACCTGTTACTGAGTAGGCGCCGAGTTTAAGTCCATCACTCGACGCATTTGAACTTAACCAAATTATGTCTGTGATAAGGCTCGAGTGTAAGTCTTTCTCTCAATGCTTTTGTACTTAACAACTTGTCTTTGATAAATCATCGAGTGTAATTCCTTCACTCAACGCTTCTGTACTTAACATCCTTTCTTTGATAAGGCGTCGAGTGAAAGTCCTTCATTCGATGCTTTTGTACTTGACAGTTTTTCTTTGATAAAGGTCAAGTATAAGTCCTTCACTCGATGCTTCTGTACTTAGCTAGAATTCTGAGATCCTCCACTGAGTCTTTGAGTGATAGTTAAACTATACGTGCTTTTTGGCTTCAGGCGTTGAGTGATGTGTATCCACTCAACGCTTTTGAACTTAGTCATATTCCTGGCTTACTTGACCATGCTGACTTCTTTCCAATCATAATTCTGATACACTTAACATCTATAATCACATAATAACCACTATGCTGCACATACAAACTTAGACAAATATCAAATACATGTTTGTGTATATTATTTACTTACGACCTTCTTCAAATCTAGGACATTGTAATCAATATACCCAATAGAAGTAAACCCCATTAGAGAGATACACATGGGTCAACACAATGTTTTATGTAATGAAGGATTACATTATACAATTGTGTTTAAATACCCAATGTAACCTGACAATGTACTTCACAATAAAAACTTACACCACAAACAATTGAAACTCTCATCAAATACACCCTCAATTCAAATTAGTTCAAGGGATAATTCTTCAAATCAGGACTATTGTGGATACAATACCAAACAATCTTCCTTATTTGAAGAAATTAGAACCCTATATACTAAGCTGAATTGTACATGCATTAAAGCAAAGAAATAGAAGGCACAAAAAAGCTGTATGAATTTAAAGTAATAAGAGATGATCAAAATATCAATATTTATATACAAGTTCTTGTGGGCATTCTAAGAAATTCACAATAGAATAGAATATGATGACTCAAGAATGCTCCTTGCCCTTGTTCTTCTCATGCTGCCTGTCAAAATAAGCATAGGGCTTGGGATAGTATCCTTGGCTCTTCCTTTATCAGATCTACTATGCTAAAAGTGTCCAAAATAATGCCTTTGGAAATAGGACTCCACACTTCAAAATATTCTCTGGTATCTCTGTAAGGATCAAATTTTTCTTGTTGATGAGCCTTCCCCATATCTTCTTCTCTTTTGAGGAGATCTATAAGGGTCTTCGAAAATCTCTAACTCTCGCTCAATAAAATATTAGACCATATTTGGGTGTATTTTTTAGGAGGTGCATGCAATCCACCTTCAGGATGTTTCTCAAAATATTCTGCACCCTCATCCAAGAACTCTCCACCTTTAGCAGGTTGTTCAACCTCAAAAGGTGGAGCTTGAACTGGAACTTTCCCTGTCAACTCTTCATGTAGCCACTTGATATTCTAATAGCTATAAACATTGGCACTATGCATTCTGTTGTGCACATCCTTATTCAGCTCGCTCATCCTTCTCTATAATCTACCCTCCCCCTTTCTGACTTCTAAAATTAGGGTTGGATGATCTCTTTGTTGTAAAGTCCCATTTGCCTGTCAATATGATCCATGCTCGCATCATGTGAATGAATCAAAGAATCATGAGAATTAGATAAGTGAGCTGGCACATTGTAAAACTAACTGATGGTCTTGATTGAATGGTAGATGACCTTACCACCTTGAGTTAACTATTCAGTCAAAGGTGTCTGCAACTTATCCATATTGTGATTTACTTGAGCCAGGCCAAAATTTGGATCTTTTTCATTTTTAGCCACACTGCCAAAGACTAGTTGTAGAGAGAAATCAAAATGTTCCTTTTGCTTCACCAAAATTGTTTCTATTGACTTTAACAAAGAACTTTTTGTAGGTGGGGCACTCTCACCATGAGATCTGTAAACTGCAAGATTGTCAGCATTTGTCTTAAAACTAATGGAATGTGCTTCCCCTGAGTGGTCTTTGAACCAGATTGGTTCTTTGGTAGGAGACTTTTCCACATCCACTCTGATTTCTTCAGAAGGTACTACCAAGTCCTCCCCCTCAATAGAAACTCTTTCAGCATGGAGGTCCTCTTAGAGTGAGTCTTTAGCTAAAGACTCCTCCTCATACTCAGCAGGAAATCCTTCCAAATCAGACACTCCATCATGTGTCGATCCCAAAATAGCATGTGCTTCTTGATGTACATATGTTCCTGGAGATGGAATTTAAGTTTGAACTTGAGAAATTTCAGCAACAACATCTGTAAGTAGACTCTCCCCCTCAGCAGCTGCACCGACTGTAACACCCTAAATTTGAGGAACCAGAGCAGTTCGCTGAAAGTCGAACTCTGGCTGTTCGATGAAAGTTGAACCCTGGCCATTGGATGACAGTCGTGCTCAGGGCCATTCGTCAAGCTGAGGGCCATTCGTCAAAATCAGGCCGTTCGACAAATTCTGAGCAGTTCGACTAAATTACTGAATTGGGGGGTTTCGTAGATCGATTTCATAGCCGTTTGATTCAACATCAAAGTTTATCTTGGATCCCATGATCATCTGCCCAAAGGGCTTTAGTAGGGCTAAATTGTTCTCTCCCTCATTTTTTCTCATTTTGGAGTTAACTTATGGTTTGAGAGAGAGAGTGAGCTCGGAGGAGGAAGAGAAGAGCTTTCTCCGCCATTAACAGAGCTTTAGAGCTCCGATCGTCCTTCCGAGGAAAGATCTGTGGACAGGACTTTGAGGCGCTCGTTTGCATCCGTGAAAATCAGGTTTCCATGGCAAGACATAAGAATCATAAGTAACGACATTTCTCCTCTCGGTTATAGGATGCGCAATGATATCTTTTCATTTTCTTGATTTTATTTAGAGTATTTAGGCACCAGATCTCTCAAATGAGAGAGGTTTGGGTTTCCATGGTTTAGGAGGAACCACCGGGTCAATTGTGTCCATCCCCGAATTGATATTGCATTAGAGATCCGCTCCGCTAGTGGATTAGGCATTATGGATGAAGCCATAGTCTCGACCGTTCGTCCTACTCGGTGATGTTGCATAGTGACCTTAAGGATTTTGGTAGAAATTCGTTGTGGCAAGATGCCGTTTGTGATGAATGCTCCCTTTTTTCGAGTGAGTGCATGTAGCCAGAATCGGATAGGGTTAGCTCTACATTGGCGGTATATTGTTTCCTTGGTGCGTGGGGATGTTACGGTACGAATGATGGATTAGGGTGGGCAAGGCTATGTTTGTGATGTGCTAAGGCATGGCTTTGTCTCCGTGGTCGGCTGGCTATACCATGACATGCAAGTCATGTGTAGAGAGTGTCCTGGAGAGACTAGTCCCCTTTTGTGAAACTGACGAGAACGCCAAGCTTAGGAAAAGCCTGGGCGATGAAGCCTACTAGCAGGTGGGGTCCAGCAAGGTTTCTTAGAATCAGTTTGTGTGTGAGACGGAATCCTGACATGAGAAGTCAGAGCTTACAGGAAAGCTCGGGTTTGAGACCCACGAGCGGGTGGGGCCTTGGCAAGAGTTCCGTGGGGCGGCTTGTATGCCGTTAGGGGGAAATTTAAGTACCCTTATGTGTGCGGCTTGAATGCCGATGGGGAAATTAGAAGTACCCACATGATGTGCTATGATGTTGTGTTCGAATCATGCGCTATAGGGTGCCTTGGGTGAAACTCGAGGTTGCAAACATGCTGCAGTGTAGGCCCCTTATGATTATATGTTCAACATAGAGAACATGTTTGTTGTATGAGACATCCAAACATGTTTTGTAGCTTTATATGTTTATGTATATTGCATACACAGTGCTGACTTGTAGGGTGGTGGTGTACCCTAGGGTCCGCTAGTGTACAACCTCAGGCTTAAAGGTGGCAACTCATGGAAGAGTGCTGAGTTAGGAGCGAGAGGGGCGTGAGGACTACAGGGACGAGTAGGCCCATAGGGTCAACTCGTCGGTACTTTAAAGAGGCAAAATATAATGGGCGAGAAGGGAATAGTGTAGCAGGCGAGACAGCTCCCGTGGCGCGTGCAGGCCTTTTGTGGTGAGATGCATATCGCAAGGCGGAGGACTCGCGAGACGAGCAGATAGGCTCCCCTCACTCGCTAGTTATTTTCTCACTCGCCATTGTGGAAAAGAATTTTTAATACTTTCTTACACCCAAAGGGGGATTTTACTCTTTTACCCCAAGTAATTTTACCCTTTTTTCCATTGTGGTCTGCGTATAACCCTTCAGAACAACAGAGTTTGGTTGTTGGCAGACCCATCCGAGGGTATTTTTGTCATTTCTGGTCGGTTCATTTTGGTTATTGGCAGGTCAAACTCAGAGGCCTATTAATAGACCGATAAGGTGCCTTGAAGAGGTTGTTGAACCCCTTTCATCTTCTTCCTCTAAGGCACCTAGCTAAACAATGGCTAGGAAGGGAAAGGATTTCTAGTTCCTCCGGGTAAGAGGTGGGACCTCCAAGCTGAAGCCCTTGGTCTGTTTGTTGTTCCCGAGACTCATGTTACAGAAGGAATTAGGGAAGAGTAGGTGTGAGCTTCAACTCTAGATCCGAACTCTAGGTGAAGTTGCATTTGTGGCTTCAACATTTTTGGTGTGGTGAGCATGGATCGCAGCCTACACAAAAGAATCTTGAGCTACTTCATGGCGGGAGATCTCGGCAAAGGAGACGGGGACGGGTCCCAAAATTCAGGAGTATATGTAGGAAGAGAAGAATTCATGGCGTCCATTAGAGGCATAATGGACATGTTGCAGGGATCTCACAGTGAGGTGACTGCTCGACTCCTCTAACTCAGGCCTTCACTCTCATGCATCAAGATGAGCTCGTCTCTACAAGGGTAGGAGAGCATGCTCCGGGGGGAGGGGGGTGACCTGGAAAGGAAAAATGTGGTGGAAGGAAGCGGGCAAGACCTGGAGGGCAGGGAGTTGTTCCCTAGCCCGGCGAGTGTCATCTCGTCGGGAGACGTCATTGCGCGAGTGGAGGCGGCGAGACCCATGGTGAGAAGGTCCCCATTCTACGAGTTGATCCTTTCAGCTCTTGTCCCGGAGGGGTTTAGGGAGCCTTAAATGACCTACTATGTGGGAAAAGACGACATTCTCCAGCACTTGCAGTGGTTCGGAGATGCGGTCTCCATCAGGCCGATGAAAGACACATTCAAGTGTCGTCTTTTTGCCATCACCTTGAAAGATAAAGCTAGGGAATGGTTCCATCAACTCCAAACGAGATCAATCTATAGCTTCAAACACCTGAGTAGAAGCTTCCAGTTACGTTTCTCAAACTCGAAGAAAAAGAAGAAGAACCCCGAGTCGATTTTTCTGATCTGGCAGAAGGCATATGAATCCTTGGCCGAGTACGTGGATAGATTCCAGGAAGAAATCTTTGATATTCAGAAGGTGCCAGGATTTTCTCTCCAAATGGCTTTAGCCGTTGGACTGCAGGAAGGTTTCTTCAAGATGAGCCTGACTCAAAAGGCACCACTATCATTTGAAGGACTGATGGAGAAGGTAGTAAAAGAGATAGCGATGGAGGCGGCAAACCCGGCATTTGCCACAAAACTGGCAAGTTTGACAGAGATTGAGTCAAGAGATTCAGGAGGGGCAAGAAAACAAGAAGGAAGAAGGATGGAAGAGCCGAGGGCACCTACATATCAGGAGTTGGGTTGGAGGCAACTAGGAGGCCGTGCTCAAGGGCAAGGAAGAGGTTTTCCCCTAGGGGGAAGGAACTATCAAGGAGGACCAAGAAGATTCAACCAGCAGGGGTAGGGATATGGTCCTAGACCACCCCTATGCCCACCATAGCAAGCTATGGCTATCAGCCGAGGGAGAGGAAGGGGAAGAGAAATACGGAGAGCAGGAGCTGTTGCAAGAAGAAGGAGAAATAATTATGAAGGGAGACATGGGGAGGAGGTAGCGTTGCCATGTTGTGACTTCCATGAGGAGTAAGGTCATGCAACGACTACTTGCCCGGTTTTTGGAGATGAAGAGAGCTAGGGGATCATGGGAACAACAGCTACCAGTACGAATAGTGGAGAACACTGGGACCAGGGAGGAGGACTGGTGTGTGATCGAGCTGATGTGGCAGATCGGAGTGGGATAAGAGTGATCCATGGGGGAGTGGGGGTTGAGGTCACCCGTAAAGCGAGCCTCCATACCATCCGCCGTCGCAGCATAGACTCGACATCGCAAAACTCACCCCCAGACAAGAAAATCACCTTCTCTCGGAAAGACATGCCAGACCACGAAGATCCTTTTTGTAATGCGTTGGTGATCAGGACCTCCATCAAAAACTTCACGGTATCGCGGATCCTAGTCGATAATGGGAGTTTGGTGAATGTCATCTTCATGAGGGCATTCAATGAGATGAGGGTGGAGGTTTGAAGGGTGTTGGCAGCAGATGGTCCGTTGTTCAGATTCTCAAGAGAAAGGAAGGAAGTCGAGGGGGGAGTAGGACTCCAGGTAACTCTAGGGGGCTGTCCAGGAATTGTCTTTTCGTCATAGTTAACGCCCCCAGCAGTTACAACGCCATTTTTGGGCGACCTTTGATCAGTGCCTTTAGGTGCATCCCATCATTTTTTCAGCAATGCCAAAAGCTCAATGTCGGGGGGACCTAGATCCAAGTATGAGGAGATCCAAAAGCAGACAGGGAGTTCTATGTGATGGCAGTGAATACTATTCTTGGCAAGGAGTGGCCGAGGAAATGGAGAAGAGGATTGAAAGATGGGAGAAAGATGCAAGAGAAACGGAAGGAGAGAAGGAGGGAGAGATGGAGGCAGAGGAGGAGAAAGAAGAAGTGGGGTAGGAGAGAGGCATTGCGATGGAACAAGAAATGGAAGGAGAGAAGGAAGGAGAGATGGAAGTGGATGGGGCAGAAGGAAATGAAGGAGTGGGGAAAGGGAAAAAAAAGATAAAGGAAGTGGGGGAGTCATCCAGGATGGAAGCTTGACCAGAAATGATAGGAGTTTTGTTGTTAGAAGAGAGAATTCCAACCGATGAGGAGGCAGAAAAGTTTCTGAGGGAGGTGACTATGGCCGTGGCGGAGCGCGAGGCCGTAGATTGTGAAGCTAGGGAACAGGAGGAGATGTTGAGGGAGTAGGAGAAAGAGGAGGAGCCATCAAGATTGAAGGCGGCGGTAGAGGTGTTGTAGATGGAGATTCTCACCAAGGAAGGGATAAAAGAGAAGATAAAAGTCAGTAGGGAGATCAGCCCCGAGGATCAAGAGGAGATTAGGGTCTGCATGTAGAGGAACATCGACATATTCGCCTGGAGCGCATCTGATATGCCGTGATTTGACGCTGATGTGGCATGCCACCATCTCAACTTCGACCCCAATGCTCATCCAATACAACAAAAGAAGACAGCCATCGCCACAAAGATGGTCGGGCCCATCAGAGAAGGGGTGGAGAAGCTGCTCAAGGAGGGATTCATATCTACAAGCAAGTATCCGAGGTGGTTGAGTTATATTGTAATGGTAATAAAGGGAGAGGGGAAATGGAGGATGTGTGTAGACTTTTCCCTTTTAAATAAAGCATGCCCTAAGGATTGTTATCCTCTGCCTCGAATCGACGCACTGGTTGACTCAACCGTCGGTTTTTCACTAATAAGTTTTCTAGATGCATTTTCAGGGTACCATCAAATACGCATGCACCCGCCGGACGTCAAGGATGTCACCTTTTTCATGGAGGATGGGTGCTTCTGCTTCAACATAATGCCCTTTAAATTAAAGAATGCGGGGGAAACTTACCAAAGAATGAAGGATCGAATTTTCCGGGAGCAGAAGGGGCAAAACCTCAAGGTTTATATAGATGACCTGATGATCAAGAGCCGAGACCTCGGATCCCACGTACTAGATCTAGAGAAAACTTTTGAAGCCATAAGGAGTGGAGCCCAATCCAGATAAGGTGAAGGCAATCCTAGAATTAAAATCTTCAAAGAACGCCAAGGAAGTTCAACATCTCACCGAAAAGCTGGCCGGATTAAGCAGGTTCCTCTCCTAGGCTGGGGAGAAGTGCTCGCCTTTCTTTCGAGCACTAAGTGGGGGTAAGAAATTTTAATGGACCGCAAAATGCGCAGAAGCCTTTCAAACTCTAAAACAGCAACTCACCCAGGCATCTTTACTCCAACGTCCAAGAGAAGGAGAGGTTTGATCTTATACCGAGGATGATTGGCAAGGCCCCGAGAAGACCCGCTGACCAGGCTCTCATCAAGATGGCAGGACTGTAGGCTCACTTGGTGCTAGGATGATTGGCAAGTCCCAGAGAAGACCTGTTGACCAGGCTCTCATCAAGCTGGCAGGATTGTAGGCTCACTCGGTGGCAGGATGATTGACAAGGCCCCGAGAAGACCTGTTGACAAGGCTCTCATCAAGCTGGCAGGACTGTAGGCTCACTCGGTGGTAGGATGATTGACAAGGCCCTTAGAATACCCGCTGAACAGGCTCTCATCAAGCTGGCAGGACTATAGGCTCACTCGGTTGCAGGATGATTGGCAAGGCCCCTAGAATACCCGCTTAACAGGCTCTCATCAAGCTGGCAAGACTGTAAACTCACTCGGTGGCAGGATGATTGGAAGGTCCCCGAGAAGACCCGTTGACCGAGGTCTCATCAAGCTGGCAGGACTGTAGGCTCACTCAGTGGCAGGATGACTGGCAAATCCCTGAGAAGACCCGCTGACCAGGCTCTCATCAAGCTAGAAGGGCTGTAGGCTCACTCAGTGGCAGGATGATTGGCAAGGCCACGAGAAGACCCGCTGACTAGGATCTCATCAAGTTGGCAGGACTATAGGATCACTCGGTGGCAGGATGATTGACAAGGCCCCGAGAAGACCCGCTGACCTGGCTCACATCAAGATGGCAGGACTGTAGGCTCACTCGATGGTAGGATGATTGATAATGCCCCTAGAAGACCCGCTGACAAGGCTCTCATTATGCTGGCAGGACTGTAGGCTGACTCGGTGGCAGGATGATTGGCAAGGCCGCGAGAAGACCCACTGACCAGGCTCTTATCTAGCT
This sequence comes from Platanthera zijinensis, assembly GCA_039513925.1. Lineage (NCBI taxonomy): Eukaryota > Viridiplantae > Streptophyta > Magnoliopsida > Asparagales > Orchidaceae > Platanthera > Platanthera zijinensis. The sequence goes on along the minus strand of CM077082.1, from coordinate 168,052,101 downwards.
GGCAGCGCTGTAGGTCCACTCGATGGCAAGGTAAATGGTTAGATCCTTCAAAGGAAAATATTAATACTTGTCATTAAAAGAGTTTGTGAAAAATAAGAAGCTTTTATGGGAAGAAGTGGTTGGTGCAATAAAAATTTGACGGGAACCTCCAACTAGTACTCGACGAGGAGAGTCTCGCCCATAGCGAGCGGGCGCTCGCTGACAAAAGAGAGGTCTTGCCTAAAAAGTTGAAGGTGAGTGGCTCCCAATAAAAGAGTGGGTTAAAATCCTGGGTCTACTTTCACTGGATTTGTCTCGAGGCGAGACGCGTGAGGGAAGCTAAATGGTCTCGCATACTAAAGGGGCGAAGAAGGGTCTATTTACTTGCATCCTAGGCCAATTCGCAAGCGAGATAGTGATAATATGTTTTGTAGTTTAAACTACTAGGGTAATTACAAGTTTTTATTCTAAAAATCATATATTTTTTAAAACTTTATTTGACGACCTCCTTTTGTATATATTTTAAAACCACAAAGGTTTTCTCTTTTCTTTGCGGGTTTGCAGTTTTTTCAGGAATTTTGTCGAGCTCAGCCAAGTTCGTCGAGCTCAACCTATTTCGTCAAACTTAGCCAGTTCTTCGAGCTCGCCAGAATTCATCAACCTCAGCATTTGTCGAGCACCGCCATCATTCTGTGTTCGACAAAAGTCTCTAGTTTCGTTGAGCTCATTAAAATTCGTCCACCTCAGCATTTATCGTCCTCCCCTTCATCTTTTGTATTCGAAGAACGGTTCCTTCAACCCTAGTTCGTCGAGCTTGCCAGAATTCGTCAACCTCAGCATTCGTCGACCTCCCCTGCATCTTTTGCGTTCGACGAACGGTTCGTTAAACCCCAGTTAATCGAGATCGCTAGAATTCATCAACTTCAGCATTCGTCGTCCTCCCCTAAACCTTCTGCATTCGATGTTTTCCTCCGTTCATCGAGCTGTCCTGCTTTCATTCTACGTTTGACGAACTCCTCTGTTCGTCGACCCCCTGTCCACTTTCTGCGTTCGACGTTCGTCGACCTCTCCTTCAGTTCAATTTTGTCGACTTCCCTTGCACTTTCTGTGTTCGACATTTTCCTCTTTTCGTTGACCTCTCCTCCACCTTCTGCTATGGACGAACGTCTCCAATTTCCTTGAGCTAGCAAGAATTCATCGACCTCAGCGTTCGTTGACCTCATCCACCTTTTGTTTTCTCCGTTTGTCGAGCTCTCCATCCTTCTCCTCTGATTTCTTCAAGCCCTCTCTCCTTCTTTCAACGAGCTTACCTGCTGCCAGAGGACAAGTCCCGCTCTTCCACAAAAGCCTGCTATAGCCATAAATGCATGTCACCCGTACATAGGCAATCATCATTTCTCACCAAAATTCGTACCAAGGTCAACTCCCGTGCATGGGCATTTCCTGCTCCTTGAAGAATCTATAAATAGAGCCCCTCCCCTTGTAAAAAAAATATAGAATTATGGGAGAGGGGAAGTGCTGCCTTTTTCAGTTCTTCCTTAGTGTTCTTCCCCTTTCCTTTTCTCATTTTAGTTTTTCTGCATTAGCTTTACTCTTCTATAATAGTTCTTGAATTTCTTTAGTAATTTATCTTTAGCGCTAGCTTAGTTTTTTCATTTCCTGTAAGTGTAGTTTTATATTTCAAGTTGTAGCTCTCTGTTTGAATTAATATAAAGCATGTTGCTTTTCTTGTCACTATTTTGTTTCCATGCACTCCTACTCATCTCTCCTCCTCCACTTAACCATGAGTAACTAATCCTCCTTGTACTCGATCTTGATGATCCGAGGTTCAAGTTGATTAAGTTATGATGCATTAGTTTACTTTTACTTTGTAAGGTTTAGAACTTGATTTACTCATGAATAATTATGTGTGGAGATATATCATCAATATATAATTTCCATCTTTGTTTCCACTCTTAGCTAGCTGAGAGGCTCGTAGTTTGGAGTGAACACTCAAGAGTAAAGAGAGTTGCACGCACTCCTTAAGAGAGGAAGACGTTAAATCTCCCAGATTGGAGTGAAATCCAAAAGCGTGGTTCACAGTGTAAAGCTGGCTTTAGGCCTCCTATTTGGATGAGAGTTCGGGCGGACCTTCCTAAACATAGGTGGGCACGACTTCGATAGAAGACTGTTCATGCTTTAGGAACCTAAACAGTCAAGTTACTTTGTCTTATTAAGTTAGAGTTTATTATCGCATTTTTGATCAACTTAGGCCGAGGTGATTCTCGATCGAGTGCTTTTCTTTATCATTGTTTAACCCCTCATTGTAATCACTTTTAGTAGCTCTCCATTTAACAGAAATTAGTTCTCTTTTTAGCGCAAATATTTCTGTACTTAATTGCAATTAGTTTTCTTTTAACAAACACTAAAACAATCATTCGATAAGATAATAGTCTTCGTGTGAGTAAGATTACTCAACGGTTCCCGGATTTTAATACAACACTTGTGTCACCTAGCTACAATTCGATAGGTATACTTGCCTAGTTGGATTGCTAGTTCGGTTTTTATTCTCTTTACGATTCGCAGACACCAAGTTTTTGGCATTGTAGCCGGGGAGCAACTTTTGTTGATAATTCGAAAACACAAACCTATTACTTTTATCACTTATCTTTCTCACCCTCTTTCTTAAAAATTTAAAAAATCAAAAAAATATTAACGCTCATAATAGAATCCCGCTTCACAATTTTTCTACACCACCTAACTCTCTCGAAAAGAGCAATGTGACTTAAATACCATTATCTTTTCTAGTACCTTGCGAACTCTTTATCGGGTAGCCCTTGGGATGTTCGGGAGTTAAAACATTAAAAAAATCTATTTCAAAAATTAGTAACACTTTTTCTAGTCTATTTTTCTCTTCCTTTATCTTCTCTTCTACATAGGCCGATTGAGGATTCCGAGTCTATTTCTACTAGAATAATTGAAGAGCCCTCGTAGAGGAAGCCCTGCATAGGCCTATGTCCTATTATTCACTGCTGAATCTAGAGGGTCCAGAATCAAGCATAGTTCAACCTATTATAGCTAATAATAATTTTGAACTTAAGTCTAGCATAATTCAAATAGTGCAGCAGTATGTGCAATATGACGGACTTCAAGATGAAGATCCGAACGCGCATATAACTAGCTTTCATGAGATTTGTAACACCTTTAAAATCAATGGTGTTAGAAATGATATTATTAGGCTAAGACTCTTCCCTTTCTCCCTAAGAACGAAGGGTAAGCAATGGTTGAACACTCTACCAAAAAATAGCATCACCACTTGGGATCAATTAACTGAAAATTTTTTGACGAGGTATTTTTCGCCAGCTAAAACCGCAAAACTTAGGAACGATATTTCTGCCTTTGAACAATTAGATTCAAAAATTTTGTATGAAACTAGGGAAATATTTAAAGAACTCTTAAGATGATGCCCCCATCACGCACTGCCTATATGATTGCAGGTGTAGACATTTTTTAATGGGATAAATCAAATCACAAAGCAAATGATAGACGTTCCGGTGGTACCTTAAACCACAAAACCCCGGAAGAAGCTCTTGATTTCTTCGAGGACATGGCCATGAACACATATCAGTAGAATGTGCCTAGTTCCCGCCCAAACAACCCTACAGGTATCTTTGAAGTAGATAACGTCTCCCAGCTAGCTCTGCAAGTGGAAGTATTATGTAAAAAGATAACGGAGATGACTGCTGATAACTCCAATTATTTTTATTTTTCATTTACTATTTTCTATTAATAGTTAGATATTATATAATAATTTTATAATCTAAAGTTTATAATTAACTACTTATTGTATTTTATATTTATTTGTTCTAACAAAATTATTTTCAATCTTGCAGGGCTAATCTGTAGATTATTTGGAGCAAAACTTGAATTTTCACCTTATCGGACTAGACAAGCCCAGTGACACGCCCTCCTTGGGCGTGTCTATGGGCATGACACCAAGAACCAGCATTATTGATCGAAGAAAATCGAACTGCCAAGTACACGCCCATGTCGCCCGTGACACGCCTGTGTCATCCTTGTTCGTGGCGTGCCAGCCATGGGAAGAACTGTCAGAACCCTATCACATCAGATTAAAATAACACACCCAGGTCATTACCATGGGCGTTTCAGGAGCATTTTCCAACCAATAACTCAGTCAATCCTGCCGTTGCCGCCAGATTGCCATTTCTAGTTTGATACGCCTTGGTCACGGGAGTGACTATGGGGCGTGATGCCTTAATCAACAGCATTTTATTCTCACCGTTTTCAGCTTCCCGCCGTTTTCCAAAAAAAGATCTGACACTCCCTAGGTCACGGGCGTGACCTAGGGGCATGACCCGTCATTTAACAGATTTTGGTAGTTTCTCCTCCAACGTTCCCGGGGTTGAAATACGACGGTTCCGAGCCTGACACACCCTAGGTCACGGGCATGACCTAGGGGCATGACCGACCAACAATAAATTCCAGACAGCTTCAGATGCTCAGGGTCAATTTTGGAGAGTTGGAGTCTTGAAGTTTGCTATTTTATTTTTGCTGTATTATCCATTTCTTAGTCTAGTTTTGCATTGTGAAAGTTTCAATTCAAGTTTGCTTTTCATTTTAATCTGTCTTTCCCTACCTTATCTTGTAATTCCCTTATCATGATGAGTATCTAATTTTCATTTAGCACTTGATCATGATAAACCTTTGAATAAAATAAACTTTTCATTTTTTTCAAAAGTTTCTTGTTCTTAATCTTGCTCACTAGCGATTTATCTTTTAATTATATTTTGTCGAATTCATATTTTGCAGATATGGTTTTTGATCTAAGATCCGTATCCTAAATGACCGAGAGGTTGCAAATACGAGGAGATCACTCAAAGATAAAAGGAGTTGCATGCACTCCTCGAGAGAGGATGACATAAATTTTCCAGATTGGAGTAAAATCCAATAGTGGGGTTCACCGCATAAAGCAAGATTAGGGGTTTCGACTGGCCGAGAGGTCTTTATCGATCAACCTAAGGTAAGTCAAAAACATGAGCTTGAGAGAGACGCTTTTGTACTTTAGGAACCTCCACGATCGAGTGAGTAAATTTTAGAACTCGCATCTCTTTAATTTTCAAGAAGGTTTATTTTAGCCCAGGGGGATTCTAGATCAAGTGCTAGCTTCCCCAACATCGAATTTATTTTTCTTAGTGTAACACTTCCTTTTCTGTTTTAAACAAAAAATCAATTTTTCATCCGATAAGATAATAGCTCTTTCTTGTGAGTACAAGTACTCGACAAGCCCAGAGTCGAAATACGACACTTGATTTTATACTCCGAACGATAGGTATACTTGCCTCATCGATTGGAAACACGCGTTAGCGTGGAGAAAATATTCATAAAGTTTTTGACGCCGTTGCTGGGGACTTTCTTTGTCGATATTTTGAAAGCAAGAATCTATTAATTTTATCATTTTTTTTAAATTTTTTTTTGTTTTCTTTAAAAGTTTTAACTTTAATTTTTTCTAATTAAAGTTTCTTGCAAAAGGGCCGTGCCGGGTTTTCATCCCACAATACCGTCTAGTACCTTGCAAACCCATCATTAGGTGGCCCTTGGGAAGTCCGGGAAATTTTATTTTATAAACTTTTAATCTTAATACTTTTACTTTAATTTTATTTTGATGTATGACCCAAGGGAATCAGTCAAATGTATTTGACTTGGATCCAGAGATCCAGCAAAGCTTACGGCGATGCCTAAGACCCCTTCTTCTCAATTTTCTTCTATTTTGGGTAACCCAACTCAAAATATGGCCGAAGAACGGACTATGTCCTATTATGCCCGGCCAAATTTAGATGAGGCGCAATCAAGTATTGTTCGACCCACTATTGTGAACAATAACTTTGAATTGAAGCCAAGCATCATTCAAATGGTACAACAATCAGTACAATTTGATGGGCTTCAAGAAGAGGACCCAAATGCGCATATTTCTTACTTTTTAAAAAAATATGTGATACTTTTAAAATTAACGGGGTTTCCAATGATTCCATTCGGCTAGGAATTTTTCCTTTTTCTTTGCGCACCAAGGCTAGGCAGTGGTTGGGTTCTCTACGAAGAGGCTCCATCACTACTTGGGCTGAGATGATGGAAAAATTTCTCACGAAATATTTTCTGCCCGCTAAGACGGCCAAGTTGAACAATGATATTACTTATTTCTCCCATGTTGAATAGAAACATTATATGATACTTGGGAGCAATTTAAGAAATTGCTTCGCCGTTGTCCACATCATGCAATCCTCGATTGGTTGCAAGTGCAAACCTTCTATAATGGCCTCTATCAACAAACGAGAAAACATATTAAAGCCGGCGCTGGTGGAATGTTAAACAACAAGACACCAGCGGCCGCCCAAGAACTTAAAGAAGGTATGGCCATGAATACGTGTCAGTGGAGTACACCCCGGTCTCGTCCACCTTAACCGGCCGGGATGTACGAAATAGATACAGTTTCTAGCTTATCTCTCCAGGTTGAGAAACTACAAAAACAGATGACGAGATGTTTGCTTCCTCGTCTACACCTACCTGTGAACCCCAATATTGGGAGCCTTCCACTATTGCCGAACATGTGGATTACATGGGTAATCCGAAACGGCCACCTTTTAATTCTGTTAATAATTATGGTAATACTTATCACCCTAGTATAAGGAATCATCCCAACTTCTCTTGGAGTAATCCAGGGAACGCGACGCGCCCACCAAACACAATTCCACCTGGTAATTTTCCACCACATGCTCCAAAAGCTCCCAATCTCGAGGAGTTGTTCACCAAATATACGACTGCAAATGATGCCAATATCCGGAATCTCACCGGATCTCTTCGTAATTTGGAGAACCAAATTAGGAAAATCGCTAAAATGCTCTCCGATCGCCAATAAGGAGCGTTATCGGGTAATACGGAGCCCAACCCGAAGGAGCAAGCCAAAACCATCACTCAATGGAGCGGAAGGAGGTAACCACTTATCCAATTCCGGTTGATATGGAGGTAATAATTTCTTCATCTTCTCCTCTGCTTAAGCCTTCTAATTTTAATGAACCAAAAGCTTATCAACCACCTCTCCCCTATCCATCTAGAATGCAAAAAGACCTGGTGGATGAGCATTACAATAAATTTTTAGATATGTTTAAACAAATTCAAATAAATATATCGTTTTGCGAAGTGATCGCACAAATGCCGAAGTATGCCATGTACCTCAAGGATCTTTTATCCAATAAAAAGAAACTTGAGGATATCTCTACGGTTCAGTTGAACGCAGAGTGTTCGACAGTTCTACTTAATAAATTGCTTAAGAAATTATCCGATCCGGGAAGTTTCTCTATTCCTTGTTTATTTGGCGATTTATTAGTAACGCATGCATTAGCTGATCTATGTGCCTCAATTTATTTAATGCCTTATTTTTTATTGAAGAAATTGGGTTTAGGAGAGTCTACACCAACAAAAATGTGCATTCAATTGGCGGATCGGTCTGTCAAGCTCCCTATGGGGATTATTGAGGATGTGCTTGTCAAAGTTGACAAATTTATCTTTCCGGTATATTTCATCATCTTTGAAATCAAAGAGGACACTGAGGTACCACTTATTCTCGGTCGCCCTTTTCTCGCCACCTCGTGCATAGTTATAGACGTTAGTAAAGGTAGACTTCTCCTTAGAGTCGGAGATGAAGAAGATACCCTTACTATTGACTCGTCTATGAAAAATTTGCTCTCAAATGATGACTCATGTTACTATTTGGAGGCTTCTCCCAAAGAAGACTCCGTCTTATTTTCTGAAAAATTTTATTCGCCTATTTTTCATGATGATAATTTAGAAAATTTAAATATAATTTCTCATGAAATTAGTAATAACCATTTGGTCACACACACACCTAAACATCTCAAATTAGGTATTGACCTCTTAAGAACTTTGTATGAGGATCCTCCAACTTTAGAACTTGAACACAGGCCAAATCATTTACAATATTTATCTCTAGCGGAGGGTTCCAAACTTCCTGTTCATGTGTCATCTTATCTATCCGAAAAGCCCATAACGTATCGCGCATGACTATGGTCGAGCTCAATGACCATAAACAAAGCGCTCGTGGGAGGCATCCCATGGTTATCCTTTCTTTTAATTTTAATTTTATATTTAAGTTTTTGCAGGTTTGAAGGACATCGATGCATGACGATCGGACGGGGTCGAACGTCAAGTCTACGTGATTCTTAAAGTCGGTAACTTTTTTTTATTTTAGTTTATTTGAATCTAAAAAAACAAAAAAACATATAAAAAAATTTCTTTTTTTTTCTCGTACACGACAATGTCACGGGCGTGGACAAGATGGTCACGAGCGCGTCATAAGCGTGTTTAGCCTATTTTATGAAACCCACAGATGTTTTCGTTGGTACCTTTTTTCTGGTACTTTCTGACATGACACGGGCATGACTAAGAAGGTCACGGGCGTGTCATGCCCGTGTTGCGGGTATCCAAGGCATTGACCAGGACGCGCCTCAGATTCCCTCAGCGTGTTAAATTTGGCTGACATACCCAGAGTCACGCCCGTGACCCTGGGGCGTTACAGTGGAATCTGAGGCCAGTGCCTCGGATTCCTGCGCAGCCCCCTAAGATACCCCTTACATGCCCAGAGTCACTGGCGTGACTCTGGGGAGTGACCCACAAATCCGAGGCGGCGCGCCTCGGATATCTTCCTGCATTAGCCCGTGCTTATCACGCCCCCTGTCACGGGCATGACAGGGGGGGCGTGACCGACCCGTGAATTCCTATAAATAGGAATTCACCCCCTTCTCTTCTCTCCACACCTCCACTCATCAAATCCCCTATTACTTTCTCCTTTTGGCCGCAAATTCCTCTTCATTTTGTTTTCTCATTATGCCTCGCCACCACCCTCGTTCCACAGCATCTTCCTCCGAGCACCCCGTGGATCCCGCCTCTATGGAAGCCATGCTCTTGTTTGAAAACTCCATCCAGCAGGACCGGAGCGAGCGATTTCGCGCCATACCCTTTGGCATTTTCCGGATCTTAGACGAGGCGATCCATGTCATCTTCATAGTGGCGGAGTTGGTTCAGAAATTTCTATCCACCCTTGGATGGACTCCCCTCTTCTCCATTTCGGAGCCGGCTTTCCTTGAGCTCACCATTGAGTTATTGGTTTCCTTTGAGTTTCGTTGGGCAGTGACTGATGATTTCATCATCTTTTGCATGGGTGGGATGATAAATCAGCTCACTAACCGCCAACTCAATGTCGCCATGGGATTTTGCTTGGAGGCATTTTCTCATTCTCCCGCCTATCTCGACCTCAAAACTGATTTTCCTTCCTATTTCAACCTTTTCACCTTTTGTTCAGAAATTAGTAATGACACCGCCCCATACACCCCAAAGAAATCGAAGTGTATCCACCTCATTTCCCCCACTTTGCGCATTCTCCATAACCTCCTCACCTTTACTCTTACCGGTCACGGCGATTGCCATGGCGTGGTGTCTCGGGAAGATTTACTATATTTATATTGTATGTTTTACCGGGTCCTACTCAACCTTGGTTATATGCTCGCAATTTTCTTCCGTCATCAGGATGAAAATGTGAGGTTGGGAACAGTTCATGTAGGAAATTTTATTACTTTCCTCGCTAAGCTGACTGGCCTTTGGGATGCTCTTCCGCGGCTGACCTGCTTGCAAACGCCACAGGTCCTCCAATTCCCTGCCCTTCAAGCTCTTGGCCTAGCATGTCTATGTGATGGCGAGTTTAATGCAATATCCCCATCTGTCGGTGGCGGGGATCTTGATCTTGATCTTGGTGCCGGTCCCAGCGGTACTCATCACTCTCCCCATATTCTGCCACCTCTGCTGCACTCTACCCCATCGCTCGATCCTCCAAATTATTGGGATCATCAATTTGGGTTGATTCACACTCGCATTGACCAGATGCAGACACATATTGACGACCGTTTCACTCATTTTGATGGACCCTTTGTCGCGCTGGAGTAGAGTCACGCTTCTTCCGTGGAGCATATTACCTGCGAGTTCACGACCATGCGGACTTTCTATCAGCAGACTGGGGACGCTCCCGACCAGGAGCAACTTTCTTTTCTTTTCTTTGGACTTGTAGTGGGTCGCCTATCACTGTATCTGTATCTCTGCTATTTTCATGTATTTGTTTGTATTATTATGAAAAATCTATAAAAAAAACTATGTTTTGCTTTGCTAATATATTACAGGTACCTTTTGTGTTGATGCTAAAAAAGCGACGGACTCGGGCACCACCAGCTAACCGTTCGAGCACTTGGGGAAGAAAAAGGAAAAACAAACTGCGAGCAGCAGTCTACTTGGCGGACTAGAAAAGGAACAAAAAAGCAGGAGCCGTGGAGCACGGCAACACCGGACTTCGCCCGTCGCGGCCTGAATGCCTCTCCTGCGACGGGCTTACTTTTGATTGCAAAGAAGGGGTTACAAGAAGGGAAAAGCAAAGCCAAGCAGAAAGCAAGCTGGAGACCGCAAAGCCAGAGATTCGAGTCCGCAGCCTTTAACAAGTGGGCTCCTGGGCTCGAGTCAGCGTGCTTTGAGTGCACCACTTCCCCCTATTTATAGGTTGGGGGCCTGCCCAAGCGGGCAAGGCTAAAATAACCGGCTGCCCTGGGTACAAAAGAGCCGGGCAGCGGTGACGGGAATCAAAAAAGAGAAGGAACAAGCAGTCCGCGCGGGACAGGCGGACTGGGCCAGCGAGCTGGAGACCTCCCTTGGTCGCACCGAGCGCGGGACTTTTAAACTAGCTGCGACCTGAGCGACCTGGGCGGCCTGACTCGGAGCTTGCCGGTCTGAGCTTGACTCGCCGATCTAGCAGAGCTGGGAACTGAGGGCGACCTGAGCGGACTGATTGCTGGAGTCCGCCTAGGTGACAGACCACGTCCACTGGCGAGCTGGGCGAACTGAGTACTTGAGTTCAGCAAGGGAAGGGCAAGATGCCTAGCTGGAAATGTTGCGGATTCTGGGGTTAACATAATCCCCGCACATTTTTGAGTTTTGGAAAATTCCGAAAATGTTTCCTTAACCGCTGAGTCTGCAACTATCATTAATGCTATTTGTGCTATAAATACTGCCGGAAGCGCTGTCTTCTGTCAGAATTGTCTGCGCGACGGGTCGTTACTCACCACTTGCGGTCTCGACTTTCCAGTCCGGCATGGCGAGGCTAGGATCCTTCTTTGGCAACATGGCTGCTCCGATTGAGAAGCCGAAAGCGAGTTCCCGGCCTAAGAAATCGAGCCATCGAAAAGATGCACCTGCCCGCCACCAGGGGGAGAGTTCAGACCAGGTGAAGCAAGATCCAGTCCGCGATACTGCAAAGACTGTGAATGCTCCTTTAAGTCCTCTACGGGAGAAACCGAATCCGCCCTCCATTTCTGACCAAAACCCTGCGAACTCCTCCAGCATGGAGGTGCATCGCTCTCCTTCCGGGACTATCATGTTGCGGATAGAAACGGAAAAGGAAGTTTCATCGTCGATGCTTTAGAGATCGCACTTATATCTTTGCTAGCTGAAATTTCATAACCACAATCTCGTTATAATATGAACAGAATGTATTCCTTGGGAAAGAGACGAATGATGCGGACTTGGACGAGTTCAGTTCTCAGTCCGCATTTCACAGAACTTTTGCCAGTTTTTGCGAGAACTAAGATAACGAAAAAACCATAATCTGCTAACCCAAATATCATGAATAAGCGAACTGGACGGACTAGGGTCACCGTCCGCAGATATTTACGCTTGAATTTCTTCTAAGTATATTGTATGCATCGAACAAATTCTGCGGACTAGGCGAATTAGAAAACCAAAGTCCACACTGCATCAGTCAGCAACATCAGAAATGACCTGTAATTCATAATAAGCGGGTAGGAGCGACCGGAGCAGCATTGCTTTCCTCACAAGATTATGAACTACCGAATCAACCAAGGGACGGCGGACTGAGCGGATAAGGCAACTGGAGTCCGCACTTCATTAATGAACAATATCAGAAATGACTTGTAATTCACAACCAAGCGGGTAGGTGCGGCCAGAGCGGCATTGCTTTCCTCACAAGGTTATGAATTACAGAATCAACCCAGGTGACGGCGGACTGATCGGATAAGGCAACTGGAGTCCGCACTTCATCAATAATGACAACCCCTGTGAAGAAGAAAGCCGCAGTCCGGAGGCCATGCGGGTAGGTGCGGCCGGAGCGGCATTGCTTTCCTCACTGGACCTCGGGATCTGCAGACTTAATAACTCAATTCACTGCCCTCTTGCCTGAAGTACAGTCTAAGTCGATCTCTCGGGCAGGTACGGCCGGAGCGGCATTGCTTTCCTTTGAGATCGACAAGACTGTGGGTCTCCTGCAGGTACTGCTTGAGGGTACCAAGGAGTGTTCGAGAGTCACAACCCTAAGATGATCTGGGGGTAGGTGCGGCCGGAGCGTCATTGCTTTCCCCGTGCGATCATCTGGGTTGTAACAATATCCCTTAAGTGGCGTGGTAGAGGTGACCTCCACTTTGCTCCTCCATAATGCAGAAGTGGGGTTAGGTACTAGCCGGGATCCGAAATCCAGTATCCTACCGCACTAGAGTTGGTAGGCTCCCACTACACGGTGCGAAATCTCCCCGCAACACGTGGTCGTCGTGGTGTTATGCTGACACCAACGGTTCTAGGGGAGGTTTTTGCTGAACACGGCGATATCTCCTGGTATCAAGCAACTGTCGGGAGTTGCTCGAGGAGGTAAGAAAGAAGAGGCATTCGAAGAAGTGCTAGTATGAGTATTTAGACAAGTATCAATTTTGAGAGATTCATATAATCATAAAATAGAGAGTTCAGAGAGAACCGTTTAGAGTTATCCTTGCTCCATATATTTAACTGTCAACGCTTGAAACACAAAGATACTTGATAAAAGTGTTAGCAAGGAACTTTTTATTAATAATGAACCTCTTAAAGAGTTTACACAGGAAGAAAAGAAAAGAGGTTCAGGAAAAGAACCTCTTTAGGTCATCTCCGCTCCATGTGTGCGGCAGGCCCCATTCTGAAGTGCTTCCTTGATAATGAATGGTCCTGCCCAGCTAGGATTAAGCTTCCCAACTGAGCTGGCTCTTGCAGCAGCATCGACCTTTTTAAGAACCAGATCTCCCACTTGAAAGTGTTTGATCCTTACGTTCTTATCGAAGTAACGGGCTATTCTTCTTTTTACTTCCTCCTGCCTGATAGCAGCCTTGTCTCTGACCTCTTCGATATGCTCCAAACTGAACCTCATCTCCTCGCTGTTCAACTCAAGCCAATCCTCCGTGCCTTGCCTGGCAAGCAGTACTCTAGGTGACAGAACTTCAAACTCAATAGGAATCAATGCCTCGGTGTAACATCCCATTTCCGGCTAGGCCCCTAGGAGTCAGTGGGTCGTGATGGAACCCTAGGAAGCCCAAAAACCGAAATAAATCGACCAGGATCTCGGGTCACGGGTTGGTCACGCCCGTGACCGACCCGTCACGCCCGTGACCTGGGGCGTGACTCATTCGACGATCGTCGTTCTCAGGGAGACGATCGTCGGGCGCAGAATTTTCAACCCGGCCCTGTCACGCCCGTGACCCAGGAGTCACGCCCGTGACCAAGGGCGTGACCCCTTCGGCGATCATCGATCTCAACGCGACGATCGCCGAGCGCGGAAATTACCTTGACCCTGTCACGCCCGTGACCCCCAATGTCACACCCGTGACATAGAGCGTGACCATGTTCCATGATCGTCGATTTCAGATCGACGGTCTTCGACCCAAAATTGGCCACACGGGCATGTCACGCCCGTGACCAACAATGTCACGCCCGTGACATAGGGCGTGACACGCTCGACGATCGTCGATTTCAGTTCGACGTCGTCGAGCCAGAATTAGTCACCAGGCATGTCACGCCCGTGACCCACAATGTCACGCCCGTGACATTGGGCGTGACCACGCTCGACGATCGTCGATTTCAGTTCGACGATCGTCGAACTAGAATTGGCCGCGCGGGCCTGTCACGCCTGTGACCCAGGTGTCACGCCCGTGAACACCCTTCGACGATCGTCGATCTCGATTCGACGATTGTCGAACCCAGAACTGGCTAACCGGGCCTATCACGCCCGTGACCTATGTGTCACGCCCGTGACCAAGGCCGAAACGTTAGCCAGACTGGAAATTTTGGTAACCGACGTCGAAATAAATTCTGATTATGGGAATGAAAATCAAGAGTATTTATGGGCCGTTTCAGTCCCTAATTAGTTAATAAATAATTAGGGAAATGTTGGTCAAATAAGAAATCGCCACCTGGCAACACCTCTTCATCTCCAACGTTTCAACTGCCATACGCCATAACCGAAACGTCATTAAGGGATTATTAATGGCCGCCAACGTTTCATCTTTTCCCCTCCCCATTTGCTGATCTATAAAAGACTCCTAAGAGCAAGAGGAAAAGGTTACACTCCCTCAAACCATTTCAGACTTCCCCCTTGCTGTTGAAGAATTTCCGACGACGCCATCACCGCGCCATGACAGTCCAACGTCCGTCTCGCCGTCAAACTATGAATAAGGTCCTCCCCTCCCTCTTCTTCTGCGGATAGATCTTAGAAATCATTAGGAGAGATATCAGGTTCAAATGAGCCGGATCGGGTGAGCGTTCCCATGCTCTTCCGAAATTTGCATGGTGGCGGGTTCGCCGGAAACCGCCTCTCCGGCGGCCGTGCCGCCGCCCGACGGTAGCCCTCACCTCAACAGAGGTGGTGGTGGTGGTGGCCGGCCAGGGAGATGGCTGGATGGCCGGGAAATAGCTTTGGAAAAGCTACAGGAAAAATGAGTTTTCAGGCTTCTTGTTTCGGGCTGTTGAAGGAGATGAACAGTGCCATGTGAAATAAATTCTATTTTTAAAACAATTTCTGAAAGAAATATCTATCCTGTTAAATAATTTGGGGAAAAATACTTAGAGGCTCCTAAGGGAAAAATGATCAACATAGAAAATGTAGCCCTTGAAGTCTACTTTAATGCAAAATTGATTTCACTCGATTTGGAGTCTGGGATAGACCACAGCACCCTTTTTGGTGAGGTTTATCCAGAGGGCTGTCTTGACCTTAGAAAAATTCCCCACTCCCATCCAGTCATCAAAATGACTTGAAATTTGGGGTGTGGCCTAATCTTACCTATATCTAGGTGCTATCCAAAAAATGAGAATTTTTGGAGAATATTTTTCTATAGTTTTTAGAAAAATTCAATAATCCTAGCCGAATTTAATTAGATAGTTAAATAATTTCCAAACCCTCCTAAATTTTGGGGAGTGGTCCCTGGGTTCACCATAAGGTTCTGTATAATTTTTCATCTCATTTGGAGATGGTTTAGATTAGAAATGATCAAACCTAAGTTTTGCCCTAATAAGGGGTCTTAGGTTAAAGGTGCACTTTTGAGATTAGAGTGGTCAAATCACCTCAACAGAGGCCGAGATTTTTACCACTGGCTAGTAATATTCTCTAGCACCCCCTCATGGAGTTTGAGGTGGATCGGGCTAAGTTTGCCCTAAGGACCAAGGCCAAACACTAAGGATGGATCTTGGTGGTTTGTGAAGTTCATGTGGTCAAATGACCTTGGATTGACCCGAGATTGGGTGAAGAGAACCATAGAGCCAATATAGTGCTCTGGATGAAATCTTAGTAGATTTGGAGACTGTTGGGACACCTAAAAATCTAACCCTAGTTTAGGGCGCAAAACATGTAGAGATAGGAAATGACACTAAATCACATTGAAAAGTGGTGAGATTTGAGTAGAGTGAATTATAGGGATTGTACAAGCTCTGGATATTTTTCTATGAATTTTATGATCATTATTTTGGATACTTTCTTTGATGAGTTAGTAGTTGTATGATTTGCTTAGGAAATTTATTATGGAGTACACACTTCCTGGAAATTGATGAAATTTAGGCAGAGAATGTTTATTATGATTTTAAATCTCTGTGAATTTTTATGGAATTTTTGGAAGATTAATGCTAAGGCTTGCTTCATTAAGTATGTTTTACCTTGATTATTTGATTAAATCTTTAGTGGTATTTAGCAAGCTAGTAAAATTATGATTCTCTGCACAAAGATCTTTTATATATCATTCTACTGACTAGAGATTTTTCTATAATTTTTAGATGAATAATTTCAGTACTTCCTTCATTACATAGAATTATCGTGATTATACGGAATAAATTATTTAGAGGTTAAATACTTTCTATAAAATTCTGAGAATTTGTATTTGAGGTTATTTTGCTGTTATTTAATGATCATGATTTTTGAGTAGTCATTACTTAGGAAGATCATGTAGTTCATGTTTAAAATGACCCATGGCACGTCCTTTGGGAAAATTAAATAAATGTCAGGTTAATTAGGAAAATTATAAGTTTCTGGATTTAGACAAATTATGATATGGTAGACCTCCAGTAAATGTTATAGGAGATTTGGAAGAAAATTTGGTGTACCTCCACCTGTGTACCTCATATAGCTTAGGATGGTCTGCATATAGTAAGCCATGGAATTTTGGTAGTTGATGGTTGGTAGGGCAAATTAAGGTTGAGTTCATCATTGGAAGTCAGGATAAGTGGAGTGTGAGACTGGTTAGGATAAGGGAGTACGGGAACGACGAAAGATCGTCCATCCCGGGAAGAGGAGGAAGAGTTTAATACTCTAGGGTTAGAACTAAAGTAACTAAAAGGGGATCGGGTTAAGGGAGATCAACCAATAATAATAAGTGCCTTGCGAAAGGGAACTTTGGGCCGTAACGCCGCCATCTTTGTTCCTAGTGCCCCTTGAGAGCCCTTCACGGGGTATACCGGGGGCAGTCCTGGGCTAACGTAAACCATAGGAATAATAAATTAAAAGAGCAACTAGTATAACTAGGGTTGCACATTTACACTCTCTGATAGCTAGGAAAGTAGAATTATAGGATTACTTGCCATTCAGACAGTAGCTCTGAAGGTAGATGCACGGACGGGACTGTCCGGGGGGGCCGCGGGCTCGAGGGTTGGAGTACGGAGAAAAAGTGGCGGGTCATCGGTACTAGGCAATCGATCACACCGACAGCGGTACGATGACTCGGCGAAAAGTCTGGAGGGTACATCCAGCAGCAGTACGCGGATACTCTAGGTTGTGTTCTTCTAGGGGCGTACGGAAGGGCTAGGCCTGGTAGTGTGGTTACCCGCCTAGGAGTGGGGGGCCCGACTCACTGTCTCCGTTTGCCACAACGGAGGTTCCTGGGGGTGAAGCTAGCCTCCCGAACAGGGGGAACTAAAGGTCTGTGCGCATAGAGTCGTGTGCGTGAGTTGCACTTGCATGAATCATGGCATAGCATATCACTACACTCATATTTGCATACAACCGACACCCCAACGTATAAATTGGTATGGGACTTTTTATACGATGGGAGCCTTGCAGAAGATCCCTTAACTTATAAGTTTGTATGGGCATTCATATAAGTTAAGGTTACATACTTTCTACTTGCTTGTTTACTTGCTGTTCTCTAGCTGCCATTTTATATAATTTGCTACTTAATAACTGCTTTACTTATTACAACATTTAAACTGTTCACCTATTATAACTTGCTAGCATAGGTCCGCTGTCACCTGGTTATTTGGTTTAATCTCCACCTTCATGTCCTTCCCTTTCTTCCTCTCCGCTCGGTACCTAGGAGCCATGGGGGAAGGGGTAGGGGATGATAGGGCTTAGTCTTTATGACTAACGGTTTTCGAACCACGACATTTTAGGTGTACCATTTGGAAGGGTCACGGCTTTTGCAGTTCCTGACAGAGTCGACCCCGCGACCGTGTTACCATTGTCACAAGCCGGGACATACACGGGTTGAATGCCCCTTGATGGGTGGGACTCCACCAGCTCAGCAACCAGGAGGCCGAAGACGTAGACGTAGACGTGGATCGCGAGGCGGCGACGGCAGGCCGAAAAGGAAGAAGCACCCAGAGATGCAGCAACAGCGGAGTACAGAGTCGGTGGAGATGGGCCAGTCCAGCTTGGGTGCTCTCAGTTCAGTGACAGTTACGGTGACGCTTAGTTTTAGCTTTGCTTCCGCGAGTGACTTGTAGTGAGGATATGATGTACCGCGCGTAGCCCGTATTTGCAGTACTCTGATATATTGTGGACACTCCCTTCGTGGAGATTTATTTATATACATGTGATTATTGTGGACTTGCTCTTACTTTTTATGCTACTATTCTGCGATCGAAAAGGGCCGGCAGAATTGGCGTTTTGTAGTGGTTGCCTTCCCGTGAGTCGGCGTCACCGCAAAGCGGCAATTCTGGGCAAAGACCCCGGTGGTTGAAAAAAAAAGGGGGTCTTACACTCGGACCCGTGAGAAAGCTTGAATGGGGTTTCTCCTGTTGCAGATGAAGGTGTTGTTCTCAGGGTCCAGAGGACTGAGGGAAGTTGATCAGCCAAACTGCCCTTGAGATTTTGAACCTTTTTCTTAAGCAGGTTGAGGATTTGCTTATTAGCTGCTTCTACTTGACCATTGCTTCTGGGATGATGAACTGATGTGAAGCGCAGCTCTGTTCCGATCTGCCTGCAAAAGTCTATCATCTCCGCATTATTGAACTGTGGTCCATTATCGGTGATGATTGCCATAGGGATTCCATGTCGGCAGACTATCTCACCCCAAATAAAATTCCTCACGACCTGGGTTGTCGTCTTTGCCAGTGCTTTAGCCTCAATCCACTTACTGAAGTAGTCGATCATAACTATAATAAAGCGCCGCTTCCCACTTGCCATGGGAAAAGGGCCAATGAGATCCATTCCCCAAACAGCAAAGGGCCAAGGGGTTGTGATCGATCTGAGAGATTGAGCTGCTTGATGCTGAAGAGGGGCGAATTTCTGGCATTGAACACATTTTCTTGCATAGGCCCCAGAGTCCTTCTTCATTGTAGGCCAGAAGTAACCTTGCCGCAGGATCCTTCTTTCTAATGTTCTTGCTCCCGAATGACTTCCGCACTCGCCAGAATGCACTTCTCGGAGAATGGTGGGAACCTCACTTTCTGAAACACATCTTGCCATTGTGGACAAGAAGGTTTTCCTGTAGAGAATGTCGGATATCAAGTAATAGTGTGCTGCCTTCAACCTGAATCTCTTCTTATCTTTCACTGACTGATGTAGATTCCCAGTTGATAGGTAGAGAATGAACGGATCCATCCAAGAGGGACACTGATCGATTTGCATTAGCCCTTCTTCCTCCACCGCTGGGCGGAAAAGTTCAGAAGTTGTCCCTCCTGACGAGAGCCCGTACTTTGCGAGAACGTCGGCCTCCTCTGTCCTTGGAATGTGCTCAATAGTAAAACTTTTGAACCTGCCAACCTCAACCTTTACCAGCACAAGGTACTTTTTCAACACTGGCTCCCTGGTCTCGAAGTTGCCAAGAACTTGTGAAGCTGTTACCAGTGAATCAGTCTTGATATGGACGTGATCAATTCCCAGCTCTCGCGCAAGCCTCAAGCCGTCTAATAAAGCTTCATATTCTGCCTGATTGTTAGTCACTGGAAAATAGAACTTGATGGCCTGCTCAAGTTTGACACCATTCGGGTTTATCAAAACTACTCCTGCACCCGAGGAGTTTCTACCAGAAGCTCCATCCACATAAATGGTCCAAGCTAAAGGGGACCTTGCTGCTTGGTCCGAGCTGGATTCTGTCGTATCAATCAGGAAATCTGCAAGCACCTGTGCCTTGATAGCTGTTCTGGGCACATAGGAAATTTCAAACTCGCTCAGCTCGATTGCCCATTTAGCTAGCCTGCCTGAATGCTCTGGTTTTTCTAACACACTCTTCAAAGGTTGATCAGTAACCACCTGAATTGAATGAGCCTGGAAATATGGACGGAGTCTGCGGGCAGACATAACTAATGCTAAAGCTAGCTTCTCTAGGATGGGGTATCTTGCCTCTGCATCCTTCAGGATGTGACTGACATAGTAAACAGGGAACTGCCTCCTGCTTTCTTCGCGAATCAGAACTGAACTAACTGCCTCGGGACCAACCCCTAGGTATAGGAACAACACCTCCCCTGCTCGGGGGCTTTGGAGTAAAGGAGTCGAGGTTAGCTGCTTTTTTAATTGCTCAAAAGCCAAGGAACACTCTTCTGTCCATTGAAACTTGGACGCTCCCCGAAGAGTCTTAAAGAATGGTGCACTTTTATCTCCAACTCGAGAGATGAACCTCCCGAGTCCTGCCAACCTCCCCCCTAACTGCTGAACCTCTTTGGGTGAACGGGGAGGAGTCATACCAAGGATGGCTTTAACCTTATCAGGATTGGGGGCTAGACCCTCGGGAGTAAGGAGATGGCCGAGAAACTTCCCTTTACTTGCCCCAAAGACGCATTTTAACGGGTTAAGCTTTATTTTGCGCCTTCGTAGAGTAGAAAAGGTCTCTACAAGATCTACCAGGTGCTGCGGAAGAGACCTACTCTTAATCAGAAGGTCATCAACATACACCTCGAGGTTTCTACTTTTTTGCTCTTTAAACACTTGGTCCATCATGCGTTGATAGGTTGCGCCAGCATTTTTAAGCCCAAAGGGCATCACAAGATAACAATAGCAACCGTCATTAGTGATGAACGATGTGCAAGGGATATCAGGTTTGTGCATTCTTATTTGGTGATAACCAGAGAATGCATCTAAAAAACTCATAAACGGATATCCTACCGCAGAATCAACTAATAAATCTATCCGAGGCAAGGGGTAGAAATCTTTCGGGCACGCTTTATTCAAACGGGTGAAATCTACACACATACGCCACTTTCCCCCAGGTTTCTTAACCATTACAACATTCGAGACCCACTCGGGATACTGAATCTCTTGAATGAAGCGCGCTTTGAGGAGTTTAGCAACCTCCTCTCTGATGGGCTCTGCTAGCTTGACAGCTACATCCCTCTTTTTTTGCTGGACGGGCTTGGCGGCCGGATCAACAATGAGATGATGGCAAGCCACGTCGGGATCCACCCCTGGCATGTCCTCCGCTGACCAAGCGAAGACATCCAGATTCTCCAATAGGCAAGATATCAACTCCGCCTTTTGATCTTCTGGCAATTCGGAGTTGATGGAGAGCTTTCTTCCTTCCCCTTTTGCGATGGGGACTTCTTGCGTCACCTGGGCAGGTTCCAGGTGAGCACCTTCTCTATTCTCAGCATCTTCTGAAGGAGTGGCTTCTGCTGCTGCTGGAAAGGCTGGGGGGGAAACCTCAGTCATGTTGACTGTTCGGAGGTAACACTCTCGAGCCTGCCTCGGGTCGCTCCTGACCCTACACTAGCGGCCATCCTTGCAGAACTTGATGGCTAGATGGTATGTTGAAATGATGGCGCGATATTTGTTTAGCAATGGTCTTCCAAAGATAGCATGATAGCTGCTCGGAGCATCTACCACTATGAACTGGATTTCTTTGGTCACCCCTCCGAGCATCACCGGGAGTGTGACACTTCTTTCAACTTCCTTCCTTTCTCCTGGGAAGCCATAGAGTGGCCCCTCGGTGGAAAGCAGAGTCTTTCCAGTCCTCAGGGCTTCGAAAGTAGACTTAAAGAGGAGATTCACGGAGCTGCCGGTGTCGATGAGAATTCTATCGACCGTGAAGTTTCCGATGGCTGCCTGGACCACGATGGCATCATCGAAGGGGTTGGCGGTTGCAGGAAGGTCCGCAGAACCAAAGGTGACGACTTCAGAAGGTGGGGCAGAAGAAGTAGAAGCAACCTCAGTTCGCGAAAGCCTTGACAAAGAGGACTTCCGGGTAGACTCAGCCCCTGCTCCGCCATGGATGAAAAAGAGTCTTCCCAAGGCCCCCTCATCGACAACATCAATACACTCATTTGGGATATCAATGAGCCCCAGATGGCCCTCATCCCTTATCTCTATGCACTCCTGGTGAACTTCAGCCACCTCCTTGCCCTTGGAGGTGGAAGGCTTTGAAGAATCATTCTTCCTGCCCAGGTCCTCGAGTTTACCCTCGGCGAGCAACCTCTCAACTAGCTTCTGAAGAGCCTTGCAGTCTTTAATCAGATGACCCTTCTCCTTGTGAAAATTACAGAACTGAGAGTTGTCTCTGGGCTTCCAATCTCTCTGAGGCCCTTGCCTCTTTTCTTCAACCTTCTTCTGGATTACCTGGGCAACCTCTTCAAAGTCGATGCCTAAATCTGCAAGCTCTTCCATAGGGCTGCTCCCGTGAGGATTTGAAGCTGGCAGGGCGCTGTGAAGAATGGGGAGCGCTTGAAGGGGAACGGCGGGAGCGGCGGCCAACGGCAGTCTCTGATCATGAAACTGTTGATGGCCAAGGAAGGGTTTCTTATGGCGGAGGTTGCGCCCCCTCTGAGGTGGAGGATGGAAGTCAGGCCGGGGAGGCTTACTGTGGTACTGATTGTTGGAGGAGGAGTTGGGGACATCCCTTCCTCCAGCTTTAGCTGTCAGGGATGAGATATAGGTTGGATTGGCATTTTCTCCCTCAGTAAAGCGATTAGCTATCGCGATGAGCTCCTGATAGGTTGACGGTGCCTTTGTTGTCACTTTGAATTTCAACGGGCCCTCCCGGAGGCCGTGAATCAGGGCAACTTTATAATAATCAGGGTTCACATTCCTTACCCCTTGAATTTCCTTCTGGAACCGATCAACGAATCTTGCCACCGATTCATTGTCTCTTTGTCTAATATCAAAAAGGGCTGCCGGCCCATCCTTTCTCTTCTTAGAGGTTGCAAACCTCAGGAGCAGCTAACTGTGAAGCTCAGCGAAGGAGGAAATGGTGCCTGGAGGCCACTCATAAAACCATTCTCTTGCTTGACCATCAAGAGTGGTCACTAGAAGTTTACATTTCAGGGCGTCAGAGAGGCTTCTCAATGCAACTGCCCCTTCGAATGCTTGCAGGTAGGAGATCAGATCAGTCTCCCCCGAATAAAAAGGGAGACGAGGTTCTCTGAAATTGCTTGGCGCTGACTCCCATCGGATTCGATCGACGAAGGGAGAGGGAGTTTCTGAATCAGCAGAAGGGCGGACTGGAGGACGAAACTCTGCGAGCTCTGCGGACTGCCGATCAACAAAGTCTAGTCGGCGAGCCGGGGTCCCTCGGGCTGCTTCCCTGAAGAAATCCATCAGGGGGGCGAACTGATCCGCCTGAGGTCGCAGGGGAGCTGCGGACTGAGTTTGGTGGAGAGGCGGAGGCGCAGTCGCAGGCGACTGCTGAAGAGGGGTGCGACGAGCCGGGGTCCGGCGGACTGGAGTCTGGCGGACAGGTGTCTCAGCAACTTCTTCAGCAACCTGGGGAGCAAGTCGCTGAGTCAATGCTAACAGGGCTTGGCTGATCGTATCGAGCCGCTGGTCAGTCTCTCTTCGAGATACTTCAGCTTCCCAGCGGGACTGCTCCAACGCCTCCCACAGCGAATCATCGGGGGAGCTGGAGCGGTCGGAGCGACGACCTCGGCGGTCTGACATTTCTATCCGCGGTTTCAAAAAACTGCTCGAATCTGAAGGTCGCGTGTTAACTGTTGATGCTCGAAAAGCGACGGACTCGGGCACCACCAGCTAACCGTTCGAGCACTTGGGGAAGAAAAAGGAAAAACAAACTGCGAGCAGCAGTCTACATGGCGGACTAGAAAAGGAACAGAAAAGCAGGAGCCGTGGAGCACGGCAACATCGGACTTCGCCCGTCGCGGCCTGAATGCCTCTCCTGCGACGGGCTTACTTTTGATTGCAAAGAAGGGGTTACAAGAAGGGAAAAGCAAAGCCAAGCAGAAAGCAAGCTGGAGACCGCAAAGCCAGAGATTCGAGTCCGCAGCCTTTAACAAGTGGGCTCCTGGGCTCGAGTCAGCGTGCTTTGAGTGCACCACTTCCCCCTATTTATAGGCTGGGGGCCTGCCCAAGCGGGCAGGGCAAAAATAACCAGCTGCCCTGGGTACAAAAGAGCCGGGCAGCGGTGACGGGAATCAAAAAAGAGAAGGAACAAGCAGTCCGCGCGGGACAGGCGGACTGGGCCAGCGAGCTGGAGACCTCCCTTGGTCGCACCGAGCGCGGGACTTTTAAACTAGCTGCGACCTGAGCGACCTGGGCGGCCTGACTCGGAGCTTGCCGGTCTGAGCTTGACTCGCCGATCTAGCAGAGCTGGGAACTGAGGGCGACCTGAGCGGACTGATTGCTGGAGTCCGCCTAGGTGACGGACCACGTCCACTGGCGAGCTGGGCGAACTGAGTACTTGAGTTCAGCGAGGGAAGGGCAAGATGCCTAGCTGGAAATGTTGCGGATTCTGGGGTTAACATTTTGGTGCTGCTTTGACATCTTCAGGGAAGTCTCTTTTTCTTTTTTTTCTTCATTTATACATTGGGGACAATGTATTGCTTCAGTATAGGGGAGGGATATTTCTCAAGCAAAACTTATACACAAAAATTTTATTTTTCAAAAATTGAAATTTTTAAAAAAATATATCAAAATTTCAAAAATTATATTTTGATATGTATTTTGTTTTTCAAAAATGAAAAACAAAAAAAAATTAGAAAATAGAAAATTAAATTTCTTAGAAAGGGACGTTTGGGATATCACCCCATCTTATCTCGTAGTACCGGTGAGAGCCCTTCACAGGGTATACCTCGGGAAGTATAAGAAGTAACAAAAAAATAGGCTGAAATTTTAATTAGAGAAGTCATTATTTCTTTATTTATTCACATGCAAAATTCCTAGTAATTTAACTTTTATATAGTGTTTAGAGAATTTTGATGTTTTAATTGAAATTTTGAATTTTGGAGTAAAACTATTGGCCATAGTGTGTTTCAAGTTAAGTGCATGTGTAAATAGAATTTTATGTAGATCTAAATATTCAGCATATAATTAGATTTTCATTTTTCTAAATGCGTGAAAATGTTTTATTTTACATTCATTTTGAAAACTGGTAAAATCTAAAATAATTTAGGTGAGTAAGTAGAAGTTTACTATAGCGATATTTCGCGGAACAAGAAAGAGATATTCTTTCTCGATGTCTAGAACTTACCCTCTAGCTATTCTCAAGACTTTGCATAAGTTAAACTCATTAGCATAAATATGATTTAGGCACTTCTTTTGGCCAGTTTGAGACTTTGCACCCGTACCTAAAATTTAATCTTTGTTATGCCATTTTGAGCTCATTACCCTATCTTTTTATTTTAGCTCCAACAAGCATTTTACCAAAGCCTAAAAGCAACTTAATTGCACACCTAAGACCAAACTTGAACATTGATATACAAACACGGTTTGTGAGTGATTAGGAGTCTTATTTTTTGTGGCTCTTTTCTTATAAAAAAGAGTTGATTTATTCTTCTTTCCTCTTCAAAATATAAAAAATAAAAAATATTTTGAAAAAAATTAAGAGGTAGAAGAAAATTTTCAACATGATAAGAGAGTTGAAAGAAAAAAAATAAGAAAAATACAAATGGATTAGGAATTTGGCTGCGCTCTTAAAGCCATAGCAAATTATTGTGTGCAAGCCCTCTCTAGGTTTTGGTGTGACTACCCATTGGTTTTATCTTTTACCACCCTCACCAAAATCCTAAGCCTATGTTTCAACCTAATTAAGTCCTATTGATTTATGTTTATAAGTTAAACTAGAGTCGTGGCGAGAGTGTGAAAGGGCAAGCCTATAGCCCTTTCACACTATATTCTTTGGAGGGTATCTCGATCTTCATTCATGCAATGTTATCTTAGTACACACACTATATTCTCCCTAAATATAATTTTAAAATTTACCAAATTTTCATTTTAAAAGTAAAAATAATAGTGGAAACACATTTTAAGAAAAATAAAAACCTAATTTGTATTCTGAGTAAGTTTTCTTACCAAAATAGCTACAAGCATAGGCAAGAGACTTTGCATTTTACTCCTTAGGTTCAATTTTCTTTTCTAGCATTTAATATTTTTCTACACCCTACAGGAAGTTGTTTGCTCCGGACTAGCAAACGGAAAAGGGGTATTTGATAACTCTAATTATTTTTATTTTTCATTTACTATTTTCTATTAATAGTTAGATATTATATATCAATTTTATAATCTAAAGTTTATAATTAACTACTTTTTGTATTTTATTTTTATTTATTCTAAAAAAATTATTTTCAATCTTGCAGGCTAATTTGTAGATTATTTGGAGTAGAACTGGAATTTTCGCCTTCTCAGACTAGACACGCCTAGTGACACGCCCTCCTTGGGCGTGTCTAGGGCGTGACACCAAGAACCAGCATCATTGATCAAAGAACGTTAAACTGCCAAGTACACGCCCATGTCGCCCGTAACACGCCTGTGTCATCCTTGCACGGGGCATGCCAGCCATGGGAAGAACTGTCAGAACCCTATCACGTCGGATTTAAATGACACGCCCAGGTCACGGGCATGAGCATGGGCATGTCAGGAGCGTTTTCCAGCAAATAACTCAGTCGATCCTTCTGTTGCGTCCAAATTGTCATTTCAATCTTCACACGCCCTGGTCACTGGCGTGACCAAGGGGCATGACGCCTCCATCAACAGCATTTTATTCCCGCCATTTTTAGCTTCCCGCCGTTTTCCAAAAATAGATCTGACACGCCCTAGGTCACGGGAAGGACCTAGGGGCATGCCCCATCATTTAACAAATTTTGGCAGTTTCTCCTCCAACGTTCCCGGGGTTTCAAGACGATTGTTCCGAGCCTGACACGCCCTAGGTCACGGGCATGACCTATGGGCATGACTGACCAGCAATTTTTCCTCTAAATTCCAAACAGCTTCAGATGCTCAGGGACCATTTTGGAGAGTTGGAGTCTTGTTGTTTGTTGTTTTATTTTGCTATATTTTCCATTTCTTAGTCTAGTTTTGCATTGTGAAAGTTTCAATTCAAGTTTGCTTTTCATTTTAATAATGTCTTTCCTTACCTTATCTTATAATCCCTAATCATGATGAGTAGCTAATTTTTATTTAGCACTTGATCATGATGAACCTTAGAATAAAATAAAATTTTCATTTTTATCAAAAGTGTCTTGTTCTTAATCTTGCTCACTAGCGATTTATCTTTGAATTATATTTTCTCGAATTAATATTTCGCGGATATGGTTTTCGATCTAAGATCCGTATCTTATATGACCGAGAGGTTGCGGATATGAGGAGATCACTCAAAGATAAAAGGAGTTGCATTCACTCCTTGAGAGAGGTTGACATAAAGCTTCTAGATTGGAGTCAAATCCAATAGTGGGGTTCACCGCATAAAGCAAGATTAGGAGTCTCGACTGGCCGAGAGTTCTTAATCGATCAACCTAAGGTTAGTCAAAAGCATGAGCTCGAGAGAGACGCTTTTGTACTTTAGGAACCTCCACAGTCGAGTTAGTAAATTTAAGAACTCGTGTTTCTTTAATTTTTAAGAAGTTTATTTTAGCCCAAGGGGATTCTAGATCAAGTGGTAGCTTCCCCAAAATCGAATTACCTTTCTTAGTGTAACGCTTCCTTTTCCATTTTAAACAAAAAAAGCAACTTTTAATCCGATAAGATAATAGCTCTTTCTTATGAGTACAAGTACTCGACAAGCCCCGAGTCGAAGTACGACACTTGATTTTATACTCTGAACGATATGTATACTTGCCTCATCAATTAGAAACACGCGTTAGCATGGAGAAAATATACATCAACTGCTGCCTCCGCCCCTCAGGTATGGGAATCTGCAACTCCTCCCGAACAATTGGATTGTATTAATAATATGCCTAGAAATGCTTTTCATAATTTTTCTGCTGCTAATTTTCCTGCTCCGGGTTTCGCTTTTTCGAACAGTTATAATCCCGCTTTATGGAACCACCAGAACGTTTCGTGGAGTAATCCCTCGAAAGCAATGCGCCCGCCACCACAAAATGATTTTTCTGCATTACCACCACCTCCTCAAAATTTTCCAAAACCTCCAAGTTTGGAGGAAATGTTTTCAAAATATATGAATGTCAATGACGCTACTATAAGAACCCTAGCCGGGACCGTTAAAAGTCTAGAGAATCAAGTAGGAAAACTCGCAAAAATTATTTCTGAGCGACCCGCCGGGTCTCTTCCTGCCAACACCGAGCCCAACCTGAGAGAGCAAGCAATAGCTATAACTCTTCGGAGTGGAAAGCAAGTTTCTGGTATGGTTAGCAAAGAGTCTAAGGCAAGCTCTGCCCCCATTTTAAAAAATCAACCCTCCACCGAGAATTTTTTTATCATTTCACCCTCTACTGAAGAAGAAGTTATAACTCCTCTCTCTGTTATAGAAAAAGATCTCACTCCACCACCCATCTTTAAAAATGATCCAACTCCACCATACCCTTCCAAACTTAACAAATAACGTCAGGATGATCAATACTCCAACTTCCTAGAAATATTTAAGCAAATCCACATAAATCTACCCTTCCACAAAGCAATATCCAAGATGTCGAAGTACACTAAGTACCCTAATGACCTCCTTACTAATAAAAAGAAGTTAGAAAACTTATCGCATATCACACTAAATGCTGAGTTCTCTGCGGTCTTGACAAACGGTTTACTAAAGAAGATCAGTGATTCGGGTAGTTTTTCTATACCGTGTGTCTTTGGTGATCTTTTTGTCAAGCATGCATTGGCCGACTTAGGTGCGAGTATCAACCTGATGCCCCTCTCGCTATTCAAGAAGTTAGGAATTGGTAGCCTCACCCCCACACGCTTGAGTATCTAGCTTGCCGATAGATCAGTTAAATACCCGTTAGGAATAGTAGAGGATGTCTTAGTTAAAGTCGACAAATTCATCTTCCCGATAGATTTCGTCATTTTGGACATCAAAGAAGACATCAAGGTTCCCTTGAACCTTGGACGACCCTTCCTTTCCACCTCCTGAGCTATCATTGAAGTAAGCAATGGTAAGCTCTTCCTACGAGTAGGCAACGATTAAATTACCTTCTCTATAACCCCCTCAATGAACAATACCCTAGAGAATGACGGCTCCTTTTTTTTCTTAGATGCCTTAGGTCAAGAATCTTCCTACTGCCTTTCTGAAAGTGAAAGTTAGATTTCTGATTTTTGTTTTTCTTCAACTCTTCCAAATGAATTTCTGCATGAAACGACAACGACCACTAACTCCACCCCATTCAATTTTCCGTATAAAGAAAAAGTCTGCGAAGACATTATTTTTGAAAAAGAAAAAATTTACTAAATGTCTTATGAAGAACCCCCTACCCTAGAATTAAAGGAACTACGCAAACATCTTAGGTATGCCTTCTTAGAAAAGGACTCCAAGCTACCAGTAATATTTTCGGCCTACCTCACTTTAGTGCAAAATGATAAGCTCCTACTTGTATTACATAAACATCGCCGAGCTATTGCCTGGCAGATATCTGATATCAAGGGCATTAGCCAATCTTTTTGCACCCACAAAATCCTAATGGAAGAAAATTCATGTAATTTAATCCAACCTCAGTGTCGTATAAATCCAAATATGAAATAAGTAGTTAAGGGCGAGGTTATGAAGCAGTTAGACATAGGAATTATCTATCCTATATCTGATAGTGAGTGGGTTAGCCCAGTCCAGGTAGTACCAAAAAAGGGAGGGATAACTGTAATTAGTAATGAAAATAATGATTTAATCCTGACACGGATGGTGACGGGGTGGCTAATGTGTATTGACTATCGTAAGTTAAATGACGCCACCTGCATGGACCACTTCCCCTTGCCATCCATCTATCAAATTTTAGAGCAATTATCTGGCCATTGATTTTACTATTTTCTCGATTGTCTCTCGGGGTACTTTCGAATCCCCATCTCTCCCAAGGACTAGGAGAAAACTACATTTACTTGTCCCTTCGGCAGCTTCGCTTATTGAAGAATGTCATTCAGATTATGCAAAATGCCAGCTACATTTCAGCCATGTATGCTCGCTATCTTCGACAAGTACGTAGAAAGTATTATGGAAGTTTTTATGGATGATTTCTCCGTATTCGGCGATGCCTTTGATAGTTGCATAAAAAACCTATAAAAAGTCTAAAAAAGATGCGAAGAAACTAACCTTGCCCTAAATTGGGAAAAATTCATATTTATGGTGAGGGAAGGGTTAGTTTTGGTTCCTAAGATTTCTTCGACTGGAATGTAAGTAGAAATAGCTAAGATAGAAGTTATTGAGAAGCTGCCGCCACCTACGAACGTCAAAGCTATATGAAGTTTCCTAGAACACGCTGGTTTCTACCTCTCCTTAATAAAATACTTCTCCTAAATCACCAAACCCCATACTCATCTTCTGGAAAAAGACGCCCCATTTATTTTTGATGAACATTGCATATCTTCCTTTGAATTAATAAAAGAAATGTTAATTAATGCCATAATTATGATAGCTCCGGTATGGGACCTTCCCTTTGATATTATGTGTGATGTGAGTAGTTTCGCGGTGGAAGCCGTACTAGGACAATGAGTATCTACAATCTTCCACCCCATCTATTATGCAAGTAAAACACTTATATTGGCACAAGAGAATTATACTACAATCGAGAATGAGCTCCTAGCTATTGTTTTCGCTTTTGATAAATTCTGTCCTTATATTTCACTTTCCAAAATTATCATTTTTATGGACCACTCGGCCCTTAAGTATCTTTTTGCTAAGACAGATGCCAAGCCACGCTTGATTCGCTGGGTCTTACTCCTCCAGGAGTTTGACTTATAAATCCGTGATAAGCAAGGAGTCGAGAATTTGGCCGCCGACAATCTCTTGCTGTACAATCCCGTATCCGGCTGAGCGGGATCCTCCCCAAGTGGCAGGCTTGGGGCACGCTATGAGCGATGTTTTGATATAGCCCCATTCGAAGACGTGTGAGTGCTTGTGTGTGTGCGGAGGTTTTATGTGCATGGGACATGGGCTTTTAATATATATATTATATATATTATTATATTATACATAAAATAGAAGATTATATGTGGATGAGAGGGAGGGGTGAAGTGTTCGGGTACAGGGGGGAGGGGCTCAGGCCGGTACAAGGGGGAGCAGGAAAAATGAAAAGAAGAAGAAAAAAAAGACAAGATGGGGTTTCTTGAGGTTGGAGGAGGAGCACCACACAACCCCGGCCGCCCCCTCTCTCCCTCTCGGACTAGAGCAGCCCGGCCGCCTATCTCTCCCTCTCGGTCTTCCTCTCGCACGCATCAAAGGGCGAAGGCCCGAGCCTCCCTCCTCCTATCCCGTCCCCGGCCTAAGCAAGGAGCAAAGGCTCAGCCTACACCTCTCTCATCGTTGTCGCCTATGGTCAGATCTGACCCCTTGGAGCATGAATCGGCCATGTAGGGCTGAGTTTGGTCATTTGGAGCCTGGGTCGGCCTCATGGAGTCAAGTTCGGCCGTTTGGAGTTACGTCGGCCAGGAGCTTCTCTCCCGACGACGGCCGGAGCTCGAATCACACACCAAGCTGGAAATGGAGATTTCCTCTCTCCCAACGCCAGCAATAGGCTTGGCCACCATGGAGAATGGAGCAAAAGAGGGGATCTACTTCCCCTGGTAAGGTCTATAATCAAGAGATATTTACTTCACCATTCCTAGCAAGGTCGGCCGAGGTTCGTCCCCCCGACATCACTTTCAGCAATAACCTCCTGGAGCTTCTCTCCCGTCACCGCCACAGAGCACTTGTCAAGGGTAACGATATTTCTACTTGGGCAGGTGAAGCCCTCAGTTTACATATTTGCATGGAAGCCCCTCTCCACCAACGGGTGGGGAGAAGGGAGCTCTCCTACGGTTTGACGTATACGTCCCTGCAATTAATTATATTTAGTGCCCGGAAGCGTGAGTACGGGTTTAGGCATGCTGTGTGAAGCCCATCCGGACGTGTGAGCCGGATTGGTAATGTTCTGGGGTTCCTGGAGATGACTCCGAGGAAGTTGTGCATCATTTATTTAGCGGGAAGCAGCAGGTGTAAGCCCAAGTTTGTGCCGGCCCTAGAAGGCCTATTTTGTTTATATTGCCGACCTACGTTCTGAGGTATGGAATGTACGTTCCTGTATTTTGAGATGCCCGCGATGCTTTTGCTAGCCCTAGAAGGCTTGTGCAACATTGGTGGCAGCCCAAAGGGCGTTATGGAAAAATAGAACTGTTAGGCGAGGGTATGCTATTAGGAGGGCAGTTGAAGTGAATTTTGCGTAGACCCGAGTTGGCATCTCCGGTTAAGAGGGAGTGGAACTAGAGATCCTCCCTAGACATTCCGGACGGCCAAGAGGGCCCTCCGAAGGTTCCTAATTAGCTCAGTCTTTGGCTTGGGAGGGGAAGAGTTTGTTAGTCTTCCGAGTATGTGGTGGGACCTCCACGCTGATACCTTGGGTCTGTCTCTTATGTTCCTAGTCTAATGCCTAGATTGTTCACTAGAGTGAAGTATGTACGCGGTCACCCCTCTTCTGAGACCTCGAACTCCATAGAGACCGGTTTCCGGTTTCAACATTTTTGCTGCAGTGAGCGTGGAGAGTGACCAACACAGAAGACCTCATGCAAATGTCATGGCTATAGAAGAGGAACCAAGTGACGACCGGGTTCACGTGATGAAAGAAGTCCCCCCCAAAGTTTCTCATTTTTGTTTCTCAAATTAAGGTTGAGACGTAGTTGCGAAGGTCTTTCTTGTTTGGAATACTTTATAAATAGCAGGTTCATCATGAAGGAGCAAGTCTTCATGAGTTTTGAATGAGACCATGAGCTCTGATGCTGTCGTCGTTTTTTGAAATCTTGAGATTCAAGTATAGCAGAGACGATATCTTTATGTGTTCTAGGATTTCAATTATTGTGTTGTTTCAACTTCTTTCAAGAGGAGAGAACCAACTTGTCGGTGTAGGGAATTAACTTTGAGTTTTATAACCCTCTTTGAGTATTTATATTTATTTTCAAGTTTTTGTCGAGCTTTTTGAGAGTTTTTGGATCTCACAAGGCATTGATCATTTGACAGTGTGTGCTTCGTTATCGCTTAATTGTGAAATTTGGAACATAGTCTCTGTATGAACATATTGGTCTCCCCGCTGTTTTATGAAATTTTGCAAGTGCTAAACAAATGGTTCTTTATTTTACCATAAAGACCATGTACTTTATCCTTGAACATCTATAGTAGCCCCAATTCATTATTTTCTACATCATTATTAATCTATGCAGGCATATAAGGTAAGTTTAAGTTTATCCTTTCCTTATTAAATTCTGACATCTTTTCAGTATATTCTTCATCTCTCAAAACTCATTCTTCAAACCTTACACTAGTAATTCCATTATTATAAAATGGTGATGATGTAAATAAATTTAAGAAATTATGTTGTATTCTAGTTCTGTTGCCTGTCATGTCTTCAGTTAAATTACTAAACAAAAATGATGTTATTTTAGTAGGCATGACGTCTTGCGAACTGACATATTCATCTAAATATTCAAAGTTTTTCATTGCTTCTTCGAAATGATAGAACTCATGGAAAAAAAATCCATGTTAAACTTTTCAACTGGATTGTCATGTGATGAACACGCAGGTATAAAGACTTTTCTTACCTCATGCCTCAAAAATATTGTTAGATTATAAGAAATTCTACTAGTTCAAATAAGTCATCTAATCTCATTGAGTTAAATGTTACTGTATCAAAATCATTTTCATTCATCAGTCATAGTGTATCTCACATTTATTCTGAATATTTTTATGTCATCAATAAAATCATGGACTTTAGTTGCCCATCCAATAACATTACCATATTTCGGCAATTCAGAAGAAGCCTATTCATAATTGAATTTCGTATTCGCAAAATAAATGTGATTATATGTCATTCTACCATCGTTAAGCCTAGATGGTTGGATTTCAAAACCCTTAATCTTATCAGCATATACTGTTATTGCCCTTTCTGCTTGGTTTTTTTTACAAATGATGTTAAATGGTCAGCGTATTCATGAAAGTGAGTCGCTTCCGATTTAAGAAGTAATGACATTGTGGATTCAGACAACATAAATTTAACATTTGTGTCTTGCCACATTCTTACCTTATGCATGAAGTCAAACTTGCTTATTGACTCTAATTCTATAATTTTGCAGTCTATTACCATAGGACCTAAGTCAAAATCATCATAATTAGTTACGACTGATAAATTAGATGTCGCACCTGTTTTGTGCGATAAACTATAAGATAATTTTTCTATATCCATCGTTCTGGCATGCACATACTTTTGGGTTTCTTCTAACAATTTGATATTGCTTTCCATATATGTTGTTGATCGCATTCTTGCAGTAGGTAAATTTTTAATTTCCTTATGCTGAAGTTCATGCGGTTCCATAAACTTATAATTTAAATGTATATTCAATACATCACTTAATGATGATGGTTTGTCTTCACCTGGACATATTACTTTAGTATTAGATTTAACAAACTTGGATTGAGCTTGAAGAACATTATCGCAAAAATATATACCTTCTATCATATCAGATTTAACATCCAATGGAATTGTTTCAATCTTGCTCCAAATATCAATATCTCTTGTAGAAGCTATTAGAGCTTTTTCTATTCTTTTTCCTACTATATTCTTTAATAATGTATGATAATACTATACAGAATCTATATTTGATGATGTGTTGGAATTTATTTTAATAATTGAATTTTTATCAGGGGACCTTTGTAATCTGATTGTCTCATTTTCAAACAACGAATTTGTAATTGCATTAACATCATCTGATAAAGTTTTTATTTTAGTAGAGGCTGACATTTTTGTTTTATAATTTTAATTAATTGCTTTGAACTCAAAGAAAAATGTATTAATATCCTTATCTGAAGCAGATAAATAATGTGCTTTGAATTCAGTCGGTGAAACTATAACTGGTATGGTTGCCTTTAAGAATTTCTTAATATATAAACTATCTGGATTATATTTTATACCTCATTATATTGGGATAAAGGCTTCAGTGTTGTTACGGTTTTCATTAACTAGGATCCTATTCAGGGTTATTTAGATATTAGAATACCTAAATAAATGTTTCTTGCGGCTTTTATATTTTGAACCTGCTTCTGCCTCAGCTTTATGGAGTAGAGTTTCTCTGAATATGTAATACTATTGAATCACTTTCATGTGAATGGTGACCATTTCTTACCTGTTTTAAATCTTTCCGTTTTTCTGCTTCTTTATGGATGCCTTCTGACAAGACATAAGGTTTTCATATTCTGCTGCTCTTTGCTTCGATACAAGAAGCATCTTTCGAAGCATGCTTCTCTTTTGGTCTTTTATGATGTGGATCAGTCATTCCCATGTGTTTTTAAAATATATAAATTTTCATATAGATATTTTGGCTTTGTCTTTAAAACTATTTATGGACATTAAATAATTCAATTACCTCCTATTTTGCCTTCTGCTATATTTGTGATAAGAATTATATCAATATTCAAACACAAAATATCTTCCCTTGATCTCGGGGCTTAGTTTATTGTTGGTGAAGTATGTGCTGGACATACTTTTGTGTTGCACGGTATGTGCTTAATCCATCGCAAGATACGAGTAATTTCTCAAAGCGCGTATCACTTTTGCTTTCCTTAATAGTCTGTCATTTTTAAGAAGCATATGCAGAAGTATTTTACATTTTTCAATACTTGTAAATGTTGTTGTGCTCTCCTAATTTAATGGAATTTCAGGGTGGTATCTCCTACAGCATGAGAACGAAATGGTTGAAAGGAAAGGCTCCGAGAGGACCCACTGTCCAGGCTCCCATCTAACTGGCAGGTCTGTAGGCTCACTTGGTGGTTGGAGGTCGTTTGGAGGGGAGACCCCGAGAAGACAGCGTCTAGGCTCCCATCTAGCTGGAAGGTCTGTAGGCTCACACGGTGGTTGGAGGTTGTTTGGAGGGGAGGCCCTGTGAAGACCCGTTGTCCAGGCTCCCATCTAGCTGGCAGGTCTGTAGGCTCACTCGGTGGTTGGAGGTTATTTGGAGGGGAGACCCCAAGAAGACTCGTTGTCCAGGCTCCTATCCAGCTGGCAGGTCTGTAGGCTCACTCGGTGGTTGGAGGTTGTTTGGAGGGGAGACTTCGAGAAGACCCATTGTCCAGGCTCACATCTGGCTGGCATGTCTGTAGGCTCATTGAGTGGTTGGAAGTTTTTTGGAGGGGATACCTTGAGAAGACCCGCTGTCCAGGCTCCCATCTAGCTGGCAGGTCTATAGGCTCACTCGGTTGTTGGAGGTCGTTTGGAGGGGATACCCCGAGAAGACCCTATGTCCAAACTCCCATTTAGCTGGCAGGTCTGTGGGCTCACTCGGTGGTTGGAGGTTGTTTGTTGGGGAGGCCCCGAGAAGATCCACTGTATAGGCTCTCATCTAGCTGGCAGGTCTGTTGTCTCACTCAGTGGTTGTAGGTTGTTTGGAAGGGAGACCCCGAGAAGACCCGCTGTCTAAGCTCCCATCTAGCTGGCAGTTCTGTAGACTCACTCGATGGATGGAGGTTGGTTGGAGGGGAGACCCCGAGAAGACCCACTGTACAGGCTCCCATCTAACTCGCAGGTCTATAGGCTCACTCGGTGGTTGGAGGTTGTTTGGAGGCGATACCCTGAGAAGACACGCTGTCCAGGCTCCCATCTAGCTGGTAGGTCTGTAGGCTCACTCGGTGGTTCGAGGTTGTTTGTAGGGGAGACCCCGTGAAGACCCGCTGTCCAGGCTCTCATCTAGCTGCCAGGCCTGTAGCCTCACTCGGTGGTTGGAGGTCGTTTGGAGGGGATACCCCGAGAAGACCCGCTGTCCAGGCTCCCGTCTAGCTGGCAGGTCTGTAGGCTCACTCGGTGGTTGGAGGTCATTTGGAGGGGAGGCCCCGAGAAGACCCGCTGTCCAGGCTCACATCTAGCTGGCAGGTCTGTAGGCTCACTCGGTGGTTGGAGGTTGTTTAGAGTGGAGACCCCGAGAAGACCTGCTGTCCAGGCTTGCATCTAGCTGGCAGGGCTGTAGGCTCAATCGGTGGTTAGATTTGGTGTGGAGAGGGTACTTTTGCACTACCCTGAGTGTGGCTCGTCCCCAGGTAGACCCGCTACATAGGCTTCCATCTAGTTGGCAAGTTCGAAGGCTCGCCTGTTGGGGAGAGGTCTGGTTCTTATTCCTTGGTTCTGCACTACCCCGAGTGCGGCTCAGCCGCAGGTAGACCCGCTACCCAGGCTTCCATCTAGCTGGCAGGTCTGAAGGCTCGCCTGTGGGGGAGAGGTCTGGTTCTTGTTTCTTAGTTCTGGATTACCCCGAGCATGGCTCAGCCGCAGGTAGACTCGCTGCGCAGGCTTCCATCTAGCTGGCAGGTCCGAAGGTTCGCCTGTGGGGGAGAGGTCTCGTTTTTGTTCCTTGATTCTGTACTACCCCGAGCGCGGCTCAGCCCCAGGTTGACCCGTTGTGTAGGATTCCATCTTGCTGGCAGGTCCGAAGGCTCGCCTGTGGGGGAGAGGTCATGTTCTTTTTCCTTGGTTCTGCACTACCCCGAGCACGGCTCGGCCCCAGGTAGACCCGCTACGCAGGCTTCCATCTAGCTAGCAAGTTTGAAGGCTCACTTGTGGGGGAGAGGTCTTGTTCTTGTTCCTTGGTTATGCACTACCCCGAGCGCGGCTCGGCCCCAGGTAGACCCATTATGCAGGCTTCCATCTGGCTGGCAGGTCCGAAGGCTCGCCTGTAGGGGAGAGGTCTGGTTCTTGTTCCTTGGCTCTACACTACCCCGAGCGCGGATCGACCCCAAGTAGACCCGCTGCACAGGCTTCCATCTTGCTGGCAGGTCCGAAGGCTCGCCTGTGGAGGAGAGGTATGGTTCTTGTTCCTTGGTTCTGCACTACCCTGAGTGCTGCTCGACCATTGGTAGACTTGCTGCTCAGACTCTCATTGGCTGAGCAGGGCGGTAGGCACACCTAGGTGGGAAAGGATTAGCTCCGCGTGTACAAGAGATTGCGAAGATATACGGCTTTGTTGTTTCACAATATCTTGAGAAATTGTATATTTATTGTAAGTAATGGTATGAGGGCAGTTCGATAGTAGGGAGTGTTACAAGTATTGAGTGGTTCAAAATGATCAAAAGGAGCACGGAGAGATTATTGTTTTGAGTGAAAAATTTGTATTCTCTCAAAAATTTTCAATGGGTCGGCTCCCACTCGCCGGATACTTGGGGTTGGACATTTCTTTCCGAGTTTGTGCCAACCTCTAAAAGAGCGAGGATTGTGTACAACCCCGTATCCGGCCGAGCGGCATTCTCCCTAAGTGGTGGGCTTGGGGAGCGCTATGAGCGATGTTTTGATACAGCCCCATTCGAAGACGTGCGGGTGCTCGTGTGTGTACGGAGGTTTTAAGAGCATGGGCCATGGGCTTTTAATATATATATATATATATATATATGTATATATATATATATGTATATATATATATGTATATATATATATATGTATATATATATGTATATATATGTATATATATATATATGTATATATAAGTATATAATAGAAGATTATGTATATTAAAAGCTCTGTACATATATATATATATATATATATATATATATATATATATATATATATATATATATATATATATATATATGTTTTGTATTATAATATATATTAAATATATTATATTATATATATATTATTATATTATACATATAATAAAAGATTATATGTGGATGAGAGGTAGGAGGTGAAGTGTTCGGGTACAGGGGGAGGGGCTCAGGCGGGTACAAGGGAGAGCAGGAAAAAATGAAAAGAAGAAGAAGAAGAAAGACAAGATGGGGTTTCTTGAGGTTGGAGGAGGAGTAGCACACAACCCCGGCCGCCCCTATCTCCCTCTCATCCTGGAGCATCCCGACCGCCTCTCTCTCCCTCTCAGTCTTCCTCTCACACACAGCAAAGGGCGAAGGCCCGAGCCTCCCTCCTCCTCTCCCGTCACCGGCCTAAGCAAGGAGCAAAGGCTTGGCCTCCCTCCACCTCTCTCGTCGCCGCCGCCTATGGTCAGATCCGACCC
The DNA here is from genome assembly GCA_039513925.1 of Platanthera zijinensis. NCBI lineage: Eukaryota > Viridiplantae > Streptophyta > Magnoliopsida > Asparagales > Orchidaceae > Platanthera > Platanthera zijinensis. Next base: position 168,013,184 of record CM077082.1, on the reverse strand, counting down.
CTTGGAGCATGAATCAGCCATGTAGGGCTGAGTTTGGTCATTTTGAGCCGGGGTCGGATTCATGGAGTCATGTTCGGCCGTTTGGAGTTACGTCGGCCGAGAGCTTCTCTCCCAATGCCGGCCGGTGCTCGAATCATACACCAAGCCGGAAATGGAGATTTACTCTCTCCCACCGCCGGCAAGAGGCTCGGACACCATGGAGAATGGAGCAAAAGAGGAGATCTACATCCCCCGGCAAGGTCGACCATCAAGAGATATTTACTTCATCATTCCTAGCAAGGCCGGCCGAGGTTCTTCCTCCCGACATCACTTTCAGCAATAACTGCCTAGAGCTTCTCTCCTGGCACCACCGCCAAGCTCGCATCAAGGGTAACAATGTTTCTACTTGGGCAGGTGAAGCCCTCAGTTTACATATTTGCATGGAAGTCCGTCTCCACCAACGTGTGGGGGAAGGGAGCTCTCCGGCGGGTTGACGTGTACGTCTCTGCAATTAATTATATTTAGTGCCCGGAAGCGTGAGTACGGGTTTAGGCATGCTGTGTGAAGCCCATCCGGACGTGTGAGCCGGATTGGTGATGTTCTGGGGTTCCTGTAGAAGACTCCGAGAAAGTTTTGCATTATTTATTTAGCGGGAAGTAGCGGGTGTAAGCCCAAGATTGTGTCGGCCCTAGAAAGCCTATTTTGTTTATATTGCCGTCCTGCGTGTCGAGGTATGGAATGTACGTTCCTACCATTTGAGATGCCCACGATGCTTTTGCAAGCCCTACAAGGCTTGTGTTACGTTGGTGGCGGCCCAAAGGGGGCTACGGAAAAATAAAACTGTTAGGCGAGGGTATGCTATTAGGAGGGAAGTTGAAGGGCGTTTTGTGTAGACCCGAGGTGGCACCTCTGGTTAAGAGGGAGTGGAACTGGAGATCCTCCCTAGATATTCCCAACGGCCAAGAGGGCCCTCTGAAGGTGCCTAATTAGGTCAGTCTTTGGCTTGGGATGGGAAGAGTTTGTTAGTCTTCCGGGTATATGGTGGGACCTCCACGCTGAGACCTTGGGTCTGTCTCTTATGTTCCAAGTCTAATGCCTAGATTGTTCACTTGAGTGAAGTATGTGCGAGGTCACCCCTCTTCTGGGACCTCGAAGTCCACAGAGACCGGTTTCCGGTTTCAACACTTGCGATTAGATAATCCTTATATAGAAAAATTAGATGAAAAATCTTTTAATGATTTCTTCCCCAATGAGAAGCTGATTTTAATTAACACATCTCCTTCTCCTTTGTTTTCACACATAGCCAACTATTTAGTGGCTCGTATACTCCCGAAAGAGTTCTCCTCTCAGCAAAAGAAGAAATTCTTTTCTGAGCTGAAGAACTATTATTGGCTTTTTCTATTCTTTGCGGACAAAGTTATAAGGATATGTGTCTCTTTTGAAGAAGGATTAGATATTTTAAAACATTTGCATAAAGGACCGACTGGTGGTCACTATCAAGCTGCACACACTGCCCACAAAGTGCTTTGCGTGGGTTTTTACTTGCCTAGCCTGTTTAAAAGCGCACAAGCCTTTGTGAGTGGGTGTGATAGTTGCCAACGGTCACAAAATATTTCCAATAAAATTGAAATGCCACAAAATTATTTCCTTGAGTGCGAAGTTTTCGACCTCTGGGGAATTGACTTTGTTGGCCCTCTTCCTTCTAGCTTCGAGAACAAGTTTATTTTAGTTGATGTAGATTATGTTTCACGATGGGCTGAAACCCAAGCTCTCCCTACTAACGACACCCGAGTCTTAATTATGTTTTTGAAAAAATTATTTTCTCGATTCGGTATGCCACGAGCCCTCGTTAGCGATAGGGGTCCACATTTTTGTAACGCATAGTTTTCAAAAATTCTTATTAAATACGGCGTTATGCATAAGCTTTCAACTGCCTAACACCCCCAAACAAACGGACAAGTCAAAGTAATGAACAGAGAGATAAAAAGAATTTTAGAAAAGACTGTTTCCACCTCTATAAAAGACTAGTCAACCAAATTAGACGATGCTCTATGGGTCTACCGTACAGCGTACAAAACCATCATCGGTTGTGAGCCGTATCGGATGGTCTATGGAAAATTGTGCCATTTGCACGTAGAATTATAACACCGTGCTTTTTGGGCCTTAGGGTTTTTAAATTTCGATCCCCACTCTGTCGGAGACCTTAGAAAATTTTAACTTAACGAACTCGATGAGTGGCTCTCTTACGCATATGAAAATAACAAATTTTATAAAGAGCGGACGAAACGTTTTCATGACAAGCAATTAAGGCACACAAAAACCTTTAAGCCGAGCGACCATGTTCTTTTATATAAATCATGATTACATTTATTTCCGGGCAAGTTAAAGTCACGATGGTCTGGGCCGTTTACTAATAAAAAAAAGTTTTCCTAAAAAGAACGATTTTAATTTCACACCCTACTAAGGGTGAGTTCAAAGTGAATGGGCAGCGTCTTAAGCTTTATTTCTGTGTTGATGTCAATCAAAACTGTATTAATTTTATTCTGCTTGATCCGAACTTTAACTAACTTAAGATTTTTTTATTTTTGTTAAAAACTTTATATAATATTTTGGACAATTTTATTTTTGGACAATACTATTTAATTGCGTCGAGCTCAAAGGACGTTTTAATCAAAGGGCGCTCTTGGAAGGAAACCAAGTTATTTCTTCTGTTTTCTTTATTTTGCACTTTTTGCCCCGGACGGATCCAACAAGCTGAAGCGTCTGCGATGTCCCCCCCCCCCCCGTTCTTTTTATTTTGTTTTTCTCAAAATTTCCTATAACAACTTAGCTAATTATAATCTTTCTAATCGTTTTTTTAATTATGTTTCACAAGTAAAATGTTGGTCATGCTGTGTTCCTAATTCACGGTAGCATGTTAACGTGAAATGTTTTTCTAAAACTCGCTTTTCTATTTTGGTTTTCGTTCTTAATTTTTTTTTCTTTCTCGAAAATCTTTCATCCACTATTTTCCTTTTCGTTTTTGGATAATTTTTATAATGTCATCTTTTGTTTAGCGTAGTAGATGTGAACGATCCAAGTCACTTATTATTTCTATTTTCAAGATAATTTCATTAGTCTTCATTTATTATCTAGGATTTACTTTTTGGAATTTTTCAAAACTATGCTTTAGATAAATTTAAAAACATGAAAATGATTTAGGCCATTTTGGTTTTCGTTTGAGCCTTCTTGCCAAATTATAAAATTTTATTACTAGTTAGCCGTTTTTGAGCCTTTTTCCGATTTCAATTGATAGCTCCACTTATCATTTCATTTTCACCAAAGCTAAATTTTCCAACCTATCTAATCACACAAAACTTTTGAGTTTCATTAAAATTTTTTTGATTATGATAGGGTTGTTTTTGTGATATATTTGGAGAACTATTTGAAAAAGTATGCTAAAAAGAAATGTTTACTTTTCTTTGGACAATTTCAAAATGAAAAAAAAAATTATTTATTGCCTTTGTTTTGAAAAAGAAATGAAAATGAAAGGAAAAAAATAATATTTTATTTATGATGGAATTTTTGAAATTCTTTATTTTGGTTTAGTGTGATTTTTGAGCCTCCTCGTTTATCTTTGAATTCCACTCCTAATCATAATCCTAAACCAAACGTTACGGTCTTAATAAGCCCTTTTGATTCATGTTTTTGAATTTTATCTTTTAGCTAAATAAAGAAGAAAAGTAAAATAGTTAAATTTTGAATTTAAATTTAGATTTTTGTTATTTGATTGATATAGTTATAATGTGTCTCTTGGATCTAGTAACAACTCAATGCATTTTTTTCATTTTGTTGCTTTGCTTTAATTTATTTAAAGAATTTTGTTAAAATTTTGGATGATTTATTTTTGTTAGTAAAGTTTATAAATTGTTAAACCATGTTTAAGTATTTGTTTTATGTTTACGTTTCACCTTCTCCCTACATAGAATTTCGCATAGTACTTGTGTTAGCATAATTCTAATTTTCCTTATTAGTCATTTTTATGTTAGATAGTTTTTATATTTTTGCTTGAGGACAAGCAAAACTTATGCTTGGGGGAGTTTGATAATACATTTTGTAGTTTAAACTACTAGGGTATTTACAAGTTTTTATTATAAAAAATCATATTTTTTAAAGCTTTATTTTGACCTACTTCTGAATATATTTTAATGCCACTAATGTTTTCTCTTTTCTTTGCGGGTTTGCAGGTTTTCATCAATTTTGTCGAGCTCAGCCAAGTTCGTCGAGTTCAGCCTATTTTGTCAAGCTCAGCCAGTTCATCGAGCTCGCCAGAATTAGTCGACCTCAGCATTCGTCGAGCTCCGCCTTCATTCTGCGTTCAACGAATGTCTCCAGTTTCGTCAAGCTCGCCCGAATTCTTTGACCTCAGCATTCGTCGACCTCCCCTGCATCTTCTGCATTCGACGAATAGTTCCTTCAGCCCCAGTTCGTCAAGCTCGCCAGAATTCATCGACCTCAGCATTCGTCGACCTCCCCTATATCTTCTGCGTTTGACGAACGGTTCCTTCAGCACCAGTTCGTCAAGCTCGCAAAAATTCATCGACCTCCGTTTTCGTTGACCTCCTCTCCACCTTCTGTGTTCGACGTTTTCCTCCATTCTTCGAGCACTCCTGCCTTCATTCTGCGTTGTACAAACTCCTCCGTTCGTCGACCCCCTGTCCACTTTCTGCGTTCGATGTTCGTCGACATCGCCTTCAGTTCAATTTCATCGACCTCCCTTCCACTTTCTGCGTTTGACATTTTCCTCCATTTGTTGACCTCCCCTTCACCTTCTACGGTCAACGAACGTCTCCAATTTCGTCGAGCTCCACAGAATTTGTCGACCTCAACATTCGTCGACCTCTCGTCCACCTTCTCTTTTCTCCGTTTGTCGATCTCTCCTCCTTATCCACTGATTTCGTCGAACCCTCTCTCCTTCTTTTGTCGAGCTTAGCTGCTGCCAGAGGACAAGTCCTGCTCTTCCACAAAAGCCTGCTACCGCCATAAATGCACGTCACCTGTACCGAGACAATTATTATTTCTCGCCAGAATTCGTACAAAGGTCAACTCCCGTGCATGGCTAGATGCATGTGCATTTCCTGCTCCTTGAAAAATCTATAAATAGAGCCCCTCCCCATGTGAAAAAAATATAGAATTTTGTGAGAGGGGAAGTGTTGCCATTTTCAGTTCTTCCTTAGTGTTCTTCCTCTCTCCTTTTCTCATTTCAGTTTTCTTTATTTTAGCTTTACTCTTCTATAATAGTTCTTTAATTTCTTTAGTAATTTATCTTTAGTTCTAACTTTGTTTATTTGATTTCCTGCAAGTGTAGTTTTATATTTCAAGTTGTAGCTCTCTATTTGAATTAATATAAAGCCAGTTGCTTTTTCTTGCCTCTATTTTGTTTCCATGCACTCCTACTTATCTCTCCTCCTCCACTTCACCATGAGTAACTAATCCTCCTTGTACTCAATCTTGATGATCTGAGGTTCGAGATATTTTAGTTATGATTCTCTAGTTTACTTTTCCTTTGTAAGGTTTAGACCTTGATTTACTCTTGAATAATTATGTTTTGAGATATATCATCGATATATATTTTCCATCTTTGTTTCCACTCTTAGATAGACGAGAGGCTTGTAGTTTGGAGTGAACACTCAAGAGTAAAGAGAGTTGCACGCACCCCTCGAGAGACGCAGATGTTAAATCTCCCAGAATTGAGTGAAATCCAATAGTGGGGTTCACAGCGTAAAGCGAGCTTTAGGCCTCAAATTTAGACGAGAGTTCGGTCGGACCTTCCTAAACTCCGATCGGCACGACTTTGATAGAAGCATGTTCATGATTTAGGAACCTCCACGGTCAAGGTCCTTTGCCTTATTAGGTTAGATTTTATTATCGCATTTTTGATCAACTTAGGCCGAGGTGATTCTCGATCGAGTGCTTTTCTTTATCATTATTTAACCCCTCATTCGAATTACTTTTAGTAGATTTCCAATTAACTGCAAGTAGTTCTCTTTGTAGCGCAAAATTTCTTTTCTTAATCGCAATTAGTTTTCTTTTAAAAAACTCTAAACCAATTCTTTGATAAGATAATAGTCTTTGTGTGAGTAAGATTACTCAACGATTCCCATATTTTAATACGACACTTGTGTCCCCTAGCTAGAATTCAATATGTATACTTGCCTAGTTGGATTGCTAGTTCGGTTTTTATTCTTTTCACGATTAGCAGACACCAAACAGCAAGTAGCTCTACCTCACAAGAAGAAATAGAGTAGAAGGCCATCCACAGTAAATAAAGCAAGACAAAATAAAATAAAGGGAACATAGAGCGAGGAGATATAAGAAAAATTCCCCTATCAATTACAAAAGAAATAAAGGGGAGTATTCTCCCATGAAGAAGTACTTCAATACCTCAAAAACCAAATAAAGAGTACAAGTAAAGGGAGGAAACTAAAATAGAGGGGGGAGAAGTCCCGGGTCTCGTCGGCGCTTCTTCAATCATCTTCGCTGGAAGCTGAATCCTCGTCCACCTTGCCATAGAGATGCGGCACCAGGTCGCGGGCAGTGACAGACTCATCGTCTTCCTTGACAACCCCTAGCTCCTTCATCTTCAAAACAAGCTCGGCCATTTTGATGTTGGCATCTCGACAGATCTCTTCGACCTCGTCAAATGAGTAATGTTTGGGTGGGGGAGCTTGGAGTGGTTCCGGTCAAGAGGGAGGTAGAACACTGTCTAGGAGATGGGCATTCTTGGCCATTAAGTATTTGTTCTCCTCTTCCAAAGCCGCTATTCGCAGGCTCATTCGATCCGTCGTCTCGGCATCCTGCTAGAATCCCATCAATCAATAAGAAGCATACGAGAGAGAGAAACTGGCCAAAGATAAAATTAAAAGTCTTACCACGCCGCTCTGGCTCTTTGCGAGGAGATTATCAGCAACTTCCAGCCTCTTCTCGAGTCCATCCGACTTCTCTCGCTCGGTCACGAGGCCCGCCTCGGACTCCTCCCATTTCTTGTTGTTAAAAACAAAATGACGTGAGACTCAGTGCGAGAGCTCTAGGGCGCGAAACTGAACTTGAGGGGTCTTCAGGACAAGGTCTTATGAGGAGTCCTTGTCGAAACGATCTATCCCAGAACCACTATAAAGGCCGTAGCTGAGGGAAAAGACGTGTCTTGTGGGAGGGTCCGGCTCCTTCCATGAGGGAAGGAGGGTGGATACCGATACTCGGTTCGAGTCCTTTTCCCACAAAAGGACTGGATCACTGGCAGCATCATGTACCACGATCCCCATGTTATAATTCTGATGCGAGGAGGGGGCTAGGCGGCTGGAGGAACCAGTTTCGCGAAATGGAAGCTCAGCGGATTGGGCTGAAGTGTTGGCGGGACGGTCGAATAGTGCTGCCTCGCGAGACGGTGAGAGAGTTTGTGGGCGAGGAAATTGCGAGTCTCCTATAGAGATGGGCTCAGGGATCCCGAAATCTCTTTCCTCTCTTTCCGGGATATCTCCTTTTTCCCTTTCGGGAACGTCACAATTTTCTTAATCTTCTTCTTGAGGCTACGCCGAGAGGGAGCAGCATCATCTCCAGCTCTCTTCTTGTGGGTGGGAGCCAATGACTCTTTCGCCCCCTCGGTCTCCATGTTGGCGAGCGCGAGACCTTTTAACGACCCCGCGCTGCTCAAGTTAGGGGGATGGGCTGGCATATTCCTCTCTCCTGAACAAGTAAATGGTTATAAATAGCAAAATAAGGGGATGGTAAATATTAGACTAAGGGAGTGCGAGTGTACCTTTGCCAGGAAAGACAGGAAGGAGCGAGTCGTGGTCTCGCCTTAAGAAGTTGACCTCAAAATTATACCCCACGAAGATATCGCAGAGGTCTTTATCTGCGCCTCCGACCATGGGAGTCGTGTAGTATATTTCGGCGGGCGATACTGGGTTGAGTGGAACGCCGCCAAAATTCCTGTGGATGAAGACGAAGCGGGTGAGCCAATGATGATTCTTGTTGGGTGTCTCGCACATTAATAGACCATGTCCTGTGAAGTACGAGATGTCGTCGTGATTGGCATGGTAGATGAATAGCTTGCAGAAGACATTGAGGCTGAACTCGATGCGCTCGCGGCGCATGTAGCTGGAGAATGCAACTAAAACTGAGATGGCGTTCGGGTTTAGTTGAGCGGGGAAGGCTCCAAAATATTTCAAAACCTATTTAACCTCTTGCCAGAGGGGAAGTCTCAGCCCCGACTCAAAGTGCAAGACGGGAAAGCCGAGTTCGCCCGGCTAGAAAGAGTTGATCGACTCGCCGACCTTCGAAGGCCGCGACTCGAACCCCTCCACCAGAAAATCGCGGGTGAAGGGGTTTTAGTCCTCCTCAGAGATCCTATCGGGAGGGAAGTTGTGGTCAGCAAATCTTCTGCAACACTGGCTACGTCCCTCACCCTCTTCAGCCTTTATCTTTCCCATGATAAGTGAGATGATAAGAGAGAGAGGTGGTAAAAAAGGAGTGGCGAGAGTAAGGTGCGAGAAAAAGGACGCGAGAAATCTGGATCTAAGACCCAATAGGAGGGGGCAGCACAGGTGTATGTCATTTCAGTCTAGGGGGAGGTATTTATAGTAGATGGTGAATGCAGAAAGATTGGCGTGAAAAATATGAAGGGTGAAGTTGAAGAGGTTGGCCGACAGTTCTTTTTCTCTCTCTCTTGACCTCGAAGCGCGGCGCCCCACGGGGATTTTTCCACCTTGCCAAAATAAATGAAAAATCAATTAACGCAGCTATAATGAGAGAACCCAGCATAAAAGAAGTCAATAAGATAGCATTATTAATTGTTTCATTCCGCACGAGGCGTACATCATGTCCGTGAGGCATAAATAACAAGTTGTAATTAAACAGGCGAGATGGCAGATAAATAGAAACAATAGAATTACAAGGTATAATTAAATAGGCGAGACTATTAAACAGGCAAGACGAGATGGTGGGTCTTCAGTTCTTATGCCATTTCTAATGCCCTCCATCGCGATACCTTGCAAGCGGGGGCCATAGCAGCCATATTAGCGTTGTTTTGTTTGCGGACCATCGCAAGACATTTGCGAAAACTCTGACTATGAGACATGGTGATGATGGAAGAAGTGAAGGAAGATATGAGAGAGGGAGCACTCTCCATGTTGGGATAAGTGTCACATATTTATAGGCCCCAGAGGAGGGCCCCACAAAAGATTCTCTCATAAATGAATTTTAACGTTGCGAGCCTTGGTTGGACTTTCTTTCTGAGCTTGAGGCAAGCTCGAAAAGAGCGGGGATTGTGTACAACCATGGGCTCGCAGGAGGTAACTCAAGGAAAAGTGTTGAGTTAGGAGCGAGAGGGGCGTGAGGACTGTAGGGGTGAGTAGGCCCATAGGTTCAACTCGCCGGTACTTTAAAGAGGCAAAATATAATGGATGAAACGGGAAAAACGTAGCAGGGGAAACGGCTCCCGTGGTGCGTGTTGGCCTTTTATGGTGAGACGTATCTCGCAAGACGGAGGACTCGCGAGACGAGCAGATAGGCTCCCCTCGCCCAACGGTTATTTTCTCACTCGTCATATGGGAAAAGATGTTTTCTACTTTCTTACCCCGAAGGGAGGATTTTACTCCTTTACCCCAAAAAATTTTACCCTTTTGCCCTTTGTGGTTTGCGTATAACTCTTCAGAACAACGTAGTTTGGCTGTTGGCAGACCCAGCTGAGGGTATTTTGGTAATTTTAGGTAGGTTTAGTTTGTTTATTGGCAGGTCAAACTCAGAGGCCTATAAATAGACCGATAAGGTGCCTTGAAGAGGTTTTTTAACCCCTTTCATCTCCTTCCTCTAAGTCACCTAGCTCAGCACTGGCTAGGGAGGGGAAGGATTTCTTGTTCTTCCGGGTAAGAGGTGGGACCTCAAAGATGAAGCCCACGGTCTATTTCAAGTTCCCGTGACTCACGTCAATGAAGGAATTAAGGAAGAGTAGGTGTGAGCTGCAAATCTAGATCCGAACTCTAGGTGAAGTCGGGTTTCTGGATTCAACAGCTAGGGACGGCCGGGAGCAGATGTGTTGGTTACACAGTTGAGGTCAGCCTTTGCTTACCCCACGTTACCACAAATTTTTACAGGGCATGGGTCGCAAGTAGGAGAAAGCTTGCTGGCCAATAAGGCTTAAGCCTCGTGAAGTGAACCTTTATTTGCAATGTTTTGATGCTATGAAATGATCCTTGACATGTAATCTCTCTTGCATGCCGAGGTAGCCTAGGAGTGGTTTTGCACATTGATAGGTGATGCAATCTCAGCAAGTGCACTGATCGTCGTCAAGTAATAAACTAGGGGAGTTATCCTACGAGTATCGAATCTCTCGAGGAGTGCAAATTGGGAATGTGATCTTCCTTGTTGGAAAGTGATTGCAAATGCAACAAAGGTTTGGTGGTTGAGTTTTCATTATGTAACAACTAAAAATAATTACGCGGGGTCGCCTTCACCGCTTCGCAATGGTGGAATACTCCGATGAGTGTTAGGGTGTGTGGTCGTAACCATTGATCGTCGAAAGCCCTTCTTTGCCATGCCAACCCCTAACACACGTTAGTGCGACATATCACCAAGCAACAACCCAAAGCAAGCAAAGGAAGTAAAGACAAACTAAGAACTACCACAACATTTGCAATAGTAAACCATCATGAACATTATTAAGAGTTCCTAGCAAGTTTAGCAAACATCCAATGCAAAGAAATAACATGCAAATGACAGTAAAGAGGAGAATTATAACCCAACGCGTGAAGGCTAGCCCTGATTCTCGGCCGGAGTCGAAGGTTGTAGGTCTTCCTCCGGGCTCGGTCGGTGGTTGACATCCGATGAAGCTTGAAGTGTTGTCACCTACTTCAATGGTATTTTCCCCGTCTTCTTCATGAACCGTGAAGGCTGGTAGTCGGCGGAAAAATCTCTAATGGCAGCGGGAAGGAGATCAAAATGCTCCTCTTGATATGGAGATGAAGGAAATGGTGGAAAATCTTCGCTTGCGGTGAAGTTTGGAGGAGGAACAGTGGACGGATGAGCTCTCCATGGAGGAGAGAGTAAAAAGAGGCTAATGTAGGATTTTCCTGCTCAGAGGAGCAAAAATGACAGAATTTCTCCTGCTCCAGTCAACTCCTGAGCTTAAATAAGAGCAGCTCAGAAAAATGGTCATGCATGGTTTGACGCACGATCGTGCGTTAACCGTGCGATATTAACTTCCAGGACAAAGCTTGCGTATGAAGATGCGTTGACCCATGCATTTACCATGCGCATGGATGCTGTCGCCCGTGCGTGAAGGCGAACTTACGGGTAACCACAGAGCACTGAAATGCCCGGCAAGCAGATGGAACCGTGCGTTTTTCTCGCGCACGTGCACATCTGCTTGGCGTGAACAAATCGTACGATTTACCACAGAGCTTTAAGAAACTAGACAGCTACAGGAAAGCTGTACGTCTCCTTCGAGCACGGTTCAGAAGAAACTGTGTGTGAAGAAATTGCATGGGTTGGTCAATCCTCCAGAGAAACCTACAAAAAATGCACGATTTCTACCAAACCGTGCGCTAAGGTATCGTACGACCGTGCATTTTCCACAAGTAAGAGTTCCTTATTTGGGGGAAAACTGACCACCTGCAAAGAAAAAAACCAAAGCTGATGCACAAGCCCCCAACAGCAATATACAACATAAAATAACCAAATCCACACGAAGAGTACCCCAGTAATTACCCCCGACATCCTGGTGCAATTTGCAAACAAAAATGGGCCGAAATAGTACAACAATGGCTAAGTGAAGCCCTAATCAAATACATGACTTTTCCTCCTGAAATAGTAATGCGCATGCAAGATAATATGCCTAGATGACTCCAAAAAACCCTATATAAATCGGACTCATCCCATCACCAGACTTAAACATTTGCTCGTCCCGAGAAAATCATCCCTAATGCGGACGAGAAAAAAAGCATAGCTGGCCTAAAATTGCATAGTTGAGTACCCTGCGAAATCGCATGCTCACGCACATAGGAATATCGTAGAAGGAATTTCTTATTATGCACATATAGCCTATATATTTCTAAAGGTGTATCAAAATATTATTACTACTCTACAATAGAATCAAGGAAAATCATTCGATCACGCGCAAGGAGAAAGCAGAGAAACACTGAGTTGAGTATTGCCAAAGCAAGGGATCGAGATAACCTCCAAAGGACTCCACCAATGTCGATGACCATAAGCTCGCCCATTCACACTCTCTTCATGACACTAGTTTGACTCAAGCGTGAATCCGTAGGACTTAGAGTATAATGGAGGCTTAGGCGAAGGCGGGGAATACAAAGATAAACACGATGGATACGCACACCCAAAATGAGACCTCCCGAAAACACTCACAGCTACACGCAACAACAAACATGTGCACCGCACCACAAGACTTGGACTTTTAACAGCGCCCGCACGCACATAACGATCACAATATAACAAAATTTCACAAACATAAATCTACAACTCTACAAATAAAATTTGTTTTTCTCTTATTACACAATGGGAATTTTCATTTCCATTTCATTTCATTAATTTTTTTTTCTTTTTCCCGCCTTTTTTTTAATTTAACCAAATAACCAAAGCGAGCCGAAAACTCGGCAACACTACAAGCAACACAAAGCTCCCTCATAACAACCACACAGAACCGATACAAAACAACAACAAAACAAACCAACCGAGCGACCAAATTTGGGTGTGCGAGTAGGAATGGCTATATGGCTTTGGTAGCGAGGTATGAGGATGCTAAAGGAAGGGACAGGCTCAACGGGGATAACAACGGATAGTCGTCGGGAATGGTACAAGGCTCAAACTAGAACAAGGCCTACATCACATGCACACTTGACTATCCTTGTACCCATGCTTCGAGAGTAGCTAGGGGCAAGTTCTTAGCCACCGAGAAAGACAATCATTCCTCCCGACTCGAATAATATGAGGCTAGCGAAGTCGACACACATCCCAACGCTACCGTTTGATTCACACCGGATTCGAAGTAGGCGAGTAGAATAATCAAGATTTACGCCAATAAAAATAAAATACGCTATATTATAAAAAGAATCTAATTCTACACGTAATCCTAAATGAGACATGAGCACTCGATGAGGATCCCTCATGAAGGCAACATTTTACTCTGCCATGCAATCCTAGGCTAGCGATGAAATTTTCCAAATCGCACACTAGTGACGATAAATCTAACGACAAGCTCCTGTTCAAGCACGTGCTCAAGTGTGATGCAGTGTTATGCAATGCCAATCAACATAAACAACAAATGAATATATTATTCTACAATGACAGTGGTAAAATGCACGTGTGTGAGTACCCCGCATAACTCTCCCCGCCAGACTTAGCCTAAGCATCCTAACTCAACAATGTGATCATGAAATTAAAAAGCAGGTAAGGAGAAGGTGTTACCCGATGCTCAGAAATGAGCATACCAGAAGATTAGCATTAATTTTAGTTGATAGTCCACGACCCGAATGAAGTCCACCTACAAAAGAAGATACCTCCAAGCACAACAATCCATACTAAATAATATGCACACAAACAAAAAAACAAAAACAAAAAAATGGGTTCTCCCAGGAGCCACTTTTCTTTACCATCATTAAGGTGGACAAAATACTTATATTAGTAGTTTTATATATAGTTTTATAATCACAGAAAGAAGCAAATCCAGGCAAAAAATATAAGAAGAACAACTAAAGGAGGCTAACATCCATCAAGGTCTTGCAGCAGTATGCAGTGCACGTCTTTATCGATGAAATTCCCCTCAAATCGCTTCAAGCGATGCCCGTTTACTTTGAAAGTGCGTCCTTGTTGTCCCGAATCTCTATCGTACCAAATGGGGAGGCGCTTACAACTGTGTAAGGACCGCACCATCTGGATTTTAACTTCCCGGGAAACAGTCGCAGGCATTAGTTGTATAAAAGAATTTGATCATACGGCTTGAATTCCTTGGGCGAGATATGTCTATCATGCCAGCGCTTGGTTCTTTACATATATATGCTCGTGCTCTCATAAGCGCACAAGCGGAATTCGTCGAGCTGACAAAGCTGACCACATCGCTTGTTAGAAGCCTCTTTAAATCCCATGTTGAGAATTTGGTGCTCACAATGCCTTGTGCTCTAATTAAACAGGGAGGTGGCATGATTTGCCATATAATAGTTGGAAGGTTGATATCCCTATCGATGTCTTGAACGTAGTTTGGTAAGCCTAAAGAGCATCATCCACCTTCTTTGCCCACTCCTTCCGATTTGAGTGGATAGACTTTTCCAAAATCCTCTTAAGTTCTCTATTTAAAATCTCCACTTGCCCACACGTCTGGGGATGGTAGGCCAAAGTGACCTTGTGCTGAATACCGAACCGTTTCATCCATTGCGTGAATTACTGGTTGCAAAAATGGCTACCCCATCGCTAATTATAGTTCTCGGTGTGCCAAAGCGGGAGAAGATGTTCTTATGAAGGAAGTGGAGTACGGTGTGAGCATCATTTGATGCGATCGCCTCGGCCTACACCTATTTAGACACATAATCCACAACAACTAGGATGTACTGCTTCCCATACGACATGGGTAAAGGACCCATAAAGTCAATTCCCCATACGTCAAATAACTCACAAACCAGCATATTGTTCATGGGCATTTCATCTCATCAAGCAATGTTCCCTGTGCGCTGACATTTGTTGCACTCTTTGACGTGGGTAAAAGAGTCACGGAATAACGTAGGCCAAAACAAACCGCATTGTAGAACCTTGTGAGAAGTCCGGGTGGCACAAAAATGCCCGCCAGCCTTGCGATCATAGCAAGGCCTCAGAATCTCTTTAACTTCAAGCTCGTGGACACAACATCAGACAACCCCGTCAGCCCAAGTGTGGAACAGTAGAGGATACTCCAAGAGATAATACTTGATGTCTCTGAAAAACTTCTTCTTTTGTTGATATGTAAAATGCGGCGGCAGCGCCTTGCTCGCCAAGAAGTTAGCAAAGTCAGCATACCATTGACCCATATTATATATGCCCGTGCTTAAGCTGTGACGTCTGTATGTTGTGGGGCCCTGGTCGGACCCATATTATATGGTCATTACAGGGGAGGTGTTATAATTTGGTATCAGAGGGAGGTTAGTGTCCAAGGTCATGTTTAGCGGACGATTTAACGTAATCGGATCGCGTAGAGAAGTTATCCACATAAGAGTATCGTGGGACCGTGAGTTTCCTTGTGTTTTAGTCTTGCGAATAGAGACTGATTTGAGTTTACCTCGCTTTAGTTAAGGGTGCAAGAAATGAGGAGGGAACGACGAGTCCACAAGAAGAGCCTTCATCGAGCACTGCAACTACTCAGGGTCCTTTTTGCATGGGTGTAAATGCGGCCGATTTTTGCCGCATGCTTGTAGAATAAATGGTAGCGGCCCAAGCTAGAAGGGCAGCACAAGTTGTGGCCCCTGTTGCACAAGAGATGACTCTCATTACTCGGGAGGCGACACCAGCCACACAGGGCGGAGAAGACATGCAAGCAGAGTCATTTGCTGAAAGAGTGGTTGTCAGGCATGGAGACCGACAAATGAAGTATTGCTTAAGTTTCCACCCTCCAACATTTAAGTGGGTCAGCACGACTACCGATGCGGAGGATTGGAGGGCAAGGATTCAAGAACTTCTGAGGGCAGTAGAAACGTTAGAGAAAAAGAAATCTGAGTTTGCGACCTTCATGTTGGAAAGAGACACTAAGTTGTGGTGGGTATAGCAGTCGCCAGTTTCCTGGACGCACCCTGTCCATTGAAGAGTTCGGGAGTGCTTTCTTGAAAAAGTACATTCCTACGTCGACAAGGCTAACCGTTCAGAGGCAATTTCTGCACTTGGTACAGCGGGATAAGACGGTTGATGAGTATGTTGAGGAGTTCACTCATTTGGGTCTTTATGCTGGGACGACCATGTCCGACGATGAGGAGAGGGACAACCTATTCTATCATGGGCTGAGGGAGAATCTGAGAAAACCCCTCATATCTATAAAGAATGCTTATTTCAATGAGCTGGTTGAGGCACCCAGAATGTTGGAAAATGATATGGAGTGAACCCAATGTCGTAAGTGGTTTACATCCAAGCAGGGAGAAGGGAAGCATTCTTAATCGCAAGGGAGGTCGAAGGGAACAGGTGGAAGAAGAAACCTCATCCTTTCAAGCCTGGTGAGAAAAGTAACATGACGTCTGGAGTGTCTCACTTCAAGGGACCATCGTCATGCTTTAAGTGTGACAAGCCAGACCATATAATTCGTTTCTATATTAAGGGTGGTGCTGATCAGGAGACAAGACAGGAGCAGTCCGTGCGGTCCGGCTCCAACACCGTGTAAAAAGGAAAGATGGCAGAGTCTAGCGCTTCTCATTTCAAACCTGTACATCCAAGGGCTTATAACCATGGGCAACAGGAAGAGATCTGCCAACCCGATATGGTGACAGGTATGATAAAGTTTAAGAATATTTATTTGTTGCTTTAGACTTTCAAAACTGTTTATGTTTGTCGCCTATGTTTTAGGCTTTGTGTTAGTTTCTGGATACCCCGCTGTGGCATTGTTTAATACGGGAGCGTCACACTCTTTTCTTGCGGAAAGTTTTATCCGGAGAATTGGAGTTGAGTCATTCTCGGCGGACTCAGAGCTGAAGGTTTGCTTGCCCAATGGGTCATCCATGACTACCGGGGAGAAGGGGCATATTTGTTGGTGTCTGGACGGAGTTAACTTCACGTTGGTAGTGACGGTTCTACGATTGGTTGAGTTCGATATAATATTGGGAATGGACTTGCTTGTAGAGCAGCGTGCCAATATTGACTGCCTATCTAAGGTGGTGACCCTGAGGAGCGAAGGGCAGGCATAAGATAAGTTTGAGGGCCTTAGTGGAGTGTCATATTCCCTGATTTAAGCCATTCAGTTGGTGCGACCAGTTAACCAGGGAGGAGTAGCTCTTGTAGCATTGTTGGAGGTTCTCCTTTCCAGGTTATCACTTGGGGAAGTGCCGGTAGTGGCAGAATTCGAGGATGTGTTTCCCGATGAGCTTCCTGGAGCACCTTCTCGACCGGAGATTGATTTCTCAATTGAGTTAGTGCTAGAGGCTAGGCTAGTCTCACGTTCTCCTTTTAGGATGACACAAAAATAGTTGCCAAACTCAAAGTATAGTTGCAGGAACTGTTGGAGCAGGGGTATATTAGACCTAATTCGTCACCAGGGAGCACGCCGGTGTTGTTTGTGAAGAAGAAAGACGGTAGTATGCGGTTGTGCATAGACTACCGAGACTTGAATAAACTAACTATCAAGAATAAGTATCCTATTCCTCCTATAGATGACCTGTTCAACCTGTTGGTGGGGTCAGTGGTGTATTCTAAGTTGGACTTGAAGTCAGGTTACTATCAGTTGTGGATTTGAGATGAGGACATACCCAAGACAACTTTTGGTACGTGGTATGGTCATTTCGAGTTCTCGGTGATGTCGTTCGGGTTGACAAAAGCACCATCAGTATTCATGGATTTGATGAATCGAGTATTTCGGGAATACTTGGACGCTTTTGTAGTTTTCTTTATTGATGACATTCTGGTTTACTCCAAATCGGAGGTGGAGCATGAGACTCATTTGAGAGTAGTCTTGCAAGTGTTGAGAGAGAACCAGCTATATGGAAAGTTCTCGAAATGCAAATTCTGGTTGGAGAAGGTGGTGTTTTATGTCCATGTTATTAGTGGTGATGGGGTGGCGGTAGATCTAGAAAAAGTTGAAGCCATCAGGGATTGGACAATTCTGAAAACTGTAGCGGAAGTCTGAAGTTTCCTTGGACTAGCCGGGTACTATAGAAGGTTTGTGGAAAACTTTTTGTGGATAAATCTACCCCTCACTTCTCTAACTTGTAAGTACCAGAAGTTTGTGTGGACTCAAAAGTGCAATCAGACATTTGACACCCTCAATGAAAGGTTGATGACATCTCCAATCCTAATTCTTCCTATAGGGACTGAAGGATTTCAGATTTTCAGTGAAGCATCAGGATGCGGGTTGGGTTGCGTGTTTATGCAACATGGGAGTGTGATACCCTTTGGGTTCAGGAAGTTGAATCCTCACGAGAGGAATTACCCCATCTATTTCCTTGAATTGGCGATGGTAATTTTTGAATTGAAGTTTTGGTGGCACTATGTGTATGGTGCGAATGGGGAGATCTTTACGGACCACAAAAGCCTGAAGTATCTACTAGATCAGAAGGACTTGAATATATGTCAGTGCTGATGGGTCGAGTTCCTTGGAGACTACAAAGTGGCGATTCAGTATACGCAAGGAAAAGCCAACGTGGTGGCGGATTCCTTGAGTAGAAAATACTCCGGACAAGGGGGTTGGATCGAAGCTCATGATGAGCTGTAGGTGCGGGACTGCGAGTCCCTTGGCATTGAGTGTGTAGCAAGAGGAGATTCAAGTACGACTCATTTGAACGGGATTGAGTTGCAAAATTACTTTACCGATCGTGTTCGGGAAGCGACTAATGTGGACGTAGAGTTCCAGCAATTCGTGGTGGAAGCTCAAATGGGTAAAGGTAGCACCTGGGAGATGATTGATGGGACCCTGAGGAAGGATGGAAGGATATGTGTACCACAGTTCGGCAAACTCTTTGTTGGAACCAACAAGGTTCTCCTAAAGCCCGAAACTAAAGGTGCAGCACACACTTACTCTTTTTGGACCACCCTCTTAACAAGGCTCTCGAAAGACTAGACCGGGGGCTCCAGCGCGAAGGGCCATCCTCGTACCCGGAAGAATTAGAAATTCTTCCCCTCCCTAGACAATGCTGAGCTATGTGCCTTAGAAGAAGAGAAGGAGAGTAAGGAATGCATCTCTTCTAAGGCACCTTACCGGTCTATTTATAGGCCCCTTAACTGGGACTGTCAATAACCAAATGGAGCCGTCCTGAAATTACTAGAATACCCTTAGTTGGGTCTGCCAACAGCCAAACTCTGCTCTTCTGAAGGGCTATATGCAAACCACCCAAGGAAAAAGCGTAAGATCCCATGGGGCTAAAAGATAGACCCGGCCCTACCTGAACCGATTTTGAACCAAACCGGTGCTTGGCGAGAACTCCCTTCTAGGGTCCTCTTGCCTGGCGAGAGCACCGTCTCGCTTAGCAAGAGCTACCTTCTAGACCCCTCTCGCATGGCGAGTCGGCCACTCACCCTTGAGTGCCTCCTCCCTTGGCACTTGCTCGCCCATCTCATGGCGCTGCTCTCGTTTAGACCTTCTCGCCTGGGCCCTCTTGCTTAAATCCTTCTTGTTAGGATCAACTCTCTCTGTGAATTGACGACCACCCTGGGTCATCTTGCCTAGCTCCCTTCCTCAAGCCTCTGGCTCCTGCGAGCCCGAGGTTGTACAAAATCCCCTCTCTTTTTGAGGTTGTTACAAACTCGGAAAGATAGTCCAACCGAGGCCCGTGTCATTAAAGTGAATTTATGAGGGAATATTTTCTTGGGCCCCATGCCCAACCTATAAATATTGGACTCATCTCCCTGCAGGGGGCCACTTCCTTTGCTCTATCCTCTTCTAGTCTCTGCCCCTATGTCTCTCAGCCAAAGTTTCTGTGAACGCATCGCAGTGGTGCGCTAGAGGAAAAAGGCGACCGCGGCGGCTCTGAACAAGATCCCGGTCCGTGCTCCCCCTTCCTTACCATTATCCTCTTCCCCTACCAAGAAGGCGAAAGCCGCTGATCCTCCTCTCTCGGCAGGAGAGCCTTCTCGCACCGTCTCCGGGAGGTGTATCCCTCCTACCCCGGCCAATTCTAGAGAAAAGGAGGTAAATCTATCAACATCAACATGTCGATTGTCTTCTTACTTGTTACCCGTATTTAGAAGGTCTCGGCGCCTTCTCATCATCTGGAAACCATACGAATCAATATCTCCGAATGCCGCCAGCAGTCCGTCTTGCCACAACCCTCTACTCCTTCATCTACCCCCACGATGAGGGGGTACGATCCACTTAATACCGCGGGTTTCTCTCGCCGTTTTGGTAAGAGATTTTTCCTTTCCGCCCTTTTTTCGATACCATTTCTCCATTTTACCTTCCCAATTTTTTACCCAGGTATGTGCAACTCGCATGCTAAGGACTCGCTGGCCGAGGACTCTCCCGTTGAAGATTACTCCAGACAGATGGCCGTCTCGCCCCCTCCTCCCATAGACGAAATCAAAGACTACCTAGGTGATCCCATGGATCCTTTGGAAATGAAGCATAGTGTAGCAGAGATGTTCTTGAAGCACGTGCGCATCATCCA
The DNA here is from genome assembly GCA_039513925.1 of Platanthera zijinensis. Taxonomy (NCBI): domain Eukaryota; kingdom Viridiplantae; phylum Streptophyta; class Magnoliopsida; order Asparagales; family Orchidaceae; genus Platanthera; species Platanthera zijinensis. The sequence continues at coordinate 167,992,896 of CM077082.1, read as the reverse complement.
GGAGCTGGAAAAGGTGAAGCAAGCTGCGGACCATCGGTTCGATTGGCTAGAAGTGGAGTGCTCCCGCCTGTCTTCGGAGATCGATGCCGATATTGATATTGACGAGACCGACCCCCAGGCTTTCTTGAGTGAGGTCGACCAACAGCTCTGTCTCGCTCGCCGCGGTGTTGACGCAGCTCGCGCTTTCCACCTCCCCAACCGCCCTCCCTATGCGAGATCCCGCGGCGGAGGGCGCTGGAGGTGGCACAAGACTTAACGAGTTCTCCTCTCGTCTCGCGTCTCTTCCCTTCCTTTATGTCTTGTAATAAATTGTTTATGCCTTCATCTTGCGCAAATTATGCGCCCTGTGAACTTGTCGCCCGCCTCACGCAGGATGAACTTTATTAACTTAATAATTGTCCGCTTCTTCGTATTTGTTTGATTTTCTGTAACGGTATTTTAATTTTGCATTTTTGCTAATTTTTCTTGATCTACCGATTTTTTTAGGTTTAATTTATTCCCGCCGCTTGGCTGTGCTGAGGGCCCGCCTAGGGCTGCAAATCGATGTTTTGACAGAGGAAAGGCCGAACGCCTCTTCCCCTTCCCCCGCACAATTTTGTCCGTCCGTACATTCTTTTCCCAAACACTATGATTGCTATAAATATCCCTTCACCGGGGTCAGACCCATGCTTTCATAAATTGCTGCGCTTTAGCCTCCCCATTCTTCTTCGTCCCTCTCGCGTGCCGACCGTTCGTCTGCCATCTCGCATCCTCACCCTCGGTTCACCTCGCCAGCCTCCTCTGCCTCCCATTTTGGCTGTTTCGCACGATTATGGGGAAGAAAAAAGATGAAGAAGGCGATGGACGCAGCCGCTGTGGGAAGCGATTTGCGGATCACGATTCCCCCCCCCCCCCCCCCCCGGGCGTATCTCTGCGGACGAGTACGACGCCTTCACTCGCGAATACTTGCCGGAAAGCTTCGAATCCCCCCAGAGTCGGCGAGAGAATAAACATGTTATACCCCGGGGAGCTTGCCTTCCCCGTCTCGCACTTCGAGGCGGGGTTGAGACTACCTCTCTGGTCGGAAGTGAAGCAGGTCTTGAAATACTTCAGCTCCGCGCCAGCCGAGCTGAACCCTGACGCCATCTCTGTCCTGGTTGCCTTTGCGAGCCATACAGCGAGAGCGAATAGAGTTCAACATGACTGTCTTCCGCAAGATGTTCATCTTCCACGCCAATCTGGTCGGGGTATCCTACTTCACAGGGCTAGGCCTCAAAGTCTGCGAGAAGCCCAACAAGAACCATCATTGGCTCACGCGATTTGTCTTCATCTGCGGAAACCTGTGTGGCGTCCCGCTCGCGCCTGTCTTACCCGACGAAGTCTTCTATGCAACCCCCAAGTCGGCAGCACGGACAAGCTCCTCTGTGAGTACTTCGTCGGAAAGAACATTGAGGTCCAGTATTTGAGGCGTGGTCTTGGCTCACTGCTCCCCGTGCTTCCTGGTGAAGGTATGCTCAACCTTCCATTTTGTTCTCGCCTTTACTACTTCCCTCTTGCTGATTTCTTCCATTAACACTCCATCTCGCCTTTATTAGGGGAGAGGAACGTGCCAGTTCACCCCTTATAAAAGTGACATCAAGCCGTCCAAGGGTGTCGCTCTCGCCAACATGGCGGCCGAGGTGGCTTAAGAATCGCTGACCCCCTCCCTAAAGAGGCCGACTGAGGATTCCGCTCCATCTCGCCTCAGCCCCTCAAAGAAGATGAAAGTGAAGGTGAAGAAAGTGGTCTCTCTCCCACCTGACTAGAAGAAAACTCACGAGGACATGGTGGTGGTGTTGGGGTCCCTAAACCCCATTTCCCTAGGGTCCCAGTCCCCCAATCCCCTCCTCAGGTTTATCCTTGCAAGGCCTTCTCACTATCTGAAGAAACGGCACTGCTCGCGCAACATGCCAGCTCTTCTCAACAACCATCTAGGCCTCCCTCTCGAGAGGGGGATCTTTCTCACTACCCCGTACAATCTGCCCACTTCAACTTCAACATGGGCCCCATTGTCCCTGATGCCGCCAACGACCCAACACTGATCTGGGACAAGGGGGCGCATCGAGTATCAGTCTCCACCCTGCTCCCCTCCTGGAGGGAGCAGGATAAGCCTACAGGCCACGCCTTCTCCCTGGGCTTGTTTTCTACGGAGTTCAAGGCCCGGATCCCCTTGACAAGGCCTCCTTACGAGACCTGGTCCTGAGGGCGACTCACTCCCAACTACGCACCTTGGAGCTTTCATGCAGGCTCTCACGCTGCCTAATCTACAACAACCAAAACTGGAAAGAATCTGAGGCCAACCTTGCCACCGAGCGCGAGAAGTCGGGAGATCTCACGAAGAGACTAGAGGTAGCTGAGATCCTTCTCGCCAAGGCTCGCGGCAGAGTGGTTAGTTTTCCCTTAGCTTGTATTCTATGTTCCTGAAAACAATTTAACAAAGGCTTTCTGCAGGATGCCGAGACGGCGGAGAGGTTACATTCGCGTATAGAGGAGCTAGAGGTAGAGATGAAGGAGCTAAGGGCCCAGATTGTACAGCTCAAGGATGCCGCTCCTTCGACCTCTCGCTCGGTGATTCCCCCACCTCGCTCTTATCATTACACCCATGAGGAGGTCAAGGAGTTTTGCCGAGATGAGAACATCAGAAACGTCGAGCTGATCCTGAAGATGATGCGTGAGATGGGCGTCGTTAAGGATGACTGCGAGGACATCACTGACCGCGACCTCGTACCGGAAGTTTACGGCGAGGAAGAAGGCTCGCCTTCCAGCGATAAAGAATAGCAAGCTTCAAGAACATGATATTTTTTATCGTTCTAATGTGCCTCTTTTTGTAATTGACCTGATTTTATACTGGATTATATCCAATGGCTGTGATATGTAATACACATTTCTCTTTTTGTAATTCATCGCTCCCAGGTAGGTTCCTTTTCGTTTGGGCTATTTCAGAGATGATCTGAAAATCTACTCATATTTGTGGGACGAAGTCACCCCTCGTCTCGCCTTCGGGTAGGAGTATAAACCTTGCCCAAAGCGCGAGTCGTCGCGCCCCGTCACTCTCGCGCGTGGGGCCGACTTTTTTCCTCTTTTCACCTCACTCCCAAATACCTTCCAACACGGGTGGTCTCGAGGGGTCAGTTTCCCCCATCTTTTTCCTTAGGCAGAAAACTTTCCTATACATCATGACTGGGATCTCCCGCATTGTGCCGACCAACAGTGAATTTTTTCCTTTTAAGAAATTTCATCATTTGTATTGCTACTCAACCTACTCACGACCTCGCAAGCATGGCGGACCCGGTCAGCGTGTTCCTCCAGGGTCCCCTCTGAGACCATTCCCAACCACCGTGTGAGCCTACAGCCCTGCTAGCTTGATGAGAGCCTAGTCAGCGGGTCTTCTCGGGGTCTCCTCTCCTCAACCGACTGCAACCACCGAGTGAGCCTACATCCCTGCCAGCGTAATGAGATCCTGGTCATCGGGTCTTCTCGGGGTCTCCTCTCCAAACCAACTCAAACCACCGAGTGAGCCTACGGCCCTGCCAGTATGATGGGAGCCTGGTCAGCGGGTCTTCTCAGGGTCTCCTCTCCTCATCCAACTCCAACCACCGAGTGAGCCTACAACCCTTCCAGCTTGATGAAAGCCTGGTGAGCAGGTCTTCTCGGGGTCTCCTCTCCAAACGAACTCCAACCACCGAGTTATCCTACTGCCCTTCCAGCTTGATGAGAGACTGGTCAGTGGGTCTTCTCGGGGTCTCCACTCCTCAACCGACTCCAAAAACCAAGTGAGCCTATAGTCCTGCCAGCTTGATGAGATCCTGGTCAGCGAGTATTCTAGGGGTCTCCTCTCCTAAATCGACCCCAACTACCGTGTGAGCCTACAACCCTGTCAGCTTGATGAGAGCCTGGTCAGCGGGTCTTTTCGGGGTCTCCTCTCCTCAATCGACTCCAACCACCGAGTAAGCCTACAACCCTGCCAGCTTTATGAGAGCCTAGTCAGTGGGTCTTCTCGAGGTCTCCTCTCTAAACAAACTCCAACCACCTAGTGAGCGTACAGCCATGCTAGCTTGATGGGAGCCTGGTCAGCGGGTCTTCTCGGGGTCTCCTCTCCTCATCCAACTCCAACCACCGAGTGAGCCTACAGCCCTGCCAGCTTGATGGTAGCCTGGTCAGCGGGTCTTCTTGGGGTCTCCTCTCCAAACAAACTCCAACCACTAAGTGAGCCTACAGCCCTGCCAGCTTGATGAGAGCCTGGTCAGCGGGTCTTCTCAGGGTCTCCTCTCCTCATCCAACTCCAACAACCGAGTGAGCCTACAACCCTGCCAGCTTGATGGGAGCCTGGTTAGTGAAAATTCTTGGGGTCTCCTCTCCTCATCCAACTCCAACCACCGAGTGAGCCGACATTCCTGCCAACTTGATGGGAGCCTGGTCAGCGGGTCATCTCGGGGTCTCCTCTCCTTAACCATTGTAATCTCATATCTCAAAGAAGTTCACCTCGAAGTGCATTGTATTAAGAAATCGTGCCATGCATATAAATAGGAAGATCCTTGGAAACATGTTCAAATAAGTATAAAAAGGTATAACATTAGGGGTAGAACCGCTTTAGATCATCGCCGCTTCGGGCGCGATCCAGGGGTATCCCGTCCACATCCTATAGGTGGTAACCTCCTGACTTCAAGACCTCCTTTATAATAAAGGGACCCTCCCAGTTGGGGTTGAGCTTCCCCATAGAGGCCCCCCTGCCCGCGGCACTTATCTTTTTGAGGACCAAGTCCCCCTTCTTGAATTGTTTTACCCTGATGTGTTTATCAAAGTACTTGGAGATCCGGCGTTTGACTTCCTCCTACCGGATTGATGCTAGGTCCCTGAGCTCCTCTACCAGGTCATGGGAGAACCTTTACTCCTCCTCATTGTCCACTTTCCACCCTTCATCTCCCCTCCTTGCTGCTGCCACCCTAGGGGATTCAACCTTGAACTCCACAAGTATGACGGCTTCCGAGCCGTGGGAGAGTTTGAAGGGCGTCTCTCCCGTAGCCGTGTTTGACGTAGTCCTCAAAGCCCATAAAATGGAGGGGAGCTGCTCCACCCAACTTCCCCTCAAGATTTCTACCTTCTTCTTTAAGAGGTTCACGATGATCTTGTTTACCGCTTCTACATGTCCATTGCTTCATGGGTGATAAATAGAGGAAAACCGAAGATCTATGCCTAGCTGGACACAAAAGTCAATAAATTCTCTACTATCAACCTGTGGCCCGTTATCCGTGACAATGGCCAAAGGGAGCCCGTGCCGACAGATAATTTCTCCCCATACAAAGTTCTTGACCACCTGCGACGTCACCTTTTCCAAGGCCTTCACCTCCAAACACTTTGAAAAGTAATTCACCATGACCAACAGGAACTTCCTCTAACGATTGGCTTGGGGAAATTCCATCACAGTCACTGAAGGAGCTTATCCAGTAGATTTGGACTTCTTATGCCATCTCCTTCGGTACCCAGACTTCTCCAGACGCGGTGGCTTGAACTCCGGTTTTGTAACAGCCAAGGTCCCCCTTGCTTGTCCTCTTTTCATATCCTTTTCCAAAGACCGAGCCATACAGACCAATGATTGGAATTCCTGATTCACAGAACTCGAGAGCAAATACCGCAGCTCATCTCGTTGTCCCCCATAGAACTGACTGGTCTTACGCTCCTCTTCGGCGAAGATATTGCCCTCGTACCATCCCAAACATGTAAACTCATGCAGATACTCATCCATACTATGCTCCCCTTGAGTTAAACGTTGGAACTCCAACTCCATGGAAATTCTTTGCTGCATCGGGAGATGCTTTGCTAAAAACAATTAAGAGAACTCTTCAATCGAGATTCCCGTCAAACGCCTGCCCGACAAGTGATGTAGTTCTACCTAATCCCACCACAACCGAGCCTCTCCCTCAAGCATGGAAGTGGTTAGTGTGACTTTTTATTCCTCCTCTACTCTGATAGCTATCAAGAGTCTCTTAATCTTTGAGAGCCAATCCTCTGCTTGGGCTGGGGAACCTGCCCAAGTAAATTGAGGAGGATTGAAGCTCATGAATAGCTTCAATTGTTGATCTACCGCCCACGGATCAACTACAGCTTCCACTGGTTCTTGCCTTATCTCAGCATGCATTGGCACCACTGTAGGCCGAGCTTGCCCAGCTTACTGAGCATTCATAACTGCAATCACTGTCTCCGTAATCAAACGGACAGTTTCAGCATATGGAAGAGCTATGGGCACCACAGCCGTTACCGCACATTCAACAAAATGTTGAGGTTCCGACTGACCCGCAACACTTCTAGTCACCTATATGTGTAGAAACACAATTTAGCGACTAAACAAACGGCAAACAAACAAAAATGAACACACAGGTTCAATAAGCAAGTGTATTTACATTCATAAGTGGACATTCTTGAGTTCAATTTATGTGTTATAACAGCAGCACTTACACGTGCTCGCCAACCCTCAAAAGAATTCGTCCACGAATTCGGAAGAGATCGACCAACGAGCTGATACCAAATTGTAACACCTCTACCCGTCACGTAGGATATAATACAGGGTTCGGTCGGGGCCCCACACCATATTCCACAAACAGGCGGAGACGTCACGAAATAATACAAAGAACCATCGCACCCTAACACAGAGCATTCTTGTGGAAGCTTCAGGGTTGAAAACTTGAACTCAACAATAACAGATATTTCAACTTTTTCTAAATAGGAATGTATACAACCAAATACACAAGGTACATAACCTTATTGCTTTTATAAGTTCCTCTTAACATAAGGTGTGGTTTACAAACATCGGCATGCAGGCCGGCCACACATGAACAAGAGTAAGCAAAACAAAGACTTCGAGGGCAGCAACGCAGCTTGAGCTTCAGCCCGCTAAGTACCGCTTGGACCAGCACCACCTGTACCTGCAAGAACAAATCCACCAACCGATGACAAACAGGGAAAAAGTGAGCATTCAGTTGACAAATTATAACGGCCCTGCCCCTGGCACGGGGCAGCGGAATTCCTTCCCTGCATAGCATTTTACATCACATACATATATATTCAACCACCGAGGCAATATATATCACAAATGTCAGCTCAACGGCCCGACTTTTTGTGCAATCAGGGCACATTCTTGTGTACCGGAAACACCGGATCCCACCACCGTTCAGAGGTCCCAGACATGACAGTTCATTATGAGCATTCTTAGTCTGATCAGCACGTAAGCCATCGACTCTCGCTATGTGATCCTAACAGAGCCTTAAGCACCCAAGGTTAGACAACCATAACGCGGGTACGGATCCACCTTTCCCGTTGCTCAAAATCGTCAGACTCAAGACTGGACTGACGTGGGTATAGCTTCACCTTGCCCGTTCTCCACCAAGGCATTTCCCCCAGTTGCAGCCCAACGGCTAAACTTCATACCACATGGCACTCATAGCCACAAGAGTTGAACCCAACTCTCACAATTTCTTGGACTTCCTCTAGTACTTCCTGCGGCACCAAGCCACAGACATCCACCATAGATTTCATGCACACAAGAAATAAACACAGAGTCTTCTCTGATGTGCAAACAAGCATCAACAATCCAGACCAACATGTCCATATGGGCTTCTCACAGCATGCCTAACCGTAATCACACTTCTGGTTCAAATGCAATACAACAAGGGACGAACCACTGACCCAAGGGAATCACTTCGCCATCCACCTTTTTGGAGGAGGATTCCTATGCACATGCAGGAATGAAGGACTTCACTTGTCCAAGAAGGAAATCATTACCCTTGGAAGATGCTTCGGAGCCATGGGGAGAAAAGTAAATTGATGAACGTTCTCGCAGCAGCCTTGCCTTCGCAAATCCGAACTCGGCTCACGATTCGAACCACCGTAGCACCACCGACGGCCAGAATCCTCTTCTTATTCCTCATCTTGCTCTCCTCTCTCTCTTAACTTAAGAAAGAGAATGATATAACTCAAATGATCCTTCTCCTCCTCAAGGCCGGCCTTATCACCCCAGGCAAGAGACTAGACCATTTGATCTTGGTCAAAGAAAATGAACGGCTCAGATCAGCCGTTAAACTGATTTCCTAGAATTAACACAGGTTGTGACATGCCTGTGTCAGAGGCCGTGTTCCAGAAGTGGCTACAGAACCGACTCACCCAGTCCAGAACACGGGCTTAGACACGCCCGTGTCAAACACCAAACATGCCCGTATCAGAAAGCACACTACTATGTCACTGGCCGTGTCACTTCTTCAACACAGGACTAGATCACCCGAGAAGAACATGGCTAAGGAACACGCCCGTGTCCTTAGCCGTGTGCCAAACACGCCCCTGTGTCACAGGCCATGCTCACCACTGAATGTTACCCGGTTATTACCCCAAGTAGAACACGCCCTGGGACATGCCCTGAGAAACGCCCGTGTCCCAGGACTTGTCGCCTCTCGACGATCGTCAACCGTGCTATCTCGAGAACTCAAGTCGACGTCTATAGTAAAGGACACACCCGTGTCCCAGCCTGTGTGCACTCGACACGCCCTGGGACACGCTCATTTCCCAGGCCGTGTCACCCAGCCTGAACCATTTTGGGACTTACGGTTTTTGGGGTGTTATACTCTGAACTTTTTCATGCATTCTACGTTTGCTTTTGAACATTATATAAAACTGTTAATACAGGTATTTCGTCCACCTTAAGGACGTTAAAGAAAAGGTATTTTGGGAGACAAACCAATGCTGCTGCTGCTTTAAATTTATGCAATTCAGTTTGTATGCTTATATTTGTATGGCATTTTGTGGATGGAGATATGCTTTTTGCAGGTGGATTTTGCTTCGGCCGTGAGCTTATTGCTGGAGTTTAACTCCAATCTTCTAGTATGCTCAATTGTTGAGCATTGGTAACCTCTTCCCCAACTTTCTTTTCATTAATTTTATTGTAAATCTTTGATAGGTTGTTTAGAGTATGACTTGGGGGGGGGAGAGTTGTACGCGTTACTTTTGCACATGCACTACTTTTGCAAGCATGCCAAAAGTATATTTTCATTTTATGTTTTTATTATATCACGTCTGCATTGTGCACCTACACCCACTTGAGCGCGATCTTAAACAAGCGCTCGGGTCGAGTCAAACACGTTTCTTTTGTGTCAACTTTAAGAGACGGTGTTGGCTTAGGATTTTAAGATAGAGTAGCTCGAAACTCGTGTAGTGCTCCTAATCGTGTACTCATGGTGTGTAAAAATAGGATAGATTCAATTTTTCTTTATGCTCGTAGTTTATACTTTTCTGCATTTGTAGATACGGTTTGGAATACTCAATTTGGCTGAATTTGGAGCAATCAAACGGTTGTTTTGGAATATGGGTAGCCTCCACTAGCCTCGTATTGCTCGAGTTGGGAGGAAGGATTATCTTTTTCGGTGACTAAGAACATGCCCCAAGCTACTCTCGAAGCATTAGTGCATGGTTAGTCAAGCGTGAGCGTGACCTATGTAACATACTATTTCCAACTAGACACCTAAGAGTGGTTTTTCCATGACTAGGTCATGACAAAACCCTATCAAGCCCAAGAAGACCCAGTGAGCTTAGACATAAAGGTGGAAACCACCATGGTCTGCAAATAGTAGAATTCCAATTACTAGCTCAGGGTTTACCTTAGGGCTTCACCATGACTCCATGACCCACCACAACATCACTAACCTATTAGAGGGTCCATTAGATCCATAGGGATCCATTGGAGTCAATCAAAAGTGGTCAAGTTGAACTAGGACCATCCTAGGCCTAAATTGGGCAAGGTGCCCTAACTAAGGGCAATGTGCCCCTAATAAGCCCAACCAACGCTATCAAGATATTCCTAGACCAAAAGTGGGGTCAATGGGTCACTAAAGATCTATTGGGGTCAACTCTAGAGCTTGAGTTGACCCAAGTCAACCCTAGCCCTTAAGTGGTCAAAGTGCCCTAACTAAGGGGCAAGTGACCTTCAGAGTGCAAAATTAACCCTACACACTCTTCTTAGACCTTAGGGGGAATCCAAGGGGTCACAAAGGACCCCTTGGGGTCAACCTAAATGGTCATGTTGACCAAAGTCAACTATAGCCCTAACTTGGTCAAAGTGCCCTTAATAAGGGTCAACTGACCCCCAAGAAGCCCAAACAACCCTACCCAAGCCTTTATAGACTTTAGGGGAGGCCAATGGGTCACCAAGGATCCATTGGGGTCAACCCAAATGGTCAGTTTGACCAAGGTCAACTCAATCCTTCAAATAGGTCAAATTAGCCCAAATGGGTTAACCTAAGCTCAGACCCATTTGCCCCACTTGGGCTAACCTCATTTTTTTATTATTAATATGAGTTAGTGGGGTGCCAATAGGCTGGAGGGGAGGTCAAAATCGGCCTTGATGAGTAGGAGAGAGAAAGCTCCATTTTTCCCTTTAATAGAGGAGAGAGAAAGTGAGAAAAGGAGTCCATTCATGGCCAAGGGAGACCAAGGGCCTCTCCAATTGATTCCAAAGGCTGAATACATTCCCTCTCATCAGTTTGAAGAGTTTAATAGCCATGGTAGGCCACCCAAGGTTACTGAAATCAATTTCTTTAATAAGGTGGAGAGAGAAATAGGGGTTAATAATGGCATGGAAGATGAAACTCCCACAATTCCCCCCATTAATGGCTGGATTAAACTCCTCAGGAGTAGGGGAGGAGTTTCCAGCATTCTTCAGGTCACCAAGGGGCTGAATTCATTGAGAATTTAGTTTACCAAAATTCCCCATTAATGGTGGAAATGGGAATTCAAGCTATGACCCTCCATATCCCACATTTGGCTCTTTTAAAAGCTTCCATAGGCCAGGAGCAATCGTTTACACCATCCCACTGAAGGATCCGAGGTAGTTGGTTGTACAGTTGCAAAGCATGGAAAGCTCCACCACCGGCCATGGCGCACCACCACTAAACCCGTCGGCAAGCACGGTTAAAGGTCCTCCTCTACTCCTCTCTTCATGGGCTAGATCCTTAGATCATTTAGGAGAGAATTCGGGATCAAATGAGACTGATTGGGAGAGAAAAATTTCAGATTTTCAACCTTTCGGGATCGCCGGAAACGGCCCCTCCGACGGCCGTGCCGCCGCCCGGCGATAGCCCCCACCTCATCGAAGGTGGTGGCGGTGGTGGCCGGCCAGGGAGGTGGCCGTGTGGCCGGGAAAATTACTTGGAGAAAGCTCTAGCTTGGCCTGATCGGCCCTTGGCTGGAGGAAGAAGATGACCAAGAGCCCCATGATTTTGCTTTAAGATCTGTGTTGGATCTGATTTTATTAAATGTTATTATTTCAATTTATGTCCTATTTACTGGTCTATATTAAATTAAATATTAAAAGTACCTCATGTCACCTACAGAAATATTGGACAACATAAAAGTTGTAGCCTGTGAAGTCTAGTTTAATTTAAAATTTATTTCGACTAATTTGGGTTTGTGGTTTGACCACAACACTCACTTTGGTGAGGTCTATACCTAGGCTAGACCAGAGATTATTTTGAGTCCCTCTTTCAATCCAGCCATCCAAATGACTTGAAATTTTGGATGGAGGCACTATTACCTATACCTAGAACATATCCAAAAATGGGAATTTTTTGAGAATATTTTTCTATAGTTTTTGTAATTATTTAATAAACAATGATTAAATTAATTAAGGGGTCTAATGACCTCCAATTGTTCCCAAATTTTGGTGAGAGGTTCTTGGAGTCAGTATAGGTCTCTGTATAAAATATTACCTCATTTGTAGATGATTTGGTTTGAATTTTGTAAACCCTAACCTTGGCCCAAAAAGGGGTATTTAGGTCAAAAGTGCCCCTTGTGGGTTTGAGTTACCAAACCACCTCAACAAGGGTTGAAATTTGGACCACTGATTTGACATGACATTTAACACCCTCATATGGATTATGGGGTGGATTTGGGTGGATTTTTCCTAGGGCCCTAGTTCTAATCTCCAATGTTAAACTTTGGGGGCTTGTGAAGGACATATTGGTTATGTTCTTGGATGGACTTGGGGATTAGTCCATGAGATCGTAGGGTGATGAAATGCCCTATGAAGGGATATGGTGGTATTTAGACACATGCACACCACATAAACCACTTAATAAGTATTTAGGACTTTAAACTCTAGAAATTATCTTATTGGTCAAATGACCTTGAATCTTAATGATATTGTGGTATGGATAATTTCATAGTATTATTAACCTTTGGTATTTTTCTTAGGGTGTTTAGAGATCAGTAGATCATCCTTGAAGTTGTAGCTTTCATATTGCCCTTTTGATGTTAATGTTGAAAATATGATGTATATGTGGTAGAATAATTTAAAATTCTGGAATAAGTAATCAAATGACATTATGTTGCACTAGTAGTTTATTTGTAGTGTTTGAAGCTTTATTTGTAGTACTTACTTTGTAAAGTAAAGTAGTGCACCTTACTTGGATATATAGGAAAGAAATATAATGGATTGATGGAATATTGTGATACTTAGCCAGAGAACATTTTAGGGCATATAAAAGCATGGAAAAATTGTTAAATGTTGTTTAATTGAGATTACAGGGGTGTGTCTTCGTAAAGTGTCCTATGATGGTTTTCCTTAGGATAATCTTTTACCAAGTTTTTTGACTTGCGAATTTCATGAAACTTAGGCAGTGAAGTTTTATGATCATAATGTAGCTCCATTAATTTTTGAGGAATTTTTGGAATAGTATTTTGGGTACTTCCTTCAATACCCTTATTTATATGAATTATTTTGGATTAAATATTTAGATATTAAACGATTTATGAAAGTTTATGATATTTAGTATTCACTGATATCTTGTTATCCTACAGTGTTCATAATTTTTTTATGGACATAGCCTAAGTAAATCTAGTACTTCTTGTTCAAATCACACATAGATTAATTTTGGGAAAAACTAATTAAATATCAAAGTTAATTAGAAAATTATAAATTTCTGGATTTAGGCTAATCATGTCATGATAGACAACCATTAATTATTTTAAGGCTTTTGGATGAAAATTTGGAGTACCTCATATCATATACATCATATAGCATTAGTTGGTCTGCATTTAGAAAAACTGCGGAAATTGTGATAATATGTGGAATGGTCATAGGGAGATGAGATTATTAGATTAATGATTTTAGTAAGGTGAAGAAGAGGAAAATGGAGCTTCATTAGGAGGCATGATGAGGAGAGGATTGGGTTGACTAGTGTTAAGATATGCTCGGGATCGACGAAAGATCGTCATTCCTGTGGAAGGAGAGAGAAGGTCAAAACAAACAAGGCTTAGATCCAGTGTAATATTAAAAGGGATCGGGAATCAGGTATTAACCAAAAGCATTAAGTGCCTTGTGAAAGGGAGCTTTGGGCTTCAGCCCATCGTAGTTCCTAGTGCCCTCGAGAGTCCTTCCGGGGAATGCCTTCGGTAGTCTAAGGTAAACGTAAGCCGTAAGACTAAATTGATTACAAGAGTAATTAGAAATAATCTAGGGTTACACATACACTCACACTCCCCGGGGTTATGGGAGTTAGGTTAGGTCTCACGAGCGATAGGCTCAGTTGTTTTGGTGATGGTAAAGTTAGCCCGACGAGTTGATGGCTCAGATGGTTTTAAGACGGACGGGATTGTCTAGGGAGCTTTTGGCTCGAAAGATGATTGTGACAGATGGGATAGTCCGGGGAGCTTTGGCTCGGTGGAGAAATAAATTAATTTTTCATGTGCATAGAATATTAGGTGGTGGGTCTTTGGTATTGGAGGGTCGTTGCACCAACACCAATACGTTGACTCGGCAAGTGTGGTTTTGCACTTGGCCAAATAAAGTCCGGTGCACCAGCTGGCAAGAGTACGCAGGAGATCCGCTTAGTGCACACGTGTTGAGGCGTACGATAGGTCTGACTAGTAGTGCTGATACTAGTTTAGAGGTGGGCGAGGCCCAACCCACCGCTTCTGTTTGCCACTACGGAGGTATCCTGGGAGGTTAGGCTCCAGAAAGCGGGAACTAAAGATCTGTGTGCACAGAGTCGGGTGGGTGAATTGCACTTGCATGATCACATCATATCATATTTCCATGCCATAGTATCATCATTTCATAATAACCCCTGACACCTATTGTATAAAGTGGTATGGGATGCTTTATACAATAGGCCCTACAAAACAACCCCTTGGTTTATAAGCTCGTGTGAGCGTGCTTATAGGTTAAGGTTTATATTCTGTTGATATATACATGCTTGCTAGAAAAACTTACTCCCTATCGTATAAATTTGTATGAGACTTTTTATACGATAGGAGCCTTGTAGAAGATCCCTTAGCTTATAAGTCTGTGTGGGCATTCTTATAATTTAAGGTTACATGTTTCATATTTTGCCTTCGTACACTTATGCTTACTCTACATACTTTATTACTACTACATGTTTACATAGAACAGCTAGATTAGTTCCGCCGCCACCTGCTTACATTTGTTACTCACCACCTTCATTACCTTCTCTTTTCTTCTCCCCGCTCGGTGCCTAGGATCAATGGGGGAGGGGTGGGGGAGGATAGGACTTATTATTTAAGACTAACGGTTTTCAGACCAAATCATTTTAGGGGATCGTGAAGCCGAACTTGGAGATGCAGTACTAGAGGTTAGTGCGCCTGGAGACAGGACAGTCTAGCACCGGAGTTCAGACAGCTGGGACAGTGAGTCCCGATCATTAGTAGATATTTTATTTTTGCTCCCGCGATGAGTGAACTGTAGTGAGGACTTGATGTATCGAGCCCGATCCCTATTTTCAGTACTTTTATATTCATTGTTGTACACTCTCCCTTCGTGAAGATTTATTTTATATACATGTGATTCTGGTGGAGTAGTTTTGAGTTCATTCTTACTCTTTATACTTTATTATACACTTCTGAGATCGATATGGCCGGCAGAATCCGCATTTTGTAGTGACGACCTTCCCGGGCGTGTTGGTGTCACCGCTAAGCGGCGGTTCTGGGCCTAAGAACCCGGTGGTTTAAAAAGAAAAAAAGGGGTCTTATAAGTGGAATTAGAGGAAACCTCGATCAGAAAAGTACAAGTCCACTAACCCTGGGTCACCCCCGCGCGAACTTAGTTTGAGGACAAACTAGCAGCGGAAGCAGTGGTGTGCCCATAAGGTAAATCACATCTAAAACTCCACTTCTTCATTAATTAGAATTCTTCTTTGTAGCCTAACGCAAACCCTGCCCCAGCAGGGATTACCTCCGGCTGCGAAGATCTCATCTTATAGTTTTCTAGCCAACGAGTTAGACTCAACCCCTAGGAATCATGAATGACCATGACAACTTATATTATGCCCTAGCCAGAAATAGACCTTCGGTATGAACTTGGTTAAGGTAAGGAGATACCCAATGAGAATAAAGGAGGAGTTTAACACGAGAATGTCTATCTAAGGCATAAACTCAGGTATCCCTACGTTCCCTATCAAGGATTACACGAACCGGTAGGACTTCCTTAAAGAGAATTGGGTCAAATAATCTATTAGTAGAATGGTATAAGACACTTAGTCTCAACCCTTATACCAGTAAAAGGATTACCTAGAGAAATCCACCAAGACAAACATCGAGGGTCGGATAGGAATTTAAGTTCGGAAGAGACCCATTTGGGATTGGGAACATTTTGACCCTGATAAGGTTATCATAAATGTGACTCAGAGGGTTTAAAGTGTGAAGTATATCAACAAGTTTCAGGATGGAACCCCAAATATAGGGTTGTTGCCCTAGGGATTATACACCCAGTTAAGACGAATATAATCTGGTAATATCAAAGATACTTAGCACCAAGGTAGGTAGGGGCTTATGTTTTGTTTATTGGGGGCTTGTTTTTTGTTTATTGGGCAAAGTAGTTACTGATTTGGGTTACCCTTACACCTCATTTAGAAAACATTGCGTCGTGAACATATTGAATTTGAAGTAAACCGTATTCTATGTTACTCGGGCGTACTCGAAAGAATAAGAACATGATCGTGTAGAGGAAGTTTATAGAATCGTCGTCTACACTTACAAATAAGAACTCAATTTACCAGAAGAAAGTTGCGTTTACCAGAACTTGTCTTTCCCCCCGAATAAGAAAGACATCATGGATTTTGTGATGCACGGTGAGGTTCGTCAGTTAATGAAGGCTAAGTACAAGAGTTTTGGGGAACTATTACAGCCCCTACCCGAGTTAGAGTAGAAGTTCGAGGGTATAATTAGGTGTTTTAATACACAGGATCCTCGTCCCCACTCCAGGCACAATTATAAAGGAAACATCGAGGATAGACTGACCGAGGTAGCTAGGGTCACCCCGACCCAGAAGAAAACTCCCGTGGGTGTTTCATGGGATTTGTGAGTAGTTGTTCGTTATCATGGTGTGCTCAAGATGATCATGTCAAATTAGGATGGATAGTGTACGTCCAAGGAGAGAAGATCAGTCCAGGCTTATGTGGACTCTCAGTCGACTTTCAACACAACTCTCCAACCTGGTACGGTGGTGTAGGATTCCACTTTTATGGATCTAGGATGAGGATCCAAAGGCACTCAACTCAAAATTTGTGGAGAACCCAGATGCCCTGGTGTGACTAATTCGAGATAGGATGTTTGAGGCCCGGGGCAGACAAACCAAATATTACGATGCACGATATTGCCAAGTAGAGTTTCAGGATGGAGACTATGTATTCCTGAAGATACGTCTAGTGCATGTAGTCTCGCGGGTACACGGGCGGAAGAAGCTCAGACCATGGAATATAGGGCGCTACGGGCTCCTGAAGAGGATCAGCACATTGGCTTACCGAGGAGAGCTACCACCGGAGTTAGCGAGTTTTTACGACGTCTTCCACGTCTCCTACCTTAAGTAGACTCTACTATGGCCTGAACAACAGGTTCTTGGTATAGATGGCTTGGCAGCTTTTGATCTATCGGTCCACTACGAGCCGGTCAGGATAGATGATATAGCGGTGTGGGTCTTACAAGAAAGTCCCGCTGGTCAATGTCCTATAGAGGAACCATTTGCAGGAGGAGCATACCTAGGAGCCATCAGATCTGATGCAGCAAAAGTACCCTGATCTCTTTGGGTAAGGTATAAATTTAACTTCCAGTGGGATGTTACACAAAGTTACTCTGAGTGGAAACCCCGCAGGCCTAACCTGAATTTCGGGGAAGAAATTTTTATTTTGTTTATTGGGATTTGTAACATCTCATTTCCAACTAGACCCCTAACATTGGTTTTACCATGACTTGGTCAAGACAAAACCCTAGGAAGCCTAAGAAGACCATGTGAGCTTAGACATAAAGGTGGAAACCACCATGGTCTACAAATAGTAGAATTCCAATTATTAGCTTAGGGTTGACCTTAGGGCTTCACCATAACTCCATGACCCCACCACAACATCAATAACCTATTAGAGGGTCCATTAGAGCCATAAGGATCCATTGGAGTCAACCCAGGGTGGCCAAGTTGATCTAGAAACATCTTAGGCCTAAATTGGGCAAGGTGCCCTAACTAAGGGCAATGTGCCCCTAATAAGCACAACCAACGCTACCAAGGTCTTCCTAGATTCAAAGTGGGGTCAATGGGTCACTAAAGATCCATTGGGGTCAACTCTAGAGCCTGAGTTGACCCAAGTCAACCATATCCCTAAGGTGGTCAATGTGCCCTAGCTGAGGGGCAAGTGACCTTCAGAGTGCAAAGTTAACCCTACAAAACTCTTCCTAGACCTTAGGGGAATCCCAAAGGTCACCAAGGACCCCTTGGGGTCAACCCAAATGGTCAAGTTGACCAAAGTCAACTCTAGCCCTAACTTGGTCAAAGTGCCCTTACTAAGGGTCAAGTGACCCCCAAGATGCCCAAAAAACCCTGCCCAAGACTTTCTAAACTTTAGGGGAGGCCAATGGGTCACCAAGGACCCATTAGGGTGAACACAAAATATCAGATTTACCAAGGTCAACTCAATCCTTGAAATAGGTCAAATTAGCTCAGATGGGCAAACCTAAGCTCAAACCCATTTCCACCACTTGGGCTAACCTCATTTTTTTATTATTAATATGAGTTAGTGGGGTGCAAATAGGCTAGAGGTGAGGTCAAAATCGGCCTTGATGAGTAGGAGAGAGAAATCTCCATTTTTCCCTTTAATAGAGGAGAGAGAAAGTGAGAAAAGGTGGCCATTCATGGCCAAGGGAGACCAAGGGCCTCTCCAATTGATTTCAAAGGCTGAATACATTCCTCCTCATCAGTTTTGAGGAGTTTAATAGCCATGGCCGGCCATCCAAGGTGGCTCAAATCAATTTCTTCAATAAGGAGGAGAGAGAAAGATGGGCAAATAATGGCATGGAAGGTGAAACCCCCACAAATCCCCCCATTGATGTCTGGATTAAACTCTTCAGGAGTAGGGGAGGAGTTTCCAGCATTCTTCAGGTCACCAAGGGGCTGAATTCAATGAGAATTCAGTTTCACAAAATTCCCCATTAATTGTGGAAATAGGAATTCAAGCTATGACCCTCCATATCCCCCATTTGTCTCTTTTAAAAGATTCCATAGGCCAAGAGCAATCGTTTTTACCATCCCACTGAAGGATCCGAGGTAGTTGGTTGTACAATTGCAAAGCACGGAAAGCTCCACCACCAGCCATGGCGCACCACCACCAAACCCGTTGGCAAGCACGATTAAAGGTCCTCCTCTACTCCTCTCTTCGTGGGCTAGATCCTTAGATCATTTAGGAGAGAAATCGTGCTCAAATGAGCCCGATTGGGAGAGAAAAATTTCAGATTTTCAGAAATTTTCATGGATTTTCAACCTTGCGGGATCGCTGGAAACCGCCCCTGCGGCGGCCGTACCGCCGCCAGACGATAGCACCCACCTCAATAAAGGTGGTGGCGGTGAAGGCCGGCCAGGGAGGTGGTCGGGTGGCCGGAAAAATGACTTGGAGTAAGCTCCTGGTCGGGTTGATCCCTACCCTTGGATGGAGGAAGAAGATGACCAGGAGCCCCACGATTTTGCTTTAAGATCCGTGCTGGATCTGATTTTATTAAATCCTATTATTTCAAATTCTGCCCCATTTACAGGTCTGTTTTTAATTAAATATTAAAAATACCTAGACTTACCTACAAAAAAAGTGGACAACATAAAAGTTGTAGCCCGTGAACTCTAAATTCATTTAAAATTAATTGCAACTAATTTGGGTATGTGGTTTGACGACAACACTGATTTTGGTGAGGTTCTTGGGGTCAGTATAGTTTTTGTAATTAATTAATAAACAATGATTAAATTAATTATGGGGACTAATGACCTTCAATTACTCCCAAATTTTGGTGAGAGTTTCTTGGGGTCAGTATAGGTCTCTGTATAAAATTTCACCTCATTTGTAGATGATTTGGTTTGAAATTTGTAAACCTAACCGTGGCCCAAAAAGGGGTATATAGGTCAAAAGTGCCCCTTATGGGTTTGACTGGCCAAACCATCTCAATAGATGTTGAAATTTGGGTCACTGATTTGACATGACATTTAAGACCCTCATATGGATTATGGGGTGGATTAGGGTGGATTTGCCCTAGGGCCCTAGTTCTAACCCAAAGGTTAAACTTTGGGGGTTTGTGAAGGATATAGGGGGTTATGTTCTTGGATGGACTTGGGGCAAGTCCATGAGATCATAGGGTGGTGAAATGCCCTAGGAATGGATATGATGGTATTTAGACACATGCACTCCACATAAACCACTTAATAAGTATTTAGGACTTTAAACCCTAGAAATTATCTTATGGGTCAAGTTACATTGAATCTTGATGATATTTTAGTATGGATAATTTCATATTATTATTAACCTTTGGTATTTATCTTAGGGTGTTTAGAGATCAGTAGATCATCCTTGAAGTTGTAGCTTCCATATTGCCCTTTTGATGTTAATGTTGAAAATATGATGTATTGGTGGTAGAATAATTTAAAATTCTGGAATAAGTAATCAAATGACATTATGTTGCACTAATAGTTTATTTGGAGTGTTTGAAGCTTTATTTGTAGTACTTCCTTTGTAAAGTAAATTAGTGCACTTGGATAAATAGAAAATAAATATAATGGCTTGATGGAATATTGTGATACTTAGCCAGAGAACATTTTAGGGCATATAAAAGCATGGAAAAATTGTTAAATGTTGTTTAATTGAGATTACAAGAGTGTGTCTTCATAAATTGCCTTATGATGGTTTTCCTTAGGATAATCTTTTACCTAGTTTGTTGACTTCATGAAACTTAGGCAGTGAAGTTGTATGGTCATAATGTAGCTCTGTTAATTTTTGAGGAATTTTTGGAATAGTATTTTGGGTACTTCCTTCAATTCCCTTATTTATATGAATTATATTGGATTAAATATTTAGAGGTTAAATGATTTATGAAAGTTTATGATATTTAGTATTTAATAATATCTTTTTATCCTACAGTGTTTAAAATTTTTGTATGGTCATACCCTAAGTAAATCTAGTACTTCATGTTAAAATGACCCATGGATTAATTTTGGGAAAAATTTATTAAATATCAAAGTTAATTAGAAAATTATAAATTTCTTGATTTTGGCTAAACATGTCATGATAAATTCCCATTAATTATTCTAAGGCTTTTGGATGAAAATTTGGAGTACCTCCTATCATATACATCATATAGCATGAGTTTGTCTGCATTTAGTAAAATAACGTAAATTGGAATAACATGTGGAATGGTCATAGGGATATAAGATTATTTGTTTAATGATTTTAGTAAGGTGAAGAAGAGGAAAATGGAGCTTCATTAGGAGTCATGATGAGGAGAGGATTTAGTTGACTAGTGTTAAGAGGTGCTCGGGATCGACGAAAGATCGTCTTTCCCGTGGAAGGAGAGAGAAGGTCAAAAGACACTAGGATTAGATCTAGTGTAATATAAAAAGGGATCGGGAATCGAGTATTAACCAATAACAGTAAGTGTCTTCCGAAAGGGAGCTTTGGGCTTCAGCCCATCGTAGTTCCTAGTGCCCTCGAGATCCCTTCACGGGGAATGCCTTTGGCAGTCCAAGGTTAACATAAGACTTAAGACTAAATGGATTACAAGAGTAATTATAAATAATCTAGGGTTACACTTACACTCACACTCCCCGGGGTTGTGGGAGTTAGGTTAGGTCTCACGAGCGATAGGCTCGGTGGTTTTGGTGATGGGCAGGTTAGCCCGGCGAGTCGATGGGTCAGATGGTTTTGAGACGGATGGGTTTGTCCGGGGAGCTTTTGGCTCGACAGATGATTGTGACGGACGGGATAGTCCGGGGAGCTTTGGCTCGGTGGAGAAATACATTAATATTGCATGTGCATAGAATATAAGGTGGTGGGTCTTCGGTATTGGAGAGTCATTGCACCGACACCAATACGTTTACTCGGCAGGTATGGTTTTGCACTTGGCCAAATAAAGTCCGGTGCGCCAGCCGGCAAGAGTACGCAGAAGCTCCGCTTAGTGCACCAGCATTGAGGCGTATGATAGGTCTGACTGGTAGTGCTAATACCAGTTTAGAGGTGAGAGAGGCCAACCCACTGCTTCCGTTTGCCACTATGGAGGTATCCTGGGAGGTTAGGCTCTAGAAAGGGGGAACTAAAGGTCTGTGTGCATAGAGTCGGGTGGGTGAGTTGCACTTGCATGATCACATCAGAGCATAATTGCATGTCATAGCATCAATATTGCATAATAACCCCTGACACATATTCTATATAGTGGTATGGGATGCTTTATACAATAGGCCCTACAAAACAACCCCTTGGTTTATAAGCTCGTGTGAGCGTGCTTATAAGTTAAGGTTTATATTCTGTTGATATATACATGCTTGCTAGGAAAACTGACACCCTATCGTATAAATTTGTAGGTGATTTTTATACGATAGGAGCCTAGCAGAAGATCCCTTAGCTTATAAGTCTTTATGGGCATTCTTATAAGTTAAGGTTACATGTTTCATATTTTGCCTTCATATACTTATGCTTACTCTACATACTTTGTTACTACTACATGTTTACAAGGAACTGCTAGATTAGTTCCGCAGCCACGTACTTACATTTGTTACTTTCCACCTTCATTACCTTCCCTTTCCTTCTCCCTGCTCGGTGCCTAGGAGACATGGGTGAGGGGTGGGGGATAATAAGACTTAGTCTTTTAGACTAACGGTTTTCGGACCAAATCATTTTAGGGGATCGTTAAGCCGAACTTGGAGATGCAGCACTAGACGTCAGTGCGCGTGGTGACGGGACAGTCTAGCACTGGAGTTCAGATAGCTAGGACAGTGAGTCTCGATCGTTAGTAGATATTTTAGTTTTTCTTCCTCGATGAGTGAACTGTAGTGAGGACTTGATGTATTGAGCCCGAGCCCTATTTTCATTACTTTTATATTCATTTTTGTGGACCCTCCCTTTGTGGAGATTTATTTTATATACATGTGATTCTGGTGGACTAGTTTTGAGTACATTATTACTCTTATACTTTATTCTACACTTCTGCGATCGATATGACCAGCAAAATCGGTGTTTTGTAGTGACGACCTTCCCGGGTGTGTTGGTGTCTCCGCAAAGCCGCGGTTCTGGGCCTAAGACTCCGATGGTTTAAAAAGGAAAAAAAGGGGGTCTTACACGTAGGCCATCATTTTGGCCTGGTTGAGCCTTGTACCCATCCTAATGGTAATCCTTGTTAGCCCTTTTGCGCCTATCCCACCTTTTGATTTTGCCCTTCTTGCAATCACCAAAGCCTAAAGACCTTTCACAGTAGCACACCCTTATTTTTGGCTATTAGTATGCTAAAAGTGTTGTTGCTGCTGCTTGGTGTTGTTGCTGCGATGCAGTTTGTGGTTGTGTTTTGCAGATGTTAATGCTAATGTGGCTAAATGTTGTTAAAAAATGTAAAAAGAAAGAGAAATAAAAAAAAATGTTGTTTGATCTAAAAAAAAAAGTTTAAATGAAATTTATGTTTATGTTGTGCTGTAGCGGTAGGCGCACCACACACCCGTGTTGTCAAGTTCACGTCTGGTGGTGTGGTGCACCTGCGCATATTTTTTGCGTGAGGATATGCATTTATATGGGCTCATTTGGGTTGTGCGTAGCCGCTGTTTTACCTTTTGCATCCTTACCTACCTATGCACCCAAGCCACATTCTATCCTACAAGTCCTACGGATTCATGTTTGAATCTAACTATCGTCGTGGAGAGAGTGCGAACAGGCAAGCGTATGGTCCCCGACATTGGTGGATTCCTTTATAGGTTATCCCGAGCCCCGGTCTTTGGCAATGCTCAACTCAGTGGTTTGCCTACTTTCTTCCTACATATGACCGAACGATTCTCCAGCATTCTTAATTTGAGTAGCTACAATATATATTTACAAATGTCAAAATTTATAAGCTCCGTAGCATAATTAGAAGGTTTGTCTATTTTATTTTCTATGCCCATATAGTTTTTGATTTCTAGTTTTACTTTATTTAGAAATTACTAAGCCAGCTAGATATTTTCGAGTCCATGGAGAAATGATTTGCTCGGGATGAGCAAATGTTTAAGTCTGGTGGTGTGATGAGTCAGATTTATATAGGGTTTTTCAGACTCATCTGGGCTTGTTTTCTCACGTGTGCACTGCATTTTAACTGGATATTGGTTATATTTGCATCATTCGGTATTTGACCTCATTGTGCACTAATTTGGGCCCGTGGGTGTGCAATTGCGAATTCAGTTGATGAAGTTAAGCACTTGGTGCTCCCCATGTTTCTTTCTGCTGCTTTGAATTTTTTTCTGTGCTGTTGGAGGGTCCTCCTTTGCTATATGTTTGCTGCTTGCAGGTGGTCGGTTTTCCTCTTTTCATAGTTCTGATTTGAGGAAAACACACGGTCATGCGTTTTCTTAGTGCACGGTTACTTCTGGTTGTGCGTTTTTTGCAAGTTATTCTGGAAGGATTGACCGGCCCGTGTGATTCCTTCACGCACTGTTTCTTTGGAACCATCCGTGAAGGAAACACGGTTTTCCTGTAACTTTACTTTTTTATGTCGTTCTGTGGTTAATTGTGTGTTTTCCTTCATGCACGGCGAAAGCGCCCGTGTGCGAGTTAAACGCACGATTCCACCCGGTTGCCTGCTGTTAACCCCAAAATCGGCAATCCTCTCCAAGGTGCTTATTATTTCTGCTTTTCTCTTACAGGTTCCCATCCGCAAGGAGCAGGCTACCCCTGATGTCCACCGTGTCCGCGCAAGGCGGACTGCCGAGTCTAAAGTCGCTCAAGGACGGATCTCCGCTAGCTGCCCGCAAGGGGCGACCTCTATCCGTCTACCGGGTGGACTCCCCCTGGAGTCCGCCCAAGCCGCCCGCCAGGGGCGACCTCCGCTTGTCGGGAGGACTCCCCCTGGAGTCCGCCCAGGCCGCTCGCTAGGGGGC
Source organism: Platanthera zijinensis (assembly GCA_039513925.1). Lineage (NCBI taxonomy): Eukaryota > Viridiplantae > Streptophyta > Magnoliopsida > Asparagales > Orchidaceae > Platanthera > Platanthera zijinensis. Next base: position 167,968,481 of record CM077082.1, on the reverse strand, counting down.
GGCCTCCGCTGGCCGCCCGCCAGGGGCGACCTCCGCCTGCCAGGTGGACTCCCCCTGGAGTCTGCCCAGGTCGCCCGCTAGGGGGCGGCCTCTGCTCGCCGCCCGCCATGGGCAGCCTCCGCTCGCCGCCCACTAGGGGCGGCCTCCGCCAGCTGTGCGGAGTCCCCCTGGAGTCCGCCCAGGTCGCCCGCTAGGGGGCGCCCTCCGCTCGCCGCCCGCAAGGGTCGGCCTCCGCTCGCCGCCTGCCAGGGGCGGCCTCCGCCTGCCGGTCGGACTCCCCCTGGAGTCCGCCCGCTAGGGGGCGGCCTCCGCTGGCCTCCCGCCAGGGGCAACCTCCGCCTGCCTGGCGGACTCCCCCTGGAGTCCGCCAAGGTCGCCCTCTAGGGAGCGGCCTCCGCTCGCCGCCCGCAAGGGGAGGCTTCGCCAGCTAGGCGGACTCCACCTGGAGTCCGCCCAGGTCCCCCGCTAGGGGGCGGCCTCTGCTTACCGCCCGCCAGGGGCGGCCTCCGCCTGCCGGGCAGACTCCCCCTGGAGTCCGCCCAGGTCGCCCGCTAGGGGGCGGCCTCCGCTGGCCGCCCGCCAGGGGAGACCTCTGCCTGCCGGGCGGACTCCCCTTGGAGTCTGCCCAGGTCGCCCGATAGGGGGCGGCCTCCGCTCGCCGCCCGCCAGGTGCGGCCTCCGCCAGCTGGGCAGACTCCCCCTGGAGTTCGCCCAGGTCGCACGCTATGGGGCGGCCTCCGCTCGCCGCCCGCCAGGGGCGGCCTCGGCCAGCTAGGCGGACTCCCCCTGGAGTCCGCCCAGGTCGCCCGCTAGGGGGCGGCCTCCACTCGCCGCCTGCCAGGGGCGGACTCTGCCAGCTGGGCGGCCTCCCCCTATAGTCCTCCCAGGTCGCCCGCTAGTGGGCGGCCTCCGCTCGCGCCCGCCAGGGGCAGCCTCTGCCAGCCGGGCGGACTCTCCCTAGAGTCCGCCCCGGTCTCCCGCTAGGGGCCGGCCTCCGCTCCGTCAGGGGCGGACTCCCCCTGGAGTCCACCAAGTTCGCTCAGGATCTGTCTGCTTGCTCCTCAGGTCGCTCAGCTTGCCTACCCTCTTCTAGCCGCCAACCAGAAGTCTGTCCCAGCAAAGAAAAGGCTAGTCTGCGGAGTCCGGCGAGGTTGTCGACCTCATTTTCTCAGTCCGCCGAGTCCGCCGAGGTCGTCGATGATGACTTCATTGGGCCCGCTTCTAGAATATTCTCCCCGGGCCTATAAATAAAACCCAAAGCCTCTCATTCTACACGCGAGGGAGGAGAACTGTCACTTTGATCAAATTCTGCGGACTCAGTTTCCTTGTTCGTCAAAGTTGATCAAGCAAGATCTGCGACATCAAATCTCCAGTCCGCCCAGGTCGTAAAGGGCTATGGACTTAGTTTTTTCTGTCTACAGTAGGCAGCTTGAGCAGCCTCCGCAACCTACGATTTCCAGTTCTCCCAGGTCGTCAAGGGCTGTGGACTTAGTTTTTTCTGTCAGTAACAGGCAGCTTGAGAAGCCTCCGCAGCCTCCGATTTCTAGTTGTCCCAGGTAGTCAAGGGCTGTGGACTTAGTTTTTTCTACCCTCAGCAGACAGCTTGAGCAGCATCTGCAGCCTCAGTTCTCCAGTCCTCTACAACCTCTTTTACTTAGTCTCTGGCAACTCTTTTTCTCAGCCGCCAGCTTCCCCTTGTACCCTTTACTATTTTTACATGTAATGGTGCAATAGCATGTTGTAAACCTACTTGATTAAAGGAAAAGCCCGTCGCAAGAGTGGCATTCAAGCCGCGGCGGGCGATGTCTGCTGTTGCCGCTGCTAGCGGCCTCCTCTCTTCTTCCCTCCTCTCTCGGCATCAACCTGCAAAGCTAACAATCAATGTAGATGTCTGCTCGACAGTACCTGGGCAAACTTCTCCTCCATCCCCGCAACCCTTCTTCCTTCACCCTTAGCTTGTGAGATCGAACAACCCGTTAACTGGTCGGTGTCGTATTTTGCGCATCAACAGTTAACATGCGACCTTCAGATCTCGATCAGACAGTGAAACCAGTGGTTACTTATGTCAGACCATCAACCAGCCGAGAATCTTGCTCTAAGTCCCAATGATGATTCTCTTTGGGAGGCCTTAGAGCAATCTCGCAGAGAAACTACCTAACATTTTCAAGCCATCAACCTTACTCTAGCAGCTCTCACGCAGCAATTGGTCGCTCAATCTTCAGCAGCGCTAGTTCCTCCAGTCAATCCAGCACCAACATCAGAGACTCCTCAAGTCTATCCACCGGCTTATCCTCCGGTCTATCCTCCTCTTTATACTCCAACTTTTTCGCAAGGGCCTACAGCTCCTTTGCGATCTCAGGATGATTTGTTTGCAGCTCGTCAAAACTTCTTCCGGGAAGCTGCCCGGGGAAGTCCAGCTAGATTTCTAAATTTTCAGGGAAGTCACCCCTTCTCTTCAGCTCCTGCCTTTGCTCCTCCCACAACAACCTTTTTCTCCTATCCTCCTGCTCCTTTTACAGCTACTGCTCAAGCTCCTTACTTTCCTTATGCAGTAGAACCAGAACAGCCATCGCCGTTTACGGAGAGTTTTCGGCATGAACCAACTCCAGTCAACTTCAGAGAGCCACGGTTGACCATTTACAACGGGGAGACTGATCCAGTTAAGCATCTTCAAGCTTTTGAATCAACCGTTGCTCTCAAGACCCTCTCCGATGCTACCAAGAGCAAGCTCCTCGTAACGAACTTTGATGGTCAAGTGAGAGATTGGTTATATGGACTTCGTGCTCAGTCCATCTCTATCTTCGCTGATTTGTGAAGGGAGTTCCTGCTCAGATTTTCTACCTCTTCAAAGAGAAAGGGTGGTCCAGAAGCCCTCTTTGAGATCAGGCAGCGAGATAATGAGACTTGGTCTCATTTTGTAGATCGTTTTCAGAAAGAAATCCTGGACATTGAGATTGTTGATCAAGAAATGTACCGAGTTGCTCTTATTCACGGTCTGCGTGAAGGTCCACTCAAGTTTGAAGCTAACGTCCAAGCACCGAGAACTTATCAAGAGTTGATCGGCTTAGCCAACTCGTATATCCGCGGTGAAAAGAGCAACCCCAGCTTTGTCTCTAGGCTTGTATCGGAGAAAAATTCTTCTTCTTACAAACAGCCTCCGAGGTCTCCTCCAAAAGACTTTCCATCTCTCTCTAGGAAGGAAAGAAGATTTCAGCATTATCATCAACAACCCTTCCAAGGCCATGATCGTACCCAAGAACGGCTGCTACCATTATCAGCATTATCTCCGCTAGCAGCTGCAGTTCATCAGCAGCAAGAAGGTGACCTGCCAGAGTTTGAGCTAGATGAGGTCATTCAAGAAGTTTGCCAAATCATGAAGGATAAGGCATATTCCAAAAGGCCCTACCAACCGGCGAATCAGAGATCAAGAAATTCAGATCCATTCTGTGAATTCCACAGAGAGAAAGGTCATTTAACTGAAGATTGCAAGGCCCTTCGGCGATTGGTTGAGAGATTGCTCTTCGAGGGCAAGATCAACGACCTTGTCAAGAAGATTGATTCTTCAAAACCTTCCACCTCCAAGAGCAAGGAGGTGGTTGAGGGTCAGCTGGAGTGTATAGAGGTAAATAATTAGGGTCGTCTGGGGCCCATTGATATTCCAAGTGAGTACATCGATGTCGTTGACGAAGGTGACCTTGGAAGACTATTCTGAAGCAAAGGGGACACATTTCTTGCGTCATCAGCTATGACCAATCGCAGCTCCTCAAAGCCCCTCGCGATCGTGACCGGTTGCTTTTACTTTACTTTACTCTTCAAACATTTTATTCTCCAACACTTCTAAGTGTTTCGTTTTTCATTCAATAGAGCTTACGTCAGAGACCTCATACTGACACAGTTCCCTTTTTGTGATGCTTCTCCTCCATATTCTTCTCTTTGCCAAAGAGATCACTAAACCAGAGAGATATCGCCAAGTCTTGCTCATTGCCCCCTCGAGATTGTCCTCTGGCGTAAAACAACAATGACCACGTATGATGAGGAGTTTCTCATATGTCTAGTGGGGGCCGTTCAACTCTCGTGCGGAGGATGATGGGGCTTCGGATCCCGGCCGATGTCTAGTGCAGTGTGAGTTCCTAAGGGAGGCCTCCTTCAATAGTTCTATCATGCTCCGTTAGGGATATGTTACAGTTACGATGATCTTTGCTTGACAAGCAATGGCGATCAAGTGTAGCCTTGTCTTTTCGATCATCTCACAACTATGACGGCCGAACACTCTATGGTACTCTCGATTCATGCCTCCGCGGGACTCACAACTCCGCTGATGAATCCGCAAACAATCAATATACCACTTGGCGCAACTAGTCTAATTGATCAGCGATGCTTGTAACCCGAGGAAAGAGAGCAGTGCATCCGTCGATTCTTACTAGGATCTTTTGTTCTTGTTTCTTTATACCCTTCTAAAGGATGCGCGGCCAGCCCTCTTTGGTTAGGACTACACCCTGGATGATTTTGGAATATGATGCATAAGGCCAACGGGGAACATCTGTGGCAACATTAAACCTTTTTAGTTCGTCCTCGGGGTGTAGCCCCTCTTTTCTCTTTTTACCTTCTTACAGATTAACAGGTTAAATCCAACCTATTCTAAGGATCGGAAATATCTTTCTTGACTTATGATCATCTTATATGTGCTGCCTGCATAAGCTTTTATCAGATGATAATCAACAAGTTCTCTTAATCAGATGTTAGCCACACATCATTTATTTAAAGCACATGGTTCTTCTTGATTAACAAGCCATGCCATCATAAATCTAATTTTGGATTTTCTTATCTTGCTGATCTGGATTTCATGTCGGCATTATATCTTGATCACGCGAGACAATCATTATCGCGGTTTGATCTTTACTCAGTTGATAGCAGAGTTTGCCAGGTATCTCTTCTGTTATCTGATTATATCTTATCATATCAATAGTAAACATTCGCGGGTTCCCCTCAGGTACTTGCGGCTTATTTTCTTTTCCTATCTGCTTACTCACTCTCCTTTTGCAGAGACTACGAGACAGTAGAAAGTTCCTCTAAGGTACTTGCGGCTTATTTTCTTATCTGCTTACTCACTCTCTTCTTGTAGAGACTAGCAGACAGTAGCAAGTTCCTCTCAGGTACTTGCAGCTTATTTTCTTTTCCTATCTGCTCACTCACCCTACTTTTGCAGAGACTAGTAAATACCAGCAAGTCCCCTTCAGCTCATGTACACGCAAGATGTACCTCCTTTTGCCTGCACTGACTTTTTCTTCACAGGTAAAGGATAGGCACTAACAGATTTTTCCGAGGAGAAACATCAGATTCTATCTCTCCTAATCTCTAATTTTTTCTGTCCGGAATTTTGAGGGGAGGATCAAAATTTTTGTGGGTCTCCTACTTTTTCGAAGTTCCCTTTGGAACTTAAAAAAGTGCGGGGATTATGTTTACCCCAAAATCGGCAATCCTCACTAAGGTGCCCATTTTTTCTGCTTTTCTCTTACAGGTTCCCATCCACAAGGAACAGGCTACCCCTGATGTCCATCGTGTCCGTGCAAGGCGGACTGCCGAGTCTAAAGTCGCTCAAGGATGGATGCTCTGCTAGCCGCTAGCCAGGGGCGGCCTCCGTCCGTCTACCGGGAGGACTCCCCATGGAGTCCGCCCAGGACGCCCACCAGGGGCGACCTCTGCCTGTCGGGCGGACTCCCACTGGAGTCCTCCCAGGCCGCCCGCTAGGGGGTGGCCTCTACTAGTGGCCCACTAGGGGTGACCTCCGCTTGCCGGGCGGACTCCCCCAGGAGTCCGCCCAGGTCGCCGGCTAGGGGGCGGCCTCCGCTCGCCGCCCCCAAGGGCGGCCTTCGCCAGCTGGGCAGACTCCCCCTTGAGTCCTCCAAGGTCACCCTCTAGAGGGCGGCCTCCTCTTGCCGCCCGCCAAGGGCAGCCTCCGCCTGCCAGGCGGACTCCCCCTGGAGTCCGCCCAGGTCGCCCGCTAAAGGGCGGCCTCCGCTGGCCGCCCGCTAGGGGCGACCTCCACCTGCCGGGCGGACTCCCCGTGGAGTCAGCCCAGGTCGCCCGCTTGGGGCCGGCCTCCGCTCGCCGCTCGCCAGGGGCGGCCTCCGCCAGCTGGGCGGACTCCCCCTTGAGTCCGCCCAGGTCGCCCGCTAGGGGGCGGCCTCCGCTCGCCGCCCGCTAGGGGCGGCCTCCGCCTACCAGGCGGACTCCCCCTGGAGTCCGCCCAGGTCGCCCGCTAGGGGGCGGCCTCCGCTGGCCGCCCGCCAGGGGTGACCTCTTCCTGCCAGGAGGACTCCCCCTGGAGTCCGCCCAGGTTGCCCGCTAGGGGGCGGCCTCCGCTCACCGGCCGCCAGGGGAAGCCTCCGCCAGCTGGGAGGACTCCCCCTGGAGTCCGTCTAGGTCGCCTGCTAGGGGGATGCCTCCGCTCGCCGCCCGCCAAGGGCGGCCTCCGCCAGCTAGGCGGACTCCCCCTAGAGTCCGCCCAGGTCGCCCTCTAAGGGGCGGCCTCCGCTCGCCGCCCGCTAGGGGCGGTCTCTGCCAGCTGGGCGGACTCCCCCTGGAGTCTGTCTAGGTTGCCCGCTAGGGGGCGGCCTCCGCTCGCCGCCCGCCAGTGGTGGCCTCCGCCAGCCGGGCGGACTCTCCCTGGAGTCTGCCCAGGTCGCCCGCTAGGGGTCCGCTCCGTCAGGGGCGGACTCACCCTGGAGTCCGCCCAGTTCGCTCAGGATCCGTCTACTTGCTCCTCAGGTTGCTCAGCCTGCCTGCCCTCTTCTTGCCGCCAACCGGAAGTCTGCCCCAGAAGAGAAAAGCCCAGTCCGCGGAGTCCGGCGAGGTCGTCGACCTCATTTTCTCAGTCCGCCGAGTCCGTCGAGGTCGTCGATGATGACGTCATTGGGCCGGCTTCTAAAAGATTCTCCCCGGGCCTATAAATAGCCCCCAAGGCCTCTCATTCTACACGCGCGGGAGGAGAACTGCCACCTTGATCAAAGTCTTCGGACTCAGTTTCCCAGTTCGTCAAAGTTGATCAAGCAAGATTTGCGACCTCAAATCTCCAGTTCGCCCAGGTCTTCAAGGGCTGTGGACTTAGTTTTTTCTATCAGCAGCAGGCAGCTTGAGCAGCCTCCGCAGCCTCCGATTTCCAGTTCTCCCAGGTCATCAAGGGCTATGGACTTAGTTTTTTCTGTCAGCAGCAGGCAGCTTGAGCAGCCTCCGCATCCTCCGATTTCAAGTTCTCCCAGGTCATCAAGGGCTGTGGACTTAGTTTTTTCTGCCCTCAGCAGGAAGCTTGAGCAGTATCTGCAGCCTCAGTTCTCCAGTCCTCTACAACCTCTTTTACTTAGTCTCTGGCAACTCTTTTTCTCAGCCGCCAGCTTCCCCTTGTACCCTTTACTATTTTTACATGTAATGGTGCAATAGAAAGTTGTAAACCTACTTTATTAAAGGAAAAGCCCTTCGCAAGAGTGGCATTCAAGCCGCGGCGGGCGAAGTCTGCTGTTGCCGCTGCTAGCGACCTCCTCTCTTCTTCCGTCCTCTCTCGGCATCAACCTGCAAAGCTAACCATCAAAGTAGTTGTCTGCTCGACAGTACCTGAGCAAACTTCTCCTCCATCCCCGCAACCCTTCTTCCTTCACCCTTAGCTTGTGAGATCGAACAACCCGTTAACTAGTCGGTGTCGCATTTCGCGCATCAACACCTTCGTTTTGTGCATTATGTCGTTACCCGTGCAATTTCCTTAGCGCACTGGCGGAATCGCCCGTGCGTGAGTAAAACGCACGGGTCAACGCTTCTTCTTCCTCAGGCATTCTCCGGAGATTAATATTGCACGGTTCACGCATGGTCGTGCGCCAAACCATGCTTGACCAATTTTTCTGACTTTTACTATTTAAGACGCAGATTTCTTATGGACTAGGACAACTCCGTTTTACCTCGCCATTTCCGCTCCTTTGAGCGGGAAATCGTCCCTCCAGCAGTCACTCTCTCTCTCCTCCATGGGAAGATCCTCCGGACAACATTTCTCCTCCGAAATCTTGCAAAAGTTCCGTCTCCGCCCATCTTCATCTTCTCCGACCTCCAAGCTACCATCCGAGCTACTTGTTGCTACACTTGAGAGTTCTCCATTCAGATCGACTTAGCGACTCGACACGAAGAGGACGGGATAGAAGAAGGAAGTGACAGCCCTTCTGGATCCCAGACGCCTTCCGAAGACCGATCTAAGATGAGGATTGACAACCTTTGCTTTCGGCCGAGAATCTTGGAGAGCCTTCGTGCACTCGGTTAAATTCCTTCACTTTTATTAAGCTTGCTATGTTCTAAACTGGTGCTAGTAAACTTGTAACTTGATAACACTATTTTTGTTGAGTTTCATCAAGGTTTGTTAATGATGTTTGAATCTTGGGTTGTGTTTGAGCCGTTCTAGCGATTGCTAGAAGAGCGCGCTGCGAAGAGGTGTTTATGACCCTCGTTTGTTCGTTCATCTACGCTATTACTCGTTGGAGTGATATACCCGTATGATGTGGTGAAGGCGACCCGCACTAGTTTAATCATGCTTAGCGTAGGAACCCAAAACCAAACCCCTCTTTTTCATAGTTGCACTTGCATTCATTTTTCCAAAAGTGAAGTCCATGCTCCCTACTTGCACTCCGCGGGAGATCGATATCTGGGGAAGCTACTCCTCATCATTATTACTTGACCATGATCGGTAAACTTACCGAGAGCGCATCAGCGGTGCATGCACTCGTATGCCAAGTCCAAGTCTGGTGGTGTGGTGCACCTGTATGTATTGTTGGCGAGAGGATAGTCCTATTTATGAGCTCATTTGGGTTGTGCGTAGCCATTGTTTACCTTTTGCATCCTTACCTACGTATACGCCCAAGTCCCATTATCTTTGTAAATTCCTACGGAGTCATGCTTGAGTCAAACTAGCGCTGTGGAGAGAGTGTGAACGGACAAGCGTATGGTCTCCGACATTGATGGATTTCTTTGGAGGTGATCACGAGCCCCGGTCATTGGCAATGCTGACCTTAGTGTCCTAGCTTTTTTCTTCCTACGCGTGACCGAATGATTCTCCAACAATACTATTTTGAGTAGCTACAATATTTATTTACGCCTGTCGATTAACTCTGTAGCATAAATAAAAAGTTTATCTTTTATATTTTCTGCACCCATGAGTTTTTGATTTCTCGCTTTACTTTATTTTGAAATTTCTAAGCCAGCTAGCTATTTTCGAGTCCACGGAGATATGATTTGCCCGGGACGAGCAAATGTTAAGTCTGCTGGTGTGATGAGTCCGATATTTATAGGGTTTTTAAGACTAATCTGGGCTTGTTTTCTCACTCATGCACTGTATTTCAACCGGATTTCGGTTATATTTGTATCGTTCGGTCATTGACCATTTCGTGCACTATTTTGGCCCATGGGTGTGCAATTGCACATTCAATGGGGGTAAGCACATGGGGCTCCCCATGGCTCTTTCTGTGGTTGTGGATTGCAAGTTGTTGCTAGGAGTTGGAGCTCCAGTTGGTTTCATTGCTGTGCAGGTAGTCGGGAAGTCCCAGACTCATTTTCTAATTTTTGTGTAAAACGCACGATCGTGCGAATTTCTTATCGCTGGTCTCTTGGCAATCGTGCGTTTTACACAACAATTCTGGGAACTTCTGTTGCTACCCGTGCGTTTTGTTCCCGCACGGCTTCGGCCAAACCGTGCGAGAAGGAATCACACAGTCTGCATATTTTTCGCTGAGTTTCTTCTTTCTGTGGTTAATCGTGCATTTTCCTTTACGCATGGGCGGAAGTGCCTATGCGCGAGTAAAATACACTGTTCTCCTGTACCATATTGATTTACTGCGCTCTGTGTTTACCCATGCGATTTCCTTCACGCACGAGCAAAAGCACCCGTGCGTGTGTAAAACGCACGGGTCAACGCATCTTCATCCGCATGCTTGGCCTGGAAGTTTAATAACGCACTGTTAGCGTAGGGTCGTATGCAAAACCATGCGTGCCTATTTTTCTTAGCTGCTTCTATTTAAAGCGCAGATTTTCCACCATTTAAAAAAGGATTAGTATTCCTGCCATTCAAGTCGCCTTTTATGGCAAAGCTCCGCCTTCCCACCTCCATCCTCTATCTTCCACCAAGGAGAGAAGCTCCGGCCATGCTCGCAAAGCCTACATCTTACCGGTGCTTGCTCTCAGCCTTCTCCATCATATCTTGAGCTTCATTTCATGGTTTGTCATTGTATCCATCAAGCAAAGGTAAGCTTGCAACTTTCTTCCGCATCGTGACACGAAGAAGATGGGTCCATTGGAAGGTAGTGACAACCCTTCTCTACCCCGGACGTGGTTTAGGACTGAGCTTTGACGCGGATTGACAACCCGGTGATTCCTTCCGCGACCCCTCGATGAGCCTTCGGATTCAGTCGATCTCTTGACTTGTTCTTGCTTTCTTGTTAAATATACGTGTTTAAAACTATTTATGTTAATGATGTGCACTATAGTTGTAAACTTTATATGTTTCATGTCTATGTGAGCTTGTAATGTTTTACTGCTTTAGATGCTTGAGTTGCGCCTTTATTTCCATCCGCCACCACGTCCCATTTTGAAATTCTAGCCATTACTAGAAGCGTGCGTAGTGATGAGGTGCTCTCGACCCTCATTCTACCTTTCTTACTCGTCTATCTGCCCAGCGATTCGGTGTATAGTGGCCCGTGTAGTCTTCCATCTCGCCTGGCAAAGCATCACATAGCGGGGTTGCATATGAGTAGTTTATTAGTGCTTTACATTCTTTATCCGAAGCAAACCAAACCCCCCTTTTGTAGGTTAGACCCTTGGACTTCAATCTCAAGTCCTCCTCAAAACTAACTCCACCTTGCTGTGTTCCCTCGAGATCGATACTTGGGAAAATTCGCCCATTTAATATAACCTGTGTGACCGGTACACTTGCCGTTCAACGCATCACTTTTTCAAAAAGGAGGAGATTGTTAGGTAATGTATCCACAATAGCCCTGATTTGAGGAAGTGTACCTTTAACTAAGATGAATTGAGTGTGTATTTGATTTTAGTTTTAGTTGTGTGTGGTGCATGTTTTCATTGTTAAGTACAAACCATTATCAAGTTACAATGGTTCTTCAAACATAGTTCTATGCAACGTAATCCTTTATTATATAGAATATCATGTTGAGCCTTGTATAATCTCTCAAATGGGGTGTACTTTATTTAGCATTACAAAGGAATTTGCTGTTCAGAAGCTGTAGATTTTGGCTAAGCAAAATTCATCGAGTGAACACGTGAGATCTCGTTAAATTCGTCGAGAAATTGTTTAAGCGCTCATAAAATTTGTTAAGCGATCTAAGTAGTACATGAGTGATGATTGAGAACATTTGATCAGAACGGCTAAGTAAAACTTGTCGAATACTTAAGTGAATTCGCCGAGTTCTTACGTGAGTACTCTTGAAATTCATTGAGTCCTCTCGAGAAGTCAAGTGAACTACCTTAAAACTCTAGATAAAGTTTTTGTTAGCCAGTTCTGAGTAAAATTCGTCGAGATGACAAGTAAATTCGTCGAGTACTCTCGAGAGCTTTTAGCTAATTTTTCGAAAGATATCGTGTAGTCTAAACTGTTGTGTTTCTCTATGAGGATGGCACAACACTTGTGCACGCAGCGGAAGTAATAAAATCAAGAACAACCCAAAAGAGATTGGGATCGGGCCATGAATGTTGAATCAAGAAGTTAAGAAAAACTAGGTAAAAATTACCTTGGCGGCGTTGAGTCACAACTCAACGAAGATGCTCCAATGTATGAGTCCTTGTCAGCGGCGAGTTCCACGTAGAATAGCGTCTACGTCTCTGCAGAAATCCACACGAGAGGAAGAACACCGATCTTCATCGCACGAAAGATCGGGAAGAAGATCGATTGTACCTTGCACTTCCACGGACTGCTAGGTCCGCTCCAGGAAGAGCAGCACCGGCGACTATCATCGGAGAGGAGGCCGACGGAGCGAGCGAATGGCGGAACTGGCGGAATTCTTCCGTCGGGGAGTTGGATTCGGCCTCTCTCGCTAGGGTGGAACACTTCCGTCGGGCATTTGGATTCGGCCAACCCGTATCCACCAAAAACCTAAGTCCCAATTTATACCTAAGGTATAAATAGACCTAGGAACATCGCTATCCGCAGACCACATAAAATAGGGTTCCTGGATAAATTCGTCGAGAATCAGCTCCAAGTTCGGCGAGAATCAACTTACAGAATCGGTGAGAATCACAAGCTGGAATTGTCGAGACTCAGCTGCAGAATCGTCGAGAATCATCAGCGTGAATCGTCGAGTATCACCATTCGTCGGGAATCCAATAGTTCGATTCTCGACGAATTTTCCTTAGTCGGTGAGTCATACTCGACGACTCATTCTCGTCGACTCATTCTCGACGAATGATTCTCGTCGAACCTCCTTGGCAACGTTTGCCTGACCCCATCCTCTATGGTGATTGGTAACCTTTACCAACACAGTCAACCTTCCAACTTCTCCACATGCTCTTATGTGCGACCCTGCAGGCTCATGTCGCGTTGGCAGTGAGATTACATGTTTGACCACTTCTAGATCACCATGGTAACTCCAACAGTCTCCCACTTGATCTTGAAAGTATCAAACCAAAACCTCATAAACAATGAGCGACATCTAGCAATGCATCATTGCTACCCAAGCTATAAGAGTTCATAACACATAAGCCTTATGAACAATGTTCCAGCGTTGCCTTTGTCCCTTTGTCCCTTACATCCGGAAAGAACTAGAGGCATGGACCGTGTCACCCACATAATAGCTCAATCCAAGTTTCTTGATCTAGAACGGACTTCCAGAGAATGGTGAGTCCAATATCACATATTTACTCAACCAAGCATGGCCATGCATTTCCCAGTCCAGTTCCATCAAGGGGCCCATGGATGCAACTCCTGTCATATAGGAGGACAAATCCCATATCTGCTCACACACAAACACCCAAATGATTCGTAACGTGCCCAACAACCACCCTTATCATCAACCTTTCTCAAAGAAGACTTTAGATGGCATCAAAGCACGCTCTTCCTCACTTGATGAATGTTGTGACTTCAGGTCAAAGGACCACAACACCATTGTCAATTGAGACCTACTCGTAAAATGTTTAGATAACAATCCACGGAGTAGTCTCATGTTGGGTCTGTCCAGTACAACTTGTTCATTAACAAGTACCCACGTGATGACTTGATATCACAATATCATACCCTGTGAGACCTTATCATCAGTCAACGCACATGCTAGTCTAAATGTATCATCATCACCCTTAGCTTCTATGATGATGCAACGAACAGGGACCTTTTAAGAATGACGCTTCAAATAAATCATAGGCTCTCACATTCAAGTCACGTACTTGATGTCCTATGGAAGCGAACATTCTAAGGGTATTTATTATGTTAACATTCAACTATCGCATAGAGAAACCATAATAAAAGAACTTAGCCATTAATTGTAAAAGAAAAATTCTGGTACACAATTAATAATATGAATAAATAACAAATAGCCAACAGAATATATGTTTACACGCAACCCACAAGACTCTCACTAGAGTTGATCATTTAGGTATCGTATACCCATTGATCTCGTATGACCATCATGCTTTCTCTGTGCGAGAGGCTTTGTCAGTGGATCCGCAATGTTCTCCTCAGTCGGCACTCTGAAAATGTTCACATCTCCTCGTTCGACAATCTCACGAATAAGATGGAACCGTCGATGTATGTTCTTGGAGCCCTGATGGGATCTAGGTTCCTTAGATTGTGCAATTGCACCATTGTTATCACAGTAGAGAACTACGGGACCAACAATGCTAGGAACTACATCAAGCTAGCCGATGAATTTCCTAATCCATACAGCCTCCTTTGCTGCGTTAGCTGCAGCGATATACTCAGCTTATGTTATAGAATCAGCAACTGTCTCTTGCTTGGAACTCCTCCAGCTCACAGCTCCTCCATTAAGGCAAAACACAAACCCTGACTGAGACTTTGAATCCTCCCTATCAGTTTGGAAGCTTGCATCCATGTAACCACTTACAACGAGCTCTTCCTCACCACCATACATCAAGAACACATCCTTTGTCCTTCTCAAGTACTTCAAGATATTCTTGACGGCAATCCAGTGACACTCACCGGGGTCTGACTGATACCTGCTAGTCATGCTCAAAGCAAAGGAGACAACGGGTCTAGTACATAACATTGCGTACATGATTGATCTAATTGCCGAAGCATATGGAATCAACTTCATGCGGTCCTTATCTTCACAAGATTTTGGACACTGGTCCTTAGAGAGATTCACACCATGAGACATGGGTAAAAATCTTTTCTTGGACTCAAGCATGTTGAACCGCTTCAACACCTTCTCAATGTATGTACTCTGGGTCAAACCCAGCAACTTCTTCGATCTATCTCTATAGATCTTAATACCGAGTATATAAGTCGCTTTACCTAAGTCCTTCATAGAAAAGCAGTTCCCTAGGTTGTTCTTAACAACTTTCAGGATAGGAATGTCATTCCCAATCAACAGTATATCATCTACATATAATATCAGGAAGACTCTAATGCTCTCACTGATTCGCTTGTAAACACAAGGCTCATCTTCATTTTTGATGAAACCAAACTCTTTGATTTTCTCATCAAAACGAAGATTCCAACTTCGAGAGGCCTGCTTCAGTCCATAGAGGAACCTATTCAGCTTGCATATTTTAGTGGCTTCATTTGGGGATGCAAAACCCTCGGGTTGTGTCATGTACACTTCCTCAAGGAGGTTTCTATTAAGGAAAGCTGTTTTGACATCCATCTACCAGATCTCGTAGTCATAATACGCAACAATAGCAAGTAATATCCTTATGTACTTTACCATGGCAATAGGGGAAAAGGTCTCATCATAGTCAATACCCTTAATTTGCTTGAAAGCCTTAGCCACCAGTCGCCCTTTGAATGTCTGTACATTGCCATCCATGTCGGTCTTCTTCTTGAAGACCCATTTGTACCCTATGGGTCGTACCCCTTCAGGTGGTTCCACCAAGTTCCAAACTTGGTTTGCGTACATGGAGTGCATTTCGAATTTCATAGCCTTAAGCCATTTGTCGGAGTCCGGTCCATACATAGCCTCTTGGTAGGTTGCTGGTTCATCGTCATGATCCATAAGCAACACATTACCTATTTTAGACACAAGAAATCCATATCTCTCAGGCTCAAATCTTGGTCTACCAGATCTACATAGGAATTATGTTTCTTGAGCAGGTTCTCTAGCTACAACATCTTGTAGTCCTATCTCAGAATCCAATTCCGGTTCATTCACTACTTGTGGTTCTTGAACTTCTTCAAGTTCTACCTTTTCAGTCTTTCTTGATAAGAATTCTCTCTCCAAGAAGACGCCAGTCCTTGCGACAAACACTTTGCCCTCGGACGGTAGGTAAAAGTAATACCCTTTCATTTCCTTAGGATATCCCACTAGATAACATGTATCCGATTTGGGTTCCAGCTTGTCAGGCATTTGACGTCACACATATGCCTCACAGCCCCAAATTTTAATGAATGACATACTGGGACACTTCCCAGTCCATATCTCATATTGTGTCTTTAGAACCGTTTTCGTTGGAGCGCGATTCAGTGTCATTGCAGCAGTCTCTAAAGCAAAACCCCAAAAGGAAACATGCAAGTCTGCATGACTCATCACTGAACGTACCATGTCTAACAGAGTACGATTTCTCCTCTCAGACACACCATTATGTTGTGGTGTTCTAGGTGGAGTGAGCTGTGATATAATACTACACTCTTTCAGATGATCACAGAACTCATGACTCAAGTATTCGCCACCTCGATCAGATCGGAGTGCTTTAACCCTTTTACCTAACTGGTTTTCTACTTCATTCTTGAACTCTTTGAACTTTTCAAAAGTCTCGGATTTGCACTTCATAAGATACACATATCTGTACTTACTGAAATCATCAGTAAATGTAACGAAGTAGAAAAACCCACCTCTAGCCATGCAGCTCATGGGTCCGCAAACATCACTATGTACAACACCCAAGAGATCCTCAGCCCTCTCAGTATAACCAGTGAAACGGACTTGAGTCATCTTGCCTAACAAACAAGATTCGCATCGCTCAAATGATTCATAATCAAATGAGTCTAAAAGTCAATCTTTATGGAGCTTAGATATGCGCTTCTCGTTTATATGGCCCAAACGACAATGCCAGAGATATGTAGGGTTTGAGTCATTTGTTCTTAGTCTTTTATTATTTTCTACATTATAGATCAGATGGTCTAAGTTCAAAACATAAAGACCATTAAACAATTGGGCTATAGCATAACAAACATCATTCTTAAATATAAAACAACAGTTGTTCTTAATTATAAAAGAAAATCCAATCATGTCCAAGCATGAAATGGATATAATGTTTCTAGTTATGGCCGGAACGAAATAACAATTATCTAGTTCAATTACAAGCCCAATGGGCAAAGAAAGACGGTATACCCCTACGGCTACAGCAGTAACTCTTGCTCCATTGCCGACACGCAGGTCCACCTCCCCTTTACTCAGCAATCTTCTCCTTTCCAGTTCCTGCACATTTGTACAAATGTGAGAACCACATCCTGTATCCAATACCCAAGATGAAGGAGCAGAAATGTTTATTTCTATAACGTAAATATTTGAAGCGGAAGTCATACCTCCCTTCATTTTCTGCAGACCCTCAATAAAAGAAGGACAGTTCCTCCTCCAATGACCAACCTTGCCACAGTGGTGGCATTTCCCTTCCTTCACCGTGCTCTTCTTTTTGTTCAGTGCAGAAGACTTGGGCTCAAGATATGACTTAGGTCCCACCTTCGTCTTCTTAGAGCCCTTGCCCTTGCCCTTGCCCTTATACACCATCAGTATGGGGCTGGCAGACTTGGCATTATTCATGTTGATCTCGGAAGTTCTTAACATGCCTAGGAGCTCGGGCAGTGTCTTGTCTATTTCATTCATGTTGTAGTTCAAGACAAACTGCTCATAACTGTCCGGCAACGATTGCAGGATCAGATCTATGGCCAACTCTTGACCTAGATGAAAACCCAGCCTTTCAAGGTTCTCCATATACCCAATCATCTTGAGTACGTGAGTCTCTATTGAGTCCTGAACTCCCATCTTACACTGAAATAACGCTTTTGTGACGTCAAACCTCTCTTGACGAGCCTGCCCTTGAAACATTTTCTTGAGATTCTCGTCAATCTCCTTGCACCTCCTGTTCTCATGTTGCTTCTGAAGCTCAGAGTTTATGGTGGAAAGCATAAGGCATTCGACGTCTAAGTCGTCATCAGTATACTTCTTATAAGTATCCTTATCAGCACGGGAAGAGTTCCTGGTCGGCACCTCGGGGGCTTCTTCTTCCAAGACATAGAGCTTTCGCTCTTGCCTGAAATTCTAAGGTTCCTGTACCAATCCATGTAGTTGGTCCCACTGAGCTTATCCTTCTCAAGGATGGCTCTCAGAGATAGAGTGGAGTGTGAACCACTTGCCATGGAATTCTACAAAAATTCATTTAGAATAATATCAGCACCAAAATTTCAAAATACAATTTATTTTTAATTTGGACTTCAATTAAAACTCCCACTATTTTATTCGAAATGATGGACCTCACTATTAATTCAGAGAGTTCATGCGAGCTTCCCTCTTAGTGGACAAGATCCGTATTTCACCAACACAATGAGTTAGCTTTGGCTTTTCTCTCACGATGTGGTTATTTAGGTAGGCAACGCTTGCCAATTGCATCCTCATGCAATTCTTGTATGGTTGGTGAATAACTCCTTATTCGTATCAATCATATGGTGTATGCCAACCCTATGCCTCTAGGCACTCAACCTTTGAGGTCACCTAGTTACGTTAGACCTGATATCGATAGTGGGATATCACAATTATCCGCTCAAACCCTTACCAAGATAGATTAATGCACCTTTCTTTGGCAAGCCCACACATCATCGATCGAGGCAGGGAGAGTGTCATCCATTGGAAGGCATCCGAAGACTTAATATTTGATGAAGGGATTTTTGATAATAGGTTAACAATTAACCATGATCAACATTTGATCAATGTGCACATCCACAGAAAAACATTTTTCTAAAATCAACATGCATCCCTTATGTGCACAACATGGTACTATCAACATTTGATAGAAGAAAGGGCTAAATTTGAACATCCGTACTCTTTCAAATTTTAAGATTTACATGCATTGGACAAAGGCAAAGGCAAAGGCAACTCGACTTAAACCAGTAGACAAGCTCGTCTCTCATTATTGGATTCAAAATCCAAAATAATACACGGGTTCATTAACCACTCGAGAGATGGTTACTGCTAAGGAGACAACAATTTCTAACAATTAGAAATAACCACGAAATCCCAGACGTTCCTTGCGGGGTTCCAAGGGTAGAACCCCTAACCTGTGGGTTATGGGCCCACCGATTTCCCTTGAAAAACCATCAACAATTGATGATCCAGGATTAAATCTAGACATTTAGAACACTTCTAAATCCCTAGGTTTACACGCACTAGAATAACCTAACTTCCAAAACAACAATCATGGCCGAAACCTAGCTCTGATACTACTGTTGGGTTTCTCTATGAGGATGACACAACACTTGTGCACGCAGTGGAAGTAATAAAATCAAGAACAACCTAAAAGAGATTGGGATCGGGCCATGAATATTGAATCAAGAAGTTAAGAAAAACTAGGTAAAAATTACCTTGGCGGCGTTGAGTCACAACTCAATGAAGATGCTCCAATATATGAGTCCTTGTCAGCGGTGAGTTCCACGTAGAATAGCGTATACATCTCTGCAGAAATCCACACGAGCGAAAGAACACCGATCTTCGTCGCACGAAAGATCGGGAAGGAGATCGACTGCACCTTGCACTTCCACGGACTGCTAGTTCCGCACCAAGAAGAGCAGCACCGGCGACTATCATCGGAGAGGAGGCCGGCGGAGCGAGCGAACAGAGGAACTGGCGGAACTCTTCCGTCGGGGATTTGGATTCAGCCTCTCTCGCTAGGGCGGAACACTTCCGTCGGGCATTTGGATTCGGCCAACCTTGATTCCCCAAAAACCTAAGTCCTAATTTATACCAAAGGTATAAACAGACCTAGGAACATCGCTATCCGCAGACCACATAAAATAGGGTTCCTAGATAAATTCGTCGAGAATCAGCCTAGGTTCGACGAGAATCAACTTACAGAATCGATGAGAATCATTAGCTGGATTCGTCGAGACTCAGCTGCAGAATCGTCGAGAATCATCAGCTGGAATCGTCGAGTATAACCATTCGTCGGGAATCCAACAGTTCGATTCTTGACGAATTTGCCTTAGTCGGCGAGTCATACTCGACGATACTCGACGACTCATTCTCGACGACTCATTCTCGACGAATGATTCTCGACGAACCTCCTTGGCAACGTTTTCCTGACCCCATCCTCTATGGTGATTGGTAACCTTTACCAACACAGTCAACCTTCCAACTTCTCCACATGCTCTTATGTGCGACCCTGCAGGCTCATATCGCATTGGCAGTGAGATTACAAGTTTGACCACTTCTAGATCACCATGGTAACTCCAACATAAACATCTCACACAAGCTCTCTCCTAAGTTATTTCATTTGGTTTGTCGAATTGTCTGGAGAGTACATATTATGTCTTGACGAGTTAAACTTAATTTTTTTTGTTCTGTGTCATTCTCGTTTTCATGGCTTTCCAAATTTAGGGCATTCGCCATGTATAGTACATGTGGACGGTAGAACTAAGTTCGAAATCGAGTGTTAGTGAGAAATCATCTATAAATCGGCTTTGATTATTCCAGAGAACCCTAATAAAAAAATTAGCATAGCATATACAACCCAAGCCCACCTTTAGAGGAGAAGATCACCATCTCATGGAAGGACAAGCCAGATAACGAGGATCTGTTCTGCGAAGCACTGGTGAATCAGACCGCCATCGAGAACTTTACCGTCACGTAGATCCTCATCGACAATGGAAGCTCAATCAACGTCATCTACAAGAAGGTGTTCGATAAGATGAAGGTGGATTCAAGGAGATTGTTAGCCTCAGACAGCCAACTATTTGGGTTCTTAGGAGAGAGGAATGAAGTGGAAGGACGGGTTGCACTTCATATGACTTGGGGGGGGGGATAGTGCCGAAATTGCCGGTTCGTCATTATCGACACATTGAGCAACTATAATACCATCTTTGGATGACCCCTTATCAAAATGTTTAGATGCGACCTATCCTAGTTTCACCAGTTATTGAAGTTCAGTGTATGAGGACTCTAGAGAAACCTGCAACATATAGAAAATTAGAGCGCACGATCAGTAGCGCACGACCAGTGGTCGTGCTCACTGACGGTTGATGATCGTGTGCTCTGCTCCAGAGAAACCTGCAGCAGACTGAAAAAATAATATATATGCGCACGATCAGTGGCAATCGACCGGTGGTTATGCGCACTGGATCCCATGATTGTGCGATTAGAAAAGACAGAACTCAAGAAAAACTGTTGTAACGCGCACGAGCAGTGGCGCATGACCGGTGGTCATGCGCATTATGTCCAAGTGTCATGCGATTGCCCCAGACAGAACTTGGAAATGTAGAGAATAGTGCGCACGATCAGTAGTTCACGATCAGTGGTCGTGTGCTATCGGTCCAATGATCGTGTGCAGTGTTCCTGGACTATTTGGGAATTCGATGAACAGACTGCGCACAACTAGTGGTCGTGCGCTAAGGAGTCCACTGACCGTGCGCGTGTAAACACGCACGAATAGTGTCCCTTAGGTTGAAAACTTTCCAAAACAATCCGGAACACGCTCACCACCCTAGTACCTGCAGCAAAAACAGTAGAGCTACCGAGACGGGTGTACCACATTCTCCATACACAACAAAACACCAAGTAGGGCAAAAGAATAATAACTACAAAATCACACTGAAAGCGGGCCAAAAGTGCACTTAACATGGAATGGACATAATAACAAATATGACTCTAAAGTGTAGTGCATCAATGAGAAAACTAGCCCAGATGAGTCCAAAAATATGTATATAACTTTGACTCATCAAACCCCCATGTTAACCCGGAATTCGCGACTAGTTCTCCAGGTTTTCAAGTCCGGGCGGCTTGTGCTTTCTAGCCGCCACTCCCAGCTAGCCGGCTTATTGTCAGACAAGCCGGGCGGCCTCCACGTCAGACAGCCGCCAGTTCCGGTCCAGCCATCCTCCAAGGGTCGGCCTGTCATTGCCCAAGCTGCGCGACCTGTGCCCCAGGTCGTCGTCAAAGGAGGTCCAGATCGGCCTGCCCAGAGGCCGAGTCCTGCAGCTCGGCAGAAGAAGATCGCCAGTCCGCGCGGCCTGTCTCTTGGCTTTTCTTCTTCCTCTCGATTCCCATCACCGCTGCCCGATTCTCTTGTACCTCGGGCAGCCGGTAATTTTAGCCCTGCCCGTTTGGGCAGGCCCCCAAGCCTATAAATAGGGGGCGGGAGTACACCCAAAGCACGCTGACTCGAGTCCAACAGCTCGCTTGTTAGGAGCTGCGGCCTCGATTCTAGTCCTTTGCGGTCTATTGTCCGGCCGGCTTCTTCCTTTCTTCTTTCTTTTCTAAGTGTAATCGCTTACTTTTCTATAAAAGGAAAGCCCGCCGCAGGAGAGGAATTCAGGCCGCGGCGGGCGAACTCTGGTGTTGCCGCTGGCAGCGGCCCTTTCTCTTTTCTTCCTATCCGGTCCTATCCGTCATCCCTAGCCGCTAGTAACCGACTAGCCGACAGTCTTTTCCCAATATCTTCCCCAGTGCTCGAACGGTTAACTGGTGGTGCCCGTCTTAACTTTCGCATTTCGTGCATCAACAGTTAACACGCGACCTTCAGATCTCGGTTAGCCGGAGAAATCCGCGGCTAGATATGGTCAGACCGCTCGGGCGCTAGTGCTTAGTGGCTAGTCGAGCAAGCAGCGGTAAGGGTGGTTAACCTGCTCAGTAACCGCTGGCAATTCTATCCGCGCGGTCAGACTGTAACTGTCCGGCGGTCTCTAAGTTTGTGTTGGTTGTTCTCTCATTTGCAATGAATCTCCCGAGGAATTACAGAGATTTCTTATCATCTATGATGGATTCCTTAGCAAGGCAAGATGGTTCTCATCCCGAGAATATAGCTAAGGATGCATTTCAGGCTGGCACGGAGCAGACACCTCCCTACAGAGAAGAAGAAGATGTTTCTTTTCCGTTCGTTGATCAAATTCGCAGGGATACCGTTGCTGATGATTTTAGAGAGCCCCGCTTGCCACGTTATTCTGGGATTAGTGATCCAGTTTCACATCTGCAAGCATTTGAAGCGGCTGCTTCTCTAAAAGCCATGTCAGATGGAATCAAATGCAAGCTTTTTCTAATGACCTTTGACGGTCTTGCTCAGGAATGGTTTCATGGTTTACCTTCTCAGTCCATCACTTGCTTTGGGGATTTTCAAAAACAGTTTCTTTTGAGATTTGATACTTTCAGGAAGCGGAAGAGAAACCCGGTAGCTCTCTTCCAAATCAAGCAGGAAGTTGATGAGTCTACCGCTCATTTCGTTGATCAGTTTCAAAAAGAAATGCTCGATATCGTTAACGTTCATCCAGACTTTTATAAATATGCCTTAATAAGCGGACTTCGAGAAGGTCCTCTCAAATTTAAAGTTAGCAAAAAGGAGCCTGAGACCTATGGAGATCTTATTAAAACAGCTAATCAGTTCATAATGGGTGAAGCAGCAAATGCCAACTATATATCCTTCTTAAATCAAATGGCTAAGGGATATCAGAAAGATTCTTATCATCAACATCGACATGAAGAACTTTTTTGTAAATATCATAAGGATATTGGTCACAACACAGAAGATTGTCGGGCTTTCCGGAAACTAGCAGATCAATTTGCAAGGGCAGGGAAATTACAAGACTATGTTGTCCTATGATTTTCCAGCACATTTTCCACTGATAAAGCTGATGTTTCAAATGAAGATTCTGTTGTTAAATAGTGGAAGTGCTAGAAGCGTTGTAATAAATATGGCCCCAAACAAGTCCTCACCAGCATCCAGCTTCACAAATATCTCTCAACGATCATCGACAATTGGGTTCAATTAGGCTTCAAGCCCATATCCTTTTACTAAGCTTTCTTCTAGAAATAAGCATTCATATGCCCTCTAAATTCTGCTTCCTAGCTTTACACTTAATCTTGACATACCTATGTGACGTTTACTTATAACAAATATAATACTACTTTTTTGGCCCTCCACATCCCGCTCGACATCAGTCGCAGATGTGTAGTGGCAATCCCGCTCGACATCAGTCGCGGATGTAGCCCCCGCTCGAATCATTCGCTGATGAGTTAACTGAGATCTTCTTTAGAATAGTGATGATTCTCAGTTTATGCTGTAAGACAGTGCAGGCAGAGTTTTCGTTATCTTTTCAACCTGTAAGTTACAGTGATAGATAAATTATGGTTTTCACATATTGCTATTATTTTGCCTGTTCCGGCTTATCCACCGTCTCACGGTCTTACAAGCTAGCCGGTTTAAATTGCACAGTCCGCAGACCGCGCGGTTACCTATTTCGGTTTATTCTATTCGGCTATGAAATCTATCTCGGGTTATTACTAATATGTTCTGGAATTCGGCCGACTTGATCCTGTCAATTATTTCTAGTCCGCCAAGTAGAGGGCAGTGAATTGAGTTATTCTAGCCGCTCAGTCCGCCGGTCCTTGGGTTGATTCGGTAGTTCATAGCCCTATGAGGAAAGCTATGCTGCTCCGGCCGCACCTACCCGCTTGGTTATGAACTACTGGACATTTCTGGTGTTACTATTGATGCAGTGCGGACTCCAGTTATTCTAGCCACTCAGTCCGCCGGTCCTTGGGTTGATTCGGTAGGTCATAGCCCTGTGAGGAAAGCTATGCCGCTTCGGCCGCACCTACCCGCTTGGTTATGAACTACTGGACATTTCTGGTATTACTATTGATGCAGTGCGGACTCCAGTTATTTCTATCCGCTCAGTCCGTCGGCTTATGGTATTCAAATCAATTCGCGGCTTGCTATGTGAAGAAGTCGCAATATGTTTATCTCTATCGCTTAGTGTCCCTATTGAAAGCGAGTTTCATATTAAAGTTCGGACAGGCCGCCACAGTCAGCTTGCTTTTTACAATATCTATCCGGTTTATCCCCTTGGCCGGGCGGCTTGTTGATCGCCATATATCTTCATGTCCAATAGAATTACGGCCTATACATTGTTCGTGAGACTTCGTGGTTGAATATGTTCGAACCCTCAACAGTTGAACTGCCTTATATTCTTGGCGAATAATCGCCTAACCGCCCGGCTTATTGCTCTATATACGCTCAAGGATGACCGGATTGTTATAATTCCGCAGACGACTAGTATATCCGGTTACCGGTATTCTACTCGAGTTTAACCGGAGCAAAGGTGGTTATTATTCGGTGAAGTCATCGATGAGATTTCTTAAGTCGGAAACGAGTAAGAATGGTTAAACCGCATATACAAACAAGTAAGTAAAATTACAATAGATTCTCACAAAAGGTAAAACATTCTCATTTCTAATGTCAAGTATAAGAGGTAGACCGCGCGGTTTACAAAATCTTACCGTCGGTTCAAAAAATGTAAAAACTTTTACAAGTAATCTATTCTAGCTATTCGGCCTGTATCTTTTGGACGCAGGAGTACTGGAGTCCGGTTCACCGTCAATATCGATCTCCGAAGGCGAGTAGTCGCCGCTGTCAGACGAGGATGAACGCGAACTGCCAGTGCCCCTAGTCTCTGACGTGCTGGCACCAACCCGCGCGGTCTCAGACGCTTGACCGCCGGTCTTTGAAGAAGCGCTCTCGCTCCTGCTGTCCTCCCCTTCCTCTTCTGCCTCGCCCTCTCCATCAATCTTCTCCTTGCCTTTCAGCGCGCGATAAACCGCGGCCACCCTTTTCTTCAAGGGTGGATACAGGTCGGCGCAGGTGAAGTCGGTGAATCCCGGGGCGAGGCCGCCCTGATCTCGAAGGCGTTTCAGCGCTCCGTCGATCCCTTGGACAAGCTGGGGAAAGATCGCGTCTTGAAAGGCTGAGTTCGCCGGATCGTACATTTTCTGCAAAGGAAAGAAAAAGGTTAGTTCGGGCGGCTTGATGAATTAAGCCGCAAAAATCAGGTAATGTCTTACCGCGTGTGACTCCTTTAGCCGTGCGATTTCTTCATCTTTCTCGGCGAGTTGCCGCTGCAGGTCGCCTTCACTTGCAACTAACCGCCTATGGGCTAGGCCCATATAGTGGTTGGCAACAAAGCTTCTCGCGCCGACCTGCGCGGCAAACCGCGAGAAGTCTTCTGCAGGTATCTTCTTCAGCGCTTTCAAGTTGCGCCTGCCATACAAAACCACGCCAGCCACGGAGGCATGGCGGCTTACAGTTTCCTTCCCCCAGTTCGGGAGGGCGGTGGAAACCTGTACCGACTCACCGTCGGCACTCCACTGCATGGTGGGGTTGTCGTGGAGATCTTTCAAGCGGCTGCCCATGCCATGCATTGTGAAGCCGCTGGAGGAGTCCGACTCATCCTCCTCTGCAGCCCGCTCCGTCCTGGCCCTCTTCGCCCTCTTCTCCCTCTGTGTAAGGGTTAGGCCGCCTGGAGTAAGCGGCTTGTTCAGCGGGACCGCGACAGCAGCTGCAAGGCAAAGTTAACAAGTCAGTCGGTAAGCCGCGCGGCTAGCATAGCAGTTCGGCTGAGTGATACTTACTCTCCTGCGCATGAACGTCCTCCAAAGTCAGGAGCAGCGGGAGGTAGTGGGTGACGTCGAGCCGCTTGCCCTTGAAGAAGTTGAAGATCTCCTTCTCCACGCCGTCCAGTCCGCTGCTGCCAAAAGCGGCTTCGTCGCGAACTTGCGGATGGACCGGCAGGAGTCCGAGGTTACCCTCGAAGATAAGGTATCTTTCTGACCAATTCGTGATTTTGTTCGCCAGGTTTACAACTTTCAGGCCGCGGCAGCCGAAGTAAAGATGGCCTCTGAAGATCTTCGTTCCCGAGTCCGGGATAGACCGCACAGAGAAGCATTCTCTGAACAGTCTTATCGAGAACCGAACTCGCTCCGACCTAAGGTAAGAGATGAAGCTGTAAATCGCCGCAATCGAGTTCGGGGGCAGCTGTCATGGCACTACTCCGTAATGGTCGAAGACCGCGACGGCTTCCATTAGCACAGGGAAGCCGAAGCCGCAGTCAAAGTGATCGATTGGGATAGCGATCTGGTTGGCTGCGGAGCTGTTAATCCGCTCGTGAGGCAGTGGAAGCCGCGCGAGCAGCGGGCTGTCTTTCATATACTTCTCTGCAAAGTTGTCGAGCTCGGCTTGGGTAAGCCGGCCTTCCTTATGATCCGCCGAATGGAAAGCAGAAGCCGCGTCGGTCCTAACGGCTGGAGCTTTGTCAGACCGCATCGCAATTGCTTTAGCTCGCATTCTGATCTCCTGTGTCGAAGACTCCGGGATCATCTCAATTTATAGATTTCCTATGCAGCTACAGTGGTTGTTGTCAAATCGCGGTTAGATATCAGGCCACACGGCTCAACCTGCAAGGTAAAGTATTCTAACCGCATTCTAGTTCGGCAGGTCGAGCGATTAAAATTCCAGTACTTGGCGAAATTCCTAAAGAAGAAAAGACAACGACTAGAAGAATTCAAACCGCACAAAGCCGCATGCAATTCGCAGTAATATACAATCGAACATTCAACAATTGTCCACAGGAATCAAACCGTCCGGCATCACGAGTTGATGCTTATTACAAAGCCAAATTAAAGTTCTCTTAATTATCTCTCTCCACTCTCTGGAGCCTCTCGCCCAACCTGCGCGACTTGGTCGCCGGCCTGTACCAGCTGGACATACACTTGACTAACGAGGTTGTGGATATTGTGCAGAGTCCGGTGAACTCGCGAGGTATCACGCTCTACGCGGGTAAATGGAACCAGCGACAGAGCGCGATCTCCCGGGTCGCCAGAAGCAGCGACCTGCCTAACCGCCGCGACTACTGGTGAGTACAAAGTCTCTCCGGAAGCCGGGCGATTTGGTAGTTGCTGCTGTTCAGCAGTCGTCCCAGCAGGTCGCAAGCCTATGCCGGCCTCCTCTGGTCGATCCTTATCCCTTTCCTCGTCAAGTCGAGCGGTGTCCGCCCTTTCCCTCTCTATCCGGCCAAGCATCAGCACTAAAGCCTGCAGATCTAGTTTCCCTTTCTTCTCCTGCTCCAGGTGGGCCAGCGCCTCCAGAGTTCTTTGTTCAGCGGCCTCAAGCGCAGTCCGCATCGCTGTCTTCTCCTCCTCCTAGCTGGTCAGGGACTCCTGCATCCTTTTGTCAGCTGCCTCCAGCGCAGTCCGCTTTGCCGTTTTCTCCATGTCCGCGCTGGCCAGTGCCTCCTGCACCCTTTTGTTAGCGGTCTCATGTGTAATCCGCATCGTCGTTTTCGCTAACTCCAAGCTGACCAAGGCCTCCTGCGTCCTTTTCTCAGCGGCCTCCACCTCAGACCGCATCATTCCTCTCTCCTGCTCCAAGTCCCCCAGCACTTCTTGAGTTCTCTTTTCAGCGGCCTCCAGCATAGACCGCTGATTTTCTTCTTGAAGCCGCCACTCTTCTTCCTTGTCTCGAAGGGCCTCGGCATGCTCCCTTATCCTAGCCTGCAAGGCGGCAACCTCCTCTTGGAATTCGGCCGACCTCTGGTCGCGGACACTAGGAGGTAGCGGCGGAATCAGTGGAGGTAAGGAAGTCGTCAGATCGCCCGGCTTGATTAAAGTTCCATGTGCACCTGCAGTGAATAAACAATCGGTTAGATTCAGTGACATGACCGACACTTGGTAGAAGATCTCGTTAGAACGAGACCGCAGCTCGTAGTTATCTCTCCTTCGAAAGCCGCAGTATCAAGTCTAGCCGCGGGTCGCCTAAACCTTTCTGAATCTATTCGCTTTAGCTTTTCTTTCCATAGCCGCGCGGTCTCCTTAGCTTTGCTTTTCAGCTCAGCCGTGGTCAAGAAGAAGCTCGCCGGCGGATTGCAAATTGTGTCTGCTCCCTTCTTCCGTGACCGCGGCTTGTAGAATTTTACAATACGCTTAACTTCTTCGTGTTTACCTTGCAGGGCAGGAAATGTAGTCGCCACCTGCTTCCCGGCGATTAGTTTCTTCATCTCCTCTATCTTCTCTCTGAGTTTTAATTTTTCAGCTCCTTCTGAAACCGCAGGAGCCGATTCGCCAAGCTTCTCTCCTGTAACTTCGACATCGGTGACGGCGACCTCCGCAGAAGCCGGCGGAGTCGCCAGTAACTTGTCCTGCTGCTGAAATTCCTCCATGCCCTTCAGGATATCGCTCAGGGATTCGCTAACCGAAGTCGTACTCTCTGGCTCGTCCGGCTTGGAAGATGGAGTCGACAGACCCTCAGATACGTCTTTTTCCCGCGACCTGAATTTCACACTAGCCGCTCCGGTCTTCACAGAAATATTGCGGTTATCAACCCGCATCTTCCGCGCCTTCTTCTCCATCCTTTCCTCAAGGGTCTCGACATTTTTCTTATGTCGCTTCAAGTGGCCGACTATTGTCTCTGTCCGCTTCCTCTTCTCAGTCAGAGACCGCTCGGTCTCCAGTGGCTTCTTCGGGTCATCCTCTTCAACAATGATCAAGTCAGCAGATTTGGGTAACTCGTGCGGTTTGGAAGAGTCGACACTCTTCTCCTCCGCCCTGGCGATCTTCAAAAGAGGTTCACCTGATGGCGAGTAGGTAATGTCGAAAGATTTGGTGGCACCAGCTTGCGGGAGAGCAGATTTGAAAACCGCTTCGACTTTTGTCGCGGCCTGCGAGGATTCCGCGATGACTTCCATCGGTTTCTTTCCAGAATAAGAAGCCGCCTGTGCGATCGGCTTCTCGGTTTTCTTCACAGGCTGTTGGTCGGAACTGTCCGCTTTTCTGCTCCTCTTTGTCGATCCAGACGACTTCTTCTCGCGATCTAGCATCGAGGACATGACGTCCATCTTGTAGAAGTCTCTGTCGGCTTGGAGGATTCTGACCGCAAGTGGCGAGTAGTGACCCGTGGCTTGGCAGAGATCTTGAAGAAATGGCAGGGCCCTCGGCATTTTATAGACGCAGAAGCATTAATGGCAGTCGCGGTCTCCGGCTTAGTTCTACATTTTCGATGTTTTTCAGAAACTTAAAAATGTGCGGGGATTATGTTAACCCGAAATTCGCGACTAGTTCTCCAGGTTTTCAAGTCCGTGTGGCTTGTGCTTTCTAGCCGCCACTCTCAGCTAGCCGGCTTATTGTCAGACAAGCCGGGCGGCCTCCACGTCAGACAGCCGCCAGTTCCGGTCCAGCCATCATCTAAGGGTCGGCCTGTCTTTGCCCAAGCTGCGCGATCTGTGTCCCAGGTCGCCATCAGAGGAGGTCCAGATCAGCCGGCCCAGAGGCCGTCCTGCAGCTCGGTAGAAGAAGGTCGCCAGGCCGCGCGGCCTGT
This sequence comes from Platanthera zijinensis, assembly GCA_039513925.1. Lineage (NCBI taxonomy): Eukaryota > Viridiplantae > Streptophyta > Magnoliopsida > Asparagales > Orchidaceae > Platanthera > Platanthera zijinensis. The sequence continues at coordinate 167,938,937 of CM077082.1, read as the reverse complement.
CTCTTGGCTTTTCTTCTTTTTCTCGATTCCCGTCACCGCTGCCTGATTCTCTTGTACCTCGGGCAGCCGGTAATTTTAGCCCTGCCCATTTGGGCAGGCCCCCAAGCCTATAAATAGGGGGCGGGAGTACACCCAAACCACGCTGACTCGAGTCCAAGAGCTCGCTTGTTAGGAGCTGCGGCCTCGATTCTAGTCCTTTGCGGTCTATTGTCCGGCCAGCTTCTTCCTTTCTTCTTTCTTTTCTAAGTGTAATCGCTTACTTTTCTATAAAAGGAAAGCCCGCCGTAGGAGAGGCATTCAGGCCGCGGCGGGCGAACTCTGGTGTTGCCGCTGGCAGCGGCCCTTTCTCTCTTCTTCCTATCCGGCCCTATCCGTCATCCCTAGCCGCTAGTAACCGACTAGCCGACAGTCTTTTCCCAATATCTTCCCCAGTGCTCGAACGGTTAACTGGTGGTGCCCGTCTTAACTTTCGCATTTCGTGCATCAACACCCCAGACTTAAACATTTGCTCGTCTCGAGCAAAACATCACTCCATGGAATAGAAAATAGTTAGCTGGCTTAGTAATTTCCAAATGAAGTAAAGAGAGAAATCAAATATAACACGGGCATAAAAAATATAATAGACAAACTAATTTACTATACTACAAAATTTATTCTTTTCGACAGGTGTAAATAAATATTGTATCTCCTCAAAGTTGGAATTCTGGAGAATCGTTCAGTCATATGTAGGAAGAAAGTAGACAGGTCACTAAGGTGAGCTTTGCCAAAGACCGGGGCTCAGGATCACCTCCAAAGGAATCCACCAATGTCGGTGACCATACGCTTGCCCGTTCACACTCTCTCCACAGTACTAGCTCATCTCAAGCGTGAATCCGTAGGGCTTTAGGATAATCATGAGGCTTAGGCTAAGGTTTGGTAGTCAAAGATAAACCTGGAGGCTACACGTAACCTAAGCGAGCAAACAATGAGCTAAACCAATACAGGCCCTCACAAATGAACGTGTGCCACACACCCAGACTTAGCTTGAAAACCGGGTGTGTACACGGCCTTTCCCGACCAATATCATGATAACCTGATGGGGATTCCATTTCTCATTGTAATTCTTATACATTTTTCCTTTTTCAAATCTCTCCTTTTTCATTTTTTTCTTTATTTTTTTTCTTTTGCAATCCCCAACTTTAGCACATATAAATTCTTGAATTCATCCATCATATCACTTTAATTCCACACATCACGCCTTGTCAAAATATTAAATTCACTGGAGCTCATGGATTTGGTTGTGATAGGGGGATTGGCTTTAGGCTTTGGTGAATGAAGGTGGAGCTTAATCAAAGGAGGGGTAGGCAGAAACTTGGCTTTCAATGGTTAGCAGTTAGGATAAGGTAAAAAAAACTCAAACTAGCCAAATTGATGGCCTACATCATGCTACGCTTGACTAACCATGCACCAATGCTTGGAGAGTAGCATGGGGAAGTTCTTAGCCACCAAGAAATATGATCCTTCCTCCTGACTCGAGCAAAACGAGTCTAGTGATGGCTACACACATCCCTACACTACCTTTTGATTTCACCAAATTCAACATTTTTGAGTAGTACAAACAATATTTACATCTACAAAAAAGTATAAATCTACGAGCATAGAGAAAAAATTAAATCTATACTATTTCTACATAGACCATGAGTTCTCGATTAGGAGCACTACACGAGTTTCGTACTACTCTATCCGAAATCCTAAGCCAGCACCACTATTTTAATGTTTACACGCAAGCAATCCATTAGACTCGATTCATGCGCGTGGATAAGATCGCGCTCTTGTGGGTGATTCAGTGTGTGCTACAGTGATTTTGAAATAAATAAATAACAACTGGTATGCCAGAAAATTTGTGCTCGTGTAGTGACCACAAGCATGCTCTCCCCGCAGACTTGAACTAAGCAACCTAACAAAGATTTGCAATATAATCAAATAAATAAGAGTTGGGGGAGAGGTTACTCATGCTCTGCAAATGAGCATACCGGAAGATTGACGTTAAATTCAGCAGAAAGTCCACAGCCCAAGCAAGCACCACCTACAAAAGTGAACATCTCCAAGCACAAAAACTACCAACATATAACCACAAAAAGCTTAATTGAAATCAGAGAAATTGGGTTGTCTCCCATAAGCCACTTTTTTTTACCATCCTTAAGGTGGACCAAATACCTGTATTAACATTTATATTATGTTCAGAGCATAAGTTTAATACGCAACGAAAAAGTCTAAAGTTACACACCTCATTAAGAAAAAAATAAAACTAAAAAAGGCAGAAAAGGGGCCCCGGAGATCCTTCACTTCTCAGCTGAATGCTGACCTATGATAGATCCCCCCAGTCACGCGAGATGAGGAAGAGGGGAAAGCGTTAGGGCCCAGGGAAGTAGAATCTCCCCTGCCCCTAACCTCTTCTTTCTCGCGCCGGCGGGAAAAATTCTGCGCCTTGCGCATGAGTAGTTCTTTTCTTTTTAAATCCACGGATGGGGATCGCCAGGGATGTATAACCACTCCATCCGAATCAGCAGCAGGTCTAGGCTTGCCATCCACGGGCATCCTGTCCTCACCCGCGACAGGTGATAGATCTGCCCAAGTGACCTGTTTTAAAGTCTTACAAAATTTGTTCGGATCAATAAAAGTTTTTAATTCTATCTTCTACACGCTCTCTAAAGCCGTGCTCAGCTCATGTTCCTTCTTATCTGAGTCTTGTTTCACTTCAAGCGACTCCATCTTTGTCTCTCCTTCAGCTAACATCAGCAGTTCTTCCACTTTCTAAACCTTATCTTCCTCAATCAGTAGAACACCTGTCTCAGAAGCACTAGATAAATCATTAGATAACAAAACATTCCACTCCGGCAGTTTTTTGGGTTTAATCGGATGAATAGGGGGAAGGGACGACGTTGAAGGCAAATCAACCTTGGGAGCCAAGGTGATGACACTAGCATTAAATTGCAATGTAGCCTCACTATCTTTTATGAATAGGACCCACAAGATGGTTTTCAATGCATTTCCCATGGGTCTTAACACCTGGAAGCCAGTAACTACAATAGCCCCATTCAGTTTCACTTCCACCTCTTAATTTCCCCATCTTTCTTTATTACTGATCAATCGGCTAGCACTAGTGACTTCCGAACATTTGATTCGATATTTAAATTCAGTTTCTCAACATCTTGCAAAGCAAGAATGTTGCACGATGATTCGGAATCACATAAAGCTACCGACTTCACCGCATTAATCTCACAACTCACGGCCACTTCATTTATAGTGCACTCATCCGCCTCTCCAACACTCTTCCCTTGCTCACGGGGATTTCTCTCCGTGTCGCTTGGGAGGGTGCCGTGAGTACGCTCTGAGAGCACATGGGCAAGTTGCCCCAGCTGAGTCTCCAAGTTACTCATGGAAGAGGTTTGAGTGGCCATATTAGATTGAGCCATATCCACAAATTTTTCCATCATTTCCTCCAACGCACTCTTATGCGTCCCTTGTGTGTTCTGATTATAACCAAGATGTGGCGACCGCGGCTGGCTTTTAGAGGCTTGTGCATCAAATTGATGTTGACCTCCCTGCCTTCTTTGACCAGGAGCATATTTATTCCACGAGAAATTAGGATGATTTCTCCCGTTGGGGTTATACGCATTATTATAGGGAGAGGCGTGGTTCTGATTGTTAATAAAATTAACGCTCTCGTTAGAAGTTATACCTGACAGATTAACAAATGTTTCTCCAGCAGGGCACTCACGAGCATGATGGTCGGGGTTTCCACAACCCTGGCAAGAAATGTCCATAACCCGAGCTGGAGAAGGGGTTGATCTAGTCAGCATCATCCTTCCATCAATTGTAGGATAGCTCCCCTCAGCTTATTGCACAACTGCATTCACATCAAACAGATTTCTCTCCCCTCTAGGGGTATTTCTTCTGGCGGTCTAGTAGGTGCTATGGGAGGCGGTATCACGAAGGAGCCTTAATGCCTCGTTAGGAGATAGGTTCATTATAGTTCCACTGGCTGTCGCGTCGATCATACCCCTGTAATTTGGCTCAATAGCAAAATAGAATATTTCGACTAAATTCCACAGCTCACAGCCGTGCTGGGGGCATCGATGCTGCAGGTCAGCAAACCTCTCCCATGTTTCAGATTAAGTTTCCTGGTCCAGCTGCCGGAAGGTAGCTATTTCCCTCCGGGTGTTCACAATTTTATCCACCGGGTGGAATTTAGCTAAAATTTAGAGAAAAGAGCCTCCCAAGTAGTAGCAGTCCCAGGCGCAATGGTATGGAGGCAGGTTTTGTCCTTGTCCCTCAGCGAAAATGGGAATAGCCTAAGCTTTACTACATCATAAGTAATTCTGGCATAGTGGAAGGTGCCATAAATCTCTGAGAACTCCACCAGATGGAGCTGCGGATCCTCAAACGAAAGGCCTGAATATTGCGTATTATTTCGGATCATGTTCAGAATTGCGGGCTTTATATCAAAATGGTTGTTTACAATGGCCGGTCTGAAGCCAGGGTAAACACTTCCCGCAATAGGGGTAGTGTAGTCTCTCATCGTGCGAGGTCTCGACCTATTTACCTCATTCTCATCAATATGCTGCCTCCCGCAGCATCTCCATTTCCTCTCGGACCAGCCCTATGCATTGGCTGTCCTTGCCGGTTTCCAATGTTCTCATCAGCATTTGGCCATAAGATGGGCTCTTCTCCTCTTCTATTGCCTCCCAGCTTAATTTAATTGTAATCCATCTCTAGTTGAGCGTTTGCGGTAAGCCTTCGTGCTTCAGCGGTCCTCTATATTTCAGGATCATAGGCAAGACCCTCTCCCGATCCTTGCCTCTGCATACACCAAAGATAACAACAAAACAAAAAATCAAAAACAATAACTCTTAAGTACCCACCTTTGACAACCCAGATCACTTACGCCTAAACTCCCCGGCAATGGCGCCAAAAACATGATGCATCGGGAAGTGCACCGGTCACTGTCAAGTAATAAATTTGGGAATAGTTTCCCCGAATGTCGATCTTTAGGGAATGTAGGTTGGGTATCGTGATAGCGTCGTAAGAAGATTGTTACTAAGAGTTTAACGAAATCAAAAGGGGTTTGGTTTTTGATTCCTAAAGCTATCAAAACAAAAAGAAAACTAATGCGAGTCGTAAGCACCGCTTCACTTAGTGGATGGAATTAGTGCATGCCGCTATGTCGTGCTTCGTTGGCCGGATGGACGGAGAGCAAGCGGATAGAATTTTCATAAGTGCGGAAAGTGAGGGTCGAAATCACCTCTTCAACTACCAACACTAGCCTTTGTTAGTGTGGTTCTAGTGCGCGAGTGGAGTGGATGTGGATGGAGGCGACTGCAACACAGCTAACTACAAAGAATGCAACTAGTCAAAACAAACTTCATTCATAGACAAATAAAGTAAGTTTAAGTTCATTACAAGCTTAAGGATACACTTCACTATGAGAAGAGGGTAGAATAAACCGATAGGAGGAAAGCCTAGCCGAGGTTCTTGGCCGGAGTGGTGGGTTGTCAATTCACTTCTTGACTCGGACCGTTGGTTGCTTCTGGAGGTAAATGGGTTTTCAATCCACTTATCTCCCTCCGTCTTCTCTTCTTCCTTCAATCTTTTCTCTTGTTTCCCAAATGAGTTGTACTGAAAGAGTCTTGTTGCAAGCTGCTGGTGGCCAGAAACTCTCTGAAGTGTTGAAGATGGCTTTGGATTGCCAGAGAAAGCTTCCCATAGGATGGAGATGAGTGGAGGACTTATTGGGGTGAAAATCGGCGCTTTGCGCGCAGCAGCGGGGTGGAAAATGGAAAGCGTTGACCTACATCGCGGAACACGGGCTTAAATACAGCAGCAAAAATCAGAGCGCATGATCAGTGGCATATGACCAGTGGTCGTGCGCACTGATGGTTGATGATCATGCGCTCTGCTCTAGAGAAACCTGCAGTAAACAAAAAATAATAATATATATACGTACGATCAGTGGCGCACGACCGGTTGTCGGGCGCACTAGATCCCATGATCGTGCGATTAGCAAAGAAAAAACTCAAAGAAAACTGGGGTAATGCGTACGAGCAGTGGCACATGACCGATGGTCGTGCGTACTATGTCCAATGGTCGTGCGATTGCCCTAGACAGAACTTGAGAAGTGGAGAATAATGCGCATGATCAGTGACTCACGACCAGTGGTCGTGCGCTATAGGTCCAATGATCGTGCGCAGTGTTCCTGGACTGTTTGGGAATTCGATGAACAGACCGCGCATGACCAGTGGTCGTGCGCTAAGGCGTCCACTAACCATGCGCTTATAAAAACGCACAACCAATGTCCCTTAGGCGGAAAAATTTCAAAAACAATCTTGAACAAGCTCACCACCTTAGTACCTATAGCAAAAACAGTAGAGCCACCGAGACGGGAGTACCATATTCTTCATACAAAGCAAAACACAAAGTAGGGAAAAAGAATAATAACTATGAAATCACACTGAAAGCAGGCCAAAAGTGCACTTAACTTGGAATGGAAATAATAATAAATATGAATAAATATGTCTCTGAAGTGTAGTGCATCATTGAGAAAACTAGCCCAGATGAGTCCAAAAAAATGTATATAACTTGGACTCATCATGCTACTGCTACAAGATGGTGCCTTTTGGTACTAAGATTGCATAGACAACATACAAAAGGGTGATGGACCAGGTCTTCTTGGAGCTGAAGGGCAGGAACTTGGAGGTCAATGTAAATGACCTTATGGAAAAATGCAGGGACATCAGGTCTCACCTCCAGGACTTGGCAAAAACATTTAGCTGTTGGAATAAATTCAAGATGAGGCTCAACCCCTAGAAGTGCGTCTTCGGGGCTAGCACGGGTAAGTTCTTGAGCGATCTTATCAGCCCAACGGGGGTAGAGCCTAACCCCGACAAGATAAAAGCCTTATTGGAACTAGAATCTCCAAAGAACGCAAAAGAGATCCAGTGCCTCATAAGGAAGCTGGTCAGGTTAAAAATGTTTCTCTCTCGGGCAGTGGAAATATTTTCACCCTTCTTCAGGGTGAAATGTGGAAACAAGAATTTTGAATGGAACCCTGAATGTAAGTGGGTATTAAAGGCTTTCAAGAAGCAACTCACGCAGGCCCCACTACTACTAGGACTTAATGGAGGGGGAGGACCTAGACTTGTACTTGGGAGTGGGGGTTAAGGTAGTGAGCTCTGTTCTAGTTTTAGAGGAAGGAAGAAGCCAGCTGCTGGTTTATTATATCAACATGGTCTTGAAGAAGGCAAAACTCAGGTGCCCTATCCTTGAGAAGCTGGCGCTCACATTGGTTATTTCTATAACGAAGCTCCGACCATACTTCCTAGCACACTCCATCCGGGTCATGACCGATCACCCCCTTCATAACATCTTCGAAGGGGTAGAGAACTCGAGGAGATTAGCAAAATGGTCAGTACATATGAGTGAGTTCGATTTCTTGTTCGTCCCCAGACTCAATGAAGGCGCAAGCGGTGCCAGATTTCTTGGTAGACTATGTGGCTGGAGTTGAGGAACCCAAGCCTTCCCACCTGGCAACATGGTAGATGTTGGTGGACAATGCTTCGGGGAAGCATTCCTTTGGGTCGGGGGTCATTCTAATGAGCCCCCAGGGAACAAGGACCGAATAAGAAATTGTAATTTTCTTCCCGCTAACCAACAACCAGGCCGAGTATGAATTAGTGATTACATGACGTCGCCTGGCCGAAGAGTTGGGTTTCAGGTTGTAAAGATCTCAACAAACTCAATGGTGGTAGTTGGCCAAACAAAGGAGAGTTCAAGGCGAAAGAGCCAACACTCCAGTGCTACCTTGTGAAGGTCAAGGGTCTTATTAGGAAGTTCCTCACTTTCTCAATTCAGTATGTACCAAGGGAGGAGAGTGCCCCAGTGGACCATCTGGCCAAGTTTGGCCCTCGTGCCTGTGGAACTTTGATGGAGCTTTTCAGAGCAACTATTATAAGAGGTGGAGTTGATGGAGGTGGATTAAAGGGTATCATGGATGGATCCCTTCAACACCTTATTAAATTTGGGCAAGTTCACCAAAGGGCACATGTACAAGATACGGTTAGGGCTTAAGTAAGCATACTACCTTTTATATGAAGGAGGGTTAGAGTGTATGAACCTCTCAGAGCTACTATCCAAGTGTGTATCAGAAGAGGAGGTCCCAAAATTTCTATAAGAAATCCACTCTAGGGAATGTGGAAGCCATTCCAGAAATAGGGCCTTAGAAAGACGGGTGCTAAGGCAAGTGTATTTCTGGCCGAGTCTCAGCAATGTTGCAACAGAGTTTGCAAAGAAGTGTAAAAAGTTCCAACTATTTGCTCCTCTCAAGCTAATGTAAGCAAAAAGGCTCAGGACCATCATAACTCAATGGCCTTTCATAATATGAGGGATAGAGATGGCGTGACCTTTTCCCTAGGCTAGTGGTCAAAGGAAGTTTCTACTAGTCATGATCGATTACTTCTCATAGTGGATGGAGGCAAAGGTGCTTGCCAAGGTAACCCCTCAAGTTATTAAGAATTTTGTGTGGGGGGAAGTCTGTTGACATGGACTACCTCTAGCTATAGTCACAGAAAACAGACCGCGACTTGCTAGCTAATAAAGAAATATTTATAGTAATTTTTAAAAAGTTTTTATTTAATTAATATTTAATTTTTATTTAATTTTATAAAAATATTTGTCTAAATTACTTTCTTTTTATATTTTAGGTTAAACTGCGGTGCAAATAAGATTTTGAATCTTGCAGCATTGATTAGGAGATTATTTCAAGAAAATATGGAAAAGTCTAAGTATACGCCCCTAGTCATTGGAGTGACATGGGGGCTGACCATTGTCACGGTCATGCTTGCTCCAAGATGTCTTAGAAGCAATTCCATATCATTTAAATTTACACGCCCCCATGTCACGGGCATGACATGGGGCATGACCATAGTCACGGGAGTGGCCGACCGAAGAATCTCTAGATTTTATTGACATGTCAGATTAAAGTTATATGGCTAGGTCACGGGCCTGACACAAAGGCGTGAAAGCCAGATCAAGGTGTGACGCGTTATTAAGAAAGTTTCAGATCCAGGACATTCCAAGTTTACAAGCCCTAGGTCACGGGCATGACAACTAAAGAAATCGCCAGATTAACTCCCACCATTTCAAGTTCCCGTAGTTTCTAGTAATAGAATGACACACCCTAGGTCACGGGCGTGAAATAGTGGCATGACCCACAAAACAGCAAATTTTGGTTGTTTTTTTACAATATTCCCGGGATTTCAAGACAACGGTTGTACACCTTACACACCCTCTAGTCACGGGCGTGACCTAGGTGCGTGACTAAGCAATAAACTTGACTATAAATTCCAGACATTACTAGGAGATGGGAGAGTCAATTAAAGTTAGTAGGAGTCCGTTTTGTGTTAGATTAGAGTTAGATTTTGAAGTTTATTTTTTGTATTTTTGTTTTTCTTTTCTACATTTTACTTTCCATAGTGTAATCTTTAGTTTTTGTAATATTAAATAAAGAACCTTTCTTTTATGCAGTCATGTCCTATTTTCTTTCTAATATAATTTCATCATCATATTGAGTAGCTGATCCTCATTTAGCACTTGGTCATGATAAACTTAGGATGAAATAGTCTGATAATACTTATTTTATCCTAAATTACTTGAGTAAATCCATATATTTTCTTGTTGGAAATTATATACTTTTTGAATTTTGAGTCTATAATTAGTTTCTTTTATAAAATTGTTTTAACTTACTTTTTTTTCCTGTTTTTCAAGATTTTGACACTTTTTGGTCATTTTCCATTTTACATGCCCCTAGATCACGGCCGTGTATCCACTACAGGGGCGGGTACCTTGGGCATGTAACCTAATCCCGATAAAGCAACAGTCCAAAGTCCGGATCCCGAAAAATCAACCATACAATCCTCTAGGTCACGACCGTGTACCCTTTACACGGGCATGTACCTGGGGCGTGTATCCAAATCCCGATACAGATATGCTCTAGAGCGCAGTTCAAAAAAAATGCACATTACATGCCCTAGGTCATGACCTTGTACTCCCTACACGGGCAGATACCTCTGGGCGTGTCCCACCAAGTCCACATTTTCGGCGCCGTAGCGCTGCTTTTGCCGCTCCAACATCACGCCACAACTTACATGCCCTCTATATGGGCATGTCCCTAGAGCATGTACCCTAACTCCCGCTACAGGGCAACTTTTGCCGAGCTGCCATCACGTCATTGCTTACACGCCCCATCCTATACAGGCGTGTACATGGGGCGTTTAACCAAACTCAGCCGCTGCCCTACTAGATTTTCATCAGCTGAAGTCAACAATGCTTACACGACCTCCCTATATGGGCGTGTGCTTCCGAGAAATTTTTCTATAAATACCAGCAAACTCCAAGTGTTCTAGACCAGATCAAAGCAGATTAGAGCAGATTGTAAGTAGTTTAGTTTAGATTAAGTTGAGAGTATGGGTGTTGCTACTTGTTTTTCTTCGTGTTTATGTTCTTAATTTTTCTCTCTTCCTCACTCTCACTTCAAGTTCTTTCTATTTTACTTTTCATGCAACTTTTGTAATAAGCTAGTAATGACTTTTAATAGTGTGGAATTAGTGTGTAGCTAATCTTTCTATTCATGCAATTGTAGTTTTTATTTCAACTTGTAACTCCTTTTGTTTAAATAATAAAAGTTCCTCTCTTTCTCTTCCTTTCTTTATTTAGTTTTTCAAGAACTTCTACGACCTCTCTCTCTCTTACCCTTCCACCATAAGTAATTAAATCCTCATTAGTGCTCGATTGCGATAATCTGATGATGAGTTGATCTAGTCTGATGCTTTAGCTTTCTTTCTCTTCCTAAAGTATAGGCCTTCGATTTACTCTTGAAGATTACAATTTTCAATTCAAGGAGATTCCAATGTTTTGCGACTCCTCTAGTGCGATTGCTATTGAAAATAATATAGTCTCACACAGCCGGATAAAGCACATTGATATCAAATATCATTTCATCTAGGAGCATGTGGAGAACAAGGACATTAATCTCAGCTATGTCCCGACGGATAAGCAAGTTGCAGACATATTCAGTATGCTAATGGACGAGGCCAAGTTCTCATTCTTAAAAATGGAACTGGGCATGCTCAATAAGGAATAATGAAAATGGCTAAGGAGTAAGAAATCTCATAGTGAAGTACATCTCAAAGATGTCAAAATTTCAAAGGAAAATTCGTCGCATATACCTAAGGGATCTCGACAAATTTGTCGAGTATGGCTAAAGAAGTTCGACGACATTCGACGAATCAGACTCTTCACCCATGTTATTTTCATGAATTACTGGGAATACTCAAATTATTTCGACAAATTTTACTTAGGTAAATTCTTTTCCTTTCTTTATTTGATCCAAGGAGTCACATCCAGTAAGGTACGCGCCTCTCCGTTGTTTAAAATATTACTTCTATATATACATATCAGGCAAACAGTACTTCACTTCGTCAAATTCATTCCGGCTTTCTATCGAAGAACCTTCAACAGTGTTCATCTTCCGTTGACGGGCGATATAGACCTTTTGAATTCTCCACTTCTCTGTTGTACTCTATGGCTCCACGGGGTACAGGAAACCTTCCGGTTGGGGAGAACTAGTTCGAACCGGGTATGCTACCGCCTCCGACGAGTTCCGCAACGTCCTCTTGATGTTTGAAGCTGCCGATTTGTCCTTCATTCTAGGTCACCCGTGCAAGGTGTTGGACAAGGACATCTTTGAATTCTTTCACAATGCCAAGCTCAGTCGTGAAGACACTCTCATCCAAAGCAAAATTCGACAAGTCATGGTTAAGGTGAAGGCCTCCCTTCTCAACCATTATCTACGGCTTCTAGAAGTTGATTAAGCCGACCACATTGAAGATAGTGATTTCACAATGGCTCTTTTGTTTTGTGGACTGTAAGAGGAACAATAGCCTTTAAGCGGAAAGGAATGAATCACGAAGACAAACTTCTCTTAGACATTATTAGAAAAGTCCTTCTATATAAAGTTTGATCCCTTGACTACTTTTCCTTAGATATGTTCAAGCTTCTGGTCGCCATTATCTGCCAGAAGAGAATTGACTGGGGTACAGTGTTGTTTGGAAGAATAACGGACAGACTGCGCACACGAAACCTTGGAAGAATACTTAGTGTGTATTTGAATCAGCTGGACAAAGATACTTTTGACATGACGAAAGGTGTACCAATTCATCATATGACGAAAATCGACTATTCAATCTTCTCCTGATAGGAAAGGAGGATCCCAAGGGAAGGTGCTTAAGACCCCTAGTGGACAAATATTCGCAGATAGAATAAAACTGAACTAGCAATCCATCTAGGCAAGTATTTCTATCGAATTGTAGTTAAGGGACACAAGTGTCATATTAAAATCTGGGAATTGTTGAGTAATCTTACTCACACAAAGACTATTATCCTATCGAAAGAACTTTTTTAGGGTTGTTTAACTAAAATACTAGCAGAAGAAAACTACTTGTGATAAAGTAAAGAGCTACTAAAAGTGATTACAACGAGGGGTTAAAACGATGACAAAGAGAAGCACTCGATCGAGAATCAACTCCGAAAAAGTATATTAAAGATGTTGTAATAAACATAAGATTAATAGGGTAAAGTTCCTTGACCGTGGAGGTTCACAAAGCTTGAACACACTTCTATCGAAGTCGTGCCCAACTGAGTTTTGGAAGGTTCAACCGAACTCTGGTCCAAATTGGAGATCGCTTTACAATATGAACCCCGCTATTGGATTTCACTCCAATTCGGGAGATTTAAAGTTTTCCTCTCTCGAGGGGTGCGTGCAACTCTCTTTACTCCTGAGTGTTCACTCCAAACAACAAGCCTCTCGGCTAGCTAAGAGTGAAAACAAAAATGGAAAATATATATCGATGATATATCTCTAAACACGATTATTCAAGCATAAATCTAAGGCCTAAACCCTAAAAAGAAAAAGTAAACTAAAGCATCATAACTTAATCAACTCGAGCCTCGAATCATCAAGATCGAGTACTAGGAGGATTAGTTACTCATGGTGTAGTGGAGGAAGAGAGATGAGTAGGAGTGCATTGCAAAAAAATTGAGACAAGTAAAAATATTCCCGGGATTTCTCTCCTGAAAACACAAGGGGTGGGGCTAAAAATATTAGCTAACTAGTAATATTACACTTGCATGGAATGAAAACTAGGTTAGCATTAACATTAAACTAATAAAGAAATTATAAGAACTGTTACAAAAGAGTAGAATTAAAACAGAATTAAGAAAGGCTAAAAATGAGAAAGGGAGAGAGGAAGAACATTAAAGAAAGAGCTGAAAATGGCAGCACTACCCCTCTCAAAATTTCTCTCCTGAAAACACAAGGGGTGGGGCTCAATTTATAAAAGTTTCAAAGAGCAGGACATGCCCACGCCTCCTACTATGTACGGAGGTTGACCTCGGTACGAAATCTGGCGGGAATGATGATTGCCTCGGTACAGGCGACGTTCATTAATGGCGGCAGTAGGCTTTATGGAAGAGAGGGACTTGTTCTCTGTCAGCAGGCTTTATGCAGGGAGGGCTCGACGAACGGCAAAGAGTTTGTCAAACAGCGAAGAGAAGGAGAAGGTGGAGTTCGACGAAGAAGGGTGAGTTCGACGAACTGGGAAGAATTCGTCAAACTGGGAAGAATTCGTCGAACGGAGGAGGATTCGTCGAACAGATAAGGGAGCTCTACGAAGAAGGGAAGACGGAGAAGGGATCTCGACAAAGAAGTGCGAGTTCGATGAACTGGGAAGAGAGCTCAACGAATCAGGAATGAAGGAGCCGTTCGACGAACACAGAAGAGGCATAGTTTGATGAACCAGGAAGAGTTCGTCGAACGGAGAATGAAAGCGAAGTTCGACGAAATTGGAAGAGTTCGTCGAACGCAGAAGAGGCCTTCGATGAACGGGGGATGAAGGCGGAGTTCGACGAACGTGGAATGAAGTTGGTGGAGTTCGATGAACTTGGAAAAGTTCGTCGAACGTAGAACAGGCGTTCGACGAATACCTGATCGACGAATTCTGAGCTCGACGAATCCTTGCTAAAAACTACAATCCTACAAAGAAAAGATAAAACATTAGTGGCATTAATATATATAGAAAAGGAGGTAAAAATAAAGCTTTAAAAACATGATTTAATTACAAAAAGATCTAAAAATTCATAATAATTTAGACTACAAATTGCACTATCAAATTCCCCCAAGCTTACGCTTTGCTTAGCTCCAAGAAAGAAATAAAAACTAGCTAACATAAAAAATGACTAATCAAAAAGTTCTAATTATGCTTACACAAGTACTATGCGAAATTATAAGTAGGGAGAAGGTTAAACGTAAACCTAAAACAGTTACTTAGGCATGATTTAACAATTTATAAACTTTACTTGTTGATGCAGAAAATGCGCCGGGGAAAAACGGCACCAACAGCCAACCGTTCGAGCACTGGGGAAGGAATGGGGGTAAAGACTGTCGGCTAGTCGGTTACTAACGGCTAGGAATGGCGGATGAAACCGGGCAGAGAAAAGAGAGAAAAGGCCGCTACCCGCGGCAACACCAGAGTTCGCCCGCCGCGGCCTGAATGCCTCTCCTGCGGCGGGCTTTCCTTTTATAAGAAATTGAGCGATTACACTTAGCAAAGAAGGAAGAAAGGAAGAGGCCGGCCGGACAATAGACCGCAAAGGACTAGAATCGAGGCCGCAGCTCTTAACAAGCGAGCTCCTGGACTCGAGTCAGCGTGCTTTGGGGGTACTTCCGCCCCCTATTTATAGGCTTGGGGGCCTGCCCAAACGGGCAGGGCTAAAATTACCGGCTGCCCGAGGTACAAGAGAATCGGGCAGCGGTGATGGGAATCGAGAGGAAGAAGAAAAGCCAAGAGACAGGCCGCGCGGACTGGCGATCTTCTTCTGCCGAGCTGCAGGACTCGGCCTCTGGGCAGGCCGATCTGGACCTCCTTTGACGACGACCTGGGGCACAGGTCGCGCAGCTTGGGCAATGACAGGCCGACCCTTGGAGGATGGCTGGACCGGAACTGGCGGCTGTCTGAGATAGAGGCCGCCCGGCTTGTCTGACAATAAGCCGGCTAGCTGATAACGGCGGCTAGAATGCACAAGCCGCCCGGACTTGAGAACCTGGAGAACTGGTCGCGGATTCCGGGTTAACATAATCCCCGCACATTTTTAAGTTTTATAAAAAACTTCGAAAATGTAGGACTAAGCCGGAGACCGCGACTGCCATTAATGCTTCTGCGTCTATAAAATGCCGAGGGCCCTGCCATTTCTTCAAGATTTCTGCCAAGCCACGGGTCACTACTCGCCACTTGCGGTCAGAATCCTCCAAGCCGACAGAGACTTCTACAAGATGGACGTCATGTCCTCGATGCTAGAACGCGAAAAGAAGTCGTCTGGATCGAAAAAGAGGAGCAGAAAAGCGGACAGTTCCGGTCAACCGCCTGAGAAGAAAACCGAGAAGCCGATCGCACCGGTGGCTTCTGATTCTGGGAAGAAACCGTTGGAAGTCGTTGCAGAATCCTCGCAGGCCGCGACGAAAGTTGAGGCGGTTTCCAAATCTGCTCTCCCGGAAGCTGGTGCCACCAAATCCTTCGACATTACCTACTCGCCATCGGTGAACCTCTTTTGAAGATCGCCGGTACGGAGGAGAAGAGTGTCGACTCTTCCAAGCCGCGCGAGTTGCCCACATCTACTGACTTGATCATTATTGAAGAGGACGAGTCGAAGAAGCCACTGGAAGCCGAGCGGTCTCTGACTGAGAAGAGAAAACGGACAGAAACAATAGTCGGCCACTTGAAGCGACGTAAGAAAAAGGCCGAGACCCTTGAGGAAAGGATGGAGGGGAAGGCGAGGAAGATGCGGGTTGATAACCGCAACGTCTCTGTGAAGACCGGAGCGGCTAGCGTGCAATTTAAGCCGCGGGAGAAAGACGTGTCTGAGGGTCTGTCGAATCCATCTTCCAAGTCGGACGAGCTAGAGAGTACGCCTCCGGTTAGCGAATCCCTGAGCGATATTCTGAAGGGCATGGACAAATTTCAGCAGCTGGACAAGTTACTGGCAACTCCGCCGGCTTCTGCGGAGGTCGCCGACACCGATATCGAAGTTACAGGAGAGAAGCTTGGCGAACCGGCTCCTGCGGTTTCAGAAGGAGCTGAAAAATTAAAACTTAGAGAGAAAATAGAGGAGATGAAAAAGTTAATCGCTGGGAAGCAGGTGGCGACTACATTTCCTGCCCTGCAAGGTAAACACGAAGAAGTTAAGCGTTTTGTAAAATTCTACAAGCCGCGGTCACGGAAGAAGGGAGTGGATACGATTTTCAATCCGCCGGCGAGCTTCTTCCTGACCACGGCTGAGCTGAAAAGCAAAGCTAAGGAGACCGCGCGGCTATGGAAAGAAAAGCTAAAGCGAATAGATTCAGAAAGGTTTAGGCGACCAGCGGCTAGACTTGATACTGCGGTTTTCGAAGGAGAGATAACCACGAGCTGCGGTCTCGTTCTAACGAGATCTTCTATCAGATGCCGGTCATGTCACTGAATCTAACCGCCTGTTTATTTGCTGCAGGTGCTCATGAAACCACCATCAAGCCGGGCGGTCTGACGACTTTCTTACCTCCACTGATTCCGCCGCTACCTCCAAGTGTCCGTGACCAGAGGACAGCCGAATTCCAGGAAGAGGTTGCCGCCTTGCAGGCTAGGATAAGGGAGCATGCTGAGGCCCTTCGAGTCAAGGAAGAACAGTGGCGGCTTCAAGAAGAAGATCAGCGGTCTATGCTGGAGGCCGCTGAAAGGAGAACCCAAGAAGTGCTGGAGGATTTGGAGCAGGAGAGAGGACTGATGCGGTCTGAGGTGGAGGCCGCTGAGAAAAGGGTGCAGGAGGCACTGGCCAGCGCGGACATGGAAAAAACGGCGAAGCGGGCTGCGCTGGAGGCAGCTGACAAAAGGATGCAGGCGTCCCTGGCCGGCTGGGAGGAGGAGAAGGCAGCGATGCGGACTGCGCTTGAGGCCGCTGAACAAAGAACTCTGGAGGCGCTGGCCCACCTGGAGCAGGAGAAGAAAGAGAAACTAAACCTGCAGGCCTTAGTGCTGATGCTCGGCCGGATTGAGAGGGAAAGGGCGGACACCGCTCGACTTGACGAGGAAAGGGATAAGGATCGACCAGAGGAGGCCGGCAGAGGCTTGCGACCTGCTGGGACGACTGCTGAACAGCAGCAACTTCCAAATCGCCCGACTTCCGGAGAGACTTCGTACTCACCAGTAGCCGCGGCGGTTAGGCAGGTCGCTGCTTCTGGCGATCCGGGAGATCGCGCTCTATCGCTGGTTCCATTTACCCGCGTAGAGCGTGATACCTCGCGAGTTCACCGGACTCTGCATAATATCCACAACCTCGTTAGTCAAGTGTATGTCCAGCTGGTACAGGCCGGCGATCAAGTCGCGCGGGTTGGGCGAGAGGCTCCAGAGAGTGGAGAGAGATAATTAAGAGAACTTTTATTTGGCTTTGTAATAAGCATCAACTCGTGATGCCGGACGGTTTGATTCCTGTGGACAATTGTTATATGTTTGATTGTATATTACTCCGAATTGCATGCGGCTTTATGCGGTTTGATTACTTCTAGTCGCTGTCTTTTCTTTGGAAATTTTGCCAAGTATTGGAATTTTAGTCGCTCGACCTGCCGAACTAGGATACGGTTAGAATACTTTACCTTGCAGGTTGAGCCGTGCGGCCTGATATCTAACCGCGATTTGACAACCACTACTGTAGCTGCATAGGAAATCTATAAATTGAGATGATCCCGGAGACTTCGGCACAGGAGTTCAGAATGCGAGCTAAAGCAATTGCGATGCGGTCTGACAAGGCTCCAGCCGTTAGGACCGACGCGGCTTCTGCGTTTCACTCCGCAGACCACAAGGAAGGCCGGCTTACCCAAGCCGAGCTGGATAGCTTTGTGGAGAAGTACATGAAAGATAGCCCGCTGCTCGCGCGGCTTCCGCTTCCTCACGAGCGGATTAACTCCTCCACCGCCAACCAAATCGCAATCCCTGTCGACCACTTCGACTGCGGCTTTCGGTTCCCGGTACTGATGGAAGCCGTAGCGGTCTTCGACCACTACGGAGTAGTGCCGGGGCAGCTGCCCCCGAACTCGATAGCGGCGATTTACAGCTTCTTCTCTTACCTGAGGTCGGAGCGAGTTCGGTTCTCGATAAGGCTGTTCAGAGAATGCTTCTCTGTGCGGTCTATCCCGGATTCGGGAACGAAGATCTTCAGAGGCCATCTTTACTTCGGCTGCCGCGGCCTGAAAGTTGTAAACCTGGCGAACAAAATCGCGAACTGGTCAGAAAGATACCTTATCTTCGAGGGCAACCTCGGACTCCTGCCGGTCCATCCGCAAGTTCGCGACGAAGCCGCTTTTGGCAGCAGCGGACTGGACGGCGTGGAGAAGGAGATCTTCAACTTCTTCAAAGGGGAGCGGCTCGACGTCACCCACTACCTCCCGCTGCTCCCGACTTTGGAGGACGTTCATGCGGAGGACAGTAAGTATCACTCGGCCGAACTGTTATGCTAGCCGCGCGGCCTACCAACTGACTTTTTAACTTCGCCTTGCAGCTGCTGTCGCGGTCCCGCTGAACAAGCCGCTCACTCCAGGCGGCTTAACCCTTACACAAAGGGAGAAAAGGGCGAAGAGGTCCAGGCCGGAGCGGGCTGCAGAGGAGGATGAATCGGACTCCTCCAGCGGCTTCATACTGCATGGTATGGGTAGCCGTTTGAAAGATCTCCACGGCAACCCCACCATGCAGTGGAGTGCCGACGGGGAGTCGGTAAAGGTTTCCACCGCCCTCCCGAACTGGGGGAAGGAAACTGTAAGCCGCCATGCCTCTGTGGCTGGCGCGGCTTTGTATGGCAGGCGCAACTTGAAAGCGCTGGAGAAGATACCTGCAGAAGACTTCTCGCGGTTTGCCGCGCAGGTCGGCGCGAGAAGCTTTGTAGCCAACCACTATATGGGCCTAGCCCATAGGCGGTTAGTTACAATTGAAGGCGACCTGCAGCGGCAACTCGCCGAGAAAGATGAAGAAATCGCACGGCTGAAGGAGTCGCATGCGGTAAGACATTACCTGATTTCTGCAGCTTAATTCATGAAGCCGCCCGAACTAACCTTTTTCTTTCCTTTGCAGAAAGTGTACGATCCAGCGAACTCAGCCTTTCAAGACGCGGTCTTTCCCCAGCTTGTCCAGGGGATTGACGGAGCGCTGAAACGCCTTCGAGATCAGGGCGGCCTCGCCCCAGGATTCACCGACTTCACCTGCGCCGACCTATATCCACCCTTGAAGAAAAGGGTGGCTGCGGTTTATCGCGCGCTGAAAGGCAAGGAGAAGATTGGCGGAGAGGGCGAGGTAGAAGAGGAAGGGGAGGACAGCAGGAGCGAGAGTGCTTCTTCAAAGACCGGCGGTCAAGCGTCTGAGACCGCGCGGGTTGATGCCAGCTCGTCAGAGACCAGGGGCACTGGCAGTTCGCGTTCATCCTCGTCGGACAGCGGCGATTACTCGCCTTCTGAGATCGATTTTGACGGTGAACCGGACTCCAGTATTCCTGCGTCCAAAAGTTAGAGGCCGAATAGCTAGCATAGTTTACTTGTAAAAGTTTTTACATTTTTTGAGACCGCCGGTAGGATTTTGTAAACCGCGCGGTCTACCCCTTATACTTGACATTATAAATGAAAACGTTTTACCTTTTGTGGGAATCTATTGTAATTTTACTTGCTTGTTTGAATATGCGGTTTAATCATTCTTACTCGTTTCCGACTTGAGAAATCTTATTTATGACTTCACCGAATAACAACTAACTTGCTGCGGTTAAACTCGAGTAGAATACCATTAACCAGATATACTAGTCTGCGAAATTATAATAATCCGATCATCCTTGAGCGTATATAGAACAATAAGCCGGGCGGTTAGGAGACTATTTGCCAAGAAGATAAGGCAGTTCAAATTGCGATCGACAAGCCGCTCGGCTAAGGAGATAAACCGGATTGATACTGTAAAAACCAAGCCGAATGTGGCGGCCTGTCCGAGCTTTAATACGAAACTGGCTTCCAATAGGGAAAACTACTTAGCGATAGAGATGAACATATTGCGACTTCTTTACATTGCAAGCCGCGAATTGATTTGAATGAATACCATAAGCCGGCGGACTGAGCGGATAGGATAAATGGAAAATTTGATATGCTATGATACTCCTTTGATCCGGCGGCATGATCTTTGTAAGCCGCGCGGATAATACACTTTGCAATTTCTGACAATATAAAAATGATACTGTTTGATTTTGCTGAATATGCTTTATTCGCTCGGTATTGTATTTCTATTCGCTCGGTTATACTAATATGCCATGAGATATCTGGACAATACACAAGCAGAACGGATGTGGAGATAAGAATAACTCGCGCGAATATATCTGATAGGTGATTTACGCATAACTCGCGCGAATAATACTGATATCCGCTATAGCGAACTGAAGAAAACCAACCAGCTCGCACGATTAATAATGATGTCTGCTGTATTGGGCTGAAGATAACCAAACAACTCGCCCGATTAATAAATATATCCGAGCGGTAAGGATGATAATATCCGCAACTTGCTGTTGGATAACTTCTGTTCAGCCTTATAATATCAAATTACCCGGGCGGATACTGTCTTTAGCCGGGATATGATAACCGCGCGGTCTGATTTCTGACCGCCGACTAGGCTTCTGCTTGAAGAAAAGAATACACTGCTCTCTTGCCTGGAGTACAGTTCAAGTCGATCTTCCGGGCAGGTGCGGCCGGAGTCACATTGCTTTCCTCAGAGATCGACAAGACTGTGGGTCTCCTGCAGGCACTGCTCGAGAGTATCAAAGAGTGTTCGAGGGTTGCGTGCTAAGACGATCTGCGGGGCATGCGTGTATTGCTTCCCGCACAGACGCATCATAGTTGCAACGATATCCCTTACGTGGCGTGGTAGAGCTGACCACCACTCCGCTCCTCCTTAATGCAGAAGTGGGGTTAGGTACTAGCCGGGATCCGCAATCTAGAACTCCACCGCATCAAAGCCGGCCAGCTGCCACTGCACGGTGCGAAATCTCCCCGCAACACGTGGTCCTCGTGGTGTTACGCTAATGACAACGGCTCTAAAGGGGGATGTAGCTAGACTCGGCGATATCTCTTGATTCAGTGATCTTTTAATTTTTGGGTTGTAAACCCATAAGAATGATGACTTGCCAGGTGAGAGTACCGATATAGAATCTCTGAAACAAAATATAACAATGAGTCATAATCCTTCTTAATAGAGTATAATGAGAAGAAACAAAAGACAGAAAAACATATTGGGTTAAGGGATTGATTTAAGATCGCTTTTGTCGTTGATGTTGACGCGTCTGCCAGCCTATGAATGAGATATCTTTTTTAGACCATGCTACGGGATTCCTTTGATTTCTGCATTTTCACAATTAATTTGAGAGCTCTACAATCTTCTGTTAGATGACCTCTTTCCTTGTGATATTCGCAATACTGATCCATGCACCTAACTTGCCCGCGCGCTGCTCGAGCGGGTTTCTTGTGACTTAGCTCTTCCTCCCGTTGTTCGATCTGGGGGAGGTCTGACGAACTTTTTTGTCCTTTTTTCGAAACGCGGGGCTTCTTCGAAACTGGAGGCCGAGTTGGTAATTCGGGCGGACAGACCGGGTAGGAGGTCGAATAACCCGGCGAATAGCCCGGGAAGGTAGGCGAGTAGGCCGGCGGACAGACCTGCTTATTCTCCACTGGGACCCGGTTGGCTGGTGTAACCGGAATGATTGCGGACTGCAAGTCTAACCGTTTATTGATTGCGGCTAGATTACAATTGATCGCGGCGAGCTGCCGGATCATCTCTTGGCGGGTTCGATTTTCTTCCTGGCGGGACTGCAGAAGAGTTTCCAAGAGCAGAACTTCGCTGGGGCTGAGGTTGTTCTGAACGGACTGCCGGTCTGACATTGTGTGGCCGCTGAACTTCAGCGACTAACCGATATCTGAAGGTCGCGTGTTGATGTTGATGCAGAAAATGCGCCGGGGAAAAACGGGCACCAACAGCCAACCGTTCGAGCACTGGGGAAGGAATGGGGGTAAAGACTGTCGGCTAGTCGGTTACTAACGGCTAGGAATGGCGGATGAAACCGGGCAGAGAAAAGAGAGAAAAGGCCGCTACCCGCGGCAACACCAGAGTTCGCCCGCCGCGGCCTGAATGCCTCTCCTGCGGCGGGCTTTCCTTTTATAAGAAATTGAGCGATTACACTTAGCAAAGAAGGAAGAAAGGAAGAGGCCGGCCGGACAATAGACCGCAAAGGACTAGAATCGAGGCCGCAGCTCTTAACAAGCGAGCTCCTGGACTCGAGTCAGCGTGCTTTGGGGGTACTTCCGCCCCCTATTTATAGGCTTGGGGGCCTGCCCAAACGGGCAGGGCTAAAATTACCGGCTGCCCGAGGTACAAGAGAATCGGGCAGCGGTGATGGGAATCGAGAGGAAGAAGAAAAGCCAAGAGACAGGCCGCGCAGACTGGCGATCTTCTTCTGCCGAGCTGCAGGACTCGGCCTCTGGGCAGGCCGATCTGGACCTCCTTTGACGACGACCTGGGGCACAGGTCGCGCAGCTTGGGCAATGACAGGCCGACCCTTGGAGGATGGCTGGACCGGAACTGGCGGCTGTCTGAGATAGAGGCCGCCCGGCTTGTCTGACAATAAGCCGGCTAGCTGATAACGGCGGCTAGAATGCACAAGCCGCCCGGACTTGAGAACCTGGAGAACTGGTCGCGGATTCCGGGTTAACATTACTAACTAAAATAAATCATCCGCAATTTTATCAAAATTCTTTAAATAAATTTAAGCAAAGCAACAAAATGAAAAAATGCATTGAGTTGTTACTAGATCCAAGAGACGCATTATTACTATATTAATCAAATAACAAAAATCTAAATTTAAATCCAAAACATTACTAATCTACTTTTCTTCTTTACTTAGCTAATAAATAAAATTCAAAAAAAATGAATTAAAAGGGCTTATTAGGACCAAAACGTTTGGTTTAGGATTATGATTAGGAGTAGAATTCAAAGATAAACATGGAAGCTTTAAAATCACACTAAACCAAAATAAAGAGTTTTTTAAAAATTTCATAATAAATAAAATATTTTTCTCTCTTTTTCTTTTCCATTTTCTTTTCTTTCCCCTTTTTTTCTGTTCAGAACAAAGGTCATAAATAAATTTTTTTCCTTTCATTCCTTTTTTCAAAACAAAGGCCATAAATAATTTTTTCTTTACATTTTGAAATTGGCCAAACAAAAGTAAATACTTTTTTTGAGCATACTTTTTCAAAAAGTTCTCCAAATACATCACAACACAATCCTATCATAATCATGAAAATTTTTAATGTAACTCAAAAGGTTAGTGTGATTAGATAGGTTGGAAAAATTTTAGCTTTGGTGAAAATGAAATAATAAGTGGAGCTGTCAATTGAAATCGGAAAAAAGCTCAAAAGCGGCAAACTAGGGATAAAACTTTTTAGGCTGACAAGAAGGCTCAAACAAAAACAAAAACAGCCTAAATCATTTTCATGCTTAAAAATGTATTTAAAGCATTAGCTTTGAAAATTTTCAAAAAGCAAATCCTAGAAAATAAATGAAGACTAATAAAATTATCTTGAAAATAGAAATAATAGGCGACTTGGATCGTTCACATCTACTATGCTAATCAAAAGTTGACATTACCAAAATTATCCAAAAACAAAAAGGAAAATAGTGGATGAAAGATTTTTAAGAAAGTAAAGAAAATAAAGAACAAAAACCATAGTAAAAAATGCGAGTTTTACCTAAATGTTTCATTTTAACATGCTACCGTGAAATAGAAACACAACATGACCAACATTTTACTTGTGAAACATAATTAAAAAGAACGAATAGAAAGATCATAATTAGCTAAGTTGTTATAGAGAATTTTGAGAAAAACAAGAAAAAAAACAATGTGTACTAATGAAATACAAAAAATTGTTTAAACAATTAAAGTAAAAACAAATAGTATATATATATATATATATATATATATATATATATATGAAATTTTCTCTAATTTTTTTTTGGATTTTTAAGATATAGTTTTTTTTTGGATTTTTAAGATAATTTCTTTTTTTGGATTTTTAAATATATATATATTTTTGGATTTTTATTTTTTTTTAAAGGAAACAAAATAAAGATAAGAAAAAGAGTAAATCCTCCCCCATGCTTAAAATGGACATTGTCCTTGTTCGTGTCGAGAATGTCTCTTGGGCGCTGGAGAACCTGCAAGAGAAAATGATAAAAAGGGACTTCAAGTTATTTGTTACTAGCGGTTAAATGAAAAGGAGAAAAGGGGGCCGCCGGAAGCGGGGACAACAGACACTACAAGAAAAATCCTTATTAGCTAGGGGAAGAATCCCTTGCTAAATCAAAAAATTCGTTGCTAATTTATATTAGCAAGGAATTTAGCAACAAACCAACTTCCTTTCTATATTGAGCCTAGCTAAATTCAGCAAGGATGCTTTTTGTTGCTGTTTTGCAAGGATATTTTAGCAACGAATATATTGCTTGCTAATTTAGCAAGGGATAATAGCTACAAAACAATTCGTTGCTAATCACCATCAAATATTTTCGATCCTAAAATTAGCTAGCATTAAAATTGTTGCAAATTTTGATGCTAATAAATGTCAAATCAAAGAAAAAAAATATATTTATAATACATTATTTCATGAATAAATTGATGATGAATCATTTTTTTAAAATTAATTAATAATAAAAAATATTTGGTGACAATTTTATTTTAATAATAACACTATATCACAAATATTTTTTAATAAATTTTATTTTTATTTAAGCCAAATTAAAATTTTAATTAATTATGATATACATTCCTATTTTGATTAAAGTTATGCTCATAAATTTTTAATAACATGCACTATAATTAAAAGACACGTGAGATTGAATATATGTGATGCGCGCACACCCAATATCGAGCTCATATAACCAAATTTTCATGTATATTAATAAACTAAATACGCAATATCGAGCTCATATAACCAAATTTTCATATATCAAATTTAACATAACATGAAACTTGTCTTCATACATCAACAAACTAATTACATATATATATATATCATCATCAATCATTTATATATACATTACCAAACTTCCATACACCATCAAATTTCCATACATCATTAAACTTCCATACATCATCAACCTTCCATATATCATGATCACCAAAATTTGGTATATAACCAAAACATCAATATAACAAAAATAAAAGTGCTCTAACATAGAATAATTGAACCCCAAAAATAAACAAAATCAACAACTATGATTGAGTAACTTGTGTATCTGAAGAATGACGATTTTCAAAAGGTTGATGTTGAGTGGAAGCATGAGCTTGACTTTCAACTTGATATTGAGCATGAGGATGTTGACTTGGTACCGGAAAATAACCATGAGAAGTATAATATCCGGGAGCTGCAGCTAAAAAATAGCCAGGACCTAGAGCAGAGAAATGACCTGAAGAATTATATAGTCCTGGAGAAGGAAACTGCCCTGAAGAAAATTGGTGACCTTGATAAATACCGTGCATCTCTAGAGCTGTAGAAACGGCATTCTTAACAATCTTTTGAACAGCTTCATCAACTTTTCGTTCAAAAGTATTATTGATCTCCATTTGTTGATTCTCTAAATCTTTAAGACGGTCCTTGTACTTGTCATTTTCAACTTGTGCGCAATTATTTGAGCTAGTATCAGATAGAGTCATATTTTCATTATATGAATTACCAAATCCATAACAACGGCCATTTTTTGGACCCCCTGATGCCTGAACCCATAATTCTGGATAATATATGCAAGAACCTTGAGTAGAAAGTAAATAGCTCTGATCAGATTGCTTCTCTTTTAACTTAGAAGTATAAATCTCCTATAAAATAAATTGAAATATATTTAATAATATCAATACATTAAAATTTCTTAACAAAATAATAAATAAAAAACTTACAAATGCTTTTTTTGATTTATCATCTACAAAAGGCCCTTTCCCTTTATTTGTTCGATGAGTCCGAGTAAAAACTTTTTCATGAGGCACCGGAATTCCTCCATTATCCCTGGCCTACAATACAAAAAAAAATACTTAATAATTTTGCATTTCATTAAAGAATCATAACTTTTGAAAGATTAAAGATGAGAGTATCAGTGCTCAACATATATGTAAACACACACAAAATCAAGGCCTAATTCTTTAAAGGAGAAATGGAATGATAAGGGAGAACACCCAAGCAATGATTGTAAACAGAACACAGATAGAGTTCTCTTTGAAAAAGAGACTAAAATAAAAGGTAGATAGAGTTCTCTTTGAGAAAAACAGCGAACCGGGCACTGGACAGCGCCCGGTTGGCTGTTTTACAGCGAACCGGGCGCTGGACATCGCCCGGTTGGCTGTTGTCCAGCGAACCGGGAGCTGTCCAGCGCCCGGTTGGCTGTAAAACAGCAAACCGGGCGCTGTCCAGCGCCCGATTCGCTGTTTTTCAGCGAACCGGGCGCTGTCCAGCGCCCGATTCGCTGTTTTTCAGCGAACCGGGCGCTGTCCAGCGCCCGGTTGGCTGTTTTTCAGCGAACCGGGCGCTGTCCAGCGCCCGGTTGGCTGTAAAACAGCACCCGGTTGGCTATAAAACAGCGCCCGGTTCGCTATTTTACAGCCAACCGGGCGCTGCTCAGCGCCCGGTTCGCTGTAAAACAGCCAACCGGGCGCTGGACAGCGCCCGGTTCGCTGTAAAACAGCCAACCGGGCGCTGGACAGCGCCCGGTTCGCTGTAAAACAGCCAACCGGGCGCTGGACAGCGCCCGGTTCGCTGAAAAACAGCGAACCGGGTGCTGGACAGTCAACTGGGCGCTGTCCAGCGCCCAGTTCGCTGTTAATTCGCTGAAAACAGCAAACTGGGCGCTGGAAGGCGCCCTGTTCGCTGTTAGGTTCATCATTCGACAAGCTTTCCTTCTTCCTGGTATGTCACTGGCTAGGCTCGCTCTGCGTCTTCTTCTTTGGTTTCTTCCAGCTCTCCTATTCTACATAAGTGGTTTAAGCTGTCCCGCGGGGCGTCGAGGAGAAGGCATCTAAGCATAATCTTGCAGCAGCTGATGAACGCATGCAGTTCCTGCTCTTTCCCGTTCACCATTGCCTCTACTTCTTCATTTCCTTGAAGTCAGGCATCCCGGGTCGCGTGACCGGTCCCACCGGCTTAACTGAAGGGAGCAATTCCCCCCGCCGAACTCGAGCAGTGAACGATCTCTCTCATCGAAGACCGAAGACACGGAGCACAATCCCCCTCTTTCACCCCTTCTGAAGAGACAGAAAGGGCTTTGAAGACCCTATATGATCAATCGCGGGTTCTCGTTCGAAATGGTATCCGAAGATGCAGTGGGTGCAAGGGCTTCGGTTAACGCTCAAAGGGAAGTATGCAAACTATGGATCTGGAACTTAGACTAAGGTGTGTTTTTTCCTGCTTTTGGCCTCTCGACTAGCTTGATTCAATTAGTAATACCTCCGCTTTCATCAAGCCCAAGTAAGTAGGGTTCTAAATGGTTCCCCCCTTCTTCCTCGCTCTCCTGCTGGCTATAGCATTTTCTAAGATAACAGCAATCCAATCGTAAACCGTAATCAGTGACACACACAACAAGAAACTTCAGAGCGGTTTGAGTTTTTCCAATTAGGCTTGATGAGAACTCAGTAGTGGAGTGGCAAGCAAGAGCTTCTTTCGGAAGGTTGGTGAAATGATGCAAAAACGCATGATGAGATCTGAACCCACGGGGCAGTTCTTCTTTTGCAGTTGATCTTTGGTGCCTATCCATCCTATGCCTCGTACGTAGTCTAAATAAGAACTTCAACCTTTTTTAGACCCGGAAAAACACTTTTTTCATTCTAGCAACAATTGTCAAACACGGCATAGCAACAGCGCCTAGCTACTTCCTTAAGTGAGAAGCAGAGGTAGTTTCTATTACAGATACAGAAAGGGCTGGGTATGAAGAAAATCCTTTCCTAGGATGAGTCCTTATGTCAATGTAAGTAGAAGGCAGCCATCTCATAAATGTTACTAGTCTGTATGCAAAGCCTCCTAGTTCCATCCCCTTCTGTAATAGGAACTACCTGTGGGCGCTATCCTATAAGCAAACGCAACTAGAAGACATTCTTTTCTTTATCTAAGTTAGAGGCTTTTATCTAGCTGAAACCCTTTTCTCAGGTATGAAAACTAAGATGAGAGAACCAGACAGCTTCCCTTTAAGAATGCTTATGGTTTATGGTTGCATACATTCTACATTCTCAGCCGGGTAGCAAAGAAAGCAAAGATCTTCATGGAGGTCCTGAGAATACTGAAACTAGGAATGGAATGGGCGGGCAATCACTTCGGGTTGAAAAGAAGATGCGAATTTCGGGTCGGTCGCGGGTATCAAATCAATCTTCGAAAATCGCCTATCAATCTTTGAAAATCGCCTATCAATCTGACATTGTTCTATTCTCCTTGTTCCATTCCAGGAAGTCATATAGGTGTCTCCCAGGGATCCCAACAGGGGAGGCGCAACACACAGGCAACAGAGGCGGGGACAGAATGCGGGCGTAGGCAACAAAGGTGGGGAAGTTGGTTGCGCGTGGGAGGAGCTTGTTCCTTTCTTCTATTGAAGAGGCATCACTAGTAGCTCTTCTTTCAAAGAAACCCATTTTGAAAGCAGATTAAATAGTGGGGAAAAGATTTTAAAAAAACATAGTGAAGTAACATTTCATAAAAAATGCGACAATGAATAGGCAGAAGCTTTTTAAACATAATAAAATCTGATTTTTTTTTTGTCAAATAGGTATCAATTTGCGAGAAAAAAGGCAGTACATTCTTATATAAAAAACTCACGTCTTTTCAAAGAACTAACAGCGCTGTTCTTCAGCAAACTAACATCGCTGTCCAACAACAAACTGGGCGCTGTCCAGCGCCCAGTTCCGCTGAAAAACAGCCAACTGGGTGCTGTCCAGCGCCCAGTTCCGCTGAAAAACAGCCAACTGGGCGCTGTCCAGCGCCCAGTTCGCTGAAAAACAGCCAACTGGGCGCAGGACAGCGCCCAGTTCGCTGTAAAACAGCTAACTGGGCGCTGTCCAGCGCCCAGTTCCCTATAAAACAGCCAACTGGGCGCTGGACAGCGCCCAGTTCGTTGTACCAGTTCGCTAAAAAACAGCGAACCGGGCGCTGTACAACGCCCAGTTCGCTCTAAAACAGCCAACGGTTGCTCGCTGCAAATGAATGAGATATTGCAAGCAACTAAGAAGCCCCCCTAAATATTTACTCTAAGGGGTAGTTAACTCCAAATATTGTTTTCCGGCGATACCTCTCGCAAACATACAATTAAATTAACAACATCCTATTATATGGCTTGCAAACAGATAATTGTAACATATAATAAAAAAAACTTACCATCCTATGAGCATGATGATGAATAGGAAATGGTTCCACTGGTGCTTTTAACTACCCCTTGGCCATCTCTATCGGAGAGTCTATTTTTGCGATTACATTCTTGGAGATCTTTAAATTTACGTGCATCCCATATGTCCCATAATCCTTCAAAAATTTCTCTTCGCATCCACGTCGGTGGAGGTGCAGACCTTGACTTTGCTGCATTTCGGATACGCCTCATTTCCGAAGCCATTGCTCTGCTAAAATAACTTTTCCAAATTTTATATACTTGTTGCTCTGTTGATGTAGCACGCCAAGTATATTTTGCCTACAATTATCAAAAAACTTATATTATATGCAAATCATTGTAACATAAACACTGAGAAATAATCAAAATATTTTTACCTTGAATATGTTAAACATATTTTGCTTTACATCATTAGGAATTGCACTAAATGTGGGCCAAACTCCATTGAACCAACCTCTCAAACAATTCAACATAGAACGAGGTGCAGAAGTACTAATGAAACTGCAAACATGATATAAAGCAATATAATTAAATAAACTACATTATCAAATGTATGTCTTTTTATAATTGATACATCATAAGAAAAGAAGATAAAATAAATGAATTGTAAAGGGATAATATTACCATTTTCCTGAAATGATGAGTATCTCTCGTCCCTCTTCATCACGCTCAATCTCATCTTTGTTATTTGAATTTTTTGGCTCATGTTTCTCTATATCAAGAGGCGTCTCAATATCAGGAGGCGAGCAATCATGACAATTCACATCATCAAACGTCTCATGCTCCTCATCTGTATCACAATGCGAGTCGGAATTTGTGCTTGATTGATGATTCATATCTTCCATTAAGAGTCTCAAAAAAGTATCATCTCGATTTTTGTTAGATAATAATCTACCTCCACGTCCTCTAGTCCGCATAGTAACTGCAAATCATATTAATACATTATTAATTTAAACATAGTAAAAACACACATCTACAACCAAAGAAAAAAAAATGCATGTACAATAGTAAGTATATATAACTAACACAAGAGGTATATTCTCAAGCTTACACAAGCATAAAAGTTACATAGCATGCATATCATTGAAAGTGATGTCATCTTATTCCTCCGATGAATCTGCATCATCTGATCCATCATCATCTGATTCTGTTGATCGTTTTTCGAACTCATCTGACTCAAAATTATGTTCAAGATCCCTCTCTAGTGATTGTAATTCATCAGGATTTACTTCTTCCGCTTGACGATGAATATCAACTAGAACAATGTCATCATCTGGTACAACATGAGTTGGATTCATAGTTGAAGTCTCTTGGTAAAATTCTTCTACTGGAATATCACTTATCTCATACGTGCTTCTGGATTTAACTTTGAAAACTGCATGCCAACGACGATCAAGAGCTTTCTTTCTCCAAGGATATGATGTGTAGTACACTTGATGACATTGAGAAGCCATCACAAATGGGTTATCTTCAGCCATGCTACGATCATTATTAATATCAACGATTTTATATCTTGGATGAACTTTTGTTCCTCTTTTTCCATTATCGAACCATTTACACTTGAACATTACTATAGTATTTGTGATAGACCCTAAAAAACTCAACTCAAGAATTTCTAATAATTCACCATAATAGTCTTCATTAGAATCATTATAATAACTCCCATTAACACAAACTCCACTATTCATTGTAGACTTTCCTTCTCCATACTCAAGTGTGTGGAATCTATAACCATTCACAAAATATCCATTCCAACGTTTAACAATGCTACTAAATCCATATGCAAATTGTTTGATATCACTGTCTTTTATTTGGTTGACTGGATTTTCAACCTATTAAAATAAAAAAATTTGTTAGGAATATATATTATATAACTATATATGTATTAATAAAATATCATCTTACATAAGTTTTAAACCACGTGGAAAACTCTTTATCACGCATAACTCCTAATGTTATGGGAGTCAAATTTGGTAGTTCGGCTTGTTTCTCGGCATCATAAAGCCTACAAAACATATCTTCTCAGTACTTAATTAATATTACTTACTATTATTAACAGAAATGATAACTATAAAATATTAACCATAATATTACTTACTCAACATATTTAGAGATCTCAGGGCAGTTCAACAAAATATATATCGTGCATGCATCCTTCTCAAGCGGAGTTAAAATGCGCATGGGATCTTTTGGACTAAATGGCCGACCTGTGCAATTGAACACAGATAAACGACTACATGATTCAACTTGAATTACATTCTCATTGCGCCCTGTACTCCTAGATCTTGTTTCTACATGAGGAGCAAAGAAATGAGAGCAAAAAGTTGAAGTCTCTTCAATCAAGTAAGCTTCAACAATTGATCCTTCTATACGTGCCTTGTTCTTTACTTTACGTTTCAATGTGTTCAAGAACCTATAAATATGAAAGTTAATATATATAACATGCAATAACAAAGTAATTTTCAAGAGATAATTACCTCTCAAAGGGATACATCCAGCGATATTGAACAGGCCCACCTACCCTTGCTTCATATGCCAAATGTATTGGCAAATGCTCCATGGAATCAAAAAAAGCTGGAGGAAAGATTTTCTCGAGTTTGCATAAGATTACAACTATGTTCTCCTCCATTTTTTTCATATCTGACTCATATAGAGTTGTTGAGCACAAGTCTCTAAAAAATTGGCTTAATTCAGTTAAGCCATTCCACACAACTTCTGGTAATAAATCTCGAAAAGCAAGAGGAAGCAATCTCTCCATAAAAATATGGCAATCATGACTCTTCATTCCATGCATACTATAGTCCTCCAAATTAACACATCTACCCAAATTAGAAGCATACCCGTCTGGAAGTCTCAAATTTTTTACCCATTTTAGTACAATCCCTCGTTCATCCTTAGATAATGTATAACTTGCCTTGGGTTTAAGAAGTTTCTCATTCACCTCCTTGAGCTCAAGATCACGGCGCTTACATATGTTTTGAAGGTCTAGACGGGCTTTTACATTATCCTTAGTCTTACTTTTTATATCCATAATAGTGTTAAATACATTATCAAACATATTTTTTTCAATGTGCATCACATCTAGATTATGACGAATCAAATTTGTTTTCCAATAAGGTAATTCCCAAAAGATGCTTCTTTTTAACCAGTTATGAGACTCGCCAAACCCTTCTATTTTGTCCTTGTCCTTAGTCTTACCAAAGTCAATCTTTGGTAAAAATGCGACTATAGCTTCGAGCTCATGACCAGTTAACTGAATAGGAGGCGCATCTGTCTCAATCCTTCCCTTGGTGAAGTTGTCTCTTTGATATCTATATGGATGATCTAATGGTAAAAATTTACGATGGCAATCAAAGAAACATGGTTTTCGACCATGTTTAAGTCTAAAAGACTTGATATGATTCATGCAATATGGACACGCCAACTTACCATGTGTACTCCATCCCGATAACATTCCATATGCAGGAAAGTCACTGATAGTCCACATTAATGCTGCCCTCATCTGAAAATTTTGTTTTTTAGACACATCATAAGTCTCAACCCCAACATCCCATAAAATCTTCAACTCATCTATTAAAGGTTGTAAATACACATCCAAGCTCCTACCTGGACTCTTTGGACCTGGCACAAGTAAAGAGAGAAACATATAAGGTCGATCCATGCACATCCAAGGAGGTAAATTATAAGGTGTAACAATAACTGGCCAACACGAGTAAGGTCTAGATCCTTGATTATGTGGATTAAATCCATCGGTGGAAAGAGCAAGTCTAACATTTCGTGGCTCAGCTGCAAAGGTAGGTTGAGTCCTATCAAAGTGCTTCCAAGCCTCACCATCCCGTGGATGGCATAATTTTCCCTCATCACCGATATTTTCCTTATGCCATCTCATATGTTCTGCAGTGGTTTTGGACATGTACAACCTTTGTAGTCTCGGTGTAAGTGGTAAGTAACTCAAATGTTTAAACGATATATCTTTATGCTTTTTACTCCCCCGTCGATTTCTAGGCATGAATCTAGGGTGTCGGCATACCTTGCATTCTTGCAACATTTCATCATATTTCCAATACAACATGCAATCGTTTTCACAAACATCAATCTTCTGAAGGCCAAGACCGAGTGGAGCAACCACCTTCTTGCTTGAATAAAAGCTATCGGGTAGTTTATGTCCCTTCGGGAGCATCTGACCAAATGCCTTTAAAAACCGATTAAAATGTCTCTCGCTCAAGTTTGATTCAGACTTGATGTTTAAAAGTTCTGACAATGCTGATAACTCTGAATACTCCTCACAACCAGGCCAAAGAGGACTTTCTGCAGCATCCTTCAGTTGAAAGAACCTTTTAGCAGTTATGTTAGGGTCTTCTGGCTCATGATCTCTAGTATCCCATTCAAATTCAGGACCCGCTACATCAACAATCATATCAATCAAAGTATTTTGCTGTTCTTCAATAACTCTCGGCTCAGACATTATTTGCTCTTGCATATGACTAATATCAATCAAAGTATTTAATGGATGGTTCATCCCAATGCGGCTCACCTTGCCTTACCCAATTAATATAACCACGCTCAAAACCTCAAGAAATGAGGTGAAACTTGACCATATCAGGCACAAGAAATTTTAAGCTTCTACAATCGTAACATGGACATCGAATTTTTTCTCGGTCCATATATCTTGGATATTGTTGACAAAATTCTATAAATCCTTTAACCCCCACTTGATACTCATCTGTAATACCATATCCATCTGGGCAAACACGATTATTGATCCAATTTCTGTCTGGATGCATAATTGTTGTTCTACAAATACAACAAAACAAATGATTACTTACTACATAAAACAACAATGTCTTTTTTTGGTAAATGCAATAATTATGATATTACATCAAATTAGACATTAACTTTCAAATAACGAACAATTTATTCTATGATGATCAAAGTAATGTATGTTGATTTTTTTAATATCATGCTCAATAATAGAAGTAGAAATGGTATAAACTTTATAGATTTTTAAAGAAAATTTAGAGCTAACATTTTTTAAGAAACATAAGCTTATCCAAATCATCACAGATTTTCAAAGAGAGGAGCATTGAGCTTCCAAGAAAAGAAATTGTAGCACACTATGCATTGAGATAACACATCTCATCTTAAGTTCCGATACTAAACATTGATCACAAGCTTCATACTTTCAACATTAAGAAAATTACTATGCATCCATACTTTGCCTATCAACCTTGTATAAACTAATTGGAAAATTTAGAACTAACATTTTTTAAGAAACATAAACTTATTCAAATCATCAAAGATGTCCAAGTATGAGGGGACCGTGTTCTAGATCTTGATGGTGATCTTGTATGCTTACGGGCTAAATGTGGAGGCCTTTTATGCAGAAAAAACTATGTTGCCTTGTAGATGAAGAATGCTGCAATGACTGAGTATCAATCATGCTATCAAGTATAGGGGAATGATACCTATTTGCATGACACGGGTTGAATAACCTAGAACCATATCTACTATCCCTTCCCCTACCTGCATTAAAGCATTTTCCAGGATTAACGTTCCTAGAATTACTAACTTCAGCCAACATGAGAAAATCTCCATCAGTATCTATGGATGATCCCCTTCTTGTAGACAAAAAATGGGTTGAAGACTTTGAAGATCTTCAACACTATCACTGTTCCATCAGGTGCAACAACAAAACCATTTCTTTTGACCTTCGCAACAGCAGCTGCAGCTGCATTCCTTGAACCAGGGAGTGGAAATTTGGGGGATGAATAATTGCCAGATATATCAAATTTTCAATTAACATGATGATGTGGGGGATCCACCCAAACTCTGCCTCTACCATGTGAATGGAAAGGTATGCTTCTTCCATCTAATCTGATCCTTGCTCGTTAGATGTCTCACGTGAGTTGAAAAGGAGGGATGTCAATTAACTAGCATTGAACTGGCAGCCTTCAGCAGTCATGCTCTTGGAGCTGCTTTCATCAAATAACACCTGCATAGTTTTTTTACCGTCTCCACCAATAATCATTCCACGACTATTCTGATCAAGTTGTTCAGCTGGTGATCCAGTAGCATTAACATTGCCAACAACATCAATAGATAAACACTGATGCCTCTCCACATGAGGGCTCAAAAGCTGATTATTTTTCCAAATTCTACCACCCATTATGTCATAAGCTGTTTGACATTCTCCAGAATAATTATTACAACTATCTACAGTGGTAATTGATCTGCTTTCATCATGCAACATTTCATCGACTTTTTTGACCTCAGTAAAAGGATCGAAATCATAGTTAGTGAAACCACTCCCAGTAACAATCGGGTATGGAAGGATATTATGAGTGCCTACTTCTACACTACATCTTACACAATCACTTTCACACTTGTCTTCCTCGCACACTTCAGGTATCTTTGTAGAGAGATATCTCACTAAATCGCCATCACCCTCAAGATTTGTTCTCTTGGGACTAATTGCTACCATGAATTTAGCATCCTTAAATTGATGATTTCCCTGCAAAGATTCACAAACTTGAGTTTGAGTTAAGTCATGTTTTCGTTTGTCACAATATTCCACAGGACTGACATGTTTTTCATCGATCTCTTCTTCTAACTTGCATAAACTGTGTGATATATTTTTATTATCAAGAGCTACCAATCCAACATTGTT
This sequence comes from Platanthera zijinensis, assembly GCA_039513925.1. Classification (NCBI taxonomy): domain Eukaryota; kingdom Viridiplantae; phylum Streptophyta; class Magnoliopsida; order Asparagales; family Orchidaceae; genus Platanthera; species Platanthera zijinensis. Next base: position 167,902,688 of record CM077082.1, on the reverse strand, counting down.
AATTCCAAAATCGGGTCCACCTTGAAGTGAGACTTGGTTTCCACAATCCCTGTCATGGCGCCAATTGCTTTTAACATTAAAAGACCTCCAACAAAAACAACGCCAACAGAATTCTCCTTGTGCAAGTCATGACTTCCTTGTAGTGAGGAAATGCAGCTCTTGAGAAGAAAAAAGCCAGCAACATGCGGATTGGGTTAAGAGAAGGTAGTGGCATGCTTTATAAACAAATAATTTTTTTATGTTTTAAAAAAATATATGATCAATTAAAGGCAAATTTCTTTTTGAGTATTTGGAAGAGTAGGTAAAGGTACCATCTGTGGCATTTCTCTATGCCTACTTCACGAGTTTACTTATACTATTCTTGAATCCTTCCCACTCCTCCATTCTCTGCCCGCCTAACGTACTTGGGCTAAGAATCTTTAGGTAATGTTTGTTTGGATGGGTTAGTACGTAGCTGACTATGGCTTCTCGTGATAATCAAAGTAATGTATGTTGATTTTTTTAACATCGTGCTCAATGATAGAAGTAGAAATGGTATAAACTTTATCTATTTTTAAAGAAAATTTAGAGCTAACAGTTTTTAAAAAAACATAAATTTATTCAAATCATCAAAGATTTCCAAAGAGAGGAGCATTGAGCTTCCAAGAAAAGGAATTGAAACACACTATGCATTGAGATAACGCATGAGACTTCTGACAGGACTTCTCTCTCTTGGATGTCTAGGTTCATCATGCTCCCAAAGGCGATCCTGAAAGATCCTCACGCTGTTACACCATTTCGAAGCATGTGATGGTGAAGAATAATTTCTGGATGCAGAAGCATAACCGGAAAAGTCTTCAGCAGGAAAACCGCGATATTGTGGTGATCTCTGTGTAGGTATCCTTCTTTGAGGCTTAAAATTAGGGGGAGACCTACTTTGTCTCTTCACATTATGAATAGCACTTATCCTTCGATCTCTTCTTCCCCTTGGAGATGTCCAAGTATGAGGGAACCGTGTTCTAGATCTTGATGGTCATCTTGTATGCTCACGTGCTAAATGTGGGGGTCTTCTATGCGGAGAAAAACTATATTGCCTTCCAGATGAAGAATGCTGCAATGATTGAGAATCAATCCTGCTATCAAGTATAGGGGAATGATACCTATTTGCATGACCCAGGCTGAATAACCTAGAACCATATCTACTATCTCTTCCCCTACCTGCATTAAAGCATTTTCCAAAACTAACGTCCCTAGAATTGCTAACTTCAGCCAACATGTGAAAATCTCCATCACTATCTACCCGCATCGATCAAATTCCACACAGTTTCATCCACTGTTGACTTGATTTCTTATTGCGTCGTAGCAAAGTCTCATGTCCTATTGTCAACCGTTCGAATTCGAGGTTGACTTTTCTTCAAGAAGGGGGATTTGACTCAAGCAAACCGAAAATGAATTGTTGTCGAGATCTCAATGACAAGTTGTTTTGATGAGTACTTTTCTATCACAGTAGCGTCATTAATATGTGGCTATCAATGAAAATATTGTACATTGTATTAATATATACCCTTGCAAGAAGTAATAAATGAACCTCTTCAAAGTCTTGTTCGCAGGTAGGTTGCTTGTTCTCAACGATCAATATTTCCTATTGCTGCACATGGGAAAATGAATGTTACGACACATGAAAGTATTTTGTTTAGTTCCTTATCACATATGTGAAAAGCTTTTGTGTATGACATATATACTTAAAGATTATGCTCTTCTTTTACTTTCCAGACATGTCTTCTGCCGCATTCATCGAGCCTCTTCTAATTATTGACTTCGTTGCTCAGCTTCTTGGGAAAGATGTGTTGTCGAGGCCACTGAATGATGTGGATCATGTGAAAGTTTGATCATAAAATGTTCTATTTTTGTGTTGATCTTAAGATCCATAATCTCAATAATTTTCAAGTTAAAAAGGCTCTCAGGGGAGTGAAGGTTGAAGTAACATACAGAGGGAGTATTCGCCGCAAGTACAAAATTTCTGAATTAACCACTCAGCCAACTAGGGAGCTCATGTAATATAAATAATTAAAATACGTATAATAAAGCCAATAATCCCCATTGAAAATTATATACAAAACTTGAACCACATTCTATAATTGCTCCTCTTTTGGTGGACTTGAAATCAAAATAGACTTTTGTTCAATTTAACTCCAAATTGACTAAATGAATGGTGTATGAACATGCACATGTCTAAAATGCACTGCATTTCATAATAATATGAGATACACAAATATCAAGTGTATGTATGCGGGCACTAATATAAACTAATCATCAAAAAAATAAAGATTTGTTGTCTTAGCTCAAGTCAACTCGATTCAAAATCTTCAATTTCAGTTGAAGCCAACTCGCACAAACTCATGTCGCTGCTCCTAATCTTGACTGCATTGAGTTTCTTATTTGCCTTTTCTTTAGGCTTTCCCTCACCATTTCATCAAAATTGGGCATTTCAGTCTGTAGTTATTCATTTTCCTATGAAGGATAATATACAAAGCTCTTTTTTATTCATTCATTTCAGCAGGTTTCCCATTGATGACCACTCTATGAAGTCAGTTGTAGAGTATTCCTGGAGGTATATGGATTTACCATACAACATACTCATCTTCCCTGCCTTCAAGTTGGAAACCAAGAAAGGGTCAACTATTTTCCCATGGAGATACATGACGAACTCTATGAATTTTTTCCCCGCAATAACTGTTAAACCAATGCCCAAAAATGCGAAAAAATACATGATTTTGTTCTTACTTCGAAGGCATGCAAATTACTGAGCGGCCAGCGCTATACCAAAAAAATTAAATGAAAAGCAAATCACAGCTTTACTAAAAGTTACTTGCCAAAGACCACGGGATCACGAGAATGATATTATTCAGGTAGTTGTCATGCTAAATTCATTACTAGGCTTAATGTTGTGGCGGTGATATTGGTGCATATTCTACTAAATTATAGTGTTCAATATTGATGACCAAATATCAAAGAAACTATTTTGATACACATTAAAAACTATAGCATGAGAATAGATCCAAAACAAACTGTGCTTATGATCAAAACTGCAAGAGTAAAATAAAACTTCAAAGCAATAAGATTGGAAAGTTAAAAAAGTGAAATCAAGAAATTGCTTCTCATTCTACATTTAGGAAAGTGTAAATAATTTTTCAAACATCTTAAACAGAAATTGCTTCTCATTCATGGGTCTGCCACTGGGAGTTGCAAAGGGGAGGAATATTATACCTTGCCGATGTCAATGAAGTGGAGGGGTCGGGAGTATATGGGATTTCCGTTGTGCTCTGCTACTCGGGATGGGATTTCTGGTGTGCTCTGCTGCTTGGGATCGGGTATCCTGTGTGCACTGCTGCTCGGGATGGGGTTTCCGGCTCTGCTACTCGGGATGGGAAGGATGATCCCCAGCTGCTTGGAATGGGAAGGACGAACCCTGATGAGTTCGAAAATCACTGAATGGTGAAGACGGAGAGGAGATCACGCTGAGCTTACCAAGATCGGACTGTGGGATATGGAGGCCGATTCCCCAGGAGGAAGAAGCTCGATTCACATCACTCTGGAGCAGGGCCGGAAGATCCCGCCGGAGTATAACAACCTTGGCTGCGAGATTGCACGGCGGCGAGATTGCACGGGAGAGAAGCAGCTCGGCGAGATTTCTCGGGCGAGAGAGCACCTCCGCGAGATTTCACCGAAATGTGAAGTTGGGCTTGATTCTGGAGAGCTGGTGCTAGGTTTTTGTTTTTATATCTCAATTCTTTTTTTTTAAGCGGCCAATGAAATAGCAGTGGAGGGAAACAAAAATTTCCCTCCATAAAGTGCATTTTTTTTGTCATAATTTTGATTTCAGAATTAAATATGTACAATAATTAACATTTAATTTATTAGTAAATTATTAACACTCACAAAAAGTGCATCACTCACACATAGAAATTGTAACTTTATTATGGACATTTGTCTCTTAAAATTTTCTTATGAATTATTTATCTTCAAAATTGCATATGCATATTGGGGCAGCCTTGTACGTAATTAATGACATCGGTAATGAAAATGGTATGAATGTTTAGTATCCGTCTCCATTCTTTTTTATTTTGATTTCGAGGAATTATCTGATCGAGCCTTCAAAGAAGCCTTTATATATTAATTATCTGATCATACTTGTGATAGTTACATGATTGATTTACCAATTGTCACCAAATGTACGTATAATTAACTTTCACAAATATTTAATGTGTTTCATTTTATCGTATATCTATTAAAATGATTTTTTTCAGATTTTATTTGTGGTTTGCACGTAACAATTTGGTGTGCACTTAGAATATTTTGATTTGCAGATAAAATTGGTTTGCACGTATCCAAATTCGGTTTGCACATAACATTTGTCATATTTTAATGCAAAAATTTTAGCATGAAATTTCAGAAAGGAAAAATTTCGTTGCAAAATTAGCAACAAGTATTTAGCAACAAAATATTTTGTTGCTATTTTTGCAACAAAAAATTTCGTTGCTATTTTTGTAGCTAAATACAAATATTATATGCGTTGCTAAATTCGTTCCTAATTAGCAACGAACTAGCTAGCCTTTCTAATTTTCGTTGCTAATACATGTTTTTCTTGTAGTGAGAGTTCGCCCGTCGCGGCTAAAACCACTCCTGCGATGGGCTTTACGGTTGTCATAATTGAAGCGATTACAGCAGTTACCAAGGAGCACCCGATCGGACAGTAACCCGCTCGGCAAAGGATTCGAGACCGCTGCCACAGACGGCGAGCTTTAGGATTCGATTCACGATGCCTAGAGAGTACTGTTCATGCCTATTTATAGGCTCGGGGTCCTTCCCAGGCGGGAAGGAGCTAGAATCACCGGCTGCCCGGGGGACAGGAGAGCAGGCAGCGATGACAGGATGCACAGCTAGAGAAGAAAGAAGGCAAGCTCTTAACCGCGCGGCTACGCGGTCTTCAATAATAAGACCGACGTCTTTCAGACAGAAGAACGGCTTGCAGATTGTCGCGTTCTCGCGGTTATGCGGTCAAGAAATGGATCTTTTACATCTTTAGGGAGAATTAGAATTGCGGTCGTCCGGGTAAACAGTCCTCAATGGAGAAAGGAGGGGAAGGAGAGAGAGAAATTAATACATAAATGATAGTACAGAATTAAAAAACAGGTACTTCCCGGATTTATGCGTCGCGAATGGCTGCGTGATGCTGCTCCCCAATGCTTGCGCTTTGGAACTTCATGAAAAGTCATCATTGGACTTCGTGATGGATTCAGCAGCATTATAGCAAGCGATCGCAGAAGATTGAGCTTGTCGGAGCCGTCCGGTGAAAAAGTGTAAAATAAAGAAAACAAAAAAATAACTTGGGCTGCCTCCCAAGAGCGCCCTTTGTTTAAAACGTCGTTTGAGCTCGACGCAACAAAATAATATTATCCAAAATAATAATTAATGTTTTAACAAAAATAAAATTCTTAAACTTAAAGTTCATGCAGAAGAAACTTAACATTGCTCGCGAATTACTTTCTTCAGTCGACATTTTTACTGATATTCGGGAGAAAGCCATGAAGGCCGCCTTGACCGCGGCGGACAAACTAAAAATCGAGTTGGGGATAAGCGGGTTTATTCCGGAGAAACGAAAGCGCCGATCCGGACCGACCGCCGAGGATCGGGTAGAAAAGAAGCTTCGTCAAAAGGGAAAAGAAAATAAGGGGTCATCCATTCTTAAAGTCGCCACGGCCCCGCTAACCACCATTTCTGAGGAGGGCGAGATATCTGTGGATTCGCAAATGGAGATCGAACAGCCGTCAGAGGTAACCGCGATGGCCATGCTAGAGAAATTTCTTATAACGGACGAGGACTCTCTGGACCTTGATCTCCCTGTTAACGTCGGTTATTTGCAGGGGATTGAGGGAATTCTTCATGGTATGATCGTAATGAGTGATGCGAATCTTGAAACCGGATCTCTCGCCGAGCCTCATAAAGAGCCCGCCGTTGAAGAAGAACTTCTAGCCGCTGGCCTTGCCCCTGACGATAAGACCAACTTGGATATGCCCAAGAGGGTAGGCAAAACTGAGACCCCTCGGCTAGGTATATTTTTGCCCGCTTCGAGTAGGGAATATCTTGCAAAGAAGGTACTGCGGATAAAATATCCAGTCCGCCTGATCTCCGAAGGTAGGGAAATTCCGATGACCAAGGAGATATACGAGGCGGGAAGAACCAAGTCCGCGCGACTTTGGAAAGCCTAGATAAGAAAGATCGATCCGGAGAACGCGCAACGACCGATATTCTCCGACCTCGATTTATCGGCAGCAAGAGAAAGACTTGAATTCGATCAATTGCCTCAAAGTATCGTCCATTTAGTCTATCTTATCTGTCGATGATCTTTATTCTAACCGCTTGTTGTATTGTTGTTTCAGCAGCAAAGGGTGCGGGCTCGGCGATCATCCTTCTGAACAGTCCACCTCCATCTGATGAGGGACATAGGTCTCCTGGTGAACCTAACCGTAAGATCGCGCGGTTATAGGAAAAGCTTCGATCTGCCGAGGAGGAGAAAGATGCGCTAAGACTGACAGTGGAGAATTTTGCTGGAGAGGTGAACTCAGCCCGTAAAGAAGCCGTCGTGGCTTTAGAGGAGGCCAGAGTTGCCCGAGAAGACACAAGATGCGGGAAGGAGCAGCTGATTGCGCAAGCTGCAGCGCACGAGAAGGAGCTGAGGGATCGAGATCAGCGGCAAAAACGACTACTAGATGATGTCGCCCACTATCGAAACCGGTGCCATCAGGCGGAGAATCAAGTGCGACGCCGGTCTGGGACCCAGAGGGGTGATGGTATGGTTCGGGATGAGACCTTGTCGATGAATCAAGCAGCTTCAACCGCGCGACGTGCCGACCAAGTGACTTCCACTGTGATGGGGGTATATCTTGGCCGTGTTGGCCACGACACTGCAAAGATTCATCGACACCATCATATTGTGCTTCACCATCTATCCGCTGCGATCTCCACAATCCTGCATGCAGGTGACTTGGTGGCTCATATTGGTGGGAACCTGTAAGACCGCAACGAACTAATGAGCGAAGAGAGGAAGAGGGAAGAGAATGCAAAGGGAAAATAACCTTGTATATTTATTTGAACTTGGTGGTACTGTGCGGTTAGATTCATTCGTGAATTGTTGTTTGAATTTTAAATTTCCCCTGCTATTATATCTTTTAATCGTTCGGCTTCTCTTCCCGAAGTACCCACGTGGTTTTTCTATCATATGTTTGATCATTTATGCTTTTTCGATTATAATTTTCTCTATAAATAGCACAGAAGAACCTTCCCTTGTATAGAATTAGAGTTCAAAACTTCCAACGGATAGAAAAATGGTGACCGAGCGATCTAGTGCTTCAGTCGTATTTCTCCGATCAGAATTCAGGTGCTCTTCCTTGACCGAAAGCGAGCTTCTGCAGTTTGTGCACAGCCATATGCATGATGATTTAATAGTCATGCGGTTACCTTCGGCGGTGTAGCAGTTAAATACGGTTGGAAACAACATTGCTGTTATACACATCGATCATTTTGAACATGGTTTTTCTTTCCCCCCCATTCATCGAGCTGGTAGAAATTATGGATTTTTATGGATTCATCCTCAGTCAGCTCCCCCCGAACACCATAGGTGCCATAATGAGTTTTCTGATATATCTGCATTCGGAGCGGGTAAAATTCACTATGAATCTCTTCCGAAACTGCTTTGTGGCCCGATCGATTAGAGCGGGCAAAAAGGAAAACAAACTTTTCCACGACATTATTTACATCGGCTGCAAGGGTTTGAAGGTAGTAAACCTCCCTAACAAAGTTACGGTCTGGTCGACTAGATATCTGGTCTTTACGGGTAATCTCAGAGTTCTTCCCCTAAATCCCCAAGCCCGCACGGCTAACATCTTTAGAAGGATAGAGCTCGGGGGGAAGGAATTGGAAATCGCCAATTTCTATAAGAAGGAGCGGTTGGATATCACCTATTATTTGCCACTGCGGGTAGTCGCGGCCGATTACGATACCACCAACTATAAGCATTCTTTTACTTTAAGAAGTTTGTATCCGTGTTGTACTGTTAACCCCTTTCCTTTACAGTTCAGCTGGAGGTTCAGGCGGGCAAGCCGATCTCTCCAGAAGGTCCGGTGCTGACTCAAAGCGAGCTGCATAAGCAGAGGTAAGCTGACTGTATCGAGGCCGATGAGCCTGCTGCGAGTGAAAGCCCAGCCGTCCCTTTCGTTCCGGATTGGATCGAGAAACCCCTGATGGATCTTCGCAGTAAGGAGGCTGTGCGATTTCATCGGAGTGGGGAACATATCTCGGTTTCCACTTCTCTTCCTCCCTGGTCGAGCACCAAACTTACTCGTCATGCCCGGGCGACTGACTTTGCGCTATATGGGAAGAAAAACATGGCTGAGATGAAATCAGTGCCAACTGCACGACTACCAACCTTAGCCGCTCAAGCTCGGGCGAGAAGCTTCACCCTTGATCATTTCATGGGTGAGGCTCTGGCCGAGGTTACTGGCGTAGACGAGAGGCTAGAGGTAAGGGTGGAGGAGCTAGAAGAAGAAAATGAAGCTCTGAAGGCGGATAACAAATAACTGAGAGAGAGTGTCTAGGTAACAAGAACCTTACTTGCTTTCTTTTATCCGATCGGTCTCAAATTCTAACCAAATTTTACATTGTCCTTACTCTTTCAGCGGATGTATGACCGGGAGAACCGGGCTTTCTTGCACGAAATCATCTCCCATTTGCGGGAAGGAGGGGAGGATATTCTTTACATCCTTATGGAGAGAGGTTCTTTGGTATAGGAGGAGCAAAAACTTACATTCGACGACCTCTTTCCTGACTTCAAAACACTGGAGGCCGAGCGGGATGAAGCGGTCAGTGCGGCTAAGATAGCTGAATCTTCTCCCGCTCCTGAGGTTAAATTCGATACTCACGACGGTGAAGAGAGCGACGCCGAAGAGGTTACTGAGGAAGATTCCGGGGACAGCGGAGAATCCGATTCTCCAGAATCTTCTGGGTCGAGCGAGTTTTCGAGTGCTTCAAGTTCGTCCAGTTCGGGACGGGGTCGTCAAAAGAAGAAATCCAAGATATAAATAGGATGTACCTATTTTCTCTTTTCAGACCGTGCGGACTCTATTTTGTAAACCACGCGGTATATGTGTAATAGCCCTTTTTATAAATGACAGTCTTAATTTCTTATGCTGTTTTATTTCATGTGGTTGAATGATTTTTACTTTCTCGATTAATTAACGGATAAAAAAGAATATTTCGCCACCATATCCCGCACCGAACTTCACGTGACGGGTTTGTGACTTGTACCTTTTTTGCCGTTCGATAATAATTTGTGTAAAAAAAGCAGTACGGAATTCCCTATAACAATCTGGAGACTCGAAATCTTACATCCGCGCGATTACCTGCAGATTATAGAAACAGTATAGAACCTTATATAACAAGCTGACGACTGGAAAGTTATATTCGCGCGATTACATGTAGATCAGAGAAATGGTATAGAACTTCATATAACAAGCTGTCGACTTGAAAATTATATTCGCGCGATTACATGCAGATCAGAGAAATGGTATAGAACATCATATAACAAGCTGTCAACTTGAAAATCATATTCGCGCGATTACAAGCAGATCAGAGATATGGTATAGAACATCATATAACAAGCTGTCAACTTGAAAATCATATTCGCGCGATTACAAGATAATAATTTTTTGTTAGTCGGGCTAGCGGTGGTAACTGGTCCGCTGCTTCTTCTCGACCCACCCGCTTGATCATTTTTCTCCGAGCATGACTTGACATATTATCCGACAGCGAATAGAATCTTCGAGAGGTTTGCCCTGCGATCAACCCGATTTCATTTTGTCGTGCGGTTATGCGACAAAACTGAGTGTAGATAGAAGAAAAATGTTGTGCCCGATTACCATGACCCAGATTGATCAACAAGGATGAGGCTGGTGGGTGCTAAGACCGCACCATCTCATATCAAGGAAGATAAATAAAGTCGTAATAATATCCCTTATGACGCATGGTAGAGCTAAGCACCCACCCTGATCCTCCTAAAATATAGAGGTAGTGTGCTAGGTGCCAGCTAGGATTCGATGTCCAGAAGCCCTCCGCACGAGCATCTGCTAGCTCCCACTACACGGTGCGAAAACTCCCCACTACACGTAATCTTGGTGGTGTTATGCTAATGACAATAACTATTTTTGGGGATCGAGCTGGACTCGACGATGTTACCCCGGTCTTAACATTTCCTAGCTTCGAGTCTTGAGAGTAAGTACCACACGATTTGTTCTAAGAGTAAAACCGCTTCAAATCATCCCTGCTCAAGATATGAGTGATGTCCTCCCCTTCATACGTTTGTAGCTTGTATGCCCCCCTTTTAAGAACTTCTTTTATGATAAAGGGCCCGATCCAATTGGGATTTAATTTTCCGACCAGGTTATTTCTTGCTGCAGCATCCACTTTCTTCAAAACTAGGTCTCCTACTTGAAATTGTTTGATCCTAACTTTTTGATCGAAATATCGCGCCATCCTCCTTTTTTACTTCCTCCTGCCTGATGGTAGCCTCATCTCGAAGTTCCTCTATTTGATCCAGGCAGTATCTCATCTTTTCGTCAATAATTTCAAGCCAGTCTTCAAATTTTAGCCTAGCCAGCAAGACCCTGGGCAATGATACTTCAAATTCTATTGGGATGAGGGACTCTGATCAATGTGATAGCTTGAACCGGGTCTCTCCTGTAGAGCTGGAAGGTGTAGTCCTTAGGGCCCATAATATTGAGGGGAGTTGATCAACCCAACTGCTCTTCAAACTCTGAACTCTTTTTTTGAGTAAGTTCAGAATTCGCTTATTGGCCGCTTCTACTTGGTCGTTGCTCCGAGGATGATGTACTGAGGAAAATCAGATGTCGGTTCCCGCCTTCTTGCAAAAATCAACCATTTCTGCGTTATTGAACTGAGGTCCATTATCTGTGATTATCGCCATGGGGACTCTGTGCCTACAAATTATATCACCCCAAATAAAATTTTTGACTATTTGAGCTGTAGTACTTGCTAGCGCTTTGGCCTCAATCCACTTAGTGAAGTAGTCAAGCATAACCAAGATGAAGCGTCGTTGACTACTTGCCATTGGAAATGGTCCGATGAGGTTCATTCCCCAAATTGCAAACGGCCAAGATGTCGTGATCGAGCAAAGTTGTCGAGCGGGCTGGAGTTGAAGTGGAGCAAATTTCTGGCATTTAACACATTTCTTGGCATACATCTCTGCGTCTTTCCTCATTGTCGGCCAAAAATACCCCTGAAGTAAGATTCGATGTTCTAGGGTTCTGGCTCCAGAATGACTACCACATTCTCCCAAATGGATGTCTTGAAGAATGGTGGGGACTTCCTCTTCCGCAACGCATCTTGCCATGGGTGAGATGAAAGTTCTTCTGTAAAGTATCCCGGAATTTAAGTTGTAATATGTTGTTTTAACTTTGAATCTTCTTCGATCTTTAATAGTAGGATGATATTCTCCCTTTGATAAGTATAGAATGAATGGATCTACCCAAGAGCCATGCTGGACGACTTGCATTGCCTCCCCTTCTTCGACTGATGGTTGAAACAGCCCAGATGTTACTTCCCCCGTAGAAACATCGAATTTATGTAAGGTGTCGGCTTCCTAATTCCCGATCCTAGGAATGTGTTCAATCATAAAGCTCTTGAATCTCCCGATTTCTGCTTTCACCAGCACGAGATATTGTTTGAGAATTGTCTCTCGGGTTTCAAAGTTCCCGAGCACTTGCAATGCCATTACTAAGGAATCTGTCTTGACGTGAGCGTGATTGATGCCGAGTTCTTTCGCAAATCTTAACCCTGCAAGAAGTGCTTCATATTCGGCCTTATTGTTAGTAATCGGGAAAAAGAACTTCACCGCATGCTTTATTTTGACTCCATTCAGATTGATGATGACTATCCCTGCTCTTGACGAATTCTTCCCAGAAGCTCCATCGACATAAATGGTCCAAGCAGATGGAAAATTTTCATTCTGAGCAAAACTTTGCTCCGTGATTTCTACTATAAAATCCGCCAAAACTTGAGCTTTTATTGCTGTTCGTGGTACGTATGTGATTTCGAACTCACTTAGCCGATCGCCCTTTTAACGAGTCTTCCCGAGTGTTCTGGCCTTTCTAATATCCCTTTTAGGGGCTTATCCACCACAACTTGGATTGAGTGTGCCTAGAAATATGGAAAGAGTTGACGCACAGAGATGACAAAGGCCAAAGCCATCTTTTCGAGGATGGGGGTATCTTAATTCAGTGCTTTTTAGGATATGGCTAACATAATATACTGGTAATTGTCTTTTCTTTTCCTCCCTGACAAGAACGGGTCTAACCGCTTCGGGTCCTACTCCCAGATAGATGTATAACGGTTCTCCTGGGCGAGGACTTTGTAACAATTGATTCGTGGTTAACTGTCTTTTGAGTTGCTTGAAAGCCTTATTGCATTCATCAGTCCATTCAAACTTTGAGGTAACCCGAAGAGTTTTAAAGAAGGGAGCGCTCTTATCTCCTACCCTGGAGATGAAGCGGATAAGACCAGCTAGACTTCCTCCTAGCTACTGGACCTCCTTTAGGGAGCGAGGAGGTGTCATACTCAGGATAGCTTTTACCTTATCAGGATTGGGAGCTAACCCTTCGGGGGTAAGGAGATGACCAAGGAACTTCCCTTAGCTGGCACAAAAAACACACTTCGACGGGTTTAGCCTCATCCTAAACTCCCGTAGGGTAGCGAAGGTTTCTGCAAGATCCTCCAAATGCGCCGAAAAGGACTTACTTTTTATAAGGAGATCATAAACATAGACTTCTAAGTTTCTTCCCTTTTGGTCCTCGAAAACGGAATCCATCATGCGTTGATAAGTAGCTCCTGCAGTTTCAAGCTCGAAGGGCATCACTAGATAGCAAAAACACCCTTCATTCGTGATAAAGGACGTGGGTGGTATATCGGGTTTGTGCATCTTGATTGTGTGATTGCCAGAGAACGCATCTAAAAAACTCATAACAGGATAACCAACCGCAGAATCTACTAAAGCATCTATTCGAGGCAGGGGATAGAAATCTTTGGGGCGCGCTTTATTATGTTTTGTGAAATATACACACATCCTCCATTCCCCCCCCCCGGTTTTGGCACAATTACAACATTTGATATCCAGGCGGGATATTGTATCTCTTGAACAAATTTGGCCTTTACCAGGTTGGTGACCTCTTCTCGGATAGGGATGGCCAGTTTTGTTGCGACTTCTCTCTTCTTTTGCTGCACAGGCTTATACTTTGGGTCGACATTAAGATGATGGCATGCTACGTCTGGATCCACTCCAGTCATATCTTCAGGAGACCACGCGAAGATGTCAAGATTCTTCAGGAGACAGGAGATTAGTTGGATTTTCTCCTCTTCTAATAGCTCTGCATTGATGGAGAGCTTTTTCTCTTCTCCCTCAGCAATGGGCACCTTCTCGGTAGGTTGAGCAGCCTCCAGATGGAGTCCTTCCTTCACATTCTCTTTTGGTTATTCGAGCTCGATTGTTGTGACTGCCGGAGGGGTTACCTGTTCAATCACGTTAACCGTTTTCACATAACATTCTCGGGCCACCCGATGGTTACTCCTGATCCGATACTGTTTCCCTTGAGCAGAGAATTTGATAGCCAGATGGTAAGTCGACACGATTTCCCGATACTCATTCAGTCGAGGCCTCCCAAAAATCGCATGATAGCTGCTTGCCGCGTCGATTACCACGAACCGGATCATCTTGGTGATTCCCCCCGGAGTCACTAATAGCGAAATGTTTCCTTCTGCTTCCTTCCTCTCTCCGGAGAAGTCGTAGAGTGGCCCCTCGGTAAAAGACAATGGCTTCCCGGTCTTTAGGGCCTCAAACGTCTTCTTGAACAAGAGATTCACCGAGCTTCCCGTATTTATCAGAATCTTGTCTACTGTGAAATTTTTGATGATGGCTTGGATAACGACCGCATCATTGAATGGGTTGGTGATGGATGGGAAATCATCTGGACCAAAAGTAACAAGTTCCCTAGTCGGTGCCGAAGAAGATGTCATAGCCACCTCTTGCTTACATAATTTTGAAATGGAAGATTTTCGGCTTGATTCGAGGCCTCCCCCTCCGTGGATGCAAAAAAGTCGCCCGAGGGTTCCCTCATCATGAACATCCACACACTCATTTGGCTAATTCATATTACCTAGGCTGCCAACGTCAGCGACGTCCTGACATTCTTGGAGCACCTCAGCCACCTATTTGCCCTTTGATGTGTTTGAATTGACGGGAGCCTTTTTACAGAAAAGGTCATACATTTTTCCCTTTGAAACCAGTCTTCTTTCCAAAAAGCGAAGGGCCCGACAGTGCTCTGTAGGATGCCCCTTTTCCTTGTGAAATTCGCAGAAATTCTTTGAGTTGGGGGGTCTTACCTCTCCCCGGGGTTTGGATTTTCTGAAATCTTTTCTTTGCAGGACCTCGGCGATTTCCTCCCAAGTCATGTTCGTAATGCGAGACTCTTCGTGCTGACTAATAGGAAGAACTTGTGGGATTACCGGAACAGGAGTAGCGTTCAATGGAAACATTTGCTCTCAGAACTGCTGATGGTTGAGGAATGGCCTCTTATGCCAAAAATTTCTACCCCTTTGAGGTGAGGACTGATGATCATGACGGGAAGGTTTTGAAACATGGCGTGCCGTGGAAGAATTCCCTAAGCTGCCACCACCTGCCATAAAGGTTTGAGTAGAAATATAGTTTGTGTTAGCACTTTAACCTTCAATGAATTTGTTTGCGAGAGCGATTAGGGCTTGATAAGTTGCTGGAGATTTTGTCGTTGCTTTGAATTTTAATGGGCCTTCCTGAGGCCGTTGATTAGAGCGACCTTGTACTAATCTGGGTCTACATTCTCTACTTCCAGAATTTCCCTTTAAAAATGATCTACAAATCGCGCCACGCTTTCGCCCTCCCTCTGAACAATTTTGAAAAGCGCCGCAATACAACTTTACCTTTTTTTGGAGGTTGAAAACCTCAACAAAAGCTCTTGGCAGAGTCCGGCGAAAGAGTTAATCGAGCGAGGACGAAGCTCGTGAAACCACTCTCGAGCCTGCCTTTTGAAAGTCGTCACCAACAACTTACACTTTTGTGCATCCGTTGGGCATCTAAGGGCCACAACTTCTTCGAATGCTTGCAGGTATGTAACCGGGTCGGACGCGCTGGTATAAGAAGGTAAACGAGGTTCCCTGAAGTTGTCTGGTGCGGGCTCTCGCCTTATCCGCGCGACAAATGGAGACGGGTCCTCCATCTCAGCCGGTGTTGAAGGTGAGGCGTGGTTAGAATTTGGGAGATTAGCGGGTACACCGGGCTGGCAGTCATCTTCGAAGCCTAGCAGTCTAGCCGGACCTGCTTGAGCGGTATCTTGGAAATTACCCATGAAGGGACCTCGTTTGTCTTCCTGGGGCTGCGGTTGCGCGGTGGACTGACATTGCTAGAAAGCGGGCTAATAGGCCGCGGGGGTCGGAAAGAACACAGGTTCTTCGGGTGCTGCGGTTGGAGGCATCAGCAACCGTTGGTTAAGAGCTGCTAGTGCTTGGCCGATCGCATCAAGACATTCGCCGGTTTCCCACCTATCTCGCTCCATTTCCCGGTGAGATTGTTCGAGCGCCCTCCAGAGGGATTCTTTTGAGGAACTCGCGCGGTTAGAATGATGAGAATGAGAGAGGTGAGGGGATCGCCTGTCTGACATATCGAGACCGCTTGGATTCACGGACAACTCGGATCTGAAGGCCGCGTGTTCAATGTTCGTGTCGAGAATGTCTCTTGGTCGCTGGAGGACCTGCAAGAGAGAAAATGATAAAAAAAGGGACTGCGAGTTGTCGGTTACTAGCGGTTAAATGAAAAGGAGAAAAGGGGGCCGCCGGAAGCGGCGGCAACAGAGTTCGCCCGTCGCGGCTAAAACCACTCCTGCGACGGGCTTTACGGTGGTCATAAATGAAGCGATTACTGCGGTTACCAAGGAGCACCCGATCAGACAGTAACCCGCTCGGAAAAGTATTCGAGACCGCTGCCACAGACGGCGAGCTTGAGGATTTGATTCGCGATGCCTAGAGAGTACTGTTCATGCCTATTTATAGGCTCGGGGTCCTGCCCGGGAGGGCTGGCGCTAAAATCACCTGCTGCCCGGGGGACAGGAGAGCAGGCAGCGGTGACAGGATGCACAGCTAGAGAAGAAAGAAGGCAAGCTCTTAACTGCGCAGCTACGCGGTCTTCAATAATAAGACCGACGGCTTTCAGATGGAAGAACGTCTTGCAGATTGTCGCGGTCTCGCGGTTACGCGGTCAAGAAATGGATATTTGACATCTTTAAGGAGAATTAGTATAACGGTCTTCCGGGTAAACAGTCCTCAATGGAGAAAGGAGGGGAAGGAGAGAGAAAAATTAATACAGAAATGAAAGTACAGAATTGAAAAACAGGTACTTCCCCGGATTTATGCGTCGCGAATGGCTGCATGATGCTTCTCCCCCATGCTTGCGCTTTGGAACTTCTTGAAAAGTCATCATTGGACTTCGTGATGGATTCAACAGCATTGGAGCAAGCTATCGCAGAAGCTTCAGCTTGTCGGAGCCGTCCGGTGAAAAAGTGTAAAATAAAGAAAACAGAAAAATAACTTGGGCTGCCTCCCAAGAGCGCCCTTTGTTTAAAACGTCGTTTGAGCTCGACGCAACAAAATAATATTATCAAAAATAATAATTAATGTCTTAACAAAAATAAAAAGTCTTAAACTTAAAGTTCATGCAGAAGAAACTTAACATTGTTCTGACTGACATCATCACCACAGAAATAAAGTTTAAGACTCTGCCCATTCACTTTGAAATCACCCTTATCAGGGTGTGAAATTAACACAGTGTCATACGGAAAAACCTATTTAACAGAAAAGGCCCAAACCATCGTGTCTTTAACTTACCAGGAAATAAACGTAAACACAGATTATATAAAAAAACTTGGTCGCCCGGCTTAAAGGTTTTTGGGTGCCTTAATTGTTTGTCGTGAAAACGTTTCATCCGCTCTTTATAAAATTTTTTATTTTCGTATGCGTAAGAGTGCCACTCGCCGAGTTCATTAAGTTGGAGTTTTCAAAAATCACCGATATAGTGGGGATCAAAATTTAAAAACCTTAAGTCGCAAAAAGCATTGTGTTCTAATTCTACGGGTAAATGACATGATTTTCCATACACCAACCGATACGGTGTACAACCGATGGCGGTTTTGTACGCAGTTTGGTCGGGCAATAGAGCATCAACTAATTTGGTTGATTAGTCTTTTTTAGAGGAGGAAACAGTCTTTTCTAAAATTCATTTAATCTCTCTGTTCACTACTTCGACTTGTCTGTTAGTTTGGGGGTGGTAGGCAGTTGAAAGCTTATGTGTAACGACATATTTCATAAGAGTTTTGGAAAACTGCGCGTTATAAAAATGTGAACCCAATAGCTAACGAGGGCTCGTGGCATAGCGAATCGAGAAAATAATTTTTTTAGAAAGTAATTACGACTAGGGAGTCATTAGTCGAAAGAGTTTGGGGCTCAGTCCATCGTGAAACATAATCTACAGCAACTAAGATGTATTTGTTCACAAAGCTAGAAGGAAGAGCCCCAACAAAATCAATTCTCCAGATGTCTAAAACATCGCACTCGAGGAAATAATTTTTCTGTATTTCATTTTTATTTGAAATATTGCCCGACCGTTGGCAACTATCACACCTACTCACAAAAGTTCGCGCGTCTTTAAAGAGGCTAGGCCAGTAAAAGCCCGTGCAAAGCACTTTGTGAGCGGTGCGAGCAACTTGATAGTGAGCACCAGTTGGTCCTTCATGTAAGTGTTTTAGAATATCTTGTCCTTCTTCAAAAAAACACATCTCCTTATCACCTGGTACGCACAAACTCGTAAAAGATGCGGGTCCTACAAAAAATAGTTCTTCATCTCAAAAAAGAATTTCTTCTTTTGCTGAGAGGAGAACTCTTTTGGGAGGACATGAGCCACTAAATAGTTGGCTATGTGTGCAAACCAAGGGGAAGGTGATGTGTTAATTGAAAGGAGCTTCACATCAGGAAAATAATCATTAAAAAAATTTTCATCTAAATTTTCTATATACGGATTATCTAATCGTAAGAGATGGTCAGCGACCAAATTCTCGACACCTCACTTATCGTAGATTTGTAAGTCAGACTCCAGGAGGAGTAAGACCTAGTGAATCAGGAGCGGCTTGACATCCGTCTTAGCAAGTATGTACTTGAGGGCCGAGTGGTCCGTGAAAACTATAATTTTTGAAAGCGTGATGTATGGTCTGAATTTATCGAAGTAGAAGACAACAGCTAGGAGCTCCTTCTCTGTCGTGGTGTAATTCTCTTGTGCTGGTGTGAGTGTTTTACATGCATAATTGATGGGGTGGAAGTTCTTAGACATGCGTTGACCTAATACGGCTCCCACCGCAAAACTACTCGCATCACACATTATCTCAAAGGGAAGGTCCCACACTGGATCTATCATAATTGGGGCATTAATTAACTTTTCTTTTATTAATTCGAAGCCATATAGGCAAGGTTCTTAAAAAAATGGGGCGTCTTTCTCCAGAAGGTAAGAAAGGGGTATGGTGATTTTGGAGAAGTCTTTAATGAAATGACGGTAAAATCCAGCGTGACCTAGGAAAATTCTTATAGCTTTTAAGTTCGTAGGAGGCGGCTGTTTCTCGATATCTTCTATCCTAGATATATCTACTTCAATTCCACGGGCAGAAATCTTATGACCCAAAACTAACCCCTCCCTCACCATAAAATGGCATTTTTCACAATTTAGGGCGAGGTTAGTTTCTTCACATCGACCTAAGACTTTCTCTAGGTTTTCCAACCAACTATCAAAAGCATCGCCAAACATAGAGAAATCATCCATAAACACCTCCATTATGCTTTCTACATACTTGTCAAAGATGGCTAGCATACATATTTGGAATGTAGCTAGTGCATTGCACAACCCAAACAACATTCTACGGTAAGCGAAGGTGCCGAAGGGACAAGTAAATGTAGTTTTCTCCTGGTCCTCAAGAGATATGGGGATTTGAAAATACCCCGAGAGGCCATAGAGAAAACAGTAAAAGTAATGGTCGGATAGTCACTCTAAGGTTTGAATGATGAACAACAAGGGAAAATGGTCTTTGCGGGTGGTATCGTTTAACTTACGATAGTAGATACACATTCGCCACCCCATCACCATCCCTGTCGGAATTAAGTCATTATTCTCATTACTAACTACAGTTATCCCTCCCTTTTTGGGCACTACCTGAACTTGGTTGACCCACTTATTATCTGAAATAGGATAGATAATTCCTGCATCTAAGAGTTTCATAACCTCGCCTTTTATGACTTATTTCATGTTCGAATTTATATGGTGCTGAGGTTGGATAGAGTTACGCGAATTATCTTCTATTAGGATTTTATGGGTACAGAAAGATGGGCTTATGCCATTGATATCAGAAATTTGCCAAGCAATAGCTCTGCGATGTTTACGTAAAATTAGAAGGAGTTAATAATTTTGCACTTCAGTTAGGTAGGCCGAAACTATTACTGGTAGTTTAGAATCTTTTTCTATAAAGGCATACTTAAGATGTTTAGGCAGTTCTTTTAATTCTAGGGTAGGGGATTATTCATACGATGATTTGGAAGTTCTTTCTTTTTCAAAAATAATATCTTCATAGACTTTAAATTTATACGGAAAATTGGAAAGGGTGGAGTCTGCGGACATGGTATTTTCTTGCAGAAATTCATTTGGAAGAGTTGAAGAAAAACAAAAATAAGAAATCTCACTTTCACTTTCAGAAAGGTAGTAGGAAGATTCTTCACCTAAGGCATCTAAGAAAAATAGGAGTCGACATTCCCTAGGGTGTTCTTCATCGAAGGGGTGATAGAGAAAGTTACTTCATTGTCGCCTACTCGAAGGAAGACCTTGCCATAGCTTACGTCAATGATAGCTCGGGAGGTGGCAAGGAAGGGACGGCCTAGGATCAGGGGAACCTCGACATATTCTTCTATGTCCAATATGTCGAAATACACCGGGAAGATGAACTTGTCGACTTTGACTAGAACATCCTCCACTATTCCTAACGTGTATTTGACCGATCTATCAGCGAGTTGGATACTCATATGCGTGGGGTTGAGGCTACCAATTCCTAACTTCTTGAATAATGAGAGGGCATCAAGTTGGTACTCACACCTTAGTCGGCTAATGTGTGCTTGACAAAAAGATTACTAAAGACACACAGAATAGAAAACTAAGCGGATCACTGATCTTCTTTGGCAAAACCGCTTGTCAAGACCGCAGAGCACTCGACATTTAGTGTGATATGCGATAAGTTTTCTAACTTTTTTTCTTAGCCAGGAGGTCTTAAGGTACTTAGCGTACTTCAGCATCTGGGAGATCTCTTCATGGAAGGGTAGATTTATGTGGATTTGCTTAAATATTTCTAAGAAGCGGGAGTATTGATCATCCTGACATTGCTTGTTAAGTTTGAATGGGTATGGTGGAGTTGGATCATTTTTAAAGATGGGTGGTGGAGTGAGATCTTTCTCTACAATAGAGAGAGGGGTGATAACTTCTTTTTCAACAGAGGATGGAATTTTTAAAATGGTGGCGGAGCTTTCCTCGGGCTCTTTACTAACCAAACCAGAAACATTCTTCCCACTCCATAGAGTTATAGCTTTCGCTTGCTCTCTCTGGTTGGGGTCAGTATTGGCAGGAAGAGACCCGGCTGGTCGCTCAGATATAAATTTTGTGAGTTGTCCTAATTCTCTATACTTTTAACAGATCCGGCTAGGCATGTTATAGTTGCGTCATGAACATTCATATATTTTGAAAACATTTCCTCCAAGCTTGGAGGTTTTTAATAATTTTGAAGAGGTGGAGGTGGTGCAGAAAAATCATTTTGTGGCGGCGGTCGCATTGCATTCGAAGGGTTATTCCACGAGAAATTTATGTGGTTTCGTAAATCAGGATTATAACTATTCGAAAAAGCAAAGCCCGACGCAGGAAAATTCGCAGCAGAAAAATTATTAAAATCATTCATAGGCATATTATAAACATAATCTATTTTTTTGAGGGCAGCAGTTATAGATTCCCATACCTGAGGGGTGGAGGCAGCAGTCATCTCTGTTATCTTTTTGCTTAGTTTTTCCACTTGTAGAGCTAGCTGGGAGATGTTGTCCACTTCAAATATACCTGCAGGTTTGTTTGGGAGGGACCTAGGCACATTCCACTGATATGTGTTCATGTCCATGTGCTCGAAAAGCTCAAGAGCTGCATCCGGGTTTTTGTGCTTTAAGGTACCACCGGAAGCTGCGTCTATCATTTGCTTTGTGCTTTGATTTAGCCCATTGTAAAACATCTGCACTTGCAACTATGCAGGCAGCGCGTGATGGGGGCATCGTCTTAAGAGTTCTTTGAATCTTTCCTAGGTTTCATACAAGGTTTCAGAATCTATTTGTCCAAAGGCAGAAATATCATTCCTAAGTTTTCCGGTTTTAGCTGGCGGAAAATACTTCGCCAGAATTTTTTCAGTTAATTGATTCCAGGTGGTGATGCTGTTTTTTGGTATAGTGTTCAACCATTGCTTATCCTTTGTGCTTAGGGAGAAAGGGAAGAGTCTTAGCCTAATAGCATCATTTGTGACACCATTACTCTTGAAGGTGTCACAAATCTCAAGAAAGCTAGCTATATGCACGTTCAGATCTTTATCTTGAAGTCCGTCATACTGCACAAACTACTGCACCATTTAAATTATGCTAGGCTTAAATTCAAAATTATTATTAGCTATAGCAGGGCGAAATATGCTTGATTCTATACCCTCTAGATTTGGCCATGTATAATAAGATATAGGCCTATACATGGCTTCCTCTACGATGAGCTCTTCCATTCTTGTAGTATAAATAGACTCGGAATCCTCAATCTGTAGTTGGAGAGTAGGACCTTGAAATCGCGATCTTCTCTGAAGTGTACGCTCAATTTTGTGGTCCAAGTCCAAAATATCTGACGGATTTCCGCGGGTCTTGCACTAGCAGAAGAGAAGATGATGAAAGAGAAAAATAAACTAGAAAAAGAGTTACTTTTTTTTGGAATAGATTTTTTTTAATGTTTTAACTCTTGAACTTCCCAAGGGATACCCGATGAAGGGTTTGCAAGGTACTAGACAAGATAGTGGTATTTAAGGCACATTGCCCTTTTCGAGAGAGTTAGATGGTGTAGAAAAATTTCGATGCGGGTTTCTATTAAGAGCGGTAATATGTTTTTTTTGAAATATTAATTTTTAAGAAAGATGATGAGAAAGAGAAATGATAAGAGTAATACGTTCGTGATTTCGAATTATCAACAAAAGTTGGTCCCCGACAACAGCGCCAAAAACTTGGTGGATGAATATTCGCAAAGAGAATAAAACCGAACTAGCAATTCATCCAAGCAAGTATACCTATCAAATTGTAGCTAGGGACACAAGTATCGTATTAAAATCCGGGAACTGTTGAGTAATCTTACTCTCACGAAGATTATTATCTTATCGAAAGAACTTTTTTAATGTTGTTTAACTAAAAGACTAGCAGAAGAAAACTACTTGCGATTATCTAAAGAGCTACTAAAAGTGATTTTAACGAGGGGTTGAAACGATGATAAAGAGAAGCACTCGGTCAAGAATCACCTCGGAAAAAGTTGATTAAAGATGAGATAACAAACCTAAGCTTAATTGGGTAAAGGTCCTTGACTGTGGAGGTTCCAAAAGCTTAAACACGCTTCTCTCGAAGTCGTGCACAACTTAGTTTAAGAAAGTCTGACCGAACTCTCGTCCAAATCGGAGACCTAAAGCTTGCTTTACGCAGTGAACTTGGATTTCACTCCAATCCGAGAGATTTAAAGTCTACCTCTCTCGATGCGTGCATGCAACTATCTTTACTCTTGAGTGTTCACTCTAAACTACGATCCTTTTGACTAGCTAAGTGATAAGTAAAGTTTGTTTTAAAGAAGATAGATTTGGTTTTATATAATCTTTTACGTATATAAGTCTATCTCTGTTGATGCAGAAAATGCGTCGGGGAAAAACGGGCACCAACAGCCAACCGTTCGAGCACTGGGGAAGGAATGGGGGTAAAGACTGTCGGCTAGTCGGTTACTAACGGCTAGGAATGGCGGATGAAACCGGGCAGAGAAAAGAGAGAAAAGGCCGCTACCCGCGGCAACACCAGAGTTCGCCCGCCGCGGCCTGAATGCCTCTCCTGCGGCGGGCTTTCCCTTTATAAGAAATTGAGCGATTACACTTAGCAAAGAAGGAAGAAAGGAAGAGGCCGGCCGGACAATAGACCGCAAAGGACTAGAATCGAGGCCGCAGCTCTTAACAAGCGAGCTCCTGGACTCGAGTCAGCGTCCTTTGGGGGTACTTCCGCCCCTATTTATAGGCTTGGGGGCCTGCCCAAACGGGCAGGGCTAAAATTACCGGCTGCCCGAGGTACAAGAGAATCGGGCAGCGGTGATGGGAATCGAGAGGAAGAAGAAAAGCCAAGAGACAGGCCGCGCGGACTGGCGATCTTCTTCTGCCGAGCTGCAGGACTCAGCCTCTGGGCAGGCCGATCTGGACCTCCTTTGACGACGACCTGGGGCACAGGTCGCGCAGCTTGGGCAATGACAGGCCGACCCTTGGAGGATGGCTGGACCGGAACTGGCGGCTGTCTGAGGTAGAGGCCGCCCGGCTTGTCTGACAATAAACCGGCTAGTTGATAACGGCGGCTAGAATGCACAAGCCGCCCGGACTTGAGAACCTGGAGAACTGGTCGCGGATTCCGGGTTAACATAATCCCGCACATTTTTAAGTTTTATAAAAAACTTCGAAAATGTAGAACTAAGCCGGAGACCGCGACTGCCATTAATGCCTCTGCATCTATAAATGCCGAGGATCCTGCCATTTCGTCCAGATTTCTGCCAAGCCACGGGTCGCTACTCGCCTCTCGCGGTTAGAATCCTTCAAGCCGACAGAGACTTACACAAGATGGATGTCATGTCCACGATGCTAGCTCGCGAAAAGAAGTCGTCTGAGGCTAAGAAGAAGGGCAGGAAAGCGGACAGCTCTGACCAGCAGCCCGGGAAGAAGACAGAGAAGCCGATCTCACCGGTGGCACCTGGTCCAGGAAAAAGGCCGATGGAAGTCATCGGGGAATCCTCGCAGGCCGCGGCCAAAGTCGAAGAGATCCCTAAGCCTGCTCTCCCACAAGCCGGAACTACCAAATCTTTCGATATCACCTACTCGCCATCTGGTGAGCCTCTCTTGAAGATAGCCGGGATGGAGGAGAAAAGTGTTGATTCCTCCAAGCCGCGCGAGGTGCCCAAATCTGCTGACCTGATCATCGTCGAGGAGGACAACTCAGAGAAGCCACTAGAGACCGAGCGGTCTCTGACTGAGAAGCGGAAGCGGACAGAGTTAATAGTCGGCCACTTGAAGCGACGCAAGAAAAAGGTCGAGACTCTTGAGGAAAGGATGGAGAGGAAGACGCGGAAGATGCGGGTTGATAACCGCAATGTTTCTGTGAAGACCGGCGCGGCCAGCCTCCAGCATAAGCCGCGGGAGAAAGAAGCGCCCGAAAGTCCATTGACTCCATCTTCTAAGCCGGACGAAACGGAAAGCTCGCGGGCGGCCAGCGAATCCTTGAGCGACATTCTGAAAGGCATGGAGACCTTCCAGCAGCAGGACAAGCTGTTGTCAAGCCTGCCGGCTTCTGAGGAGACCGCCGACATCGATGTCGAAGTTACCGGAGAGAAGCCCGGCGAACCGACTCCTGTGGTTTCTGAAGGAGCTGAAAAATTAAAGCTTAGAGAGAAGATAGAGGAGATGAGGAAGTTAATCGCCGGGAAGCAGGTGGCGACTACATTTCCTCCCCTGCAAGGTAAACAGGAAGAAGTTAAGCGCATTGTAAAATTCTACAAGCCGCGGTCACGGAAGAAGGGAGCGGACACGATTTTCAATCCGCCGGCGAGCTTCTTCCTGACCACGGCTGAGCTGAAAAGCAAAGCTAAGGAGACCGCGCGGCTATGGAAAGAAAAGCTAAAGCGAATAGACTCCGAGCGGTTTAGGCGACCAGCGCTTAGGTGCGGCACCGCGGCTTTGCAGGGAGAGATAATCCCGAACTATGGTCTCGTTCCACTGAGATCCTTTGAAAAGTGTCGGTTGTGCGATTAAAATCTGACCGCTTGTTTGTTTGCTGCAGGTGCACTAGGAACCGCCAGCAGGCCGGGCGATCTGATGAGCTTCTTGCCTCCACTGATGTCCTCGCTACCTTCAAAAATCGATGACCAACGGGCGGCCGAATTCCAGGAGGAGGTCGCCGCCCTGCAGGCTAGAATAAGGGAGCATGCCGAGGCCCTTCGAGCCAAGGAAGAAGAATGGCGGCTTCAAGAAGAAAATCAGCGGTCTATGCTGGAGGCCGCTGAAAAGAGAACTCAGGAAGTGCTGGAGGACTTGGCGCAGGAGAGAGGAATGATGCGGTCTGAGGTGGAGGCCGCTGAGAAAAGGACGCAGGAGGCCTTGGTCAGCTTGGAGTTGGCGAAAACGACGATGCGGATTACGCAGGAGACCGCTAACAAAAGGGTGCAGGAGGCACTGGCCAGCGCGGACATGGAGAAAACGGCGAAGCGCACTGCGCTGGAGGCCGCTGACAAAAGGATGCAGGCGTCCCTGGCCAGCTGGGAGGAGGAAAAGACGGCGATGCGGACTGCGCTGGAGGCCGCTCAACAAAGAGCACCGGCGGCAGTCACTACCTTGGAAGAGGAAAGAACACTGATGCGGACTGCGCTAGAGGCCGCGGAGCAGAAGACTCAAGAGGCGCTGGCCAACCTGGAACGGGAGGGGCGGAGAAGCTTGACATGCAAGCCTTGGTGCTGATGGCGGGCCGGATTGAGAGAGACAGGACGGACATTGCTCGGTCTGGCGAGGGAAGGGAACAGCGGCAGCTACCAAGCCGCCGGCTTCTGGCGAGACTTCGGACTCACCACTAGTCGCGGCGGTTGGGCAGGTCGCTGCTGCTGGCGACCCGGGAGATCGACCTCTACCGCTGGTTCCATTTGCCCGTGTAGAGCGTGATACCTCGCGGGTTCACCGAACTCTACACTCCATCCACAACCTCGTCAGTCAAGTATATGTTCAGCTTGTGCAGGCCGGCGACCAAGTCGCGCGGGTAGGGCGAGAAGCTCCTGAGGGCGGAGAGAAATAATTTCGAACACTTTATTTGGTTTTGTAATAAGCATCAACTCGTGATGCCGGACGGTTTGAATGTTCTGAACAATTGCTGTGTATCTGCTTGTACATTAATCTGAATTGATTGCGGCTTGTGTAGTTTAAGTTTCTTAGCCGCTGCTTTTTTGCTTTGATAATTTTGCTAAGTACGGGAATCTTAGTCGCTCGAACCGCCGAACTGTTCTGCGGTTAGAAGATTCTATCTTGCAGGTTGAGCCGAGCGGTCTGACATTTAACCGCGATTTGACAACCACCACTGAAGCAGCACAGGAAATCTATAAATTGAGACGGCCCCGGAGATTTTGGCACAGAAGATCAGAATGCGAGCTAAAGCAAAGGCGATGCGGTCTGACAAAGCTCCAGCCATTAGGACCGATGCGGCTTCGGCGCTTCACTCCGCAGACCACAAGGAAGGCCGGCTTACCCAAGCCGAGCTAGATAGCTTTGTGGAGAAGTACATGAAAGATAGCCCGCTGCTCGCGCGGCTTCCGCTTCCTCACGAGCGGATCAACTCCTCCACCGCCAACCAAATCGCAATCCCTGTCGACCACTTCGACTGCGGCTTCCGGTTTCCTGTACTGATGGAAGCCGTAGCGGTCTTCGACCACTACGGAGTTGTGCCCGGACAGCTGCCCCCGAACTCGATAGCGGCGATTTACAGCTTCATCTCTTATCTGAGGTCGGAGAGAGTTCGGTTCTCAATCAAGCTGTTCAGCGAATGCTTCTCGGTCCGGTCTATTCCGGATGCTGGGACAAAGATCTTCAGGGGACATCTGTACTTTGGTTGCCGGGGGCTGAAAGTCGTCAACCTGGCGAACAAGGTACCGAACTGGTCAGAAAGGTACCTGATTTTCGAAGGACAGCTCGGACTCTTGCCGGTGAACCCGCAGATCCGCGAAGAAGAAGCCGCATTCGGCAGCAGCGGGCTGGACGGCCTGGAGAAGCAAATCTATGACTTCATCAAGGGCGAGCGGCTTGATGTCACCCACTACCTCCCCCTGCTCCCGACTTTAGAGGATGTTCATGTGGAGGACAGTAAGTATCTGCCAACAGAACTACTTTTCTAGCCGCGCGGCTTAACAACTGACTTGTCAACTTTTGCCTTGCAGCTATTGTCGCAGTCCCGCTAAACAAGCCGCTAACTCCGGGCGGCTTAACCCTCACGCAAAGGGAGAGGAGGAAGAGGAGGGCCAAGCCGGAGCGGGCTGATGAAGAAGGTGAGTCGGACTCCTCTGCCGACTTTACCCTGCAAGGAATGGGCAGCGGTTTGAAAGATCTCCATGGCAACGCCACCATGCTATGGAGCGCCGACGGCGAGTCGGTCCAAGTGTCTACCGCCCTCCCTGACTGGGGGAGTGAAAGGATAAGCCGCCATGCATCCGCGGCTGGTGCGGCTTTGTATGGCAAGCGCAACCTGAAAGCGCTAGAAAAGATACCAGAAGAGGACTTTTCTCGGTTTGCCGCGCAGGTCGGCGCGAGAAGCTTTGTGGCTAACCACTTCATGGGCCTGGCCCATAGGCGGTTAGTCGCAAGTCAAAGCGACCTGAGGCGGCAACTCGCAGAGAAAGATGAAGAAATTGCACGGCTAAAGGATTTGAATGCGGTAAGATATTACTTGATTCTTGCGGCTCTATTTATCAAGCCGCTCGGACTGACCTTTTTCCTTTCCTTTGCAGAAAATGTACGATCCGGCCAACCCGGCTTTCCAGGACGCTGTCTTTCCACAACTCGTCCAAGGGATTGACGGAGCGCTGAATCGGCTCCGAGATCGCAGCGGCCTCGCCCCGGGCTTCACCGACTTTACTTGCGCCGACGTGTATCCCCCCCTGAAGAAAAGGGTCGCCGCGGTATATCAAGCGCTGAAAGGCAAGGAGAAAGTCGATGGGGAGGGTGAGAGCAAGGCAGAAGAGGAAAAGGAAGACAGCGACGGGAGCAGGAGCGAAAGCGCTTCTTCAGAAACCGACGGTCAAGCTTCCGAGACCGCTCGGGTTGAATCCAGCAAATCCAAGTCCGGGGATACTGGTAGTTCGAGTTCTTCTTCGTTCAGCAGCGGCGGCTACTCGCCTTCCGAGGTTGACGTCGACGGTGAACCTGACTCCAGCATTCCTGCGGCTAAAAGACTAAAGCCGGATAGTTAGGACAATACTTGTAACAATTTTTACACCTTTTTGAGACCGGCGGTACGATTTTGTAAACCGCGCGGTCTACCTTTTGTACATGACATTTGAAATGAAAATATTTCTCCTTTAGTGAAAATCTATTGTATTGAAATTCTGCTTACTTGGCTGTTCGCGCGACTTAATGTTTCTTACTCGTTTCCGACTTAAGAGATCTTATTGACGACTTCATCAAATAATAAGCACCTTTGTTTTGGTTAAACTTAAATAGTATACCAGTAGCCAGATATACTAGCCGTCTGCGAATTTATAATGATCCGATTACCCACGAATAAATTATAAAGCCATAAACCGGGCGGTTAATAGAGTATTCGCCAAGTAGACAAAGTAGATCTACTATTGAAGGTTCATACTTAATACGAAGTCGCACGATTAATATAGTTGAACGATGATAGGCCGTAGTTTTATCGGAGATCAAGAAGATATATGGCGATCGACAAGCCGCTCGGCTAAGGAAACAAACCGATAAAATGCTGTAGTAATACAGCTGATGGTGGCGGCCTGTTCGAACTTTAATACGAAACTGGCTTTCAATAGGGAAGCTACTTAGCGATAGAGATAAACATATTGCGACTTCTTTACATTGCAAGCCGCGAATTGATTCGAATGAATACCATAAGCCGGCGGACTGAGCGGACAGGATCTGGCGGCATGATCTTTGTAAGCCGCGCGGATACTACATTTTGTAACTTTTGACAATATAGACGTTAGTTTGATTCTGCTGGATATGCTTTATTCGCTCGGTATTGCATTTCTATTCGATCGATTATGATATGTTGTGAGATATCTGGGTAATACAGAAGCAGGATGGATAGATAAGAATAACTTGCGCGAATATATCTGATAGGTGATTTACGCATAACTCGCGCGAATAATACTGATATCCGCTATAGCGAACTGAAGAAAACCAACCAGCTCGCACGATTAATAATGATGTCTGCTGTATTGGGCTGAAGATAACCAAACAACTCGCCGATTAGTAAATATATCCGAGCGGTAAGGATGATAATATCCGCAACTTGCTGTTGGATAACTCCTGTTCAGCCTTATAATATCAAATTACCCGGGCGGATACTGTCTTTAGCCGGGATATGATAACCGCGCGGTCTAATTTCTGACCGCCGACTAGGCTTCTGCTTGAAGAAAAGAATACACTGCTCTCTTGCCTGGAGTACAGTTCAAGTCGATCTTCCGGGCAGGTGCGGCCGGAGTCACATTGCTTTCCTCAGAGATCGACAAGACTGTGGGTCTCCTGCAGGCACTGCTCGAGAGTATCAAAGAGTGTTCGAGGGTTGCATGCTAAGACGATCTGCGGGGCTTGCGTGTATTGCTTCCCGCACAGACGCATCATAGTTACAACGATATCCCTTACGTGGTGTGGTAGAGCTGACCACCACTCCGCTCCTCCTTAATGCAGAAGTGGGGTTAGGTACTAGCCGGGATCCGCAATCTAGAACTCCACCGCATCAAAGCCGGCAAGCTGCCACTGCACGGTGCGAAATCTCCCCGCAACACGTGGTCCTCGTGGTGTTACGCTAATGACAACGGCTCTAAAGGGGGATGTAGCTAGACTCGGCGATATCTCTTGATTCAGTGATCTTTTAACTTTTTTGGGTTGCAAACCCATAAGAATGATGACTTGCCAGGTGAGAGTACCGATATAGAATCTCTGAAACAAAATATAACAATGAGTCATAATCCTTCTTAATAGAGCATAATGAGAAGAAACAAAAGACAGAAAAAACATATTGGGTTAAGGGATTGATTTAAGATCGCTTTTGTCGTTGATGTTGACGCGTCTGCCAGCCTATGAATGAGATGTCTTTTTTAGATCATGCTACGGGATTCCTTTGATTTCTGCATTTTCACAATTAATTTGAGAGCTCTACAATCTTCCGTTAGATGACCTCTTTCCTTGTGATATTCGCAATACTGATCCATGCACCTAACTTGCCCGCGCGCTGCTCGAGCGGGTTTCTTGTGACTTAGCTCTTCCTCCCGTTGTTCGATCTGGGGGAGGTCTGACGAACTTTTTTGTCCTTTTTTCGAAACGCGGGGCTTCTTCGAAACTGGAGGCCGAGTTGGTAACTCGGGCGGACAGACCGGGTAGGAGGTCGAATAACCCGGCGAATAGCCCGGGAAGGTAGGCGAGTAGGCCGGCGGACCGACCTGCTTATTCTCCACTGGGACCCGGTTGGCTGGTGTAACCGGAATGATTGCGGACTGCAAGTCTAACCGTTTATTGATTGCGGCTAGATTACAATTGATCGCGGCGAGCTGCCGGATCATCTCTTGGCGGGTTCGATTTTCTTCCTGGCGGGACTGCAGAAGAGTTTCCAAGAGCAGAACTTCGCTGGGGCTGAGGTTGTTCTGAACGGACTGCCGGTCTGACATTGTGTGGCCGCTGAACTTCAGCGACTAACCGATATCTGAAGGTCGCGTGTTGATGTTGATGCAGAAAATGCGCCGGGGAAAAACGGGCACCAACAGCCAACCGTTCGAGCACTGGGGAAGGAATGGGGGTAAAGACTGTCGGCTAGTCGGTTACTAACGGCTAGGAATGGCGGATGAAACCGGGCAGAGAAAAGAGAGAAAAGGCCGCTACCCGCGGCAACACCAGAGTTCGCCCGCCGCGGCCTGAATGCCTCTCCTGCGGCGGGCTTTCCCTTTATAAGAAATTGAGCGATTACACTTAGCAAAGAAGGAAGAAAGGAAGAGGCCGGCCGGACAATAGACCGCAAAGGACTAGAATCGAGGCCGCAGCTCTTAACAAGCGAGCTCCTGGACTCGAGTCAGCGTCCTTTGGGGGTACTTCCGCCCCCTATTTATAGGCTTGGGGGCCTGCCCAAACGGGCAGGGCTAAAATTACCGGCTGCCCGAGGTACAAGAGAATCGGGCAGCGGTGATGGGAATCGAGAGGAAGAAGAAAAGCCAAGAGACAGGCCGCGCGGACTGGCGATCTTCTTCTGCCGAGCTGCAGGACTCAGCCTCTGGGCAGGCCGATCTGGACCTCCTTTGACGACGACCTGGGGCACAGGTCGCGCAGCTTGGGCAATGACAGGCCGACCCTTGGAGGATGGCTGGACCGGAACTGGCGGCTGTCTGAGGTAGAGGCCGCCCGGCTTGTCTGACAATAAACCGGCTAGTTGATAACGGCGGCTAGAATGCACAAGCCGCCCGGACTTGAGAACCTGGAGAACTGGTCGCGGATTCCGGGTTAACAATCTCTTTTTTACTTACTTATATCCTGTGGATTAAGGCAAGAGTACCTATCGCATAGGAGTATAGTATTTTGTAGAAAATATCAAGGTCGTATTTTTCTTGGGATCGGTGTTAATTATTCTACTTTTTAGAATGGACTATTATTTTATCGAATGAACGGAGTGGAGTTTATATTTGAAAGATAGAAAAATATATATACGTGATTTTATTAAGATAGGGACTAAGAAGGTAGTCCTCGATTTCAGAATTACTTTGAGAGAAAATTAATTCAGCTATTAAAGTACAACTTTATTTCTTTATTACCTAACTTAACGAGAGGGTTCCTTTGGTAGCATCACTGACTCGAAAGTACGACCGGGGAGGCTTGCGTATAAAATGGGTTAACGTAAATGTAGTGTATCTTCACCTGGTATATGATCAATTAACAGAAAACCCTAGTTAGGATAACTAGAAAGTAGAGTTGAAATAGTTGAAAATAATATCCAGCCCAGAGCTCATCTTGACCAAGTGCTAAGGGTTCTTAGCCTCTTCTCAGGATGGGGGCGGTATAAAGTACAGAAAATAATATCTACCTATCTATCTTAATCCAGGACTTAAGCTTTCGCTTCGCCTTTCAATTGGGATAGGGTAGTAAAATCTAAAATTTTGCAGAGCTTTCGCACTATCTTAATCTAGGTCATAGGCTTTCGCCTCGCCCTTCATTCGGGATAGTATGAAATAATAAGGTTTTGAAAATAATTTTTAAAGCTGTTTCACGCTATCTTAATGTAGGACATAAGCAGAGCTTCGCCTTTCATTCGAGATAGTATGAAAAAAATAAAGAAAAGTAAAACTAAAAATAAAGCAGTAAAGTACTCAGAATTGAAATTGAAAGAGTTTATTTTATAAAGTCCGAAAAATTATTACAACTTTCTGAAAAGCTGAAAAGAAAGCATAAATATTACAACTTACAGAACTTTAGAATACTTGAAAGCTACTACCAGTTCCTTGTCAGAGTGCTGGGGAGTCCTAACAGTTCTTAAGGAAGCTGCTGGTGTTCGAATAATTCTACTCACCCCTGCCCATCTATTTATAGGAAAAAATTTCAAGTGACACGCCCCCTGACACGGGCGTGTCGGGGAGGGCATGACAGGGTCACGGGCATCACTGATGACGTGTTGGGATAGGTGTCGAGCTGGTTGGAACTTCAGATAGAAGTTTAGCAGGTCACGGGCGTGACTTATGACGTCACAGGCGTGTTTGGCAGCTTATTCATCAGGCGGCACGAGGCGTGGCGATAGCGCGACAGCTTGCTGGCATTCTGGATAGAACTTCAATAGGGCACGGGCGTGTCGATTTTGTCACGGGCGTGTTCATCTGCCACGGGCGTGTTCTCCAATGCCCCGATTTTCCTGGGTAAAAACAGAAACTAAAAAAAAGATTAAAAAGGGCTGTCACGCCCTATGTCACGGCCGTGACTATGGGCATGACCTAAGAAAAAATACAAAAAATCAGAAAAACTAAGACAATAAGTATAAAACATAATATAACAAAAATATTTAGTTATATATATAAAAACTAAGGTTTTATTTATAAATATGCAAATTTAATACTATACCAAATTGTATATTTTTATACTCATCAAATACCCCCATACTTAGATTTTGCTATTCCAGAGCAAATATAGAGTTGAGTATATTTACAAGTTATGAAATTTTCTATTTACTATCAATTTATTTCTTCAAGATAAAACAGGTATAAACATCCGGTGGATAAAGAGTTTAAATGCTATCATATATATATCATTGATACCAGAGTTAGAATTTATAGCCATAAAAAGTTTTTGAAAACAAATTGTAAGCATATATTAAAATAAGATATAACAAAGATAGATTAGCTTTATGACTACTATATCTTGCATGAGACATGTTGAAAAATTACAACCTATTATGTATGCTCCCTCAAAATTTTAAGCAAAATTAATTTAATTTTGTAGTTGTTTTAGGGGATATCAACTTGGTAGTTTGTCCCATACAGAGGCTTTGAATGTAGGAGGTGATGAATTTTATCCTCTCACCTTTTTTTTCATATTCATTGTTACAACTATTTTAGGAAAATATTTTCCAAAATAGAAAAAAAACTTTGCAGAATTGAACTTGAATTAATCCAATGCATATGTTTAGGAGCACATACTCCATTTCATATGATCTTTTAACATTTATTGGATGCCTATGTTTATGGAATGTTTTTATTCCCATGGACATAAGATCTTTCCTTTTTTTAGGAGCACATACTCCTAGATGCTTGCGTGCGTAAAGAAATATGCCAAGCGAAAAAGTAGGTAGGGTTTTAAAAATAATTTTGATAAAAGATTTTGAGAGCAATGGTAATAGTTTGATATTTTCTATATTTTAACAAGATTGAAGTAATGATAATTACAGTTTAAAATTGTTTGGTGAACATAATATGTTTTGCTTCTATTGTATATATATGTATTTTTTTATATATTAAAGCATGCATGCTAAAATAATAACTCCGATTGTAATGAAATTTACAAGGTAGGGTTTACAAGTTTATTCCGGATATTTATATCTATCTAGTTATGAGAAGGAGCAGTAAATTTGAAAATTGAATAAATTGCATTTTTGACAACTCAGATTTTTTGAATATATATACATAGTATGGTTTTGAAAGTTTTGACTTGTTTGGGATGAGTACTAAAATAAACAATGCTTTTATTGAAAACATATAAGTGATAAAACTAATTGCAGCTAAAAGCACCCCCATACTTATGTTAGGCATAGGTATGAAATGAAAAATATGTAAAGAATATACAAAAGCATAAAATATGGAAATATACAAGTGAATTTATATTTCGAGGTTATGGAGTAGGGTTAGGTTTTCAGGTTCTTTTTGAAAAGGGTCCCCAGTAAAATATAATTTTAAACGGTGTCCGTTTACTTTGAAAGTTCCGAGTTCAGGGTTCGAAATAAGAACGGTCCCATATGGCCAAATTTGTTTAACAGTAAAGGGTCCGGTCCATCGGGATTTTAATTTTCCTGGAAATAATTTAAGGCATAAGTTATATAGTAGAACAAGATCACCTGGTGAAAAAGATTTTGGAAATTTAATTTTCCTATCATAATAAAACTTAGATCGCTCTTTATAAAATTTATTATTTTCATAGGCGTTTGCACGCCATTCCTCAAGTTCATTGAGTTGAAATTTACATTGTTCTGCGGCTAAGTTTGTATCTATGTTAAGAAATTTTAGCAACCAGTATGCGCGATGTTCTAATTCTACAGGTAGGAGACATGCCTTTCCGTATACTAAATGATAAGGTGTACAACCAATCGCAGTTTTGAATGCAGTATGGTAGGCCCAAAGTGCATCATCTAATTTGAGGGACCAATCTTTTTGATTGGTATCTACAGTCTTTTCTAATATGTGCTTTAGTTCTCTATTGACTACCTCCACTTGGCCGCTTGTTTGGGGGTGATAAGCAGTAGCGAGTTTATGAGTAACTCCATATTTGGCTAACACTTTAGCAATCTGGGTGTTACAAAAATGAGTACCTCGATCGCTAACTGTAGCCCTAGGCGTGCCAAAATGTGAAAATAAGGTTTTCATAAATTTAATGACGACTCTTGAGTCAGCGGTGGGAAAAGCTTGCGCTTCAGCCCACCGTGAAACGTAATCGACCGCTACTAAGAAATAACGATTTTTAAAAGAAGGAGGTAAAGGGCCTACAAAATCTATGCCCCATAGATCAAAAATTTCACATTCTAAGTAAAAGTTGTGGGGCATTTCGTCCCGACGGGAAATTTTACCTGACCGTTGGCAGCGGTTGCAAACGCTTACCAATTTTTGAGAGTCCTTGAATAAAGTAGGACAAAATAATCTTGCTTTAAGGGCTTTACGTGCAGTCCGACTGGATTGATAATGTCCGCCGGTTGGTCCTTCGTGGCGGTGCCATAGTACTTTTAGTCCTTCCTCGTTTGAAATACATCTTCTAATTACTTGGTCAGCACAGACTCGGAATAAATACGGGTCTTCCCAAAAGTAATTTTTTAAGTCAGAAAAGAATTTCCTCTTTTCTTGAATTGAAAAAGCTTTTGGAAGGACTCGTGCTACTAAATAATTAGCCAAGTCTGCAAACCAAGGAGTAGAAGAGTTTGTTACCTTTTTGAGGGCGAGGAGACTTTCTTCAGGGAATTTTTATTCGATGTCGGCTTCCATGAGTGTATCTGTTGCAGCATTCTCTAGTCGATAAAGATGATCGGCTGCCAAATTCTCTGCGCTTTTCTTATCTCAGATCTCTAAATCAAATTATTATAATAAGAGAATCCAACGTAATAAACGGGGTTTTGTATCTGCCTTAGTTAGTAAATATTTTAAAGCAGAATGATCCGTAAAAACTTTAACTTTTGATAGCATTATATAAGATCTAAACTTATCAAATGCAAATACAATTGCCAGTAGTTCCTTTTCTGTGGTCGTGTAATTCGTTTGTGTGGATGTGAGAGTTTTACTTGCATAATAGATAGGATGAAAATATTTGTGTACTCGTTGTCCTAAGACAGCTCTAACCGCATAATCACTCGCATCACACATGATCTCAAAAGGAAAGGACCAGTCTGGGGCTACTAAAATAGGAGAGTTGATAAGTTTGTCTTTAATAATATTGAATGCTACTAAGCATTCACTATTGAATATAAATGGGGCTTCTTTTTCTAATAAATGAGTTAACCGTTTTGTTATTTTAGAAAAATTTTGAATGA
The DNA here is from genome assembly GCA_039513925.1 of Platanthera zijinensis. Taxonomy (NCBI): domain Eukaryota; kingdom Viridiplantae; phylum Streptophyta; class Magnoliopsida; order Asparagales; family Orchidaceae; genus Platanthera; species Platanthera zijinensis. Next base: position 167,866,175 of record CM077082.1, on the reverse strand, counting down.
ACCGTCTATAGAAACCTGCATCGCCTAAGAAACTTCGAATAGATTTTACATTTGTTGGAGGAGGAAGTTTTTCAATTATTTCTATTTTGGCCTTATCTCCCTCGATTCCCTGGGAAGAAATTTTATGACTGAGAACTAAACCTTCGCGGACCATAAAATGACATTTCTCCCAGTTCAACACTAAATTCGTGTCTTCACAGCGTTGAAGAACACGAGCAAGGTTATCTTAACACGTATGGAATGAGTCTCCAAATACGGAGAAATCATCCATAAACACTTCCATAACGTCCTCTACTAACTTGTCAAAAATAGATAGCATACATCTTTGAAATGTAGCTGGCGCATTACAAAGTCCAAATGACATTCACCTATAGCGAAAGTACCAAAGGGGCAAGTGAACATAGTTTTCTCTTGATCTTCAGGGGCTATAGGAATTTGTAAATACCCTGAAGAACCATCGAGAAAACAATAATATGAGTGACACGAGAGTCGCTCTAATATTTGTTCTATAAACGGTAGTGGAAAGTTATCTTTACGGGTGGCATCATTTAATTTTCGATAGTCGATGCACATCCTCTAACCGGTAATAGTACGTGTTGGAATTAGTTCATTATTAGCGTTTGGCACTACCGTTATACCGCCCATCTTAGGGACGACTTGTACGGGACTAACCCATATGCTATCTGAGATTGGATAGATAATTCCTGCGTCTAATAATTTCATTACTTCTGCTTTTATGACATCCTTCATGTAGGACCCCCTTTTTTTCTTTTTCTTTTTAAACCACCGGGGTCTTAGGCCCAGAATCGCCGCTTTGCGGTGACACCTTCACGCCCTGAAGGGTCATCACCACAAGGCGCCGATTCCGCCGGCCAATTCGATCACAGAAAGGTAGCAAAATAATTTAAGTATATAAAAGCAAGTCCACTGGTAAATCACATATATAAAAATAAAATCTCTAAGAAGGGAGTGTCCACAGAATAATAATCAGAGTACTAGAAATACGGGCTTATGCCCGGTACATCATATCCTCACTACAAAATGCTCATGCAGAAGCAAACTATTTCATCTAATATAAGTCAGGACTCACAGTCCCAGCTGACTGAACTCCTGAGCTAGACTGTCCCATCTCCAAGCGGGCCGACCTCTGGGGCTGCTACTCCATGTTGGGCTCCACGATCCCCTAAATGATGTGGTTTGAAAACCGTTAGTCTATAAGACTAAGTCCTATCATCCCCCACCACTTCCCCCATGACCCTTAGGCACCGAGCAGAGAGGATGAGAGGGATGGACATGAAGGTGAATAAGACAAAGCAGGTGGCGGCGGACCTATACTAGCAGTTTATAATATAAATAGCAGTAAGGTAAAGTATGAATTATAACCTTGACTTATGAGCGGAAACGCATAAGCCAAGGGATCTTTTGCAAAGCTCCCATCGTATATAGTGTCCCATACCACTTATACATTGGGGTGTCGGTTATCAAACAACAAAATATATTTATATTGAATTTAACCTTAATTTATAAACTTTCCCACACAAGCTTATAGACCAAGGGGTCGTTTTGCAAGTCCTAATGTATAAGCGTCCCATTCCACTTATACTTTAGGTGCTAGGGGTTAAATGAATCGATTATGCTATGAAATGCAAGTGGGTATGATGGAACATGCAAGTGCAACTCACACACCCAACTCTGTGCACACAGACCTTTAGTTCCCCCTTTCGGAGCCGTTACCTCCCAGGATACCTCCGTAGTGGCAGACGGAAGCGGTGGGTTGGGCCTCGCCCACCTCTAAACCAGTAAAGCACTACTGGTCAGACCTATCGTACGCCTCAACACTTGGTGCACTAAGCGGACGCCTGCGTACTTTTGCTGGCTGGCGCACCGGACTTTTGTTGGCGAAGTGCTAACCATACTTGCCGAGTCAGCGTATTGGCATCGGTGCATCGACCCTCCAATAACGAAGACCCACCACATTAATTTCCTTTCCTTGTATGCACATGCAAGTTTAACCGTAATCAGACAAAAACCGAGCCGAAGCTCCCCGGACCAAAACGTCCGTCTCTTAGCCAATCGAGCCGAAGCTCCCCGGACCATTCCGTTCGTGTCTTAACCAGTCGAGCCGAAGCTCCCAACAATCTCCCCTTGCAAACAGTGTTTGTGAAATATGAGATCCTAATTATTATGTTACTCTTTTCATTTTGTTATTACAGTTTACGTTAACCCAGGACTGCCCACGGTATTCCCTGTGAAGGGCTCTAAAAGGGCACTAGGAACTATGATGGTAGCTGAAGCCCTTCATTCCCTTTCGCAAGGCACTTATTATTATTAGTTGAATCCCTTACCCATTACTTTCTCGTGTTACGATATACAAACCTAGAGTGATTTTTACTCTTCCTTTCCTCGGGGAAGACAATCTTTCGTCGAACCCAAATACCCCTAGAATCTAGCCAAACCACTTCTCACAGCTCTTTCTATCCCTCTATAGTGAAATCATCCACACCAGTCCACCAAGCCAAAATGGCAATTCCAACAACTATCCCGGAACATGTCCTATTGCTATTAAGCAATTTGCTACATGCAGACCAACCTAGGCTATATGTCGAACCGAATAGGGGACACTCCAAATAATCATCCAAGTGTCCTAAGTTATTTACTGGAGGCTTATCATGACACAAATAGACTAAATCCAGAAAATAATAATTTTCCTAAATATTCTGATATTTTAATTAATTTTCTTAAGGGTTCCAAGAGCTACCATTTGGTCATGAAGTGCACTTTTAAAGTAAGCATAAGACTTCATAAAATCATAATAAATTTTACAGAGCAAATCAACAGTAAATCCAAGACATGTGAATATTTAAAATGGTTTAGGCCCCAAAATCATAATTTAGCATATAAGGTTTATAATACCTATTTTAAGAATCAAAGGCCAGAAATAATGTTCCAGAAATTATATAAAAAATCCAGTATGATCATCATGGCCTAAAAACACTCTAGGAGGATTCTCACAATTTTCCAGTGAACAGTAACTCCTAATTTAATTTTACATTGTAAATCCAAGCTCTTGGGTTATTGAAGCAAGTACTGTAAATAATTTCCTAAAAATTATGAGAAATTCCAGGACTTACATTTTGATATAAAACACCCACTGAACAGATTTCATAATTTTTATAATAATATTATGCTCCATATCTATTTTTGATCAAAATTCATTGTTCATAATTTTATGAATGAAATACCTAAATTAATCAGATAAAACTCCCAAGAAAAATATAGAGGGTATAATATTCTATAAGATGACCTAATCCAAGATTTTATAACATTCTAGTGAACAAAAATTCCAGAATCATCAAAGTAAATATCTAGGGCACAACTAGGGTTGTGAATAAGGTACTATATAAATTAACCTAAAAATCTCAACAAAATTATATTATGGCCATTTAGACCATAACATAACCCCGCCCAAAATTTCATTTGATTAAAAGTTCAATTGACAGCCTAATAATTCAAAATAGGGTTGGTGCCCTAAACTAGGGTTAGAGTTTTGAGGGGGGTTAAAGGATTTCAAATTCAATGAAACTTCATACATAGTATCATATACTCTCTATGATCTTCCCCACCAAATTTCAAGTCATTCCAAAGTCATTTGACCATATGACCATCAAACCCTAAAAATCCCATAAAAGGGTCTACCCTAGAGTCCTAGGGATACCCTGCCCCAAACCACTCCAAAATCTATTATATGGTGTGTCATACCATAAAAAGTCAGTGACCGAAGTTTCAGCCTCTGTTGAGATGATTTGGCCACTCAAAACTCTAATGGGGGTGTTTTGACCTAATTACCCCTATGAGGTTCACCTAGGGTTGGATAAAACCTAATCAAAACATCTTCAAATGAGATGAAATTTTTACCAGAGCCTTATCATGACCTTTAAGACTTCCCACCCAAATTTGGGGGGATTTTGAGGTGTTTAAGACACCTAAAATAAATTATACATGATGTATTAAATTTTAACAAAAACTATAGAAAAATATTCTCCAAAAATTCTGACTTTTGGATTGGCCCTAGGTATAATTAGGATAGAATCTTTGCCCAAAGTTCAGGACATTTGGACAAGGGATGAGAGGTGGGCATCCATTTGAATTTCAGGATAGCCCTAGGTATAGGTCCCACCAAAATGGGTGCCCTGGCCCAACTAGTTGTCCAAACTTGTCCAAATAAATTTTGGATTAACGTAGACCCTCAGGGCTAAATATTTTATGTTGATGACTTTTCCATTAGGTGAGCCTAAGCATTTTTAAAAATTTAAACCAAATACTGTAAAAAAGTGTGACAGACATAAAATTATGCAAAGCAAAAAGGGAAATACACACGCACAGAAAAAGCGCCCTTTAAAGTGCACAAGACGTGGAATAACCTTTCCTAGCGAACCAAAAGGAGTGCAAATGACGCTAAACGGTGTGCAAAGACAAGAAAATAAGCCTAGATGAGTCCGAAAATAGGTATATAAAGAGGACTCATCAACCACCACCTTCGAGGAGGTGGGGGCTACCCCCAGCCGGCGGCACGGCCGTCGGAGGCGACTGTTCCGGCGAATCAGGGAGGATAATTTTCACCCGATTTCCATGGATTTGGAATTTTGGATCGGGCTCAATTTAACCCGAACCTTGCCCTAATCAATTCCTAAGATCTACCCATGAAGAGAGGAGTGGAGGAGGACCTTTCCGGCGGCCTGAATGCGGGAGGAACGACGGATGCCATGGTCGACGGCAGCGGCGCTCGGCTTCTGCAACAGCACTATGCACTGGCTCGTCTCCTTCCGGTAAGTGGTGGGAAATATTCCCCGTACCCACTGATGGGGTTTAAATGCTGGATTGGGGAGGGGAAGGGCTGTAGCTTCAATGGCCATTAAAGCCATTAAAGGGGTGGCTCGGGTTGAGAGGTGGGGGGCTGAATCTGCCGCTTGGTGGCCGGGAAACGGCTGGAATCAACTCCTCTCCCTAGAGGAGTTGATTGCAGCCATAAAGGGTGGCTGTTAGCCTCCTTTGGCCGGTCCCCATACCATTCCTCTCCCCCCCCCCCATTTTCTCTCTCCACCATTACCATGAAATGAAGTCCCTCTTTCTCTCTCCTAGTCACCAAGTTGACTGGTCAAACCCCCTAGGATATATGCAGCCATTCCACTCATAAGAATTATGAGAATTGAAGTTAGCCTTGGGAAGTAATGGCTAAAGCTTGGGTTAGCCCATTTGGGCTAGGATGACCCAAAATGGGCTTGGGTTGACTTTGGTCCACAAGACAATTTGGGTTGACCCCCAAGGGTCCTTAGTGACTCATTGTCTTCCCTGGAGGTCTAGGAAAGGTTGGTTAGGGCACTTTGACAAATCTGGGTTTAGAGTTTATTTTGGTAAACTTAGCCACTAGGCTTGACTCCAAAGGGTCCTTGGTGACCCTTGGACCTCACTTTAAGGTTAGGGAGGCATGGTGGGGTCCCTTGAGCACATTAGAGTCCAATTGCCCTTAGTTAGGGCACCTTGTCCAATTTTTGTCCTGTAGTGGTCCCAGGTCAGATTGGTCACTTTGGGTTGACTTGCATGGACCCTTAGGGCTCTAGTGGATCCTCTAATAGGTTAGTGGTGTTGTGGTGGGGTCATGGAGTCATGGTGAAGCCCTAAAATCAAACCTTAGATCTGGTGATGAGGTTGTGCCATAGGCAGACCAAGGTGAGTCTCACCTTGGCCTTTGATTACTTGGCCCTTTCTAGCTCCCTAGGGCTTTGTCATGACTTGGTCATGACCAAAACCACTCTTAGGGGTCTAGTTGAAAATTGGATGTTACACTTCATATTAGGATTTAATCGTCGTTGGGGCTGGATAGATTTACGAGGGTTATCTTCCAAAATTTTTTATGCGTACAAAAAGATGGGTTGAGACCTTGGATTTCAGAAATTTGCCATGCTAATGCATGGCGATGTTGTTTTAACACTTCTATTAATTCAGATGTTTTCTTTTCGTTTAATTCGGCAGAAATGATAACAGGGAGTTTAGATTCGGCTTCAAGGAAAACGTATTTTAAATGTGCAGGAAGTGTTTTCAGCTCGAGGGTTGGTGGTTTTTCATATGAAGTTGGAGTTTTTAGAGTTGTAGAAGTTAAGGATATAAAAGGTTCTAAAGGGTCATCAGTAGACATTTCTTGTTAAAGGTGTAAGTCTGCCAAGTCCGATTCTTCTACAGTTATTGAAAGTAAATCAGAATAGGGAAAACCATTTTCCTCAAAAGAGGCTTCCGCAAGATAGCAGGAATCGTCATTTATTAAAGAATTTTTCATAGAGGGATCTATATCGATAGTAACCTCGTCATCTCCTACTCGTAAGAGAAGTCTACCATTACTTACGTCTATTATCGCGCGAGAGGTTGCGAGAAAAGGACGACCGAGAATTATGGAAACGTCGACGTCTTCCTCTATGTCAAGTATAACAAAGTCTACCGGGAAGATAAACTTGTCTATTTTGACCAGAACATCCTCTGCTATCCCTATTGGATATTTAATAGAACGATCTGCTAATTGGATGCTCATTTTATTTTGGTTGGGGTTACCTAATCCATGTTTTTGAAAGAGCGAGTAAGGCATTAAATTTATGCTAGCACCTAAATCTGCTAACGCAACTTTTATTAATAGATTACCGAAGAGACACGGTATGGAAAATCATCCCAGATCGTTTAATTTTTGGGGTAATTTATGTAATAAAACGACTGAACATTCGGCGTTAAGGAAAACTCTCGAAATATCTTCGAGTTTCTTTTTATTTGAAAATAACGCTTTTAAATATTTTGCGTATTTAGGCATTTGTGTAATTGCCTCGCAGAAAGGTATATTGATTTGAATTTTTTTTAGCATTTTTAGAAAATTTTTATATTGTTCATCTTCTTGCTCATCTTTTAATTTAGACGGATAAGGTAAAACAATATGTAGGGAAGAAATTCGCGGGGGTTAAGGAGGTAGAGACGTAACGGGAAGTGGTGTAGGGAGGCTAACTTTAGCTTCTTTTTCTACCCTAACGGGTGGTAGTAGCTCCCTACCACTTCGTAGTTTGACGGCTTGTCAACTTCGCGGGATACTGGAATGGCCAGTATCCCACGGATTTGGTATTTGTCCAATTTGTGTTTCTAAGTTTTTAATTGATCCGGTCAAGTTCCGGATATTGGACTCATTGATACTGACATATTTCGTGAATATGTCTTCTATCGGGGTTGGCCTAAATTAGTGCGGTTGTGGTGGTGGTGTTTGTGGTTGTGGGGGGTGCGGTGCAAATCCACATGGAGTTGCAATCGGAGGGCGTTGTGCATTATTGGGATTGCTCCATGAAAAATTATGATGGTTCCTACATCCTGGATTATAAAAATTATTTTTTAAGTTAATATTAGGATTATAGGAAGGTCTATAAGAGTTACCCATATAATTGATTTCTTCAATTACATTATTATTCGGATTCCAAGTATTTGTTGTGGAGGAAGCAGATATTCCTGCCAATTGTTTAGTTAAATTTTCTACTTGGAGTGCTAAAGTAGAAGAAGTGTCGAGCCCATAAATCCCAGCTTGTTTAGGGCGTGACCTTGGCACGTTCCACTAGTACGCGTTCATGGCCATTTCCTCAAAGGGGGTTTGAGCGGCCTCGGGGGTTTTGTTATTGAGCGTCCCCCCAGCGGCATCATCAATGGCTTGTCTGGTTTGAATATTCAAACCATTATAGAATATTTGACCTGGAGCCAAGTTGGCAGTGCGTGATGTGGACACCGACGTAGATATTCCTTAAAACGTTCCCAAGTCTCATAAAGAGACTCGGACTCGCCTTGTATAAAGCAGGAAATATCCGCACGCAGACGTGCGATTTTTGCAGGTAGAAAATACTTTGTAAGGAATTTTTCGGTCATTTCAGCCCAAGTGGTAATAGATCCTCTTGGGAGAGAACCTAACCACTGTTTGGCTTTCGTTTGTAGCGAAAAAGGAAATAAGCGAAGATGGATGACATCATCAGTGATGCCATTTATCTTAAATGTGTCGCATATTTCTAAGAAGTTGCATAAGTGCGTGTTTGGATCTTCGTCGGGCAATCCATCAAATTGAACAGAATTTTGAATCATTTGGATTATACTCGATTTAATCTCGATGTTATTATTAGCAATTGGTAGACGAACGATACTAGACCCGGTGTCATCTAAATTGGGTCGCGCATAATAAGACATGGTCCTTTGGGGGACCACGTATGGCATTTGTTGTTGCTCTGCTGCCATTTCTTGTACATGTGCGGTGCCTACGGACTCTTCTAGATTTAATATGAGCTTTTGATTCAGAGATCGAAGGCGTCTGTGAAAGGTGTGATCGATTTCAGGATACAAATTAAGATTTAAATCAGATGGAGTTCTCCGGGTCATACACTAAAAAGGACTTTTTGAGAAAAACAAAAAAATAAGTAAAAAAAACTAAGTTAAACACACAAATACAAACACACAAAAAGACATAAAACGGAAAATAACTAAAAACAGGTTTTTTTTATATAAAATAGGTTTTCTATAAAACAGATTTTATAATAAAAAGCAGTTTTTATTATAAACTAGTTTTTATAATTAGAAACGTTTCATATAAAATACGTTAAAATAGTAGGTCAGGTTTTTTGTTAGAATTCGTTAGTGGTTAATAAACTTGTTAATAAAAAATTAGGTTTTATAAAAACAAAGTTTTAAATTTAGGGAATTTTATGTTTGTTTTATTTTTTTTAAAAACTAAGGTTTTTAAATAACAAGAAAAAGAAAAGATAAAATTAATAGAGTTCTTTTATTTTCAAATATTAACACATATAAACGAATCCCCGGCAACGGCGCCAAAAAGCTTGATAAGTAAAGTTTGTTTTATAAAAGATAGATTTTGTTTTATATAATCTTTTACGTATATAAGTCTTTTTTTTTACTTACTTATATCCTGTGGTTTAAGGCAAGAGTACCTATCGCATAGGAGTATAGTATTTTGTAGAAAATATCAAGGTCGTATTTTTCCTGGGATCGGTGTTAATTATTCTACTTTTTAGAACAGACTATTATTTTATCGAACGAACGGAGTGGAGTTTATATTTAAAAGATAGAAAAATATATATACGTGATTTTATTAAGATAGGGACTTAGAAGGTAGTCCTCGATTTCAAAATTACTTTGAGAGAATATTAATTCAGCTATTAAAGAACAACTTCATTTCATTATTACCTAACTTAACGAGAGGGTCCCTTTGGTAGCATCACTGACTCGAAAGTATGACCGGAGAGGCTTGCGTTTAAAATGAGTTAACGTAAACGTAGTGTCTCTTCACCTGGTATATGATCAATTAACAGAAAACCCTAGTTAGGATAACTAGAAAGTAGAGTTGAAATAGTTGAAAATAATATCCAGCCCAGAGCTCATCTTGACCAAGTGCTAAGGGTTCTTAGCCTCTTCTCAGGATGGGGCGGTATAAAGTACAGAAAATTATATCTACCTATCGATCTTAATCCAGGACTTAAGCTTTCGCTTTGCCTTTCAATTGGGATAGGGTAGTAAAATCTAAAATTTTGCAGAGCTTTCGCACTATCTTAATCCAGGTCATAGGCTTTCGCCTCGCCCTTCATTCGGGATAGTATGAAATAATAAGGTTTTGAAAATAATTTTTAAAGCAGTTTCACACTATCTTAATCCAGGACATAAGAAGAGCTTCGCCTTTCATTCGGGATAGTATGAAAAAAATAAAGGAAAGTAAAACTAAAAATAAAGCAGTAAAGTACTCAGAATTGAAATTGAAAGAGTCTATTTTATAAAGTCCGAAAAATTATTACAACTTTCTAAAAAGCTGAAAAGAAAGCTAAAATATTACAACTTACAGAACTTTAGAATACTTGAAAGCTACTACCAGTTCCTTGTCAGAGAGCTGGGGAGTTCTAACAGTTCTTAAGGAAGCTACTGGTGTTCGAATAATTCTACTCAGCCCTGCCCATCTATTTATAGGAAAAAATTTCAAGTGACACACCCCCTGACACGGGCATGTCGGGGAGGGCATGACAGGGTCACGGGCGTGACTTATGACGTGTTTGGACAGGTGTCGAGCTTGTTAGAACTTCGGATAGAAGTTTAGAAGGTCATGGGCGTGACTGATGACGTCACGGGCGTGTTAGGCAGCTGATTCATCAGGCGGAACGTGGCGTGGTGACAGCGCAGCAGCTTGCTGGCATTCTTGATAGAACTTTAATAGTGCACGGGCGTGTCGATTTTGTCACGGCCGTGTTCATCTGTCACCGGCGTGTTCGCCAATGTCCTGATTTTCCTGGGTAAAAACAGAAACTAAATAAGATTAAAAAGGGCTGTCACGCTCTAGGTCACGGGCGTGACTATGGACGTGACCTAAAAAAAATACAAAAAATCAGAAAAACTAAGAAAATAAGTATAAAACATAATATAACAAAAATAATTAGTTATATATATAAAAACTAAGGTTTTATTTATAAATATGCAAATTTAATACTATACAAAGTTGTATATTTTTATACTCATCACTAAGAGTGGAAACAAAAATGGAAAATATATATCGATGATATATCTTCAAACACGATTATTCAAGAGTAAATATAAGGCCTAAACACTAAAAAGAAAATGTAAATTAAAGCATCATAACTTAATCAACTCGAGCCTCAGATCATCAAGATCGAGTACTAGGAGGATTAGTTACTCATGGTGAAGTGGAGGAAGAGAGATGAGTAGGAGTGCATGGAGACAAGTAAAAATAAACACACTTTATATTAATTCAAAGAGAGCTTGCAACTTGAAATAAAAGAATATTACACTTGCATTGACTAAAAACTAGGTTAGCATTAACAGTAAATAACTAAAGAAATTACAAGAACTATTACAAAAGAGTAGAACTAAAACAGAATTAAGAAAGGCTAAAAATGAGAAAGGGAGAGAGGAAGAACTCTAAAGAAAGAGCTGAAAATGGCAGCACTTGCCCTCTCCAAATTTCTCTCCTGAAAGCACAAGGGATGGGGCTCAATTTATATAAATTTCAAAGAGCAGGACATGACCACGCCTCCTGTCATGCACAGAGGTTGACCTCGATACGAAATCTGGTAGGAAATGATGATTGCCTCGGTACGGGCGAGGTGCATTAATGGGGGCAGTAGGCTTTGTGGATGAGCGGGACTTGTTCTCTTGCAGCAGGATTTATGCAGAGAGGGCTCGACGAACAACGAAGAGTTCGTCGAACGACGAAGAGAAGTAGCAGGAGGAATTCGACGAAGAAGGGTGAGTTCGATGAACTTGGAAGAATTCGTCGAACAGAGAAGGGAGTTCGACGAAGAAGGGTAGAATTTGTTGAACGGAGAAGGGAGCTCGACGAAGAAGTGACCTTCTCTACTACAAGAATGGAAGAGCCCATTGTCGAGGAAGCCCTACATAGGCCTATGTCCTACTAAGCACGGCCAAATCTAGAGGTTACAAAATCAAGCATAGTTCGCCCTTCTATAGCTAATAATAATTTTGAACTTAAGCCTAACATAATTCAAATAGTGCAATAGTATGTGCAATATGACTAACTTCAAGATGAAGATCTGAACGCGCATATAGCTAGCTTTCTTGAGATTTGTGACACCTTCAAGATTAATGGTGTCACAAATGATGCTATTAGGCTAAGACTCTTCCATTTCTCCCTAAGAACCAAGTCTAAGAAATGGTTGAACACACTACAAAAAACACCATCACCACCTGGAATCAACTAACTGTAAAATTTCTGGCGAAGTATTTTCCGCCAGCTAAAACCACAAAACTTAGGAATGATATTTCTGCCTTTGGACAAATAGATTATGAAACCATGTATGAAACCTGGGAAAGATTTAAAGAACTCTTAAGATGATGCCCCATCACGCTCTGCATGTATGGTTGCAAGTGTAGATGTTTTACAATGGGCTTTATCAAAGAAAAAAAGCAAATGATAGACGCAGCTTCTGGTGGTACCTTAAACCACAAAACCCCAGAAACAGCTCTTGTGCTTTTCGAGGACATTGCCATGAACACATATTAGTGGAATGTGCCTAGGTCCCGCCCAAACAAACCTATGGGTATATTTGAAGTGGACAATGTCTCCCAGCTAGCTCTGCAAGTGGAAATTTTAAGCAAGAAGATAACAGAGATGACTATTGCATCCGCCCTTCAGGTATGGGAATCTGCAATTGCTACCCCCAAATAATTAGATTATGTTAATAATATGCCGAGAAATGTTTTTCATAAATTTTCTGCTGCTTTTTTTCATCACTGGGCTTTGCTTTTTCAAATAGTTATAATCCCGCTTTACGAAACCACCTTAATTTTTCATGGAATAATCCTTCGAAATCGATGCGCCCGCCGCCACAAAATTATTTTTCTACACCACCTCCACCTCTTCAAAATTATCCAAAACCTCCAAGATTTGAGGAGTTACTTTCTAAATATATAAACACAAATGACACTACAATAAGAACCCTTACCGGAAGCGTTAAAAGTCTAGAGAATCAAGTAGGACAACTCACAAAATTAAATCTAAGCGACCAGCCGGGTCTCTTCCTTCCAATACTGAGCCCAACCCGAGATAGCAAATGAAAGCTATAACTCTGTAGAGTGGGAAGCAAGTTTCTGGTATGGTTAGCGAAGAGCCCAAGGCAAGTTCCTCCGCCATTTTAAAAATTCCACCCTCTGTTGAAAAAGAAGTTATCACCCATCTCTCTGTTATAGAGAAAGATCTCACACCACCACCTATATTTAAAATTGATTTAACTCCACCATACCCTTCAGAACTAAACAAGCAATGTCAGGATGATCAAAACTCCCGCTTCCTGAAACTATTTAAGCAAATTCACATAAATCTACCCATCCATGAAGCAATCTCCCAGATGCCGAAGTACGGTGAGTACCTAAAGGACCTCTTGACTAATAAAAAGAAGTTAGAAAACTTATCGCATGTCACACTAAACGTTGAGTGCTCTGCTGTCTTGACAAACAGTTTGATAAATAAGATCAGTGATCCGGGTAGTTTTTCTATTTTGTGTGTCTTTGGTAATCTTTTTGTCAAGCACGTATTAGCCGACTTAGGTGCGAGTACCAACCTGATTCCCCTCTTGATATTTAAAAAGTTAGGAATTGGTAGCCTCAACCCAATGCATATGAGTATCAAACTCGTTGATAGATTGGTCAAATACCTGTTAGGAATAGTGGAGGATGTTCTAGTCAAAGTCGACAAATTCATCTTCCCGGTGGATTTCGTCATATTGGACATCGAAGAAGCCGTCGAGGTTCCCCTGATCCTTTGCCGACCATTCCTTGCCACCTAACAAGCTATCAATGACGTAAGTAATGGCAAGCTCTTCCTTCGAGTAGGTGATAATGAAGTTTCTTTATCTATAACACCTTCGATGAAGAACACCCTAGGGAATAACGACTCCTGTTTTTTCTTAGATGTCTTAGGTGAAGAATCATCCTACTACCTTTCTGAAAGTGAAAGTGAGATTTCTGAATTTTGTTTTTCCTCAACTCTTCCAAATGAATTTCTGTAAAAAACGACCATGGCCGCGGACCCCACCCTTTCCAATTTTTCATATAAAGTTAAAATCTACGAAGATATTATTTTTGAGAAGGAAAGAAACTTCCAAATAATCTTATGAAGAACTCCGTACCCTAGAATTAAAAGAACTGCCTAACATCTTAAGTATGCCTTCTTAGAAAAAGATTCTAAACTACCAGTAATAGTTTTGGCCTACCAAACTGAAGTGGAAAATGATAAACTCCTTCTAGTTTTACGTAAACATCGCCAAGCTATTGCTTGGTAGATTTTTGATATCAAGGGAATACGCCCATCATTTTGTACCCAAAAATCCTAATGGAAGATAATTCGCTTAATTCCATCCATCCTCAGCGCCGAGTAACTCCCAATATGAAAGAAGTAGTTAAGGGCGAGGTTATGAAGTGTTAGACGCAAGAATTATCTATCCTATTTTTGATAGTAAGTGGGTTAGCTCAGTTCAGGTAGTGAGAAAAAAGGGAAGGAAAACTTTAGTTTGTAACGAGAATAATTACTAAATCCTGGCACGTATGGTGACGAGGTGGCTAATGTGTATTGACAATCGTAAGTTTAATGATGCCACACGCAAGGACCATTTTCCCTTGTCATTCATCGATCAAATCTTAGAGCGACTATCCGTCCATTGCTTTTATTGTTTTCTCGATGGCCTCTCGGGGTATTTTCAAATTCCCAACTCTCCTGAGGACCAGGAGAAAACTATGTTTACTTGTCCCTTCAACACCTTCTCTTACCGAAGAATGTCGTTTGGGTTGTACAATGCGCCAACTACATTCCAGCGATGTATGCTCGCTATCTTTGACAAGTACGTAGAAAGCATAATGGAGGTGTTTATGGAAGATTTCTCCGTGTTCGGCGATGAATTTAAAAGATGTTTAGAAAACTTATAAAAAGTCTTAGAAAGTTGCGAAAAAACTATCCTCGCCCTAAATTGGGAAAAATGTCATTTTATGGTGAGGGAGGGGTTAGTTTTGGGTCATAAGATTTCTGCCTGTGGAATTGAAGTAGATATAGCTAAGATAGAAGTTATCGATAAACTGCCGCCGCCTACGAATTTAAAAGCTATAAGAAGTTTCCTAGGTCACGTTGGCTTCTACTGTCATTTCAATAAAGACTTCTCTGAAATCACCAAACCCCTTACTCATCTTCTGGAAAAGACACCCCATTTATTTTTGATGAACCTTGCCTATCTGCCATTGAATTAATAAAAAAAAAGTTAATTAATGCACCAATTATGATAGCTCCAGGGTGGGACCTTTCCATTGAGATAATGTGCAATGCGAGTAGTTTTGCGGTGGGAGTCGTATTAGGTCAACGCATATCTAAGAACTTCCACCCCATCTATTACGCAAGTAAAACACTCATACCTACATAAGAGAATTACACAACGACCGAGAAGGAGCTACTAGCAGTTGTATTCGCCTTCGATAAATTCAGACCATACATCACGCTTTCAAAAATTATCATTTTCACGGACCACTCGGCCCTCAAGTATCTTCTTGATAAGACAGATGCCAAGCCACGCCTGATTCGCTGGGTCTTACTCCTCCAGGAGTTTGACGTAGAAATCCGTTATATGCGAGGTGCTGATACTTTGGTCGTCGACCATCTCTCAAGATTAGATAATCCATATATAGAAATTTTAGATGAATAATCTTTTGATGATTATTTTCCTAATGAGAAACTGCTTTCAATTAACACATCCCCTTCCCCTTGGTTTGTACACATGGACTACTATTTAGTGGCTCGTGTCCTCCCAAAGGAGTTTTCCTCTAAGAAAAAGAAGAAATTCATTTCTGAGTTGAAGAACTATTTTTGGGAGAACCCGCATCTTTTCCGAGTTTGTGCGGACCAGGTAATAAGGAGATGTGTTTCTTTTGAAGGACATGATATTCTAAAACATTTGCATGAAGGACCGACCGGTGGTAACTATCAAGCTGCTCGCACCGCTCACAAAGTTCTTTGCCCGGGTTTTTCCTAACCTAGCCTATTTAAAGACGTGCATGCTTTTGTGAGTAGGTGTGATAGTTGCCAACGGTCAGGAAATATCTCCAATAAAAATGAAATTTCGCAAAATTATTTCCTCGAGTGCGATGTTTTTGACCTCTGGGGAATTGATTTTGTTGGCGCTCTTCTTCTAGCTTCGGAAAGAAGTTTATTTTAGCTATTGTAGATTATGTTTCACGATGGGCTGAGGCCCAAGCTCTTCCTACTAACAACTCCCGAGTCGTAATTACTTTCTTAAAAAAATTATTTTCTTGATTTGGTATGCAACGAGCCATCGTTAGTGATAGGGCTTCACATTTTTGTAATGCGCAGTTTTCCAAAACTCTTATATAATACGACATTACACATAAGCTTTCAACTTCCTACAACCCCAAACTAACGGACAAGTCGAAGTAGTGAACAGAGAGATAAAACATATTTTAGAAAAGACTGTTTCCACCTTTAGAAAAGACTGGTAAACAAAATTAGACGATGCTCTGTGGGCCTACCGAACTGCATACAAAACATCTATCGGATGTACGCCTTATCGGGTTGTCTATGGAAAATCATGCCATTTACCCGTAGAATTAGAACATCGTGCTTTTTGGCACTAAGGTTTTTAAATTTTGATCCCCACTCTGTCGGTGATTTTCAAAAATTTCAACTCAATGAACTCGACGAGTGGCGCTTTTACGCATATGAAAATAACAAATTTTATAAAGAGCGGACAAAACGTTTTCACGAAAAACACTTAAGGCACCCCAAAAACTGTAAGCTGGGCAACCAAGTTCTTTTATATAATTAGCGGTTACGTTTATTTCCTGGCAAGTTAATGTCACGATGGTCTGGGCTATTTTCTGTAAAAAAAAGTTTTTCCGTAAAGCACGATATTGAT
Organism: Platanthera zijinensis; assembly: GCA_039513925.1. Lineage (NCBI taxonomy): Eukaryota > Viridiplantae > Streptophyta > Magnoliopsida > Asparagales > Orchidaceae > Platanthera > Platanthera zijinensis. Next base: position 167,849,673 of record CM077082.1, on the reverse strand, counting down.
TTTGCACCCTAATAAGGGCGATTTCAAAGTGAATGGGCATCATCTTAAACTCTATTTTTCTGGTGATGATGATGTCAGTGCGAACAATACTAAGTTTCTTCTACACAAACTTTGAGTAACTTAAGACTTTTTATTTTTGTTCAAACTTTAATTATAATTTTGGACAAATGATCTTTTGGACAATATTATTTTGTTGAGTCGAGCTTATACGACGTTTTAAACAAAAGGCGCTCTTGGGAGGCATCGCAAGTTATTTATTTTCTTCGTTTTACACTTTTTGCCCCGGACGGCTCCGACAAGCTGAAGCTTCTACGATCTCCTGCTCTAATGCTGCTAAATCCATCACGAAGTCCAAAGAAGACATTTTAAGAAGTTACAAAGCGCAAGCATGTGGGAGCAACATCACTCAACATTCACGACGCATAAATCCTCGGAAGTACCTGTTTTTGAATTATGTACTTTCATTTTTATTTTAATTTATCTCTCTCCTTCCCCTCCTTCTCCATTGAGGACAATGCCCATTTTAGGCTTGGGGGTGGATTTCCTCCTTCTCTTATCTTTATTTTGTTTCCTCTTAAAAAATCAAAATAAAAAAAAATTCTTTTATATATGTAAAAAAAGAGAATATCTTTAAAAATCCAAAAAAAGGAGAATATATCAAAATCAAAAAAAAATTATACTCTTTGTTTTTACTTTAAGAGTTTAAACAAGTTTTGGTATTTCAATAGTACCCCTAATTTTTGTTTTGTTTTTCTCAAAATTCCATATAACAACTTACCTAATTATAATCTCTCCAATCGTTCTTTTTAATTATGTTTCACAAGTAAAATGTTGGTCATGTTGTGTTCCTAATTCCCGATAGCACGTTAAAGTGAAACGTTTTTTTAAAACTCGCATTTTTATTATGGTTTTCGTTCTTTATTTTCTTTACTTTCTTAAAAATCTTTCATCCACTATTTTCCTTTTTGTTTTTGGATAATTTTTGTAATGTTAACTTTTAATTAGTGTAGTATATGTGAACGATCCTAGGCGCTTATTATTTCTATTCTCAAGATAAATTCATTAGTCTTTTTTTATTATCTAGGACTTGTTTTTTGAAAAATTTTAAAGCTAATGCTTTAGATAAAATTTTAAGCATGAAAATGATTTAGGCCATTTTTGTTTTTGTTTGTGCCTTCTTGCCAACCTAAAAATTTTTATCCCTAGTTAGCCGCTTTTGAGCCTTTTTCGATTTCAATTGATAGCTCCACTTATCATTTCTTTTTCACCAAAGCTAAAATTTTCCAACCTATCTAATCACACTAACCTTTTGAGTTTCATAAAAAATTTTATTGATTATGATAGGGTTGTTTTGTGATGTATTTGGAGAACTTTTTGAAAAAGTATGCTCAACAGAAGTGTTTACTTTTGTTTGGCCAATTTAAAAATGAAAAGAAAAATTATTTATGGCCTTTGTTTTGAAAAGAAAAAAAATGGAAAGAAAAGAAAATGGAAAAGAAAATGAAAGAATTTTTTTTATTTATGATGAAATTTTTGAAACTATTTATTTTGGTTTAGTATTATTTTAAAGCCTCGTTATTTATCTTTGAATTTCAACTCCTAATCATTTACCAAAACCAAACATTTTGGTTCTAATAAGTCCTTTTGATTCATGCTTTTGAATTTTATTTTTTTCTAAGTAAAGAAGGAAAGTAAATTAGCTAAGTTTGTATTTGAATTTAGATTTTTGTTATTTGATTGATATAGTTATAATGTGTCCCTTATATCTAGTAACAACTCAATGTGCTTTTTAATTTCGTTGCTTTGCTTAAATTTATTTAAAAAATTTTGATAAAATTTTGGATGATTTATTTTTCTTAGTAAAGTTTATAAATTGTTAAACCATGTTTAAGTAATTATTGTAGATTTACGTTTCACCTTCTCCATACTTAGAATTTCGCATAGTGCTTGTATAGCATAATTAAAACTTTTTGATTAGTCACTTTTATGTTAGATAGTTTTTATTTCTTTGTTTGGGGACAAGCAAAACATAAGCTTGGGGGAATTTGATAGTGTATTTTGTAGTCTAAACTATTATGAATTTTTAGTTCTTTTTGTAATTAAATCATGTGTTTAAAGCTTTATTTTGACCTCCTCTTATATATATATATATTAATATCACTAATGTTTTCTCTTTTCTTTGCAGGTTTGCAGCTTTTCAGCCAGGATTCATCGAGATCAGAAATCGTCGATCAGGCATTCGTCGAATGCCTCTTCTACGTTCGATGAAATCTTCCAAATTCGACGAACTCCACCTTCATTCCCCGTTTGTCAAACTCTAACTTCATTCTCCATTCGATGAATTCTTCTTGGTTTGTCGAACTCCGCCTTCATCCCCAAGAACGCCTCTTCTCCATTCAATGAAATCTTCCCAATTCGTCGAACTTCGCCTTCATTCCCCGTTCGTCGAACTCCGCCTTCATTCTCTGTTCGACAAATTCTCCCCAATTCGTCAAACGCCCCTTCTCCCTTCTCCGTTCGACGAATTCTTCCCAATTCATCGAACACCTCTTCTGTGTTCGACGAACGGCTCCTTCATTCCCAATTTGTCGAGCTTCCATCATTGTTCGACAAATTCTTCCCAATTCATCGAATTCCCCTTCTCCCTTCTCCTTTCGAAAAATTCTTCCCAATTTGTCGAATGCCTCTTCTGCATTTGACGAACGGCTCCTTCATTCCTGATTCGTCAAGATCCCTTCTCCATTCGACGAACTCACCCTTCTTTATCGAACTCCTCCTGCTCCTACTCTTCGTCGTTCGTCGAGCCCACCCTGCATAAAGCCTGCTGCTAGAGAATAAGTCCCGCTCTTCCAAAAATCCTGCTGACACAATTAAAGCATATCGCCCGTACCGAGGCAATCATCATTTCCAGCCAGATTTCCTACTGAGGTCAACCTCCGTTCATGACAGGAGGCGTGGGCATACCATGCTCTTTGAAACTTCTATAAATTGAGCCCCACCACCCCATGTGTTTTCAAGAGAAAAATTTTGGAGAGGGGATGTGCTGCCATTTTTAGCTCTTCCTTTAGTGTTCTTTCTCTCTCCCTTTCTTATTTTTAGCCTTTTTAAAATCTGTTTTAGTTCTACACTTTCGTAATAGTTTTGTAATTTTTTTAGTAGTTTACTGTTAATACTAGCCTAGTTTTCAGTCCATGTAAGTGTAATAGTCTCTTATTTCAAGTTGTAAGCTCTCTTTGAATTAATATAAAGTGTGTTTATTTCTACTTGTTTCCATTTTATCTCCATGCACTCCTACTCATCTCTCTTCCTCCACTTCACCTTGAGTAACAAATCCTCCTAGTACTCAATCTTTATGATCCGAGGCTCGAGTTGATTAAGTCATGATGCTTTAGTTTACTTTTTCTTCTTAGGGTTTAGGCCTTAGATTTACTCTTGGATAATCATGTTTGGAGATATATAATTGATATATATTTTCCATTTTCGTTTCCACTCTTAGCTAGACGAGAGGCTCGTAGCTTGGAGTGAACACTCATGAGTAAAGAGAGTTGCACATACCCCTCAAGAGAGGCAGATGTTAAATCTCCCGGATTGGAGTGAAATCCAATAGTGGGGTTCACAGTGTAAATTTAGCTTTAGGTCTCCTATTTGGATGAGAGTTCGGTCGGACCTTCCTAAACTCAGTTGGGAACGACTTCGTGAGAAGTGTGTTAAAGCTTTGGGAACCTCCACGGTCAAGTACCTTTACCCTATTAAGCTTAGGTTTATTATCGCGTCTTTAATCAACTTTTGCCGAGGTGATTCTCGATCGAGTGCTTCTCTTTATCAACATTTCAACCCCTCGTTGTAATTACTTTTAGTAGCTCTTTACTTAAATGCAAGTAGTTTTCTTCTGCTAGTCTTTTAATTAAATAACCCTAAAATAGTTCTTTCAATAAGATAATAGTCTTCGTGTGAGTAAGATTATTAAACAGTTCCCAGATTTTAATACGACACTTGTGACCCCTAGCTATAATTCGATAGGTACACTTGCTTAGATGGATTGCTAGTTCAGTTCTAATTCTCTTTACGATTAGTAGACACCAGCGCCCGCCATCACAAAATGATTTTTCTGTACCACCTCCACCTTTTCAAAATTATCAAAAACCTCCAAACTTGGAGGAAATGTTTTCAAAATATATAATTATCAATGACGCGACTATAAGAAGCCTTGCCGGATACGTTAAAAATCTAGACAATCAAATTGGACAATTAGCTAAAATTATATCTTAGCGACACAACAGGTCTCTTCCAGCCAATACCGAGCCCAACCCAAGAGAGCAAGCGAAAGTTATAACTTTTTGGAGTGGGAAGCAAGTTTCTGGCTTGGTTAGTGAAGAGACCGTGGCAAGCTCCACCCCCATTTTGAATATTCCACCAGCTGCTAAAAAAGAAGTTATCTCTCCGCTCTCTGCTTTAAAAAAAGATCTCTCTCAACCACCAATTTTTAAAAATGATCCAACTCTACCATACCCTTGCCAACTAAACAAAAAAATGTCTTGATGATCAGTATACTCGCTTCTTAGAAATATTTAAGCAAATCCACATAAATCTACCCTTCCAATAAGCGATTACCCAGATGCCGAAGTATGCTAAGTACCCAAAGGACATCCTGACAAATAATAAGAAGTTAGAGAACTTATCGCACGTCACATTAAACGCTGAGTGCTCTGCTGTCTTGACAAATGGTTTACCAAAGAAGATCAGTGATCCGGCTAGTTTTTCTATACCGTGTGTCTTTGGTGATCTCTTTGTCAATCATGCATTGGCCGATTTAGGTGCAAGTATCAACCTAATTCCCTTCTCATTATTTACGAAGTTAGGAATCGGTAGCCTCAACCCCATGCGTATGACTATCAAGCTCGCTGATAGATCTGTTAAGTACCCATTAGGAATAGTGGAGGATGTTCTAGTCAAAGTCGACAAATACATCTTCCAGGTGGATTTCGTCATATTGGACATCGAAGAAGATTCCAAGGTTCCCCTGATCCTTGGCCGACCCTTCTTTGTCACCTCCCGAGCTATAATTGATGTAAAAAAGGCAAGCTCTTCCTACGAGTAGGCGACGATGAAGTGACCTTCTCTATCACCCCTTTGATGAAAAATACCCTGGAAAATGATGTCTCCTGTTTCTTCTTAGATACCTTAAGTGATGCATCTTCCTGCGGCATTTCTAAAGATTAATTTTATGATTTTTGTTCTTCCTCAACTTTTCCTACTGAAAGTCTGCAAGAAACCGCCATGGCCATTGATTCACCCCTCCAATTTTCCGTATAAGGTAAAAGTCTACGAAGATATTTTTTTTTGAAAAAGAAAGAACTTCAAAAACATCTTATGAAGACCCCCTACCCTAGAATTAAAATAACTTCCTAAACATATAAAGTATGCCTTCCTAGAAAAAGACTCCAAAGTGCTAGTGATAGTTTCGGCCTACCTAACTAAATTACAAAATGACAAACTCCTTCTAGTTTTACGAAATTATCGTCGAGCCATCGCTTGGCAGATATTTAATATCAAGGGCATAAGCCCATCTTTCTGCACCCACAAATCTTAATGGAAGATAATTAGCAATACTCCATCCAACCTCAGCGCCGTATAAATCCGAACATTAAAGAAGTCATAAAAGGCGAAGTTCTGAAACTCTTAGGTGCAGGAATTATCTATACTATTTAAAATAGTAAGTGGGTTAGCCCTGTTCAGGTAGTGCCGAAAAAGGAAGGGATAACTGTAGTTGTGAATGAAAATAATGATTTAATCCCGACACGGACGGTGACAGGGTGGCGAATGTGTATTGACTATCGTAAGTTAAAAGACCTACAAGGAGCACTTTCCCTTGCCGTTCATTGATTAAATCTTAGAGCAATTATCCGGCCATAGCTCTTACTATTTTCTCGATGGCCTCTTGATGAGTTGTAAATATTCTAATTTTTTACTACTTTAGATAAGTAATTTTAGGGTATTTTTATTGTATTTTTGTTATTTTTATTAAATAATATGCTCCTTTTTTATTTATTTTTACTTTCTAACTTAATTTATTTGTTTATTATTTTCAGCAAATATCTGCATTCTTCAGAAATGCCTTGTCATAAAAATCATTGAACTCAACTCGAATTTCGATGAGCTGAGATCGATGATTTGACTCTTGACCCAGTAGAAAAATTCAGCATATGGAAAATTTGTCTACTGGAGCTCGGCTTTCATCGAGCTCTGCCCGACGAAACTTCCTGCCTTCTGCGCTCGACAAATTTCCTTGCGCTCGACGCTTCGCCAGCCTTTCGTCGATAGCAGATCGGCGATCATAGATCTCAGCTCGATGCTTCGCCAGCTAACTCAACAATCAACACTCAATGCCTCCAGCAATTCAATGCTCGACGTTCGTCGAGCTCAACCCGGTCGACATTTTAATCAAACGCCAGAATGACATTCCTCGATCTCAGCCCCTACACTCGACGCTTCCAGAGCTCGACGAAATTCGACCAGCGCACGAGGAACCGAGCTCCGCTCGATGAATTTCTGCCAGAATTCTCTGCTTGGAAAAATTTGTCAGCTGCATTCGACGATTCTAGTGAAGAATTAAATTTAGCTATGTCATTCTCGATAGTTCCAGAACTTGGCCATTCATAAAAGTTTTGGCATTCCCTACACACCAGCGTGCCACCTCTTGTAATTTTTTTTAATATAAATAGTACTTCTCTTTCAGGTCAAAGGATTCAAAATTTTTGGCCAAATTTATTGTTTGTGGGCTTCTTGGGTGCACTTCTTGCTATGTAAGGAGAATTTTTCCCCCTCTCTTTTATGTTTGTTTTAGCTTTGTAATCAACTTTTTCCTTAATAAAATATGTTAGATTTTCTCTCCTTATGTTGTCTTGGAATGGATGTGATTGCCCTACTTTTGTTCTCTTTTTATCATTTGTTTTTCTTTGTCTTTCTCTTAAAAATGTGTGTGTGTGTATGCGTTTAACTTCATGTATTTATGTTTTCATAGTTTTGTTTTGCATAGCTTTTGTTCTAGGTTTTCATTTATAGTTATTAGTTGTTATGTTAACTTTTATTTTCCTGTCTGTTGGGATTGTTTAAGTTCAGTTTTTTTGTACATTAATTTCATTTTTATGGTTTTATACAAGTGTTTTCAAAGTGGCTTCCTATCTTCTTCTTTTTATTTAGTCTTTTTTATTTTTATAAAACTTTTGTTTTTTTGAACTTTTTTCCACATTTTAAACTCTTTTATAAAATAATAACAATGAAAAAGTTGTTATTTTAATATTTAGAAGAATTTGTTTTCTTTCTCTTTTAATTGTGTGTGTATTAGATAATTTCTGTTGTTTTCTTTCAATTATGTAGAGTGTGTATGTGCGCATTTACTTCCCCGCCTACTAATTTGAGTAGGAGTCGCTTTCATTTCCCGCCTACTAATTTGAGTAGGACTTGTCATTTCCCGCCTACTCATTTGAGTAGGTCTTATCATTTCCTTCCAACTCGTTTGAGTAGGACATGTCATTTCCTGCCTACTCGTTTGAGTAGGACTTGTCATTTCCTGCCTACTCGTTTGAGTAAGACTTGTCATTTCCCGCCTACTCGTTTGAGTAGGACTTGCAATGCATTTAATTTCCTCCTACTCATTCGAGTAGGACTTGTAATTTCTCATTTTTTTTGTAACTTAGCTTTTTATTTTATAATTTGGAAAGGTGTGAGTTCTCGTTTTAGTTAGTTTTATAATTTTCTAACATTGTGTTCTTTTCTGTCTCTTTTTTATAACCCTTTAGCGCTTAGTCTCGAACTGACGCCTCATTAAAATCATAAGTCATCCCCATACCGATGAGTTGCTAATCATTCTTATCCCTCGGTATCGATGAGCATTGGGACATATGAAATCACTCTAAATAATTAAAGGATCTTTTCCTCACTTTAAATAAAGGGCTTAAGGTTATCCCCGGGTATACGATGCATAGAACCACATATCGATGTGTGGGCTCTATTTCTGTTATCCATACACTAGCTAGCCGAGAGGCCGTGCATATGGACTGATCACCCATGGATAAAAAGAGTTGTGTGCATACCCTCGAGAGAGAAAGGCATAATTCTACCGGATTGGGTTCCCCGCCCAATAGCGGGGTTCTTAGCATAAAGCGAGCAATAAGAGGAATCCTTCGTCGGACGAGAGTTCGGTCGAATAGTCTTAATGTTCAGGTGAGCGATATTCCACGACCAAGTTGCATTTAATTAATTTGAAAACTAAATTCTATAATTATTAAGAGTCGTTTTAGTTTTGATCTGATTCGATGCCGAGCGTTAATCCTTCATTTAATTTTATAATTCATATTCGCGCCTTTACTTTATCCGCCTTAGTTAATTAAAAACCCCACCATATTTTCGATAAAATAATAGTTACTCCAAGAAGAGTAAAAATAATCAACCTGACCCCAGAAATAATATGACCTCGATAATCCCACTAAATATCGGGTACTACATGCGATAGGTGTAAATGCCTCCTTTCATTAAAAACTTGCTTTTTAGCAGTCTGTTATGTTCGACCAATCCAACCAACCACCTAAATAAGAGTTGGTCTCGCGGCCATCATGTTTTTGGCGCCGTTGTCATGGAACCTTCGAGTTGTTATTTCGAATTCTGGAGTCTATTACTTTTACCTATCTTCTAAAAAACTAAAAAAAACAACTTAAAAACTCTATTTAAAAAAATAAAAGAAAAGTTTATTATTTAGTTTATATTTTAGGGTGTATGACCCGTGGACAACACTTGGAGTCTGAAAATTTTGATTTCGATCCTGAGATCGAACGCTCCCTTGCGCGTATTCGATCTCAACACCGAAATACTTTTTTAGACCCCGAAGAATCTACCAGAGAACCCTCTGTCGTAGTTATGGCCGACCCTAATCTTAATGTGGTCACGAAGCATACAATGTCTTATTATGCCCGGCCGAATTTGGACGATACCGGGTCGAGTATTGTTCACTGTATGGTGGCAAATAATAATTTTGAAATAAAATCGAGTGTCATTCAAATGATCCAAAATGTCGTGCAGTTCGATGGACTGCTAGATGAGGACCCGAATATTCCCTTGCCTAATTTCTTAGAAATTTGCGACACCTTTAAGATTAATGGCGTCACTGATGAGTTCATTTGCTTGAGCTTATTTCCTTTTTCCCTTAAATCGAAAGCAAAGGCTTGGTTGAATTCCCTCCTGTGAGGATGTATCACCACCTTGGCCGATCTTGCGGAGTGGTTCTTAACGAAGTATTTTCGCCGGCAAAAACTGCAAAGTTGCGCGCGGACATTTCTTTGTTCGTGCAGAATGATTCTGAGTCTCTATTTGAGACTTGGGAGAGGTTTAAAGAATTCCTCTGCAAGTGTTTGCTCCACGCGCTGCCTGCGTGGTTGTAGGTCCAAATCTTTTACAATGGGCTTAACTATCAAAAGCGTCAAATGATTGACGCTGCTGCCGGGGGCATTTTAAATAATAAAACCCCCGAGGCTGCCCAAGAACTTATCGAAGAGATGGCTATGAATGCCTACCAATGGAATGTCCCGCGGGGATGCGCCAAGCAGGAGGCCATCATTTTTTAAGTGGATGCCACTGCTCTCTTAACCCTTCAAGTCGAAAGGTTAACAAAGCATGTGGCGGAGATGAACAATGCCTCTTCCACTCTGCCTTGTTTTATTCCCCCTAATGTCTACGTGGCTGAAGAGTTCGTAGACTTCATAGGAAATTCGGGTCGTCCTTCCTTCAATCCCAACAACAACCCTTATAGTAATAACTATAATCTAGGTTGGAGGAATCACCATAATTTCTCTTGGAGTAATGCGAACAACGAGCAGCGTCCCAATAATTCTTTCGCGCCCGCATTTTTCCCACCGCGTCCTCCGAAATCTTCTTTGGTTGTGGAATTTTTTTATAAATACATACCGTCCAATGAGTCAAATATCCGGAACATCACCAGATCACTAAAAACCCTTGAACAACAAGTTGGACAGCTAGCGAGAATGATGTCTGAGCGTATGCTCAGGGCACTGCCAGGAAACACGGATCACAACCCTCAGGAGAACGCCAACGCTATAACCCTCCGTAGTGGTATGGAGGTGGTCGATCCAAAACGTATTGATCCACAGGCACATATTTTTCCTCCAACCCCTCTTCCACCTTCTTCGATTATGCCGCCTTTAACGATTTTAAATGAATTTTTTTCTTAAATAAGGCCCTGCTGTATCCGCATAAGTTAGATAGTGAGCATAAGGATGCGCAATACAAAAAATTTATTTTACTATTGAAACAAATTCATATAAATGTTCCATTTTGCGTGGCAATCTCGCAGATGCCTAAATATGCGAAATATTTGAAAGAACTTCTTTCTAATAAGCAAAAATTAGAAAATATTTCGCATATCTCCCTCAATGCAGACTTCTTAGTGGCTCTTACTAATAAATTTCTGCCAAAACAAAATGACCTGGGACAGTTTTCTATCCCGTGCCTTTTTGGCAATATATTAGTAAAATACGCTCTAGCAGATTTAGGCGCGATCATTAATTTGATGTCATTCTCGCTCTTTCAAAAATTAGGTTTGGTTACTCTGGCCCCAACAAATATGCGTATCCAATTAGCGGATCGTTCGGTTAATTCACTCGTCTGGGTAGTGGAGGACGTACTTATCCGAGTTGAAAAGTTTATCTTTCAGGTAGACTTGGTCATCTTGGACATCGAGGTGGACACCGATTTTCCAATTGTACACGGTCGCCCTTTTCTCGCCACCTCCAGCGCATTAATTGATTTGTGTAACGGTCGTCTCCTCCTTTGGGTAGGAGATGATGAGGTTACTTTCTCCATTAATCCCTCGATGGAGAAATCATCATCGAGCAATGATTTCTGTTATAATTTAAATTCTTTTTGGGAGATCGTTCTTCTCCCGTTTTCGAGTCAATTTTTCTTAACGACGATATTTTTGCGCTCGAAAATTTTAATTGCGAAGAGGATTCCTCAATAGGTTTGCCTTTCGAACTAATTTTTTCGAAGGACATTAGAATTAAAGCCTCGTTAGAATAATCGCCCGTCCTAGAGCTCAAACCCCTACCCTAATCAATCAAATAAGCCATTTTGGGAAAATATGATACCACTCCTATTATCATTTCTTCGCATTTGAGCGATTCAAAGACTTTTGATTTATTGGAAGTTTTACTTAAACATCGCCATGCAATTGCGTGGCAAATTCTGATCTTAAGGGGATTAACCCCTCTTTTTGCACCTATAAGATTTTCCTTAGCGATAATTGCCGCAAAAACATTCAGCTGAAGCGACGTCTTAACCCAAACACGAAATATGTCGCTAAAGCCGAAATAATTAAATTATTAGATGCGGGGATTATTTATCTCATTTCAGATAGTGCTTGGGTAAGTCTCGTTCATGTCATGCCAAAGAAGGGTGGTCTAACCATATTGGAAAATGAGCACAATGAACTCGTCCCAACTCGTACGGTTATGGTTTGACGGGTGTGCATCAATTATAGGAAACTTAATGATGCCACCCGTAAGGACCATTTCCCACTACAATTTTTAGACCAAAGTCTAGAGCGTTTATCTGGTCATCCGTATTTTTGTTTTCTTGATGGTTTATCGAGGTTTTTCCAAATCCCCATTTCCCCCGATGACCAAGAGGAAACAATTTTTACCTGCCCGTTTGGCACCATCTCCTACCAAAGAATGCCATTAGGCCTCTACAATGCGCAACCTATATTCTAAAGATGTATGCAGGCAATCTTTGGCGAGCGTGTAGGAGACATCATGGAAGTCTTTATGGATGATTTTGCTGTATTCGGATGCTCTTTCCCAGATTGTCTTCAAAATCTAGATCGAGTCCTCCAGCGATGCGAGGACACGCATCTCATTTTAAATTGGGAAAAGTGTAACTTTATGGTTCGAGAAGGTTTGGTTCTCGACCATAGGATTTTGATTAAGGGGATGGAGGTAGATAAGGCCAAGTAGAAATTATAGAAAAACTTCCGCCGCCAACTAACGTTAAATCCATTAGGAGTTTCTTACGCCATGAGGGCTTTTATAGACGATTTATTCAAGATTTTACAAAAATTACAAATCCGCTTACTCGCCTCCTGGAAAATGAATTACATTTTTTCTTTAGTAGCGAATGCGAGTCCGCGTTTAATTTCATAAAACAAAAACTTATCAATTCATCTATTTTAGTGGTGCCCGATTGGTACATTCTGTTCGAGATTATGTGCGACGCTATTGATATTGCCTTAGGTGTCGTTCTTGGCAACTGCGTAGATAAACACTTTCATCCAATTTATTACGCTAGCAAGACAATCACTTCCGCACAAGTAAATTACAAAATGACGGAAAAGGAACTCTTAGCAGTCGTTTTAGCTTTTGATAAGTTTCGATCATATATAATACTATCTAAAGTTATCGTATTTACCCACCATCCGGCCTTAAAATATTTACTAGCTAAAACGGACTCCAAGCCCCGCCTTCTTTGATGGGTTCTCCTCCTGCAAGAATTTGATTTGGAGATCCGGGATAAGAAGGGCACGGAAAATTAAGTCGTAGTTCACCTCTCCCGTTTAGAAAATTCGGTTGTGAAAGCGCTCGTCGAATCTGACATAAATGATAGATTCCCCGAAGAATGCCTCCTAGCCATTAATATCTTGTCTTCCTCGCCTTGGTTTCTAGATTTTTCTAACTACATAGTTGCGTGGGGGCTTCCAAAGGACTTTTCAAGCCAGAAAAAGAAGAAATGCGTTTTTGACTTGAAAAATTTCTTTTAGGAGCACCTTTTTTTTCGTATCTTGGTCCAAAGATGCGTCACGGGTGTGGAGTGCTTGCAAATACTTAGCCACTGCCACGAGCGTCCAGCCAGTGGGCACTATCAAGCCAACTGGACCGCTCGGAAGGCGCTTATGGCGGGCTTCTTTTGGCCCACTCTCTTTAAAGACACTCAAAATTATGTGCGCTCATGCAATAGCTATCAGCGGTCGTGTAACATCTCTCTTCGCGACGAGATTCCCCAAAATTTATTTTTAGAGTGCGAAGACTTCGATTTATTGGGCATCGATTTTGTTGGCCCCCTACCTCCGTCATTTAAAAATATTTATATTTTAGTGGCGATCGACTACGTATAAAGGTGGTCGAAAGCACAAGCTCTCCCCATCAACGATGCGCAAGTCGTCGTTACCTTCCTTAAAAAACTATTTTCTCTCTTCAGCAAAAAATTTTCACCCCCAACCACCCGCAAGCAAGTGGCCAAGTCGAGGTAGTAAATCGAGAGATTAAGCGTATATTAGAAAAAACCATTTCGATTAATAGAAAAGATTGATCCGTTAAACTTGACGACGCATTATGGGCATATCGTACGACATACAAAACCGCAATTAGTTGTAAGGCGTTTCGATTAGTCTATGGTAAAGCGTGCCAACTACCCGTATAATTAGAACATCATGCACTTTGGGCTTTAACACTTGTAAATCTCGACGCTAACTTAGCCGCTCAGGATTGAAAATGCAACTAAACGAGCTCGATGAATGGCGTGTGAATGCTTACGAGAGCAATAAGTTCTATAAGGAGCGTTCTAAGTTCTATCACGATCAAAAAATCAAGTCCCCAAAATTGTTTCCTCCGGGCGATCTTGTCCTTCTTTATAATTCTCGTCTTAGACTTTTTTCAGGAAGCTAAAATTGCGATGGTCCGGCCCCTTCAAAGTTGAAGAGGTTTATCCATATGAGATCGTACTCGTCTCCCACCTTGAAAGAGGTTAATTCAAAGTAAACGATCATCGGTTAAAGTTTTACATTGCGGGCGATCCAGTGATCGGTTTTAACGAAACCATAACCCTCCTCGACATTATAACACCATCATAATAGTCAAGCTACATGGCTATAAACAAAGCGCTCCTGGGAGGCACGCCACGTCTATCTTTTTCGCACATTCCTTATTTTGTTTCCTACTTGTTCCAATAATGTAGGGTTTCTAATTGGGCCTCCCCAAACACGTTCCAGGGAAGTTCCTACACTCACCTTTTTAATTTTGTACATATTGCATTTCATTTCTTTTTTGTTTCGCATACTATATTGGGGACAATGTTGGGATTAAGTATGTGGGTGTTTTCATGCTTTCCTTTCTACACTTCCATTTTACGCACATAAAAAAAATTTAAAATACAAAAATGAAAACAAAAACAAAACACAAAAAAATTTACAAAATGAAAACTCCAAAAATACTTTTTTTTATCATCAAAATCTTCAAAAAAAAATTACAAAACAAAAAAATTTTATTTAGTTTTTCTTTGTAAATATTTTATGTATATATTTTTTGTAAAAATTTTTGTAAATATTCTTTTCTCTCTCCCCTCTTCCTTTCTTCCTCCTCTTTGTTTAGTTTTACTTTGTAAAAATTCTTTGTAAATATTTTTTGTATATATTTTTTGTAAATATTCTTTTCTCTCTCCCCTCTTCCTTTCTTCGTCCTCTTTGTAAATAACTTTTCTCTTTTTCCTCTATTGTAAATGCTTGCTTAAAAATCTCAAAAATACAAAATATTTAGAAAACAAACATAAAATATTTCAATATATATATCTTTTTCGCATATTTAGTATGTATATATTAGAGAAATAAATTAAAAACACAAAAAAAGTTGATAACTAAAAAAAATCTAAAAAAAAATTATTAATTATAAAACAAATAATTTGAATATTCCATTTTAACCCTTTTTGCATCCAATAATATAGTTGCAAGTTTATTTATATGCGAATTTTATTAATTCTTTGTTTATTATTCGTTTATTAATTAGATATTGATAGATTTAAATAGCGGGGTTTAGTTTTAAAGAATATCATATATTTTTTTTCTTAAGATAGGGGACTTGTTTTAGGCACTACTTCCAATTTATCTAAAATAGGGACACGTGTATTATGTTAGAAAAAAACTATAGACTTCAATAATTTCTACTTCAAGTTTTTTGAAATACAGGAACGTTCAATTTATCAAAGTTGCTCTCAAATTTTTTTTATTTAAAACTAGTTTTCTTCTTGAAAAAAAAAATACAGTCTATCTACCCATATTTATCATGTTTTACTTGACATGATAAAATTTCTATCCTTAAAAGAACCTATGTCAATGGGAATAAGATTTCATTCTGTAAACATAGGCATCCAATATTTCAAAAGATTATATGTTATAAAGTAAGAGGATAAAATTTATTATTCCTATACATATACATTGGGTTACATGAAGTTGTTCAAAAAAAATTATATGTTAAGGAAAATTAGATTTCATTTTCCTAAAAACATTCAAATGAAAAAAGTTATTAAAGGTTTGAGATAAAATTACCTCACCTCTAAATCTAAGCCCTCTTCATAAACCAAAATAACCCCCATAGCAAATTTTAATGATTCCAGGATTAAATTAAAATCTTTTTGAGAGCATAATTTTAAATTGCATTATTTCCTTTACAACTCTCATAAGCTAAAGTTCCTATAATTCCAATCTTTTTTTGTTAGCTAACGATTATAATTTATGCTTGCTATTTGGTTACTTCAAGATGTCTTTCTT
Organism: Platanthera zijinensis; assembly: GCA_039513925.1. NCBI lineage: Eukaryota > Viridiplantae > Streptophyta > Magnoliopsida > Asparagales > Orchidaceae > Platanthera > Platanthera zijinensis. Next base: position 167,834,072 of record CM077082.1, on the reverse strand, counting down.
GCCAAAACTTTCCTCTATTTAAATCATTTTCATGGATCTAGACTAAACTCTTATACCCCATATGTTCATTTTGATCTCTCTTTTAGTTAATTCAAGCATTAGCTACACTTAGGATTTCTGTAATCCTTATAAGTATATCTCCAACTTTTGCTCTGGATTAGCAAAAGTTTAAGTATGGGGATATTTGATGAGTTGTAAATACTCTTCTTTTTTAGTACTTTAGATAAGTAATTTTAGGGTATTTTTATAGTCTTTTTGTTATTTTAATTAAATAATATGTTCCTTTTATATTTATTTTTTTACTTTCTAACTTATTTTAATTTTTTTTATTATTTTCAGCAAATATCTTCATTCTAAAGAAATGCCTTGTCAGAAAAATCGTCGAACTCAGCTCAAATTTCGTCGAGCTGAGATCGACGATTTGACTCTTGACCTGGTGAAAAAATTCTGCATATGGAAAATTTGTCGACTAGAGCTCGACTTTCATCGAGCTCCGCCCGACGAAACTACCTGCCTTCTGTGCTCGACGAATTTCCTTGCGCTCGACAAATTTCCCAGCGCTCGATGCTACGCAAGCCTTTTATTGATCACAGATCGACGATCATCGATCTCTGCTCGACGCTTCGCTAGCTGAGTCAACGATAAACACTCAACGCCTCCAGCAAGTCAATGCTCGACGTTCGTCGAGCTCAACCCGATCGACTTTTCAATCAAACGCCAGATCGACATTCGTCGATCTCAGCCACTGCACTTGACGCTTCCAGAGCTCAACGAAATTCGACCAACGCTCGACGAACCGAGCTCCACTCGACAATTTTCTTCCAGAATTTTTCGCTCGAAAAAAATTTGCCAGCTGCATTCGACAATTCCAGTGAAGAATTAAATTGAGCTGTCCCATTCCCGATACTTCCAGAACTTGGCCAGTCATCAAATTTTTGGCTTTCCCTACACACCAGCATGGCACCTCTCGTAAATTTTTTGTCTATAAATAGAACTTCTCTTTAAGTTCAAAGGCTTCAAACTTTTGGGCCAATTTTGTTGTTTGTGGGCTGCTTGGGTGCACTTCTTGCTATGTAAGGAGAATTTTATCCCGTCTCTTTTATGTTTGTTTTAGCTTTGTAATCAACTTTTTCCTTAATAAAATATGTTAGATTTTCTCTCCTTATGTTGTCTTGGAATATATGTGAGTGCCCCACTTTTGTTCTCTTTTTATCCTTTGTTTTTCTTTGTCTTTCTCTTAAAAATGTTTGTGTGTGTGTGTATGAGTTTAACTTTATGTTTTTATGTTTTCATAGTTTTGTTTTGCTTAGCTTTTGTTCTAGGTTTTTTCTTATAGATATTAGTTGATATGTTAACTTTTATTTTCTTGTTCGTTGGGATTGTTTAAGTTCAGTTTTTTTGTACTTTAAATTCATTTTTATAATTCTATACAAGTGTTTTCAAATTGGCTTCCTATATTTTTTTTTACTTAGTCTTTTTTTTTGTAAAACTTTTGTTCTTTTCAACTTTTTTCCACTTTTTAAACTATTTTATAAAATTTTAACAATGAAAAAGTTGTTATTTCAATTTTTAGATTTTTTTTTATTTTCTTTCTCTTTCCATTGTGTGTGTGTGAGTGTATGAGAATAAGTTTCATTTTGCTCTTTCTATTATGTAATGTGTATGAGTGTATGAGATAATTTTTCTTGTTTTCTTTTATTGCTTTCTTTATCGCTTTATCAATTATGTAGAGTGTGTGTGTGTATGAGAGTTCATTGTTTTTTTTAAATTATGTAGAGTGTGTGTGCATTTACTTCCCGCTTACTCATTCGAGCAGGACTCTTTTTCATTTCCCACCTACTCATTTGAGTAGGACTTGTCATTTCTTGCCTACTCATCTGAGTAGGACTTGTCATTTCCTGCCTACTCGTTTGAATAGGACTTGTCATTTTCTGCTTACTCGTTTGAGTAGGACTTGTCATTTCCCGCATACTCGTTTGAGTAGGACTTTCCATTTCTCGCCTACTCGTTTGAGTAAGACTTGTAATGCATTTATTTCCCGCCTATTCATTCGAGTAGGACTTGTTATTTCTCTTTTTTTTGTAACATAGCATTTTATTTTATGATTTTGAAAGGTGTGAGTTCTAGTTTAGTTAGTTTTATAATTTTCTAACATTATGTTCTTTTATGTCCCTTTTGTAACCCTTTATCGCTTAGTCTCAAACTCATGCCTCATTAAAATCATAAGCCGTCTCCACACCGAAGAGTGGCTAATCATTATTATCCCTCGGCATCGATGAGCATTGGGACATATGAAAAAATCACTCTAAATATCTAAAGGATCTTTTTCTCAAGGGCTTAAGGTTTGCCCCAGGTATACGATGCGTAGAACCACATATCGATGTGTAGGATCTATTTTCGTTATCCATGCGCTAGCTAGCCAAGAGGCTGTGTGTATGGACTGATCACTCTTGGGTAAAAAGAGTTGCGTACATACGCTCGAGAGATGAGAAGCGTAATTCTACTGGATTGGGTTCCCCACCCAATAGCGGGGTTCTTAGCGTAAAGCGGGCATTAAGAGGAATCCTTCGTCAGACGGGAGTTCGGTCAAATAGTCTTAATGTTTAGGTGAGCGATATTCCTAGAGATAGGTGAGATCATGTTTGTGGAACCTTCATAGCCTAGTTGTAAGACCCCATTTTTTTTAAAAAACACCAGGGTCTTAGACCCAGAATCTCCGCTTTGCGATGACACCTTCACGCCCGGGAAGGTCATCACTAAAAAACGGTGATCCTGTCAGCCGATTCGATCACAACATTAGCAATATAATAAGAAGGAAGCAAGTCCACAGAAATCACATATAAAGTAAAAAGTCTCAACAAAGGGAGTGTCCACAGATATAATAAAAGTACAGAAAAACTTGGGCTTGTGCCCAGTACATATATATCCTCACTACATATCACTCAGCGTGGAAGCAAAACTAATCATCTATAAACGATCAGGACTCACAGTCCCAGTTGTCTGAACTCCGGTACAAGACTTCCCCATCTCAAAGCGTGTCGACCTCCGGGGCTGCTCCTCCATGTTGGGATCCACGGACCCCTAAAATGATGTGGTTATAAAACCGTTAGTTTAAAAGACTAATCCCTATCATCCCCCACCCCTTCCCCCATAGCTCATTGGCACCGAGCGGGGAGGAAGAAAGGAAAGGACATGATAGTGGAGAATAGCAAATGCAGGTGACGGCGAAACTAGACTAGCAGTTCTATATAAACAGGTAAAGAAAAGTAGGAACAATATAAAAAAGGCAAACTAAGAAATATATAACCTTAACTTATATGAAAGCACATAAGCCAAGGGATCTTTTGTAAGGCTCCTAGCATATAAAAAGTCTCATACCAATTTATACGTTAGGGTATCGGTTTCCTAGCAGGCATATATATATATATTTACTAAAATAGATCCTTCACTTACAAGAACACTCGCGCGAACTTATAAACCAAGGAGTCGTTTTGCAGGGCCTATTGTTTAAAGCGTCCCATACCACTTTATACAATAAGTGTCAGGGTTATATGCAATGATTATGCTAAGACATGTAATTATTCCATGACGTGAACATGCCAGTGCAACTCACCCATTCCACTCTGTGTACACAGACCTTTAGTTCCCCCTTTCTAGAGCCGAACCTCCCAGGATACCTCCGTAGTGGCAAATGAAAGCGGTGGGTTCGGCCTCACCCACCTGTAAACCTGGAATTGCATAACCAGTAAGACCTATCGTACGCCTTAATGCTGGTGCACAAAGCGGAGCGCCTGCGTACTCTTATCGGCTAGCGCACTGGACTTACATGGTGAAGTGCTAAACCACACTTACTGAGTCGTCGTATTGGTGTCGGTGCATCAAACCTCTAATACCAAAGACCCACCACCTTATAACTTATGCACATGGAACCTAATGTATCACCAACTGAGCCAAAGCTCCCCGGACCATCCCGTCCGTTACAATAAACAACTGAGCCAAAGTTATCCAGGCCAACCTACCCATCACCAAAACCCCCAGGCGTACAGCCCGTGTGAACCAACCTAACATCCCGAGACATCAAGGTGAGTGAAAGTGAATCCCTAATTATGCTAGTTACTCTTGCAAGTTAGTTTGCCTATTGTTTAGGTTAGCCCAGGACTGCCCCCGGTATACCCCATGAAGGGTTCTCAAAGGGCACTAGGAACTATGATGGGAGCTGAAGCCCACCGTTCCCTTTCACAAGGCACTTATTGTTATTGGTTATTACCCGATTCCTGATCCCTTTGGAATTACTCTGGATCTATTTCTAATGTGTTTTGCCCTTTCTCTCTCTCCACGGGAAAGACGATATTTCGTCGATCCCGAGCACCTCCTAGGCTTAATGACTCAACTACCTACTCTTCCCAACTTCCTTTTTCAAATCCCATGAACTATCAATCTCATCCTCTATGTATAATGCAAAGGCTATCACTATTGATATTTTACGCTATGCAGACCAAACTATATTATATGATGTTCATGATAGAAGGTCCTTCAAGTTCTCACCCAAAAGACTTAAATTATTTACTGGAGTTCTATCATGATATAATTAGCGTAAATCCAAAAAATTATAATTTTCTTAATTAATTTGATATTTAATTAATTTTCCCAAAAGATTGGCCATGGAAAATTTTGAACATGAACTACATGATTTTCTCAAGTAATGGTCACCCAAAAATTATGATCACTAAATAATAGAGAAATATTAGAAAATACTAAATTCCATGATTTTACAGAAAATATTTAGCCTCTAATTAATCATATTTAAAGAAGGAAGTACTAAAATTATTCATCAGAAAATTATAGAAAAATTATTGAATCTTAATAATATATAGATAGAACCATTGTACAAAAATCATAATTTTTCGTGGCTTACTAGATACCAAAATAAATTAAATTAAGTTTTCATGGGAAACAATACTTTGTGAAGAAACCCCTATAAATACACTTCCAACAATTCCATAAAAATTCACATTACTTTATAACATTATAAAAGCTTCTCTGATTAAATATCATCAACTTCCAATAAATGGTTACTTCATGATAAATTCCTAAGTAAATAATATAACTTGCTAAATTGTGAATGAAGTGTCCAAAATAATAATCCTAAATTCATAATAAAATTTCTAGAGCTTTATTATAACCTTAAAACATGATTGACATAATTTCATTCTAATCCAAAGTTAAAATGTTACATAATTATTTCTTCAAGGGAATCTATGATTGTGCACTTTTATAAAGGAACCTATTTGAAAGCTTATCCAAATATAATGTAACATGATTCAAAGTTTATTATGACTGTAAACATAGCTCTCACTATTCTCTCATGGAAATTCAAGATCATTTGATCCTTCAATTATTTCTTAAGGTGTAAAGGCCTAATTTAACACACAATGGATTAAGTGATGTGCCTAAGCACAAATACTAACAAACTCCTTCCTAGGGCATATTTTCACCCTAGAACCACATGGACTTAACCCTATGTCCCTATAAGAACATATCATCCTGTGTCCTTCACAAATCCTCATAGTTCAACCCTTACTGTTTGAACAAGGGTCCTTGGGCAACCCCACCCCAATTCATCTCAAATTCCATGAGGGGGTGTTTTCACTGACCATGGGGCTCTGGCCAAAATCCAAACCCATTTGGGTGAGAATTGACCCCACCATGCCCCAAAAATCTCTTGCCCTAATTTTTCACTTAAAGGACAAAATTTAGGTCACAGTAAAACCTATTAAACTCAAACCCAATTGGGCTGAAATTTTTATCATGGTTAAATAATAACAATAAAAATCAGCTACCAAAATTTTGGAGACTTTTGAGGTCATTTGTCCCTCTAATTAAATCATACATGGATTATTAAATTTTTACAAATACTATAGAAAAATTATATCCAAAAATTGCCATTTTTGGATATATTGTAGGTATAGCTATGAATGGCATCCATCCCAAATTTCAAGTCATTTAGATGGCCGGATTGATGGGGTCACTCAAATCATTCTCTGTTCTACTTTATGTATAGATCTCACCAAAATGAGTGTTGTTGTCTAACCAGAACTCCAAATTGGTTCAAATAAATTTTAAAATAAAGTAGACTCATAGATCTACAATTATTATGTTAACAGTTTTTCCTTATCTAGCTTGCAAGTATTTTTAATATTTAATTTAAGAAGACCAAATTTCCTGTGATAATAAATCAAATTCCAGGAATTAATATATTCATCCCGCACGAATCTTAAAGAGCTTAACCGACGGCATCCGGTTTTCTTCAACCTCTAGACGATGTCTCAGATCAACCCATTTTGGGCAGACTTGCGGGTCGATTTCCCGGCCACCCGGCCCCTTCCCCGGCCGGCCACTGCCCCCACCACCTTTGTGGAGGTGTTGGCTACCCCAGCCAGCGGCACGGCCGCCGGTGACGATGACTCCGGCGAATCCGAGAGGTGATTTGTCTCCAAAATTTCATGAATTTGGATATTGGATCGGGCTTAATTGAGCCTGATTCTAGCCCTAATGAATTTCTATGATCAAACCACGAAGAGAGGAGAGGAGGAGGACCTTCTTGGTGGGCTGGAGGAGGGTAGATCGGCGAGTTACCATGGCCAAAGGTGGCGTCATCGGGTGTTCTGCAATAGCCTAGTCAAGCGCCTCGAATCCTTCAGGCAAAGTGTGGAAAATTCTCCACTGAGTCCAGGGATGCTTTTAAGCTGGTCAGATTGGGATGGGAGGGGGGAGTGCAACCCCCATGGCCATGAATGGCCATTAAGGGCCAATTTTGGGTCACTATTTTGACAGGCTAAGCCACCCCTCTGGCCGGGAAACTGTTGAAAACTCCTCCCCTTTCTCAGCCTTAATGGGTGGCCTTTGGCTGCCCTAAGCCATGAATGGCCTTCTCCCTCTTCTTTCTCTCTCCTCAGATAATGGAGTTTTCTTTCTCCTGCCAATGTTAACTGAAATTTACCACTTCTTCAGCCTATTAACACCCCACTAATTATAACAGTGACAAGGTTAGGTAAGCCCAAGTGGGGGAAGTGAGTTTGAGCTTAAGTTAGCCCATTTGGGCTACTTTGACCTAACCCTTTTGTAGAGTTGACATTGGTCAACATGACCATTTGGGTTGACCCTTATGGGCACTTGGTGACCCATTGGACTCCCCTAAGGTCTAGAAGGACTTGGGTAGGGTTGGTTAGGCATATTAGGGGCACTTTGCCCTTAGTTAGGGCACTTTGACCAGTTTAGTCCTATAGTGGTCCTAATCCAAATTGGACACTATGGACCCTCCAATAGGTTAGTGATGTTGTGGTAGGGTCATGAAGCCTTGGTGAAGCCCTGGGGCCATCCCAACTTTTGTTTAGGGTTTTTCCTATTTGCAACCCATGGTGACCCCTCCTACATCCCGATATACACCTGGCCTAAGGTTTTTTCTAGACCTAGTCATGATAAAACCACTCCTAGGGGTCTAATTGTCTGAGGGATATTACAAATCCCAATACATAAAAAAAAATTTCGTCCTCGAAATTCAAATTAAGCCTTCGGGGTTTTCAAGTATAGGAGATAAAACGTAACATCCTGAGAGGTTGTAAGGAGTACCTAACCAAAAAGCTCCAGATAATTTTGTTGCATCTAGTCCCGTGGCTCCCACATGTTAACCCAAAACTCAGCGAACTCTCCCAATGTAGCCAGCTCGCAAGTCGCGGCCTGCTCCAGGAGGTTGCGGCCAGTCAGCCTTTCCTTCTAAGGGTGGGCGGACTGAAGTCTCAGTCCGCTCAATCCGCACGGCTAGGGCGGTCTCATTGGTCTGACCGCCTAGGTCGTTGATGCGTGTAAATACGGCAAGCGCACCGGTCGCACAAGTAATAAAGTTTGGGAATAAATCCCCGAGTGTCGGTCTCTTGAGGAACACAGTAAGGTGGAGTTAATTTCGAGGAGGACTTGAGATTGAAGTCCTCGGGTCGGCTCAAAAAGGGGGGTTTAGATGGTTGCGGAAACAGAAAATAAATGCTACAAACTACTCCTATGCAATGCCGCTATGCAAAGCTTCGCCAGGCGGGATGGAGACTAGTCGGGCCACTATGCACCGAGTCGCTAGGCGGATGGGCGAGTAGGCTAGCGGATAAGGTGGATAGAACAGCGGAATGAGGGTCGTAAGCACCTCTTCGCTACGCACGCTTCTAGCAATTGCTAGTGCGGCAAGGATGGATGGTGGTGGATGGAATATGGCGCACCTCAAGCAAATATAACAAAATTACACTAACTCACATAGACATGAATAAGTGAAAGTTGTTAATCAAATGTAATAATACTTCATCAATACATGGAAATTAAACTAAATTAACAACAACAAATTAAGAGAAGTGTGCGAAATCGGCCAGGTCCGAAGCCTTATTGAGGGTTCACGGTTGGAATCCCGGGTTGTCAATCCGAGTCTAAGCTCGGTCCTCAACTGCGTCCGGGGTAGAGGAGGCTGTCACTCACTCCCAGTGGCCCGTCTTCTTCGTATCACGCTGCGGAAGATGGAAGCACATACTCCTCCTAGCTTGATGGAGGAAGCTAGGTCAAATCTCCCTTGAAGCTCGAGGATGAATGAGGAGGCCGAGAGGAAGCTCCGGCTATGATTTGGCGTTGAAAGCTTGCCAGGAGCACCTCCCTACGGTGGAAGATGAAGGAGGACGGTGGAAACCCTCCTTGGAGACGAAAATGGTGGACAAACGGCGGACTTTAGCGATCTCCCGAAATTAGGGCGGATCCTGCGTATTTATAGATTGTAGAAATTACAGCGCGCATGATCACTGGCGCACGACCAGTGATCGTGCGCCCTGTGGTCAGTGATAGTGCGCGAAGGCCAGGCAGAACTCCAGGAAAAAGTGGAATCAATGCGCACGATCAGTGGCGCACGACCAGTGGTCGTGCGCACTGAAGTCAGTGGTCGTGTGATTGCCACGACAGAACTTTAGAAAATGGGGAATAGTACGCACGATCAGCGGCGCACGACCAGTGGTCGTACGCATTACAGCCGATGATCGTGCGCAGTAAACCTGTTTCCAAATAATCCCGGAACACGCACGCGACCTCTAAACCCAGCACCAATATGTGCAGACATTCCAAACAAGCACAGAACGGAGTACAACCATGGAAGAACACAAAATAAACACAACCACGGGCCAAAAGTGCACTTCCTAAATAAATAAGGATAATATGAAATATGAGCGATAACGAACTAAAAGTGAAGTGCAAGCATACGAAAACAAGCCCAGATGAGTCCGAAAATCATAATATAAATATGACTCATCACACCCCCAGACTTAACTGTTTGCGCATCCCGAGCAAACACAACTTAAGCAGACAAGGAAAAAAAACTAGCTAACAAAGAAATTGCAGAACGGAGTACCATGCGAAGTCGCATGCCCGTGTGCATAAAAATATAGTAGAGGAAATTCTTAAGTATACAAAATATTTTATATTGTTCACAATGCGTATCAAAAAGTTATTACTAATCAAAAATAGAATCACGGTGAATCATCCGGTCCCACGTAGGTAGAAAGTAGGCAGGCCACTAAGGTGAGCATTGTCGAAGACCGGGGCTTGGGATCACCTCCAAAGGAATCCACCAATGTCGGGGACCATACGCTTGCCCGTTCACACTCTCTCCACGGCACTAGTTAGACTCAAGCGCAAATCTGTAGGACTTTAGGATAATCACGGGGCTTGGGTTACGGTGAGGTAAACAATGATAAAAATAAAGGCTATACACCTAACCCAAATGAGCTAGCCTAAAAGAATCCCTCAGCAAACCACAATATAACCAGGTGCACCACACCCCCAGACTTGATTTTTGCAACATGGGTGTGTGCACTGCCTACTCCAAATCAAAATCATCTCCATAAAGATTTTCATTAAAACTCTTTCTTTTCCTTTTCTTCTTTCTCATTTTCTTTGTATAAATTTTTCTTTGTAAACTTTTTCTTTTCACAATACACAATTTCAGCAAATAAAACTTGGGGGCATTTCCACATTTTCACAAATAGTATCACCACATCAACATCCCAACATAAAATGAAAAATACGATAGCTCGACTTGGGTGTGCGACTAGGATCGACTATGAGGCTTTGGTGAAATACTAGTGGAGCTGAATCAAAAGAAGGGTAGGCACAACGGGGCTTAGCAAGGACAAGACGTTTGGAATGGTACAAAGCTCAATCGGGCCAAAATGATGGCCTACATCACGCTCACGCTAGGAAAACCATTTACCAATGCTTCGAGAGTAGCTTGGGGCAAGTTCTTAGCCACCGAGAAAGATAATCCTTCCCCCCGACTCAAGCAAAATGAGTCTAGTAGCGGCTACACACATTCCTACGCTACCGTTTGATTCACACCGAATTCACCAACTTTTGAGTAGAATAAGAAATATTTATGCAAATAGAAAAATATAAAACTATAAGCATACAGAAAAATTAAATCTACACAAATTTCTACACAAAACGAGAGCAATTGACTAGGAACACAGCAAGGCCAACATTTTACTCTATCGTGCATTCCTAAACTAGCACAATATTTTTTCCAAATCAAACAAAAGAAATGAGTTTAACTCGCGGCACGCTAACAACTAAGCACGCGCTCATGTGGGTGTAGTGGAGTGCAAAGTAATGAACTAAATAAAATAAAACTACAAAAGCTTCTAGTATGCACATGATATGTGCACGTGCAAAAGGTAACAAGTAATAGCTCTCCCCCAGACTCAGACTAAACAACACATCATAAGATATTGAAATTAAAATCATAAAGGGCTAAGGGAAGAGGTTACCCAATGCTCAGCTAGTGAGCAAACCAGAAGACGCGTGGAAAGTAGCAGCAGGCCCGCCAAACGAAGAATCACAACCCCGCTAATGCGTAGTTCCCATGAATACCTGCAGGGGTGAGATCCGCAAAAATAAAGGAAAAATATACAAAAAGAAATACTAACACTAAAACGAGACATGAAAAATAAAATGCAGAAAATATAAGATAACTACTGGGGTTACTGTCATCCCAGCACGACTTATTAAATTTTATACAGTTCTAGCTAATGGGCCTATGAAAAGAAAAATGAACATGCAACTGTCCTAATATCCGTGTCGGTAATGGGTACCGATACGGTGATAGAACAGTAACCCCTCTACCTGAATAATAATACTTGCAAACTGCAAGTAGAGGAAACAGAATATAAGATGAGGAGGAGGCCTGGTCCGCACTCAACTCACACAAAAAATCCTTGCCCTACAAGGTATCATCCACTACAGGGAGACGGCAGGAGGAGAAAGCAGTGAATGGAGCTTCCTCAACAGAGGAAGAATCACCCTCCTCGTGAAAGAGGATGCTATCATCCACGACTCGAGCAAAAAGCTCCAAGTCCTCCTGAGGTACTTGCGAAGACTCAACTCGCACGGGCTCAGATATAGAAAGGGGATCAAGAAATAATGGAGACGAAGAACATAAGGAACTAATCGGGGGAGTGGTCCCGGTCTCACTCCCAGCAGGATCCAAGCATAGATCACAGTCGGCGTCATATGAGTCATGACGATGGGGATCTGAGAATAGGAGGTCCTCGGTGGTGGTTTGGATCACCTCATCCAACAAGGAAGTGGAAACTTCCGCATCAGAAAGGATCTCCTCATCAACACACCTCGGTGTGGCATTATGTTCCAAGACGTAATACTCTCCATTAAAGAGAATAATATCCTCGTCACACCATGGCGCATCCTCATATTCCCAATCTCCGAAGGGCACAACAACATCAACCAACTCACTAAAAAGAGGAGTAGATGATTCTTGCAAAGAAAGCGGAGGAACAACAACATCAGAGAAAGTAGGTGCAGGTTCCTCCGAGGGTGAATCAAAAAGAGGGGAAGAAGGTATAGAGGGCGACGGCACCGCAATGTCGTCACATCGATCAGTAGAAAGTCTGATGGGTGTATCCACAGCAGTCCCCCATAGACAAGGTGGTACTGCGGATACATCATCAGAATCAGAAGGAGCAGCCCTTTGAGAGGTAGATGAGACAATCCGGATATCCAGTTCATCATCCGCCTCCAACTGGCGCTGAAATTCTGCGCAATCTTTCAACACATGGTCGGTGCTACGACAACACAAACACCGTTTTCCATTACTCCTTGGTCTAGGTGGGACCGGAGAGGAATATGAAAAAGGTGAAGGCGGAGAAGAGTAGTGACCATAAGACTGGGGTACGGTGTATGAAGTACCATAAGACAACGGTGCTCCATACACTAAACCATGAGAATTATGCTCCCATTCTTCAGTGGGGCACTCATCACTGCTATGCATATAATCCCCGCACCAACGGCAACGAATATTTGCATAAGAATACATGGTGCAGCAAGAAAGAATTCACCACGAGAATTTTCTAAGCAAAAATTAACTACACACAAGCAGATAAATAAAAAGGAACACCTGCTACTGAAATATCAAAATTAGATAAGGAATAAAGAAAAAAACAACAAATTATAAAAACTAAAGCAAAGAAAAATAAAACATGGAATGAACAGATGGAAAAGGGCTTCAATCTATAATCTCCCTCTCCAAAAACTCACACGACTGTGTTCCCCGGCAACGGCGCCAAAAACTTGATGCGTGTAAATACGGCAAGCGCACCGGTCGCACAAGTAATAAAGTTCGGGAATAAATCCCCGAGTGTCGGTCTCTTGAGGAACACAGTAAGGTGGAGTTAATTTCGAGGAGGACTTGAAATTGAAGTCATCGGGTTGGATAAAAAAGGGGGGTTTAGATGGTTGCGGAAACAGAAAATAAATGCTACAAACTACTCCTATGCAATGCCGTTATGCAAAGCTTCGTCAGGCGGGATGGAGACTAGTCGGGCCGCTATGCACCGAGTCGCTAGGCGGATGGGCGAGTAGGCTAGCGGATGAGGTGGATAGAATGGCGGAATGAGGGTCGTAAGCACCTCTTCGCTACGCACGCTTCTAGCAATTGCTAGTGCGGCAAGGATGGATGGTGGTGGATGGAATATGGCGCACCTCAAGCAAATATAACAAAATTACACTAACTCACATAGACATGAATAAGTGAAAGTTGTTAATCAAATGTAATAATACTTCATCAATACATGGAAATTAAACTAAATTAACAACAACAAATTAAGAGAAGTGTGCGAAATCGACCGGGTCCGAAGCCTTATTGAGGGTTCACGGTTGGAATCCCGGGTTGTCAATCCGAGTCCAAGCTCGGTCCTCAACTGCGTCCGGGGTAGAGGAGGCTGTCACTCACTCCCAGTGGCCCGTCTTCTTCGTATCACGCTGCAGAAGATGGAAGCACATACTCCTCCTAGCTTGATGGAGGAAGCTAGGTCAAATCTCCCTTGAAGCTCGAGGATGAAGGAGGAGGCCGAGAGGAAGATCCGGCTATGATTTGGCGTTGAAAGCTTGCCCGGAGCACCTCCCTATGGTGGAAGATGAAGGAGGACGGTGGAAACCCTCCTTAGAGACGAAAATGGCGGAAAAACGGCGGAATTTAGCGATCTCCCGAAATTAGGGCAGAACCTGCGTATTTATAGATTGCAGAAATTACAGCGCGCACGATCACTGGCGCACGACCAGTGATCGTGCGCCCTGTGGTCAGTGATAGTGCGCGAAGGCCAGGCAGAACTCCAGGAAAAAGTGGAATCAATGCGCACGATCAGTGGCGCACGACCAGTGGTCGTGCGCACTGAAGTCAGTGGTCATGTGATTGCCCCGACAGAACTTTAGAAAATGGGGAATAGTACGAACGATCAGCGGTGCACGACCAGTGGTCGTGCGTATTACAGCCGATGATCGTGCGCAGTAAACCTGTTTCCAAATAATCCCGGAACACGCACGCGACCTCTAAACCCAGCACTGATATGTGTAGACATTCCAAACAAGCACAGAACGGAGTACAACCATGGAAGAACACAAAATAAACACAACCATGGGCCAAAAGTGCACTTCCTAAAGAAATAAGGATAATATGAAATATGAGCGATAACGAACTAAAAGTGAAGCGCAAGCATACGAAAACAAGCCCAGATGAGTCCAAAAATCATAATATAAATACGACTCATCAGTCGCGCGTAAGCCGCTTGTTCTGCAGGGGCTACGGACTGCTTCCTCAGTCCGCCCCTGCAGACCGCGCGGTTAGATTGGTTAACCATCTGGTGGTTCATTTTTCCTCAGGTGTGAACTACTCAACTGCGTGGCGGACTCGAATTCCTATCCACCCAGACCGCTCGCTAGATGCTCAGCTAGTCCGCATGACCTGCTCCTTCTATTTAGCAGTAGGTGGCAGACTCAGTCTTCAGTCTGTCTAAGGGAGGCGGACTCGCTCCTCCCGCCAGCTCTCCAGCCCACACATCTAGCGAGCTGCCTAATCAGCTGACCACGTGGTCTGCTGACCTCGATGGTTAGTTCGCCAGGTCGCCAACCCTCGTCCCCAAGCAAAGGATGCCACCATTCAACAGCGGCTCTCGCCAATAGGCCTAACCTGGACTCTTCAGTCCGCTAGGTCGGCAGTCCTTATCAATGAGCAATGACGACAAGCCACCAATAGACAACCTGCTCAACCTGTCCGCTGCGAGTAAGGCGGGCTTGTTGCGCTGTCTGCCATATGAACCCCAGCTCGGCATCCGGCGATCTGCCTCCTCTCTACAGCAGGCTGGGCGGACTCGTTCTGCAGTCTTCTAGCTAGCCCTTCAGTTCCCGATGTCCGCTTCCTCCCAACAGTGGGAAAACTCCTACTCAGCTCGCACAGCCCGACGCGAGCTCGCTCAACAGTAGGGGCGGACTCGTCCCAGTCCGCCAACAGCAGCAGCCATATTCAGCTCCAAGTACCTAACCACACGGCGTGGCGCGGACTCCGCGGACTCAGCATTATACTCGCACAACTCACCGCCTCACCGGTGGTGACTCTACCAAGACCGTTACCTCCTCTAGCCTATAAATAGTCCCCCATACCTCTCATTCGGGAGGACAAGACGATACGGCAGAGGCGTCAGTATCTCGGCATTAGTTCCTACGGACTCTAGTTCCCATTCTGTGCGGCCTCAAACTTCTTCTCCTAGAAGATCAAGCAGTCCTCCCGGCTTAGTCCAGCGAGCTGCCTGATAAGCTAACTGCGTGGTCTGCCGAACTCCCTGGTCAGTCCGCGTGGCCTCTGGCATTCTCCTTTCCTTAGCCGCCAGCTTCCCCCCTTGTACCCTTTATTCTTCTTTCCATGTAAAGGGGTGACCTCAAGTTGTAACTTCAGTTATAATCAAAGGAAAGCCCGTCGCAAGAGAGGCATTCGAGCCAGGATGGGTGAAGTCTGCTGTTGCCACTGCTCGTGGCCCTCTCTTCTGCTTTTCTCTTTATCTTCATGCGCGACTCAGAGTAACCAGCTGCCCGGCAATCTCTCAAATCTCTCCTCTATCCCTGCAACCCTCTTATTCACCCAGCTTATGAGATCGAACAACCCGTTTATTGGGTGGTGCCGCATTTCGCGCATCAAAAGTTAACACGCAACCTTCAGATCCTGAGCAGTTATTGAACAGCAGTTGCAATGAAGACATGAGATTAAGCTCAGAGCATACCTTAACTTCAAACAGCCATAACTTTTGATCTGAGTGCCAGATTTCAAAAATTCCAAGCTTGTCGAAACCAGCTCAAGGAGATCTACCCCTCGTTGAACAAGGATTTTTCATCAAAAAGATCTCGAGCACACCTCTAATCATTCATAAGTGTCCATCTCAAGTAGCGAATATGATCTCCTACTATCTAAGGAGTTTATATCTCTCATCGCAAGCTTCATAAGGTAAGCATGAATGCTTATCCCCATATACCAAATGGACTAACATCTTTTGCAGGAGAAGAACAAGTTTCCTCTCCCTTCACACCTCATATCCGAAGAGAAGTTGTTCCATATGATTTCAAAGAGCCTCGTCTGCCAATCTACTCGGAGACGAGCGATCCAGTTTCTCACGTACAAGCTTTTGGGTCAATTGTTTCATTGAAAACTCTATCAGATGGAATCAAATGCAATCTCTTCATCATATCTTTTGGTGCTCAAGTGTTTGACTGGTTCTACCTTCTACCGTCTCAATCAATAACTTGCTTCAGCGATCTTCAAAGAGAATTCCTCTCAAGGTTTGGAACCTTTAGGAAGAGAAAGAAAGACGTAGGAGCTCATTTTCAGATAAAGCATGGAGACGACGAGTCTTATTCTCACTTCGTTGATCCATTCCAGAAGGAAACTCTTGACATTGTTAATGTTGATCAAGACTTCTATAAAGTTGCTTTCATAAGCGGACTTCGGCAAGGTCCTCTTAAATTCAAAGTTACTTCAAAAATGCCCGACACCTATGTGGATCTTATAGATTATGCAAACAATTTCGTTGGAGCTGAAGCCACGAATTCTGGCTATATATCTCGTCTGAATCAGATTGCTCAAGTGCCAGAGAAGTTCTCACCTCGTCAGCTCGACGATGGACCTCTTAGCAATTTTTTACCTCTTAATCATAATAGCCACCTATTGCAATATGATCAAGAACTTAATCTCCCGGTATCTCGACATATATGTTATGTTCGTGGAAATTCATCTACATCTCAATCAAAGCATTCAAAATCATGTCTTGATACCTCGGGTACATCAATTCAAATTTATGGCATTTAGCCTCACGCTTCTCGCCAATACAAGCAAGGTGAACCTAAGAGAAAATATACAAGATTAACTATCTCTGCAAAACAAGTTCTTCAAATTATTCAGCAAGAGCTAGATTTCACATGGCCTTCTCTCCTGTGACCTGGTCGGAGATGTCATAAGGATTTATTCTATCAATACCACATGTGTGTGGGTCACGATATAGAGAAATGTCGAGCTCTTCATCAGCTCATTGAGAAATTGCTGAAAAAAGGCAAGTTGCAAGAGTATGTTGCTTGAAAGTATCATTGTAAAGCCCTCTCTTGCGGCATCGAGTGCTTACTCTCAAAATATTAGTGGTAAGATTTGTTTTACCATAGCATTTATTGCATCATTGTCTCGCTTGATTGAACCTATTTTGGAAACGTTTGGCAATTAAACCCACTTCATGTGGTAGCCATATTTCCAAAAAGGTAATCAAGCCCGCTTTCTAGTGGTTGATTTGGAAAAGAGAACTTTTTGCAGCAATAAACCCACTCCATGTGGTGGCTTAAAAGTTCTTAGCGGCAATAAAACCCACTTTTCAAGTGGTCGCCCATTTTCCAAAGTGGCAACCAATTCTTCTTTTCAATTGTTTTAGGGAAACATGTAGCAATTAAACCAACTTTTATGTGGTAGGCCTGTTTCCAGTTCGGCATCAGGTTTATTCCTCATGATAGAATTTCATAGAGCACTCCAATTCACTTCTTAATGGTAGTCCATAAGCTTCTTATGCTAATAACTTCTAGTATGCATGAATGCTTGTGATTTCTTATATATTATAACCGTTGAACGATTGATTATGCTTAATCTTGGCATCTACTACTTAATCAAGGAATCTATTTCTATTTACAGACAAGCTATGCTATTTAAGTTTAATCAAGATGTTTCCATCTGGCTGATCTGGATTTAATGTATAAAACCTCATACTTGATCACGCGAGACAATCGTTATCACGGTTTGATCTTTATTCAGTTAATAGCTGAGTTTGTCAGGTATCTCTTCTGCTATCTAATTATATCTTATCAACAGTCAGCGTTCGCAGGTTCCATCCATGTACTTACGACTTAGTTTTCTTTCTTGTATATCCGCTACTCATAATTCTTTTGCAGAGATTAGTAGATATTAGCAAGTTCCCTTCAGGTACATGTAGCTTACTTTTCTATCATATTTGCGGCTTACTCTTCTTTTGCAGAGATTAACAGATATTAGATAGTTCCCTTCAAGTACTTGCACCTTACTTTTCCATCGTATCTACTTATAACTCTTCTTTTATAGAGATTAGCAGATATTAGCAAGTTTCCTTCAGGTACCTGCAGCTTACTTTCATATCATATCTACTGCTTACTCTTCTTTTGCAGAGATTAATAGATATTAACAAGTTCTCTTTAGGTACTTGCAGATTACTTTTCTATCATATCTGTTGCTTACTCTTCTCTTTCAGAGATTAGTAGATATTAGCAAGTTCCTTTCATGTACTTACAACTCTGTTTTATTTAATATTTGCCACTCTCTTCCTTTTGCAGAAGTTAACAGGTGCTTGCAAGCCTCCTTCAAGTACTTGCAAGTTATCATTCTTCTATGCTTTCTCCTCATCGCCGTTTTGTAGAGCCCATTACGACACATTCATGTCTTCTTCGTTTTTCCAAAGCAACCCAGGTACGCATAAGATGTACCTATTTCTGCCTAGTTTAAGTCTTTCCTTCGCAGGAAAGAGACATGCATTAACAAATTTTTTCTGAGGAGAGACATCAGGTTCCATCTCTCCTTACCCCTTTCTTTTCTCGAGGGAAGGATCACGATTTTCGTGGGTCTCCTACTTTTTCGAAGTTCTCTTCGGAACTTGAAAAAGTGTGGGGATTATGTTAAACCAGAAATTGGCGATCCCTCCCAAGGTAGCCAGCTCGCAAGTCGCGGCCCGCTCATGGAGGTCGCGGCCTGTCAACCTTTTCTTGTAAAAGTTGGCGGACTGACTTTTAAGTCCGCTCAGTCCGCGCGGCTAAGGATGTCTCCCTTGTCTGACCGCCCAGGTCGCGTGGCAGCAGCTCGTTCTGTAGGGGATGTAGACTGCTTCCTCAGTCCGCTCCTGCAGGCCGTGCGGTTTGATCGGTTAACCGTCTAGTGGTTCATTTTTCATCAGGTGCGAACTACTCAACTGAGTGGCGGACTCGAATACCTATCCGTCCAGACCGCTCGCTAGATGCTCAGCCAGTCCGCGCGACCTGCTCCTTCTATTCGACAGAAGGTTGCGGACTCAGTCTTTAGTCTGTCTAAGGGAGGCTAACTCGCTCCTCCCGCCAGCTCTCCAACCCACACATCCAGCGAGCTGCCTAATCAGCTTACCGCACGGTCTGTCGACCTCTATGGTCAGTTCGCCAGGTCGTCAACCCTCGTCCTAAAGCAAAGGATGCCACCAGTCAGCAGCGTCTCTTGTCAATAGGCGTGACCTGGACTCTTCAGTCCCCCAGGTCGGCAGTCCTTGTCTACGAGAAATGGCGACAAGCCATCAGCAGACAGCCTGCTCAACCTGTCCGCCGCAAGTTAGGCGGGCTCATTACGCAGTCTGCCAGATGAACCCCAGCTCGACAGTCGGCGATCTGCCTCCTCTCTGCAGCGGGCTGGGCGGACTCGTTCTGCAGTCCGCTAGCTAGCCCTTCAGTTCCTGTTGTCCGCTTCCTCCCTAAAACAGGCAAACTCCTCCTGATCTCGCACAGCCCGGCGCGAGCTCGCTCAGCAGCAGGGGCGGACTCATCCCAGTCCGCCAACAGCAACATCAATCTCTAGCTCTAAGTCCCTAACCGCAAAGCCTGGCGCGGACTCAGCATTATACTCTCACAGCTCACCGCCTCATCAGTGGTGATGTTACCAAGACCGTTACCTCCTCAGGCCCATAAATAGGCCCCCCATACCTCTCATTCGGGAGGACGAGATGACACGGCAGAGGCGTTAGGATCTCAGCATCAGTTCTTGCGGACTCCAGTTCCCAGTCCGCGCGGCCTCCAGTTTCTTCTCCCAGCTTGATCAAGCAGTCCTCCCGGCTTTGTCCAGCAAGCTGCCTGATCAGCTAACCGTGTGGTCTATCGACCTCCCTAGTCAGTCCACGCGGCCTCTAGCATTCTCCTTTCCTTAGCCTCCAGCTTCACTCCTTGTACCCTTTATTCTTCTTTCCATGTAAAGGGGTGACCTCAAGCTGTAACTTCAGTTATAATAAAAGGAAAGCCTATCGCAAGAGAGGCATTCGAGCAAGGATGGGCGAAGTCTATTGTTGCCGCTGCTCGCGTCCTTGTCTTCTGCTTTTCACTCTATCTTCATGCGCGACTCATAGTAACAAGTTGCCCGGCAGTCTCTCAAACCTCTCCTCTATCCCCGCAACCCTCTTATTCACCCAGCTTGTGAGATCGAACAACCCGTTAACTGGGCGGTGTCGCATTTCGTGCATCAATAGTTAACACATGACCTTTAGATCCTGAGCAGTTGATGAAAAGCAATTGCAATGAAGACATGAGATTAAGCTCAGAGTGTACCTTAACTTCAAACACCCATAACTTTTGATCCGAGTGTCCGATTTCGGAAATTCAAAGCTTGTCGGAACCGGCTCAAGAGATCTTCCCCTCGGTGAACAAGGATTTTCCATCAAAAAGATCTCAATCACACCTCTAATCATTCAGAAGTGTCCATCTCAAGTAGTGACTACGATCTCCTACTATCTAAGGAGTTTACATCTCTCATCGCAAGCTTCATAAGGTAACCATGAATGCTTATCCCCATATACCGAATGGACTAAAATATTTTGCAGGAGACGAACAAGTTTCCTCTACCTTCACACCTCATATCCGAAGAGAAGTTGTTCCATATGATTTCAAAGATTCTCGTCTGCAAGTCTACTCGGGGACGAGCGATCCAGTTTCTCACGTACAGTCTTTTGAGTCAATTATTTCATTGGAAGCTCTGTCAGATGGAATCAAATGAAAGCTCTTAATCATATCTTTTGGTGCTCAAGTGTTTGACTGGTTCTACCATCTACCACCTCAATCAATAACTTGCTTCAGCGATCTTCAAAGAGAATTCCTCTCAAGGTTTGGAACCTTTTGGAAGAGAAAGAAAGATGTAGGAGCTCTTTTTCAGATAAAGCAAGGAGACGACGAGTCTTATGCTCACTTCATCAATCGATTCAAGAAAGAAACTCTTGACATTGTAAATGTTGATTAAGACTTCTATAAAGTTGCTTTCATAAGCGGACTTCGGCAAGGTCCTCTTTAATTCAAAGTCACTACAAAAATTCCTGACACCTATGGGGATTTTATTGATTATGCAAACAAGTTCATTGGAGCTGAAGGCACGAATTCTAGCTATATATCTCATCTAAATAAGATGCCTCAATCGCCAGTGAAGTTCTCTCCTCGTCAGCTGGACGATGGACCTCTTCGCAATTATTTACCTCTTAATCATAATAGCCACCTATTGCAATATGATCAAGATCCTAATCTCCCGGTATCTCGACTTATATGTTATGATTGTGGGAATTCATCTACATCTCAATCAAAGCATTCAGAATCAAGTCTTGATACCTCAGATACATCAATTCAAATTTATGGCAATGAGCCTCACGCTTCTCGCCAATACAAGCAAGCTGAACCTAAGAGAAAATATACAAGATTAACTATCTCTGTAAAACAAGTTCTTCAAATTATTTAGCAAGAGCCGAATTTTAGATGGCCTTCTCTCCTCCGACCTGGTCGGAGATGTCATAAAGATTTATTCTGTCAATACCACATGTGTGTGTGGGTCATGATACAGAGAAATGTCGAGCTCTTCATTAGCTCGTTGAGAAATTGCTGAAAAAGGCAAGTTGCAAGAGTATATCGCTCGAAAGTATCATTGTAAAGCCCTCTCTTGCGGCATCGAGTGCTTACTCTCAAACTATTAGTGGTAAGATTTGTTTTTCTAAAGAATTTATTGCATCATTGTCGCGCTTGATTGAACCTATTTTGGAAAGATTCGGCAATTAAACCCACTTTATGTGGTAGCCATATTTCCAAAAAGGCAATCAAGCCCACTTTCTAGTTGTTGATTTGGAAAAGAGAACTTTTTGCAGCAATAAACCCAATCCGTGTGGTGGCTTAAAAGTTCTTAGCGGCAATAAAACCCACTTTTCAAGTGGTCGCCCATTTTCCAAAGTGGCAACCAAGTTTTCTTTTCAATTGTTTTAGGGAAACATGTGGCAATTAAACCCACTTTATGTGGTAGCCCTGTTTCCAGTTCGGCATCAAGTTTATTCCTCGTGATAGCATTTCATAGAGCAGTCAAATTCACTTCTTAATGGTAGCCCATAAGCTTCTTATGCTAATAACTTCTAGTTCGCATGGTCGCATTTCGCGCATCAACACCACGTGTGATCCTCCTGCCTGTGATTCCTCCACAAGAACTTGACCAACGAGACCTTCTTGTGCCGCAAGAATCGCATCCCAGTATCGTATATCTGAACTGGCTCCAAGTGCACCGATCGATCAGAGGCTACGGGCCCATCCGTGGCCGTAATCTGCTGCTTAGGGCATAGTAGAGCCCTCCTAAGAGAGTGAAAGTGAGGAAAAGATCTACCTTAACTATAGAGAGGGGGTGAATAGAGTATTTTAAAATAATTCACAATTAAAAAGGTAAAGCAGTGGAAGACTTAAATTTATGTATATGTGTAAGGTGCTTGCAGTGAAGTAAAAACTAAAGCAAGAAATAAAGAATCACACAGCACACAGCAAAGACAAACACACAGCAACCATAAGACACAAGGATCTATAGTGGTTCCCCAACAACCTGGGTACAACCACTCTTCTACCACCCTTGGTAGGAATCCACTACAGGAAGGGTTGATCAGGTGTCCTGGGCACCAATGAGCTTTTGACAAGGTGCTCAAAAACAAAACTAGATTTTTTGATCAGGTGTCTTGCCACCACTGAGTTTTGATCAGGTCTCAGAAACCAAGAGTTCACTTTTGAAGGGAGAGATAACCCTGTACAGATGGTGGTAAAATAAAAAGGTGATGATGTCTTCTCTGTCCCAAATCACTGAGAGAAGACTAGTGGATTGTTGATGTTGTCAAAGCTCCCCTTGAGATGTAGAATTTTTCAGGAGTGAAAGCTTTGCTAGGGTGATAGGTCTTCAGATGCTTAAGATCTCCAGCAGAAGATGATTGCAGCAGATGCTGAAATGTTTTGTGTCTGGAGTCCTTGATGTTGAAGTTTTTAAACACTTGAAGATTTGGAGGAGTTGAGTAGCAGAAGATCTCCTCTACAGCAAAATTTTCTTGTGTTCTTGAAGATTCAGTAGATTTGAAAATCACAAAAGATGAACTGTTGATCAGAGAAGTTGTATTGTTCCTAAGCAACATTCCATTTAGTCCTTCCTTGAAACTTGCATCAGATTGCTTGAAACGGCTAGAAAATCCTTTGTAATAAATGCAGAAAATAACTCTGAAGGAATTTGAATTAATTCCATAACTGTTCTTGAGTTTGAATTCTGAAAGCGTCGATCTCTCACGGAAATCATCGATCTGAGCTCTACGATCGTTGAACTTAGTTCAGAGATTGGATTTTCACAGCAGACAGAAAACGTCGACCAGAACTCTACGATCGTCGATCTGAGCTCAGCGACTTGAAAAATAGCAGAAGACAAAGCGTCGATCTGAGCTCGAAGATCGTCGACCGGAGTTCGACGATTTGTAGACTTGAGCTCAGAGAACGTTGAACTGAGTTCGACGTTTCGTCGACTTGAGCTCGACAAAAATTGTCTTGTCTCAGTACTTAGTCCTGATCTCTAAATGGTTCTGGGGGCAGCTCCAAACCTAAGTTCTAAGCTCTAAACTCATTCTAATTTGACCTTTTCAACTATACAACTAGGTCAAACAATTTTCCTAATAACATAGTGATCCTTGCCCAAATTAGTAATAGGGTGTTCCAATAGAGAGGATACGAGGAACACTTCGTGCAGACCCGCTAGCTCTGGTTGTAGCTCCAGTCTGTATGCTAAAGGACCGATCCGCTCCAGGATTCAGTAAGGCCCCATATATCTTGGGCTGAGCTTGTTCTTCTGACCACGCACCCGTGAAACTCCATGCATTGGTCGGATCTTCAGGAATACCTGGTCCCCCACCTAAAACTCCACCTGACGATGCCGAGCATCATAATAATTAGCCTATCTGCTCTGTGCCTCTAACATCCTGTCCCATATCAGTCTCACCTGAGCCTCGGTGTCCTCAACGAACTCTGAGCCCAAAACTTTTTGATCCTCGTCCTGTACCCATGACAACGGAGTCCTACACCTTCGTTCATATAGGGCCTCATAAGGAGCCATCTGTATGCTGGACTGGTAGCTGTTATTATATGAGAACTCGACCAGTGGAAACAGCTTCTCCCAAGGCTCTCCGCAGTCCAGAATGCATAGTCGTAACAGATCTTCCAAAGTCTGATTGGTGCGTTCCGTCTGTCCATCGGTCTGAGGGTAAAAAGCTGTACTGAATATTAGCCGAGTACCCAAGTAAGTCTGCACTGATCTCCACTCCCTGGACATAAACCGTCCATCCCGATCCGATACAATCGTCCTGGGTACGCCATGATAACGGACGAATTGCTCCACGAATTTCTGAACCAGCACACCAACCGAGTCATCCTTCCTGATCAGGATAAATCTGGCTACCTTCATCAGCCAGTCGACAATTACCTAGATCGAATCATTCCCTGTCCGTGATCGGGGAAGGCCATGTATGAAATCCATCGCGATGTCCTCGAATTTCCACTCTGGCACTGGGAGTGGTTGCAATAAACCTGCGGGATTTATGCACTCCGCCTTCACCAGCTGGCATGTCTCGTGGTGGGTCATGAAGTAGGTGATATCCTTCATCTTGCCTTGCCAGTAAATGGTCTTCTTCAGATCCGCAGTCATCTTCGTAACTCCCGGGTGTACTGAATACCCACTGTAGTGGGCCTCTGTCATGATATCCTTCCGAACTTGGCTTCCCTCTGGTATATAAACACGTCCTCTGAAGCATACCAGATCATTTCTCAATGTGTAATCCCCAGCAGTACCTGCCTCCATGGCCCGAAATATCGGCTCTAGCTCGGTATCCTGCCACTGCCCATCTTTGACTCGGTCTTGAATATCATATATGGCACTCATCACCGCTAAATACTCCTCATATAGCTCAGGGTCATCAAACGACACCAGCAAGATGTGTATATCCTCTAATCTATGTACCAGCTCCTTGGACATAATCTAGGGCTCTGTTGTGGTGGTGGCGGCTCTCTGACTCAGCGCATCAGCCACCACGTTCTCCTTCCCTGGGTGGTAATGCATCTCGTACTGGTAATCTGCTAGAAATTCCACCAATTGCCTCTGCATGATATTCAACTCCTTCTTTGTGTCCACATACTTAAAATTTTTGTGATCGGAGTATATGTCGTAGTGGACACCGTACAGATAATGCTGCCAGACTTTTAGAGTAAACACGACTGCTGCCATCTCTAGGTCATGAACAGGGTAGTTTTGCTCATGCTTCTTCAACTGGCAAGAAGCATAAGCAATCACATGGCCCTTCTGTATCAGCACTGCTGTCATGCCCTGGTAGGAAGCATTGGTGTAGACCTGGAATCCTTCTTTCCCCGAAGGAAAAGCATGTATAGGAGCCGAGGTGAGTCAATCCTTCAGCTCCTGAAATGCCACCTCGCACTGCGGGTTCCAGACAAAGGGCACAACCTTCCTCGTCAGGGATGTGAGTGGGAGGGCAATTCGAGAGAATCCCTCCACAAACTTCCGGTAATAACCGGCAAGTCCTAGAAAAATACGTACATCTATGGCAAATCCCGAACTGCCTGAATCTTGTCCGGGTCTACTGCCAAACCTGCTCCACTGATGACATGCCTAAGAAAGGCCACCTCCTTCAGTCAAAATTAGCACTTGCTGAACTTAACGTACATCTTATGCTCCCGGAGCTTCTCCAAGGTCAAAGCTAGGTGTCCCACATGCTCCTCTCTAGTCCTTGAATAAATAAGGATGTCATCGATGAATACGATGACGAAGACATCTAGATATTATTCAAACACTCGGTTCATCAAGGTCATGAATGCGGAGGGTGAATTCGTGAGCCCGAAGGGTATCACGGTAAACTCGTACAACCCTTATCTACTACTGAAGGCCGTCTTCGGGATGTCCTCCTCCCGAATGCGCAGGTGATAGTACCCCGATCTCAGGTCCAGCTTTGAGAACCAATGAGCTCCCTCCAGTTGATCAAATAGCTCGTATATACTCGGCAAGGGATATGTATTCCGACCCGTAAGCCTGTTCAGGGCACGGTAATCAATACACAGCTGAAGTGTCCCGTCCTTCTTTTTGACGAACAACACCGTGGCTCCCTATGGTGAAGATCTTGGCCGGACAAATCCGGCTTCCAATAGTTCCTATAGCTGGCTTCAAAACTCTGTCAACTCCTTCGGGGCCATCCGTTAAGGGGCTCTAGATGCTGGCATATCCCCTGACAATAGTTGTATCCAGAAATCCTGCTCCCGGTGCGGGGGTAGCCCTGGCAGCTTCTTTGGGAATACGTCAGCAAAATCCCGCACCACCGGGATATCAGAGATGAAATCCTTGGCCTCAGCCATTTCAAACAGCACTTTGTAGACTTCCTCTCCCTGTAGATGGGCCTTGACGGCCTGTACGGACGATAATAAGAGAGGGGGAGTAGGTCTAATACCTTCGATAATGACGTAGGAATCCCCATGCCTTACAGTGATCCTTTTTGACAGGCAATTGATCTGGGGATTGTTCTATTGCAACCATGCCATGCCTAGGATCAAATCAAAGACTGTCATCTTTAGGATCGTTGATGGTGCTTCGAATGTCTTCCCGCCGATCTCCGCCTCCATGTTGTAGTGGGCAGAGGTGAACAGCTCTGATCCGTCGGGTAGTCGTATCTTCATCATCAAGCATGTAAATCGCTCCACGCCTTCCAGCCCTTCCACAAAGGCTTCCGACATGAATGAGTGTGAAGCACCCGTATCGTACAGTGTATTAGCGGGCTTGCCGCTGATGAAGACTATGCCTGGGGTAGTAAAATATCATAGAAATCTAGTTATGGTTTTCTTTCCTACTTTATCAATTCTATATCCATACATCTAGTTACTTAGGAAGGAGATAACTTAAAAATTAACTGATGTACCTGTGATCACTTGCTCCGGATTCTGATGTTGAGTCAGATCCAGTGCACATACTTGCTCCCTCTCCTGCCTGCGGTCTCCGCCCTGGTATCCACATCCTCGGCCTCCAAAATACTGAGCAGGCGGGGAAGCCGGTGGTGCTGGTAGGGGTGCCCCCCTCATGGGGCAGTTTCTCCAGATATGCCCTATCTGATTGAAGTTGAAGCATTCTGGCGGGGGATATGCCATACCCCCAGGTCTATGCATCTCCCGCATCTGGAGAGGATGAGGATCCATAACCTCTGGCTTCCTCGGCTCTTGTCTCAACTCTTGACGAGGTGGATCCTCTTCTCTTCTCCCATCTCTCCCATCAGCAATGCTACCCCATCACTGATCATTTTTGGCTCCCCGACCCTGAGCCTTAGTCGGATGCTTCCGGTCTCGAGTAGTGGGCCAATCTGTCTCAATCCTCTTCGCCATCTCCAATATCCGAGGAAAAGGCCTATCGGACACTAACAGCAAAGCCGCTCACAGATCCTCTCTCAAGCCCTTATAGAACCTCTTGGTGTAACATGCCTCATCTAACTGATAAGAATCCGCAAATCGGGCCAGATGGTTGAACACCCGGTGGTACTCCACCACCGTCTTCGTACCTTGCCTCACCTGCAAAAATCTATCTTCCAACTAGTCTCTGGCCGAATGCAGAACAAAATTCTCCAACAGTGCGGCCCTAAACTCATCCCAAACAATCCTCACAACCTCCCTATCAGCAAACGTCGTGTCCAGCGATGTCTTCCACCATATCTTGGCATGAGACTCCAAGCAAGAGACAACCAAAGGCACCCTCTCCTCCCAAGGGCACCGTATCCCAATCAGCATCTCAAACATGATGTCCAGCCACTCCTCTGTCCGAACGGCTGACTCTATCCCCAAGTAGGATGGGGGAGAAAGTCCTCGGAAAATACTCAGTCAATTTGCCCTCGGGTTTAGCTGCGGAGCTGGAACCTATTGGGCCCTGAAAGCATCCAGAATAGTTGTGAAGGTCTTCCCCATCTCTGACTGTAGGAACGGAGTGGAGACCAGGGGAGGTGGTGCAACATTCGGAGTCTGCTGGACTCCACCCTATGGTGTAGGCTATGCCGGAGGCTGCGTAACAAAATCCATTGTAACTAATCGACTCAAACTAATTAAAAGTGGATAGTTTACCTGTGATCCCCCATATGGGCACACCACTGCTTCCGCTGCTTAGTTTGTCCCCAAACTAAACTCATGTGAGGGTGACCCAGGGGTTATGGAATGCTACTTTTCTGATCGAGGTTTCCTCTGATACCACTTGTAAGACCCCATTTTTTTTAAAAAAAACACCGGGGTCTTAGACTCAGAATCGCCGCTTTGCGGTGACACCTTCACGCCCGGAAAGGTCATCACTACAAAACGCCGATCCTGCCGACCGATTCGATAACAACAGTAGCAATATAATAAGAAGGAAGCAAGTCCACAGTAATCACATATAAAGTAAAAAGTCTCCATGAAGGGATTGTCCGCAGATATAATAAAAGTATAGAAAAACTTGGGCTCGTTCCCGGTACATCAATATCCTCACTACATAACACTAAGCGCAGAAGCCAAACTAATCATCTAAAAATGATCAGGAGTCACAGTCCCAGCTGTCTTAACTCCAGTACTAGACTGCCCATCTCCAAGCAAGTCGACCTTCGGGGCTGCTCCTCCATGTTGGGCTCAACGGTCCCCTAAAATGATATGGTTCGAAAACCATTAGTCTAAAAGACTAAGCCCTATTATCCCCCATCATGGCTCCTAGGCACCGAGCTGGGAGGAAGAAAGGAAAGAACATGATAGTGGGGAATAACAAATGTAGGTGATGGAAGAACTGGACTAGCAGTTCTATATAAACAGGTAAAGAAAGGCAGGAAGTATATAAAAAAGGTAAACTAAGAAATATATAACCTTAACTTATATGAAAGCACATAAGCCAAGGGATCTTTTGCCAGGCTCCTAGCGTATAAAAAGTCCCAAACCAATTTATACGTTAGGGTGTCGGTTTTCTAGCAGGCATATATATATATTTACTGAAATAGAACCTTCACTTATAAGAACGCTCGCGCAAACTTATAAACCAAGGGGTCATTTTGCAGAGCCTATTGTTTTAAAGCGTCTCATACAACTTTATATAATAAGTGTCAAGGTTATATGCAATGATTATGCTATGACATGCAACTATTCCATGATTTGAACATTCAAGTGCAACTCACCCACTCGACTCTGTGTACACAGACCATTAGTTCCCCCTTTCTGGAGCTGAACCTCCCAGGATACCTCCGTAGTGGAAAACGAAAGCGGTAGGTTGGGACTCGCCCACCTCTAAATCGGTAATTGCACTACCAGTCAGACCTATCGTACGCCTCAACGCTGGTGCACAAAGCGGAGTGCCTACGTACTCTTGCCGGCTGGCGCACAGGACTTGCATGGCGAAGTGCTAAACCATACTTGCCGAGTCGTCATATTGGCATCGGTGCATCGACCCTCCAATACCAAAGACCCATCACCTTATACCTTATGCACATGCAACCTTATGTATCACCAACCGAGCCAAAGCTCCCTGGACCATCCCGTCCGTTACAATCAACAACTGAGCCAAAGCTCGCCGGGCCAACTTACCCATCACCAAAACCCCCGGGCCTATATCCCGTATGAACCAACCTAACATCTCGAGACATTAAGGTGAGTGAAAGTGAATCCGTAATTATTCTAGTTACTCTTGCATGTTAGTTTGCCTATAGTTTAGGTTAGCCCAGGACTTCCGCCGGTATACCCCGTGAAGGGTTCTCAAAGGGCACTAGTAACTATGATGGTAGCTGAAGCCCACCGTTCCCTTTTGCAAGGAACTTATTGTTATTGGTTATTACCCGATTCCCGATCCCTTTAGAATTACTCTGGATCTAATCCTAATGTGTTTTGACCTTTTTCTCTCTCCACTAGAAAGACGATATTTCATCGATCCTGAGCACCGCCTAAGCTTAACGACTCCACTACCTACTCTTCCCAACTTTCTTTTTAAAATCCCATGAACTATCAATCTCATCCTCTATTTATAATGCAAAGGCTATCACTACTTCTGTTGTTTTACGCTATGTAGACCAAACTATACTATATGATGTTCATGATAGAAGGTCCTTCAAGTTCTCACCCAAAAGCCTTAATTTATTTACTGGAGTTCTATCATAACATAATTAGCCTAAATCCAAAAAATTATAATTTTCTTAATTAATTTGATATTTAATTAATTTTCTCAAAAGATTGGCCATGGGTAATTTTGAACCTCAACTACATGATTTACTCAACTAATGGCCAACCAAAAATTATGATCACTAAATAACAGAGAAATATTTGAAAATACTAAATTCCATGATTTTACAAAAAACATTTAGCCGCTAATTAATTTATCCAATATAATTCCATTAATCATATTTAAAGAAGGAAGTACTAAAATTATTCATCAGAAAATTATAGAAAAATTACTGAATCTTAATAATGTACAGAAAGAACC
Organism: Platanthera zijinensis; assembly: GCA_039513925.1. Taxonomy (NCBI): domain Eukaryota; kingdom Viridiplantae; phylum Streptophyta; class Magnoliopsida; order Asparagales; family Orchidaceae; genus Platanthera; species Platanthera zijinensis. The sequence continues at coordinate 167,803,606 of CM077082.1, read as the reverse complement.
ATTGTAAAAAAATCATAATTTTCCTGGCTTACTAGATGCCAAAATAAATTCAATTAAGTTTTCATGAGAAACAATACTTAGTGAAGCAACCCCTATAAATACCTTTATGGAGGTGGTGGTACCCCTAGCCGGCGGCACGACCGCCGGTGATGTCTACTCCGGCAAACCCGAGAGGTGATTTTTCTCCCAAATTTCATGAATTTGGAATATTGGATTGGGATCAATTGAGCCTATTCTAGCCCTAATCGATTTCTATGATCTAACCATGAAGAGAGGAGAGGAAGAGGACCTTCTTGGTGGGCTGGAGGCGGGTTGATCGGCGAGTTGCCATTGCCGATGGTGGCGCCATCGGGTGTTCTGCAATCGCATAGTCAAGCACCTCGAATCCTTCAGGTAAAGTGTGGAAACTTCTCCCCTGAGTCCAGGGATGCTTTTAAGCTGGTCAGATTGGGATGGGAGGGGGGTGTAACCCCCATGGCCATGAATGGACATTAAGGGCAAATTTCGGTTTCACTATTTAGACAGGCTGAGCCACCCCTCTGGTTGGGAAACTGTCAAAACTCCTCCCCTTTCTCAGTGTAACTGATCCCAGCCTTAATGGGTGGCCCTTGGCTGCCCTAAGCCATGAATGGCCTTCTCCCTCTTCTTTCTCTCTCCTCCATTAATGGAGTTTTCTCTCTCCTGTCCATCTTAACTGAAATTTACCCCTCCTTAGGCCTATTAGCACCCCACAAATCATAATAGTGACAAGGTTAGGTAAGCCCAAGTGGGGGAAGTGGGTTTGAGCTTGAGTTAGCCCATTTGGGCTAGTTTGACCTAACCCTTATGTAGAGTTGACCTTGGTCAACATGACCATTTGGGTTGACCCCAATGGGTCCTTGGTGACCCATTGGCCTTCCCTAAGGTCTAGAAGGACTTGGGTAGGTTGGTTGGGCATATTAGGGGCACATTACCCTTAGTTAGGGCACTTTGACCAGTTTAGGCCTATAGAGGTCCTAATCAAAATTAAAAACTTTGGAGTGACTCTAATGGACCCTCTAATGGGTTAGTGATGTTGTGGTAGGGTCATGGAGCCATGGTGAATCCATGGGGCCATCCCAAATTATGTTTAGGGTTTTACTATTTACAGCCCATGGTGACCCCTCCTGCATCCCTAGGTACACCTAGCCTTCTAGGGATTCCTAAGGTTTTGTCTTGACCTAGTCATAATAAAACCACTCCTAGGGGTCTTGTTAACTTAGGGATGTTACACTGGTTCCCTTTAATTAATTTAAAAACTAAGTTCTATATTATTAAGAGTCGTTTTAGTTTTGATCCGATTCGATGACGAGCGATAACACTTCATCGAATTTCCTAACTCATTTTTGTGCCTTTATTTTATCCGCCTTAGTTAATTAAAATCCCCACCGTATTTTCGGTAAAATAATAGTTACTCCTGGTAGAGAAAAAATAATCAACCCGACCCCGAGAATAATATGACCTCGATATTCCTACTGAATATCGGGTACTACATGCGATAGGTGCACTTGCCTCCTTTCGTTAAAAACTCACTTTTTAGCTGTCTGTGACGTTCGACCAATCGAACCAACCACCAAAATAAGAGTCGACCTCACGGCCATTACATCTCGGGGTATTTTCAAATCCATATCTCACCCGAGGATCAGGAGAAAACTTCGTTTAATTGCTTTTTTGGCACCTTCGCTTACCGAAGAATGTCGTTTGGGTTATTCAATGCACAAACTACATTCCAAAGAAGTATACTAGCCATCTTTGACAAGTACGTAGAAAGTATTATGAAGGTATTTATGGATGATTTCTCTGTGTTCGGCGATGCCTTCGATAGTTTCTTAGAAAAATAGAAAAAGTCTTGGAAGATGCGAAGAAACTTATAACTTCGCCCTAAATTGGGGAAAATGACATTTTATGGTGAGGGATGGGTTAGTCTTAGGAAATAAGATTTGAACCCGAGGGATTGAAGTTGATATCTCTAAGATAGAAGTAATTGAAAAGTTGTCGCCACCTACGAATGTTAAAGCTATAAGAAGTTTCCTAGGTCATGCTAGGTTTTACCGCCTTTTCATAAAAGAATTCTCCAAAATCACCAAACCACTTACTCAACTCTTAGAAAAAGATGCCCCATTTGATTTTGATGACCTTTTTCTATCTGCTTTTGAAACAATTAAAGATAAATTAATTAATGCACAATTTATGATAGCTCTATTGTGGGATCTTCCCTTTGAGATAATGTGCGATCCGAGTAGTTTCGCTATGGGAGCCGTATTTGGTAAACGAATATCTAAAAACTTTCACCCCATGTATTGCGCGATTAAAACACTCACATCTACACAATAAAACTACACCATGACAGAGAAGGAGGTCCTAGCTGTTGTCTTTACCTTCGATAAATTTCGACCATATATTACGCTTTCAAAAATTATAGTTTTCACGGACCACTCGACCCTCAAATACTTACTTGCTAAGACAGATGCCAAGCCTCGCCTAATACGCTGGCTCTTACTCCTCCAGGAGTTTGACTTCAAAATCCGCGATAAGAGGGGGGCCGAGAATTAGGCCGCCGATCATCTCTCTCGCCTATATAATCCGTATATAGAAAATTTAGATGAAAAAATGTTTAATGATTTCTTACCCGATGAAAAGCAATTTTCTATTGACACTTCTCCTTCCCCATGGTTTGCAAACATTGCCAACTATTTAGTGGCTCGTGTCCTCCCGAAGGAGTTCTCCTCTCAGCAAAAGAAGAAATTCATTTCTGAGTTGAAGAACTATTTTTGGGAGGACCCGCATCTTTTCCCAGTTTGTGAAGACCAGGTGATAAGGAAATGTGTTTCTTTTGAAGAAGGGAAAGATATTCTAAAACACTTACATGAAGGACCGACTGGTGGTCACTATCAAGCTGCTCGCACTACTCACAAAGTTCTTTGCCTAAGCTTTTACTGGCCTAGCCTCTTTAAAGACGCGCAAACTTTTGTGAGTAGGTGTGATAGTTACCAACGGTCGGGCAATATCTCCAATAAAAATGAAATGCTGCAAAAATTTTTTCTTGAGTGCGAAGTTTTCGACCTCTAGGGAATTATTTTGTTGGCCCCCTTCCTTCTTGCTTCGGGAAACATCTTAGGTGATGTAGATTATGTTTCAAGATGGGCTGAGGCCCAAGATCTTCCTACTAATGACTCCCGAGTCGTAATTAATTTCTTAAAAAAATTATTTTTTCGTTTCGGTACTCCACGAGCCATCGTTAGTGATAGGGGTTTACATTTCTGTAATTCACAGTGTTCTAAAACTCTTATAAAATATAGCGTTACGCATAAACCTTCAACTGCCTACAACTCCCAAACTTACAGACAAGTCGAAGTAGTGAATAGAGAGATACAACTTATTTTAGAAAAGACTGTTTCCAATTCTAGAAAAGATTGGTCAACCAAATTAAACGATGCTCTATGGGCCTACCAACCAGCGTACAAAATCGTGATCGGATGTATGTCGTATCGGTTGGTTTATGTAAAATCGTGTCATTTACTAGTAGAATTAGAACACCGTGTTTTTTGGGCCTTAAGGTTTTTAAATTTCGATCCCCACTATGTCGGCGATTTTCAAAAATTTCAACTTAACGAACTCGAGGCGCTCTTACGCATATGAAAATAACAAATTTTATAAAGAGCGGATGAAATGTCTTCATGACAAACACTTAAGGAACCCAAGAACCTTCAAACCAGACGAACAAGTTCTTTTATACAATTCATGTTTTTGTATATTTCCTGGCAAACTAAAGTCACGATGGTCTGGGCCATTTTCTGTTAAAGAGGTTTTTTCGTATGGCACTGTGTTAATTTCACACCTTGATAAGGGTGATTTTAAAGTGAATGTGCAGCACCTAAAACTCTATTTCTCTGGTGATGATGATGTTAGTCCGAATAATGTTAAGTTTTTCTGCACGAACTTTAACTTACTTAAGACTTTTTTATTTTTGTTAAAAACTTTAAATATTTTTTTAGACAATAATCTTTTAGACAATATTATTTTATTATGTCAAGCTCAAACGACGTTTTAAACAAAGGGCGCTCTTGGGAGGCAGCCAAGTTATTTTTCTGTTTTCCTTATTTTGCACTTTTTCCCTCGGACGGCTCCGACAAACTAAAGCTTTTGCGATCACCTGCTCCAATGCCGTTGAATCCACCATGAAGTCCAAAGAAGACATTTCAAGAAGTTCCTAAGCGCAAGTATGGCGGAGCTGCATCACTCAACTTTCGCGACGCATAAATCTGGTGAAGTACCAGTTTTTCAATTCTGTACTTTCATTTCTCTTTTAATTTCTCTCTCTCCTTCCCGCCTTTCTCCATTGTGGACAATGCCCATTTTAACCTTGGGGGAGGATTTCCTTCTTTTCTTTTCTATATTTTGTTTCCTTTAAAAAATAAAATCAAAAAAAAATTATATATCTTAAAAATCCAAAAAAAGAGAATATCTTAAAAATCCAAAAAAAAAATATAAAGAATATTTCAAAATTAAAAAAATATATATATATTATATTTTTTTTACTTTGATAGTTTAAACGAATTTTGGTATTTCAATTGCTTTTTGTTTTGTTTTTCTCAATATTCCCAATAACAACTTAGCTAATTATGATATTTCTAATCGTTCTTTTTAATTATGCTTCACAAGTAAAATGTTGGTCATGCTGTGTTTCTAATTCACTGTAGCGTGTTAATGTGTAACATTTTTCTAAACCTTGCATTTATATTATGGTTTTCATTTTTTATTTCTTTACGTTCTAAATAATCTCTCATCCACTATTTTCCTTTTTGTTTTTTGTATAATTTTTGTAATATCAACTTTTGATTAGCGTAGTAGATGTGAACGATCCAAGTCGCTTATTATTTCTATTTTCAAGATAATTTCATTAGTCTTCATTTATTATCTAGGATTTGTTTTTTGAAATTTTTCAAAGTAAATGCTTTAGATAAATTTTAAAACATGAAAATGATTTAGGTTGTTTTTATTTTCGTTTGAGCCTTCTTGCCAACCTAAAAAATTTTATCCCTAGTTAGCGCTTTTGAGCCTTTTTCCGATTTCAATTGATAGCTCCACTTATCATTTCATTTTCACCAAAGCTTAATTTTTTCCAACCTATCTAATCACGCTAACCTTTGGAGTTTCATTAAAAAATTGCATGATTATGATAGGGTGTTGTGTGATATATTTGGAGAACTTTTTGAAAACATATGCTCAAAATGAGTGTTTACTTTTGCTTGGCCAATTTCAAAATGAAAAGAAAAATTATTTATGGCCTTTGTTTTGAAAAGAAAAAAAAGGAAATAAAAGAAAATGGAAAAGATAAAGAAAGAAAAATATTTTATTTATGATGAAATTTTTGAAACTCTTTATTTTGGTTTAGTGTGATTTTAAAGCCTCCTTGTTTATCTTTGAATTCCACTCCTAATCGTAATCCTAAACCAAATGTTTCGGTCCTAATAAGCCCTTTTGATTAATATTTTTGAATTTTATTTATTAGCTAAGTAAAGAAGAAAAGTAGATTAGTAAAGTTTTGGATTTAAATTTCGATTTTGGTCATTTGATTGATATAGTTATAATGTGTCTTTTGGATCTAGTAATAACTCAATGTGCCTTTTCATTTTGTTGCTTTGCTTAAATTTTTTTAAAGAATTTTGTTAAAATTTTAGATGATTTATTTTCGTTAGTAAAGTTTATAAATTGTTAAACCATGTTTAAGTAATTGTTTTGGGTTTACGTTTCACCTTCTACCTACTTAGAAATTTGTATAGTACTTGTGTAATCATAATTAAACTTTTTGATTAGTAACTTTTTATGTTAGCTAGTTTTTATATCTTTGCTTGGGGACAAGCAAAGCTTAAGCGTGGGGAAATTTGATAGTACATTTTGTTGTCTAAACTATTAGGGTATTTTCAAGTTTTTAATACACAAATCATGTCTTGTAAGCTTATTTGTTGACCTCTTTTGTATATATTATTGCTTCTAATGTGTTCTCTTATTTTTGTAGGTTTTCACAGCTTTCGGCCAAAATGACCTGACACGCCCCCAAACACGCCCTCTCTGTGCTTGTCACAGGGCGTGTAACCAGATCCCGAGGAAATTTGTTGCCAGAAGCCAGATCCCAAGAAAAACCCCTGAACCGCCACCTTACATGCCCCCTGGGCGTTTCTCTAGGCGTATCACCCCAATCCCGAAGCCTACTGTCGCATTAAAGATTTTCTATTACTATACGTCAACAGTACTGACATGACCCCCTACACGGGCGTATCACCGGGCGTGTATCACCTTTTTCGACAATTGATCGGTTTCCGACCAATGATTGTGACGTGACATTCCTTACATGCCCTCCTACAACGGCGTGTCCCATGGCATGTCCACCATTGTACAGAAGCAATCATCATTCCTGCCAGAATCCAGCACCCGAGGTCACCCCATTTCCGACATGCCCCCCTAACATGCCCTCCCTCCGCATGATAGGGGGCGTGACTGACCCAAAGAAAAATTCTATAAATTCATTATCTCCCCCTAGTGTCCATAGCAGCAGGTTGAGAGGGGAGGTGTTGCCCTTTTATTTCTTGAAGTTTTTTTAGTGTTCTTCCTCTCTCTCTTTCTAATTTTATACTTTTCCTAATTCTAAGCTTAGTGTACCCTTTTGTAATAGCTTTTGTAATTGTTTTAGTAGCTTAATGTTAATGGTAACTTAGGTTTCATTTCCATGTAATTGAAATCTTTTATTTCAAAGTTGTTTGTCTCTTTTAGCATTAATATAAAGTGCCCCTTTTTACTTTGTTTTCATAATTTTCTTCTACCCATCTCTCTTCCTCCACTTCTACATGATTAACTAATCCTCCTTGTACTTGATCTTGATGATCCGAGGTTCGAGTTGATTAAGTTATGATGCTTTAAGTTTACTTTTTCTTTTTAGGGTTTAGACCTTCAATTTACTCTTGATAATTCATGTTTGGAGTTATATAATTGATATATAATTTCCATCTTTGTTTTCACACTTAGCTAGCCGAGTGGCTCATAGTTTGAAGTGAACACTCAAGAGTAAAGAGAGTTGCACACACCCCTCGAGAGAGGCAGACGTTAAATCTCCCGGATTGGAGTGAAATCCAATAGTGGGGTTCACCGCGTAAAGCGAGCTTTAGGTCTCCGATTTGGACGAGAGTTTGGTCGAACATTCCTAAACTTAGTTGGGCATAACTTCGAGAGAAGCGTGTAAAAGCTTTAGGAAACTCCACAGTCAAGGACCTTTATCTTATTAAGATAGGGTTTATTATCACATTTTTTAATCAACATTTGCCGAGGTGATTCTCGATCGAGTGCTTTTCTATTTCATCGTTTCAACCCCTTGTTGTAATCGCTTTTAGTAGCTCTTTATTTAACTATAAGTAGCTCCCTTTTAGCGCAATATTTCTTTTCTTAATTGAAATTAGTTTTCTCTTAACAAACCCTAAAGCAATCTTTCGATAAGATAATAGTCTTCGTGCGAGTATAATTACTCAACAGTTCCTAGATCTTAATACGACACTTGTGTCCCCGTGCTATAATTCGATAAGTATACTTGTCTAGTTAGATTGCTAGTTTGGTTCTTATTCTCTTCATGATTAGTAGACACCAAGAGTCGGCCACAGAAATGCATGAGGCCATCCTTTAAAGTATACTCCTCCGTAGTTCCATCTTAAATTGAGTTAATTACAAGGGCCAGAGAAGCATCCTTCCCTTGCTCTACCCGAATACGATCTCAGATGTAACATACTATACTCAACATATAGGTACTCAATATACTCCTCAGAATGATCTTTATACACCAACGTGATCTCCATCTCCTCGATCATTCGAACTAACCTTGAATTCTTTGTTTTCAAGAGTAGCTAAACAACTAGAAGGGTGGGGGTGAATAGGTTTGTATGTCTTTTATGACTACCTTTTAAATTTGGCATGTTGTGACTTAGTTTTAAGTTTTCTTTCAAAAATACACAACAATACACAAGTGTTTATAGTGGTTCCCAAAGGTATGAGTACATCCATTATCCCTCCCACCTTTCTAACAGAGTGTTAGACAAGGCCAAATTCTCCAATCTCGGATCCAAGAGCTTACAACACAGATCCCTCCGGATCACTCAGACTCCTCCAAGTCCTACCTCAAGCCCAAGGCCCTTCCACTCAGAGTAAATTATGCTATTACAGCTTAGTTATCCATAAATGACCTACCTCAAACTTTAATCAAAGTCCTACCACTTAGGCTAGGAGGATAGCCCTACACTCAGATCCACCATAGGATCCTACCTTAGAGAATGAACTCTCATATAGCTCAGGAACAAAGACCCTACCTCAAATCCACAGAAGAAACATACACTAAGATCAACAGAAGGATCCAACACTTCGATCCACAGAAGGATCCTATATCAGTCTTTATAGTTTAGGCTTACAACTCAGATCACGAATGATCTTATAGAAAGAATAAGTTTGTTGGTAATGAATGAATCCAGAGAAGTTATCTTTGAGTCAGCCTCTTTTTGAACTGAGAAGACTCAATCCTATTCCCTTCACAGCACCAAGAAAAGATCTTCAAGGTTAGTTATGCTTGTACTGAGAACTAACTACAGAGGTTGCTTCTTCTTTCTCAGAAAGAAATCTTCTTGACCATTCAGTTGAGAGTTGATTTGATCTTCAGAGAGAAATTCCTTCAACAACAAACTATGTCTGTGATTCACAGATAATTTTTAGAAAGTTCTTGGAATACTACAGCTCAGTCTAGAGGAAGAAGACAACTAATTAATTTTTCTCCAAAAAACTTCTTTTTAATTTCTTGGAAATATCCTTTTGTATCCTGCCGCTCAACGGCTCTTTGTGTAGTAAGACTCGCTGGAAATGGAAACTGCTCCACAACTTTTGCATTTATAAATGTTCAAAAGGCAAGCAGCGCCATCGATATTTGAATTTCTGCTAACATCAGCATGAATCAGTGCTTCTGGGCTTAGCAAATTCCATACAGACTTCTCAGGCATTTAGTGAAGCCTTATCAGTCAGCGCAAAAGTACTTAGCAGAATTCAATATCTCAAGCATTGAGTACATTGAGTGAACCTTCATCACTCAATGCATATAGAATTTTATAGTCTATCAGCTTAGGCGTCGAGTGAGCCTTCATCACTCGATGCTTCTGGACTTAGTTTGATTTCTCTAAATGAAGGCATTTAGTGCATCTTCCTCACACAAATCTTTCTTGCCTTTGCCTGGCTTCTTGATGAGGCATTGAGTGAACAACCTTCACTCAATGCTTCTGTCCTTAGGCATAATCCTTGTTGAGTAGGCATTGAGTGAACTGCCATCACTCAAAGTTTCTATCCTTAGACAGATTTTTTGAGAGCAACACAGTGGCTTTGCTTCTTGGCGTTGAGTAAACAGCCTTCACTCAACGCTTCTGGACTTTGCTAGATTTCTTCTTTGGAAATACTGAGGCTTTGACTGCATGAGCATTAGTCGATGCTTTTAGCCACTTGGCCTTGAGTGAACTGCCTTCACTAAACGCTTCTGGACTTAGCCAGATTTCTGCTTTGCCAGCATCCTGTCATAAGAACATCTGTCATTATGAAATTAATTACCTATCAAACCAATTCAATAGAGAACAACCTATATACACTTATCCTAGGGCATGTATATAATACATTCATATGTATACTGTTTACTTGTGGGCCATATTTAAATCTAGGACATTGTGATCAATGAACCCAACAAACTCTCCCTATTTGAAGAAGTCCAAACCCTTTTTATTGATATACACTACCTTATTTAGCAGATAAACATGACAGTAGAAAAGAGCACAATTTATACACACATAAAAAAATATGATTTTCATTAAAGAAAGAAATCATGATTAGACAGTGTGCATAAAACAAAATGATCACTCTCCTACTGTAACGTCCCAATTCGCGCTAGGCCCCTCGCACGTGTTCTGAGTCAAGAGACTCAACTCGGGCTTGTGCACTGATGCGAGGTGTCAGGTGCATTGAAGAAGTGTAGGGTTGGGTTCAAGGATACCCCAACCAGTAGCCGAGATGAGGGAACTCGGCCAAGTAAAAATCGACGGGAATGGAGGTTGATGCTCGTCGATCATCGAGAATGGAGGTTGATACTCGACGAATCTACGGGTATCGGTGGTCGATACCCGCCGGACTCAGAACTGCAGTAGGTTAAGGGAAAATCGTCGAGAATGCCTGACGATTATCACCGATCGCCGAGAATACCCGGTGATACCCATCGATCGTCGAGTATCGCTGACGGATACTCAACGCACACCACGCTAGGATGTCCGATAAAATGGCTAAGGGAGAATCGTCGAGTATCATTGTTGATACTCGACGAATTCGTCGAGAATGACCCGCTAATACTCGTCGATCGACGAGAATCACTGGCTGATTCCCGCCGAATTTGACTTGTGCGTTTTCTGCGCCCAGGCAGATTCACCGGCTTGCACAGGCGGGCTGAACCGGACTTTGGGATTCGTGCTGAATGATCCTTGGACCGGTCACTTCAAATGAAACCTAATTTGGGCGGTCCAATTAGAGAGTGAGACGTGGCGGAAGGGACTTAACCTAATATGTAATATAAAAGGGAGTAAACCAAACCCTAGCCATCGCACCCGATCGTTCTTGCCGAGCCGTCACCGTACAAAACAGACGGGAGCGGGAGAGAGAGGAATATCGCAGATCGCCGGAGGAAAAGGTCGGATCGTTGAAGGAAGGCTTACTGGAGCCAGTTTTGGAGGAGGAGAAATGCCTTTGCCGTGAAGAACGTCTGCACCGAGAGATGCCGCGGAGAAGGGTAACGCGATCCATGGCCGACAACGGAGGAAACGCCGGAAATGAAGTGAGTTTCCTCCCCTTTCCCTTGGTGCTAGATCTGTAGCTATTCTTAGGCGAGACATCGACTCAAAAGAGTCTTGATGTGTGAGATGAAGCTTTCTAGGAAGGCCATGCTAGAACTCGTGTTCTAACGCTTAGTCATCTTCAACCTATCCTCGCTTCAAAGTGATGATAGGGGTGGTCTCGTGAAGAGGAAATGGCCTCAAGAGGGAGAATAAGGGTGGAGGAACTTCTGGTTGCGATTTGGGGAAAATCGCTTGAGGAGGAAGATGAACGGATGCCGTCCACTTCACTTCAAGATGCGTGCAGAATCTGTGTTCTACGCGCAGCGACCTTCTTGGCTACTTTTAAGCAATAAAGGGGCCGGATCTGGGCTTTCAACTAAACACGAAAGTCGTAGCCCTTGAAATTACCTTTCCAACGAGTGGTTGCACGTTTCCAGGCGATACCTGTAGCCACGGGAAAGTCCGTTTGAATCCGCTGCAGTTGGGAGTTAATGCCCAGGAAATCTGTATCATATACGCAACAGACTTCGAGTTGGATTTCTGGAATGATGTGACCAGATCTGGGCTTTCGACTCAACAAGAAAGTCGTAGCCCTTGAAATTACCTTTCCAACGAGTGGTTGCACGTTTTCAGGCGATACCTGTAGCCACAGTAATCCTCAGTCAAAGTTGCTGACACGATTACATATAATTCTAGGTGAATACAATATGAACTTGGATTCGATGGAATAGATGTTGCAATCCATCTCGAGGTTGGGTGAATTCTTTTGTGTTAATCACTGTGGTAATGTGAGGGTTGATGTTTGAGGACTTGAATTCCTATGCCGAGTTGTGAATCAAGCCTAAGTGAATGAAAGGCTTTGTTATATTTGGTAGATCACCATTATGCGCATTATCTATAATATGTTGAAGTCACTAATTGGAAGGATTTGTAAATGATTAAACTATGGCCCTGATGTATAATGAATTGATGGAAGGGAATGGATAGTCCAATGCTTAGAGTGTCGTCTCCCTACGGGTAGCATTGTGGAAGTTAACAATTGCGGTGTAGACCGTCACTAATGGGAATGAGGTTGAGTTGAATAAAATTGGACGGTTGGGCTTGGTCCTCTGTGTTCACGTCCCGGGGCTCCTTCTGTGCCACGTGAACGGTTGGGCTTGGTCCTCGGTGTTCACGTCCCGAGACTCCATCCGTATTTGTTGGATGGTTGGGCTTGGTCCTCGTGCTTTCTCCGAGGCTCCTTCCATGCCATGAATTGTGGAATTGCATGCGGTGTGAGTCGACACGCGGTGTCGTAATCCCGGGTTAAGGATAGTGTGGCAGGTCTACGGGCTCGCCAATCGTCACACCGATGGGAGTTGACAGTTAGACCTTGGGCGGTTGGGCTTGGTCCTCGGTGTTCACGTCCCGAGGCTCCTTCCGTGCCAAGTGAACGGTTGGGCTTGGTCCTCATGCTCATTTCCGAGGCTCCTTCCGTGTCATACCATAGGCCAGTCGGGGCTAGGATCTTGGTGCATATTTACCCGAGAGAACCCGCTGAGCCGTAGTACGCATGTGAGCTCCACTGTTGTGTTCTTAGCGTTGAGGCGTACGGAGGCCTAGGGCAGGTAGTGTGGAGACCAGCCTAGTAGTGGAGATGCCCGCTCTACTGTCACCGTTTGGCCACGACGGTTGATGCTTGAGAGGTTAGCTACCTGGTCGAATAGTGGGAACTATAGGTCTGTGTCGACATAGTGATTGCATGTGCTTTATCATGGGTGTGTCATTGCATTGAATACATAGCATTGCACTTCATTACATACACAAGACCCTCATCGTATAAGTTTGTATGGGCACTCCTATACGATGAGTTACTTTCTGCTGAACGACCCTCAACTTATATGCTTGTATGGGCACCCATATAAGTTGAGTTACTTACTGTTCTAGATATATACTCTCTTGCTGCTGTAGATTGTAGATTTGTAAAATAAGACCTTGTTCATTTGTATATTGTTTCAATTGCTATTTATGATATGTACATATACTTCACCTGCTTGTACTACTGATATATATTTATTGTACTTGTTCCTTTCTCCGCCCGGTGCCGAGGAGTCGCCGGGGGAGCGGATGTGAAACCACTTAGTCTTTTTGACTAACGGTTGCTACGTCTTCCTTTTTAGGAGGAAACCCCGCAGGTGGAACAACAGGCTATGCAGACGGACAGCCAGGCCAGGGTGATAGGGCCTGAAAGGACGGTACCGTCGCTACTGTCGGTTATAGATGTGAGTGAGAGAGAGATTTTGTTGTAGCCCTTCGAGGCAATTTTGTTCTCGTACTCTGATATTAGAAGCTTTCTGTAGCTTCTTTATTTATAATATTATGGACATATGCTTGGTGTGGATTTGGCTTTCATATTATTATGGTTGGGTTGCCAGTTATTTTCTGATATTGGTTGTAGCCGGCAGAGTAGGCGTCCTGTGGTACAGGCTAGCCCGAGTGCTAGTACTACCGCAAGGCAGCTGCTCTGGGCATAAGACCCCTCTCGTGCCGTGTTTTGTGTTCCGGGAGGGGGGTCTTACACCTACAGCCCTTAAGGAAAACTAAGAACATTTCTATGTTTTAGATTCCCTTATAACTATGTCCTTGCGTTGTTTTTTGGCAGCCTTTGCGTGATCTTCAGATTTCTTCTCCTTTTGCCTTTCAAAGTAACTATATGGCTTGGGAAAGTACTTAATGGGATCCACAGCATCTGCTGGCAGTGCACTTGACTTTTTTTCTCTTCTGAATTTCCTTCTTATCACTTTATTATTTTCTATCTTTGCCTATTCTAGGAAGCTGTACAGCTTTCCTCTGTTAGTTTTCTTGGTTTTGACTTGATCCCAAGCAGACAATATGATTATTCTTGATTGAGGACTCCATTACTCAAAGTCTGGCCTGGTCTCCATTTCTTCTCTATATCTTTTCTTTTTGAGCTTTACTTCTTCCTCTTCTTCATCGACTGACTTGCCTTTGGCCCTAACAATCAGATCAGCAGTGGGGCTGAATGCTGGAATTACATCAGTAGTTGAAGGTTCAGTGCATTGAGTAGCACTTTGATCATCATATTGACCCTGATCACCATATTGTACTTCATATAGTCCTACTGGAATAGAAGAAATATTATCATTTGTATGCTGCTCAAGTCCCAATGAACCTCTGATTACATTGGTAACCAAGATAGCATTTTTAGTGTTAGCTTTAATCATTGCTTTCTCCCCCCTTTATGACTTCTTCATTTATTGATGTAGTTAGGGATTTCTTGGCTATAGAGAGACTTTCATCCAGAAATTTGACTCCCTTAGTAACATGGTTCTTAACTCCTAGACTGTGGTTATCCAGAATTTGAGTACAAGCATCCATCCTTCTTTCTAGAGTTGTCCTGTGTGCTTGTATCAGATTCTGATGTACATTGTGAACCACTTCTAAATTGCTTGTTGTTCTGTTCTGATTTTCCAGGATATCATTCTTAGTTTGTCTTATTTCAGCCAGCTTACTTTCAGTAAAGGTTAAAGTAGGAGCATTCCTCATCAAGAATGCTACAATGTTGTCCTTTAGTAAGTTTACTTTAAATCTGATTTATTTGATCTCAGTAGTTAGATCATTTCTAAGATCTTTGATGGAATTATCCACAAAGTTTTCAAGTTGTCTCCGTTGGCCATCCAACAGTCCTTTCAATTGGGCTAGAAAAAGTGGTGACATCTGATCAGCTGGATGAGATGTCCCTTTATCACTGACATTTTGTTGTTCTTGTCATGCAACTTCTGTGTCTTCAGAATCAGCCATCATATACTCTGAAGAATGTGCATCAGTATGTATAACAATAACAATATTTACCTTATTAGACTCAGAGGAAACAATATTATACACTATATTATGAGCAGGGAGTTCAGAGTGAATTTCACCCTCTACTTCAGCCTTGTCCTTAAGGACATCTTGGTCTTCGACATTCCCCATGGAAATTTGTTACTCTGAAGTGGCTGTGACTAGAGCATCTTCCATCATCCACATATGGACTTGCTCCCCCTCAACTTGAGGATAGAATAGAACAACTTCAGGACCATCTGGAGTTTGAGCAATCCTTTTCTACAAATTCTCAATGAAGGAGTCTAGTTTTTCTTGAACTGATTGGATAGTCTCCCCCCTCAGTACGGACAAGTATTTGGGAAGTCTCCCCCTCAACTTCTCCAACCATTTGAGAGGACTCTCCCTCAATATCTGCACTAATATTTTCTATTACTTTTCCATACAATAATTCAAAAGCTTCTGCTGGAATCTATGCAGACTAATTTCAACTCAATTGATTCCTTACTACAGGTTTAGAAGTGATTGATACCTGAGCGCGAATGTCCCTTCTAGTATCATCAGTAGATTCAGACAACTGGGGTACTTGAGGCTCTTCCTCACTTTTCTTAGAATAACTGTTGTATGTGCTCTCTTTAATAGCTAGGACTGCTTTCTTTTTCTTCTTTTCAACAGTTTGATTATGTGGCAATAAAACTCTTTCCCACCTATCAAGCATCTTTATGTCCATCCTCCTCATGTGATCGATTTTTGTTACTAGCCTAATATTTAGGATCCCTGGAATTGCGTTGTGTAGATATAGAGATAAAATCCTTCCCATGTTTGGCTCTGGGATGCATTCTACTATCCTTTCAAAAAGTACATTTCCCCAATGAATTTTCTTAGAAAGAATTATTCTTGTCATCAATCCTAACATCTTCTAGGATATCTTACCATGTGATCCAGTCTTGCACAGCAAAGCCTTCCCAACAACATTTGTTAGACATTTTCCTTTTAGGTTCAACTCAATTCTCAAAATTGATCCAGTGGAGTTCTTTGACAGTCCACACAACTTCAGGGCAGATCTGACATCAGTTTTGTATAGTTCATCCTCTTCATCTGATGGCCTGAACTTGGGTAGTTGTAGTGTCATGCTCAATCTTTTGGGGGTAATCTTGACCTTATTTCCATTTATGCATGACCTGATTTTAGTTGAGGATGAGTCAACCTTAGCGTTTGAGTATAACTCAAGCTCTACCCTCTTCCATAGCATACTCGGCTCTAAATAACATGTTCTAGGTCAGCGACCTGCAGAAGGTGGAGAACGAGCTGAACTTCCTCAGGTGCATACTTGAAACCATTTCTCACTATCTTTGATCCCTCGAACAGGAAATCTAATCCTCTCGGTGTCATTGCTTCAATGAATTTCTTTAGATTTTTTTAGCTTTCGTCATCTCATCATAGGGGGCAAAAAATGGCGAGGAATTGGGTATTTTGTTCTAAGCACACACTCTTCTATTTATACAAGCCCCTATTTGAAAATGTTGAGAGGCACGTACCTATTGTTATATTCACGAAGTGATCATTGGCTGAGATTAATCCCTTAAGATAGCCGCAAAATGAAGTCCCTGGGAGAATACATTGAGTGGACTCGACGTACTCAATGTTGTCCATGCTTGAAGTTATGTAGATGCACTCAACGGTTAGACACTTGAACTCAGCGTACTTGAAGCCAGATATTGTCTCGATGCACTCAACGCCTGAGAACTTAGACTAAGCGCATTCGACGCATGGACACAGGAAATAATACTACCTGCTACTACAACAAAAATGCATTAAGAGCTATTGAAGTTATATAGAGATCATCATACCCAATTCAAATTTGAAGGTGTTGTGTAATACACCAAAAAGCGAGTAGGACGTAACAGGCTAAAAAGTCGCTCGACGAACGTCGAACCGGCGTTCGACGAACGTCGAACCGGCGTTCGACGAACGTCGAACCGGCGTTCGACGAACGTCGAACCGGCGTTCGACGAACGTCGAACCGGCGTTCGACGAACGTCGAACCGGCGTTCGACGAACGTCGAACCGGCGTTCGACGAACGTCGAACCGGCGTTCGACAAATGCGGGTCGGTTATCTGTCAGGTAGCCTTTCGACAAACGTCAAACAAAAAGGGGTTCTCGCATAATAGCGGCGCATTCTTTTGACAAATGTGCTGCCTTCATTCGCCAAACGGCGAAAGGATTTCGAAGGTTATAGCGGCGCCGACTAGCTGGTCAAAGCGGTTAGGTTGACTTTCAACTCAACTCTAGGTTACTGCTTCATTTTGATGGAGTGGTTATATGGTCTAGATTTAACCCGAGGCCACATCTGCAGAGGGATTGGCATGATGAAATCATTATTTCCTTCTCTCTATATCTCTTCATTTCATCCAAGTTCTGGAGAAGAGATCTCTCTGCTAAAGCTAAGGGTTTGGGTTGATCTTGGTTGAGGTGATGAAGGAGATTTCCTTATCGGAAGCAGGATCCGAGGCTAGATCCGCGAAAGGGACAGTGAGGCACTCATTTCCAACCGCAAAGAAAAGCTTTGCCATGGCTCTGAAGAGAGCGACAAGGGTAACGATCTTCCTTCTTGGACAAGTGAAGTCCTTATTTTTGCATACACATTGAATCCCCCACCAAGAGGTGGAGAGTTGAGGGAGTTCCTTTGGGTTGATTCCTATAATCCCCATAATTCTTGCATATAGATCCGGAAATGTGTAGTACAGAATAGGCATGCTGTGTGAAGCCCATCTGGACAGGTTGGTCTGGATTGGTGATGTTTTATTTTGCAAATTGGAGAAGACTCTGAGTATAAATGAGAAATTTATGGGGTCTGCGGGGTTGTACCTGTGAACTAGCAGTAGTAGGAAGTACTGGAGCTGCACTCTATGAAAAGCCCTGTTAAATACCACAGTTTATATGATTGTTGGATGTCGTTGGGTGACTGTGAGTATCACAAACGGCGATAGCTCTTGGTGAGATCTTCGTGTTGTGAAAGTCAATTGTTTCTAGAACTGCAAGTGGCTGCATGGTTTTATGGATAGGTTGTCCAGTTATCGTTGGGGCTGGTATAGAAAGTGTGTTCTATCGCTAATGCCAGGCGATAGTAGTTTTAGATGGCGATAGCTACCAGCTACTTTGTGATTGTGAAAGCCTATCTCTGGGAGAATGTGAGGATACTTTTTGTGCTGCAAGATCCTAAAGGCCACTGAGTCGAATGAACAAGGGTAAGCCGACCCGTGTCAAACTAGCCTTAAATCTGACGATTTGAGTCACGGGCAAAGACTGAACTGTATCAGCATTATGGATGTCTAACCTAAATTTCTAAGTTATTGGTGTTTGTTAGTATCGCATAATGAGAGTCTTAGGCTGTACGTCGTAAAGACTAAGAATGCTCAATGGTTACCATTGGGTCTGGGACCTTTGAACGGTGGTGGAACCCTGGCTTTTTCGGTACATCGATAATGTGCCCTGAGTGCACGGAGTGTCGTGTCGTGCGGCCGACATTTGTAATATATTGATTTGTGCATGAGTGCACATTTTATGATATATCTGCTGGTGAAAATGCTATGTTGTAGGGAAGGAATACCACTGCCCCGAGAAAGGGGTAGAATCGCTATAAATTGGTCAGCTGAAAGCTGACCGTTGCCTTTTATGCCACCGTTGCGGTGAACTATCCTCGTGCAGGTAATAGAGAGCTGAGCGGGAGTGGAAAATAGCTGGCTAAAGCTCATGCTGCTGCTATGCTGTCCCTTGAAGGTCGAATGAAGAATTTTCACTTCTTTTCATGTGTGGCCAGCCTGCGTGCCGATGTTTGTAATCCATACTGGTGATGTGTAACTTTAAGGCCTTAAGGCCTTGACCTTTATGTATTTGTTTCGGACATTCCTGTGCTTATATAAAATAATGGTTCATATATTGTGGACATTCAAATGAGTTTGAGTTCAAGTAACTCTAAAGCTTCCGTTAGAATGATCTGAGTTAGGATGCGAGTAGTCTGTGACATTAACTTGTAGTCCCGCCGCCTATTTGTGGAATATGGTGTGGGGCCCCAGCCGGACCCTTTATTATATTTTATGGGATGGATGGAGGTCTTACAATTAGGTATCAGCTTGTCTTGGTCTTCCTCTTACAAATTCGTGGTCGAATTCTTTTGCGGGGTTGCGAGCACATGTATGTGCGGCCGATATAACATAAATGAACTCAAAAATGTCCACTTAGGAATGAAAATACACCTATTTTTGGAACCTACGCATTCTTATTTGTCATTGTTTGCTTCTGAGTAGTCGCTAAATTGTGTATTTTACACTTAAAGGTTACTCGAAGTGGTGCAGGGTAGTCTGAGCCCCAATGTTCTTTAGAAAGTACAGCACCTGTTGAGGTGCCCACACCTTCTGCTTCTGTGGACACAGTGCTGTTAGTTTCTGAGGCGTTATTTGCAATGATCCTCGCACAGCCTACTGGGCAGGCGCATCCTGCAATGGTGCCAGAATAGGTTGGTATGAGGCCAGAACAAGTGGAGGCTGTGGTAGACGTAAGAGTAGCGGAACGACAACTGAAGGAGTTCATGAGCTTTAGTCCTCCTACGTTTGCGGGGGCCAGATTCCCAACGCAGGCAGAAGACTAGCTTGCGTGAGTCAAAAGAATTATGATGGCACTATGAATTGAGGAGGAACAGAAAGTCTCCTTGGACATTATCCTATTGGAAGGAGAGGCTCGGCTTTAGTGGGAAGAAATGGACCTGCACCACTTAGCGGGCAGACAACAAGCAGAAGTCTCGATAGAAGAGTTTTTTAGACTATTATTGGCAAAACATCTACCATCGGCTGAATGCATAGCAATGGAAAATGAGTTCCAGCGTCTAACTCAGGGAGAAAGTAGTGTTGATACAAACTTACATGAGTTTATAAGGTTGGGATGTTATGCGAGATCTATCCTTGCTGACGACGAGTGTAAAACATATAGATTCTACGAAGGGTTGCGGGATGAGCTGAGATTCCTGTTCTCGAGTTCGGGAAACCAAGGGTTTCAAGCATTTGTGGATACGGCTCGTGCGTTGGAGAAAGAAATGAAGAGGGTACAGGGCAAAAGGGACTTGGCTGTGACAAAGCATGAGTTCAAAGTGTCAGACCTGGGAAAATCGAACTATCGACGGAAATGGGATAAGAGATCCAAGTCTTCTGGAAAGGCTCCCTTTACTGTTGTTTCTAAAGCAATTTCTTGGCAAGGCCCGCGTACAGGGTATACCTGCGGCAAACCAGGACACTTTGCCCGTGATTGTCGGAGTGGTCCTCCAAAGGGTGAGAAGAACACAGGAGCGTCATATGCTGAAAAGGGAAAGGCACTGGTGGAGTTCTCTGCATCCCAGGAGCAGCCCCGAGTGTATAATCTTGCTAACAGGAGGCCATAAAGCAAAGTGACATCGTCACTGGTACGATTTAAGATATTGTTTTACTACTTTTTATACTTTCTACCTTGTGTGTGGCTTGTGCATGATGTGTTTGTTTTAGGCTTTGTCCTTATTCAGGACAGTCCGGTGAGAGAACTATTTGATATAGGTGCTTCACATTCATTTTTATCTGAGGACTTTGTGTCCCGGATTGGCGTGCCTACTCGCAAGATGACAGATAGCGTGAAGGTGTTATTGCTTAACATATGCGTGATGCATGCAAATAAGTCTTGTTATTTTGAAGTGCGGATAGGAAGTCGAGATTTTGGATTGGAAGCATCGATGCTACCAATATCGGAATTTGATTTCATCTTTGGTATGTTTTGTCTTTCGATGCAGCGTGCCTGTATTGATTGCAACTCAAAGTAAGTCACACTTGGTCAAAATACCGTGTTAGAGAATATATTCGCTGGTATGCGAGCATCGAGCAAGATAATGATGTCTGCTCTCCAAGTAGTTAAGGCTGTTTGGAAGGCCGCGAAGTTGTTCTTCACGCTTTTTAAGGCTATTGATCCAAAGGCCAGTCCGAATGATGTTCTGATTGTATCATAGTTTGCAGATATGTTTCCAAAGGATCTTCCTGGGTTACCACCCCAGCGGGAGAATGACTTCGCTATAGAGATGGTGCCAAGTGCGAAACTTGTAACCCGCTCGTCGTACCGAGTAGCACTAAAGGATATGAAAGATAGGGGATAGATCTTAACTTTCTTCTAATCTAGAGTTAATATATAAAAAGTCGCAGCATAAAGATAAAGAAGGAAAAAAGCAAGCACACAGACGACACAAGGATTACAGTCGTTCCCCAATCAATATGGGTACGCCCACTCTTCTACCACCCTAGTAGGAATCCACTAACAGGTTTTGATAAGGTGACTGCCACCTTTGAGATTTTGATCAGGTGCTCAAAAACCAATCTCAAGTCTTTTGATCAGGAGACTTGCAACCAAGCTAACTTTTGAAGGGAGTTAAAACCATGTATAGTGGGGTGGGAAAGAAAGTTATGTTAGTCTTTTATATTCTCAAAAGAAACTTTTAGAAGACTTTATGTGGATTCCAGATCTTGTCAAAGCTCCCCCTGAGATGTAGTGTTGTTCAGGAAATGGAAGCTTTGCTTAAGGAGTGTGTAGGTCTTCAGATTTGATGTTGTTCCCCAGCAAGCTTCTAGACTGATATGATATTTTTTGTCTATTGAAAAGCCTGGAGCAGATGATGAAGAACACTATATGATAGAAAGTTGTGTTGTATTCTTCAGAATCTCTATTCTGACTATAGCATCGTTTTGTTGTCAGTCACTTCTTCTATGTCTGCAAAACCTCCAATCTAAATATATTCCCCCTAGCCATATTCAAACATTTGAATTAACTCTATCTTGAAACAGCTGAGGCATTCCCGAGAGAGAAAAAGATGCCTGCGATTTAATCACATTAACTGCTGTTGTTGAATGACTATAAGCGTTAAGTCTGAGAGATATTAAATGCCTCAATTAATTCTACCAGCTATTAAAATCTCTATCTATAAGACTGCACAGATTTCGACGACCTCAGTATGCTATTCGTCGACCTCAGCTTAGAGATCGTCGACCTTAATAATCTTTGCGTCGAGTTGAGATTCTGTCTTCTAATCAGCGATCATCGACTGGAGCTCAGAGATCATCGTGCTCACCTCAGAGATAGAACTCTGAGTTTCGTCGACCTGAGTTCGACATTCGTCGAACACAGCTTGAAATTTGTCGAGCTCAATTTCTGCCTTTGTCAAAACTGATTTCTGCATGATTTCTCTTGAGTTCTTTTGAGGCAGACCTAAAAATAATCCTATGAACCTGACTATACATTTTGGGTCAATCTAAAAACATCCTAATAGTATTCATTGCCAAAATCCAAACTTGGGTTCCAACAATCTCCCCTTATTTGGTTGAGGATACTATTTACACAAAAAGGAAAACAAAGCAAGTTTGAAATAGGTGCTTTGAAATATAAAAAAAAACAACAAAAAAGTTTTTGAAAAATAAATATGAAAAACTTCTGATAGGCTCTGTAGCTATTCTTTGATTATCTTTAACTGAGCATATTTCAGATATGTTGCTCCTACTGTATTCAACAATTTCCTTGATATCATCCCTCTGATTTCTGACTAATTGAAACTGCTGCTGCTGTATCCTTTAAAGCAATCTCCCCCTATACAACAACCCCTGTATTGAAGGGTCTTTTCCTGAAATAAGAGGTTAGGAATTCTGTACCCATATTACCTTGGGTCCTGGTTCTTTGTCATAATACTTAGATATAAAAGAACATTCAAGTTGATCTTTATAACCTAATGGATGAAATTTCCTAAAAGGAATAAACCACTTAGTAAAAGGATCTTTAAAGTTTTGAGTTTGATTAAACTTTTCAGAAGGATAAAAATTTCTATTTTGAAATCTTGAGTTCGACGAAAAATACCAATTGAAAGATAGGGGATAAATCTTAACTTTCTTCTAATCTAGAGTTAATATATAAAAAGTCGCAGCACAAAGATAAAGAAGGAAAAAAAGAAAGCATACAGATGACACAAGGATTACAGTGGTTCCCCAATCAACCAGGGTACGTCCACTCTTCTACCACCCTGGTAGGAATCCATTAACAGGTTTTGATCAGGTGACTGCCACCTTTGAGCTTTTGATCAGGTGCTCAAAAACAAATCTCAAGTCTTTTGATCAGGAGACTTGTAACCAAGCTAACTTTTGAAGGGAGTTAAAACTCTGTATAGTGGGGTGGGAATGAAAGTGATGTTAGTCTTCACTATTCTCAAAAGAAACTTTGAGAAGACTTTGTGTGGATTCTAGATCTTGTCAAAGCTCCCCCTGAGATGTAGAGTTGTTAAGGAAATGGAAGCTTTGCTTCAGGAGTGTGTAGGTCTTCTGATTTGATGTTGTTCTCCAGCAAGATTCTAGACTGATTTGGTATTTGTTGTCTCTTGAAAAGCCGGGAGTAGATGATAAAGAACACTATATGAAAGAAAGCTGTGTTGTGTTCTTTAGAATCTTTATTCTGACTATAGAATCGTTTTGTTGTCAGTGATTTCTTCTATATTTGCAAAACCTCCAATCTGAATATATTCCCCCTAGCCGTATTCAAACATTTGAATTAACTCTATCTTGAAACGGGTGAGGCATTCCCGAGAGAGAAAAAGATGCTTGGGAATTAATCACATTAACTGTTGCTGTTGAACGGCTATAAGCATTAAGTCTGAGAGATATTAAATGACTCAATAAATTCTGCCATCTGTTAAAATCTCAGTTTGTAAGACTGCACAGATATCGTCGACCTCAGTCTGCTATTCATCGACCTCAGCTCAGAGATCGTCAACCTGAATAATTTTTGCGTCGAGTTGTGATTCTGTCTTGTGATCAGAGACCGTCGACTGGAGCTCGGAGATCGTCGAGCTCAATTCAGAGATAGAACTCTTAGTTTCATCGACCTGAGTTCGACCTTCGTCGAATGCAACTTGAAATTTGTCGAGCTTAATTCCTGCTTTTGTTAAAACTGATTCTACGTGATTTCTCTGGAGTTCTTTTGAAGCAGACCTTGAAATAATCCTATGACCCTGACTATACATTTTGGGTCAATGAAAAAACATCCTAATTGTATTCCTTTCCCAAATCCAAACTAGGGTTCCAACAGGATATATACGCCCAAGTATATCACCTTGGAGCGCACCAGTTCTTTTTGTGAGAAAGAAGGACGGAAGCTTGCAGCTGTGCATCGACTATCGAGAATTGAACAAGTTAATAGAAAAGAATAAGTATCCGATTCCACGGATAGATGACTTGTTCAACCAACTGGTGGGAATAACGGTGTACTTTAAGCTGGACTTGAAGTCTGGCTAGTACCAGCTGAGGATTCGGGAATGTGACATTCCCAAGATAGCGTTTGGAACATGCTACGGTCATTACAAGTTCACAGTAATGTCATTTGGGCTAACAAATGTGGCATCGATGTTTATGGACCTAATGCACTGAACATTTCGAGAGTACTTGGAATTGTTTGTAATCGTCTTTATTGACGACATTCTCATGTACTCTCAGTTTTAAGAATACCATGCGAACCATTTACGAATGGTGTTGCACATCCTGAGAAGGAAAAAGCTCTACGCCAAGTTCTCAAAGTGTGAGTTCTGGCTATCGTCATTGGCTTTTCTTGGCCATATGGTGAGCAGAGAAGGCATTGGGGTGGATCCGTCTAAGATAGCAGCAATACGGGAGTGGTCGATGTTGTCTTCTATAGCCGAAGTCAGGAGTTTCCTTGGACTTGCGGGCTACTACAGACGTTTTGTAGAAAACTTCTCACAGATCGCCTTGCCTTTACCACACTAATGAGGAAGGATCAAAAGTTCGTCTAGAAGCCGGTGTGCGCGCTAACTTTTGTAGAGATGAAGAGTCGCTTGATCACAGCGCCAATTTTGACATCGCCATGTTGTTCGGACGGCTTTGAATTCTACAGTGATGCATCAGGGAGCGGCTTGGGTTGCGTTCTTCTTTAGTTTCAAAAGTTGATCGCTTATGGCTCACGCTAGTTGAAAAATGCATGAGCGAACTGTACCGTCCATGATTTAGAGTTGGCGGCTGTGATTTTTGCACTTAAACTTTGGAGTCATTATTTATATGGCATGAAAGTTGATATATTCATGGACCATAAGAGCCTAAAGTATCTATTAGATCAGAAAGATCTCAATATGCGACAACGGAGATGATTGTAATTCCTCGGGGACTACACCTTCCAAATCCATTAAATTCCCGGGAAGATAAACGTCGTCGCAGATGCTTTAAGTCGTAGGACTCCGGCAAGGGCAAATTAGTTATAGTTGCATGATGAGCGGCTGATCTAGGACCTGAAAGCTTTAGAGATTTCTTGTATTGACAAGAATGCCATAGCAAATGCATGCCTGAACTAGATGGAGGTACAGTATGACCTTGCATACAATGTTTGGCGGAAAACAGAACTTGATGAAAGTCTAAAGAGTTATACAGCGGATGGGTCGAAATCCTAGTTTTCCTTGGTTTACGACCTTTTCGGAAAGACGGTCGTTTGTGCGCCCCGAAGATGGGTAAGCTAAGAGAAGAATTATGTATGAAGCTTACTTCATGAAGTATTCAATTCACCCAAGGAGCACAAAGATTTACAAGGACATGAAGAAGATGTTCTGGTGGCCAGGCATAAAGAAAGACATAGCTTTCTATGTGGCAAAATGTCAAATGTGTGCCCTAGTGAAAGCAGAATGTCAAAACCCTGGAGGTTTCTTGAAGTCGCTGCCTATTCCGAAATGGATGTTTGATGACATTTCGATGGATTTCCTGCACGGTTTGTCGAGACCGCGACGTGGGAACAATTATTTTTGGATGATCGTGGACCAATTGACAAAAGTGCCTCACTTTATTCCGAATAAGATGGACGATTCAGTGAAAATCTTGGCTAAGCATTATGTCGAGCAAATAATACGATTGCACGGTATACCTCACAGCATCGTGAGTGACCGAGATGGGCACTTCACTTCAAATGATTATAGGCTCATCCATCTGTTGTTGGGGATAAGTTAAAGTTCAATATGGCCTTTCATCCGCAAACAGATGGTTAGACGAAGAGGACCAACAGAACTATGGAGGTTATGCTCCGGATGTGCACCTTGGATTTCGAAAAGAGGTAGGAAGATCATCTCTATATGGTAGAGTTTGCCTACAATAATAGATATCAAGCTAGCATAAATATGGTGTATTTTAAAGCTTTTATGGTAGGAAGTGTCGTACACCGTTAGCTTGGGCGGAAACAAGCGAGTCTTAGTTGTATAAGCGTAAGGAAGTCGAAGAAGCTAATTCGACGATACGCTCTATCCGGGAGAGGCTACTGATAGCCCTTGATAGGCGGGCAAAGTACTACAACGCCAAGCACTAAAATATAGGGTTTGCGGTTGGCGAGTGGGTATACTTGAAAATTAAACCATTCAACGACGTTTCCAGGATTTGGTGCTTGAAAACGTTAAGTCTGAGGTATCTTGGTCCGTTTGAAGTAGTGGAACGAGTTGGAGAAGCTGTCTATCAGCTAGGTCTTTCGACAGAATTGAGTGGATTGCATGATGTGTTCCACATATCAGTGCTTCAAAAATCTCTGAAAGATCATGCTTAAGTAATTGCGAATGATAGCATACCGGATGAATCTAGGCTAACTACGACGGTTAGCCCCATTCGGATCGAGGATACGACGGTTAAGCAGCTGCGGAACAAGAAAATTCGGATGGTCAGGGTCTGCTGGGACAATTGTGGCTGTGAGGAGCTAATATGGGAGCGGGAGCAAACAATGCGTGCTGAATTTCCTGAGTTGTTTATATAAAATATTGTAACATTTTTTTGTAAAGAGACGATATGTTGTAACATATTTATTACTATCTTTTTATCGTTATATGCAAATTTCAGGACGAAATTTCTGTTAGGAGGGGAGGATTGTAACACCCTAAAAAGCGAGCAGGACGAACATGCTAAAAGTCGACCGGCATTCGACGAACGTCGAACCGGCGTTCGACGAACGTCGAACCGGCGTTCGACGAACGTCGAACCGGCGTTCGACGAACGTCGAACCGGCGTTCGACGAATGCAGGTCGGTTATCTGTCAGGTAGCATTTCGACGAACGTCAAACAAAAAGGGGTTCTCGCGTAACAGAGGCGCATTCTTTCGACAAATGTGTTGCCTTCGTTTGCTGAACCGCGAAAGGATTTTGAAGGTTATAGCAGCGCTAGCTAGCTGGTCAAATCTGTCAGGTTGACTTTCAACTCAACTCCAGGCCACTGCTTCATTTTGATGGAGTTTTTATGTGGCTAGGATTTAACTCGAGGTCATATATGCAAAGGGATTGGCATGAGGAAATCATTATTTCCTTCTCTCTCTCTTCATTTCATCCAAGTTCTAGATAAGAGAACTCTCGACTTAAGATAAGGGTTTGGATTGATCTTGGTTAAGGTGTTGAAGGAGGTTTCATTATCAGAAGCAGGATCCGAGGCTAGCTCCACGAAAGGGACAGGAGGCCCTCATTTCCATCTGCGTAGAAAAGCTTTGCCATGGATCTGAAGAGAATGATAAGGGTAACGATCTTTTTTGGGTCCATTGCCCACAATGTCCTGGATTAGAGTGAAGTCAATATTATCAATGATATAAACACTTACCTAAGGTGTAGGATGACAGAAAACTGTTTAAGTCCATAGACATTTAGTAAAGATCAGTCACTCAATGTCAGATGGATTATAATGCTGAGTGAAGCCTATATATTCAAAGACAAGCCAGTGGCAAGCTGAGAAAATGGCTAAGTCTACAGGCGTTGAGTGAAGTCAACTCACTCAATGCCACACATCCAAAAGCTGTGAGATAGGCTAAACCAGTAAAAGCCTGAAGTTGAAATGAGCTAAAATGTTGCTAAGTCCACAGGCATTGAGTGAAGTCAACTCACTCAATGCCATGCTACTAAATACAAGAAATTAGCTAAGGTATAAAGCATTGAGTGAGGCGTGTTCACTCAACGCTCTCAACGCTTATGTTGCTGAATAAGTAGAAAATTTGCTAAGGCAGAAAGCGTTGAGTGAGACGTGTTCACTCAACGCTCTCAACGCTTATGTTGCTGAATAAGTAGAAATTTGGTTAAGGCAAAAAACGTGGAGTGGAAGTTACTAACTCTAAGCTGTCAATGCCTAGTGAAGACAGAATTTTGTCTAAGGGGTTTGGCGTTGAGTGATGCTTACGCACTCAATGTCAAATAGTTGAAAGCTGATAAAGCAAGATTGGCATTGAGTGGAGTTGAATCACTCAACGCCTTGAATAAGACTTAATATTCTTAGTAGTTTGGCATTGAGTGAAGGTGACTCACTCAACGCCAAGAGACAGTGAATCTGTCTAAGTGTTTTGGCGTTGAGTGATGCTTACTCACTCAACGCCTATTCTTTGATGCTCTATTTTGGCTAAGTCAACAGGTGCTGACATCAGCAAAATTGACAACGTCAACTAAGGTTAAATCAGACATGGGGAAGCTATACTACATGACAAAACTTATCGTAAAGCTACTATACGTCTTCTTCCATTAAAACAAGGCACAGATGGAAGCTGCAGGTGGGGCCCACCGATCTCTAAGAGTCGTTGATCAGTGAACTACAAAAGGAAGAGAAAGGTCCAAGACAAAAATAACTTTTAGAGCATACTTTATTCAAAAAGGAGAGCAGCCATCTTCATCTTTTTCGCCATTACTGCATGTGAAAAGCTTGAAGCTCTCCAGCAAGAAAAGTTCACTTAGCTGTGCAAGTCTCCATTTGCTATAGCAGATTCAGAAACTGTTCTGAAGAAAGAAGAACCTTCATCTTTTTGCAGGTTCAGTGGGCTTTTTGAAGACTCAAGATAAAAAGATCTTTGGGCTTCAATAGCAAGTTCAGAAGTTATCTTCTGAGTTCCTCCAGCAAATCCTTTCCCTGTAGAGAGAAGAGCTGGAGAAGAAAGTTTTCTGCTCAAGTGGTTGACACAGATAAATTTCTCTGTGCCAAAGTTAATTAATATATTTCTCTTTTTAGGATCCTTCTGTATCTGAGCTGTAGGACCTTTGTGTCTGAGGTAAAGCAAATTTTCCTGAGCTGTAGGAGAGTGTATCTCTCTAAGGTAGGTGAGTTTATTCACTGGGGAGTGGAGCAGTTTTGCCTGAACTGTAGGAGTGTAAGACCCCCTTTTTTTTGAACACCGTGGTCTTAGGCCCAGGAACGCCGCTTTGCGGTGACACCTTCACGTCCTGAAGGGTCGTCACCACAAGGCGCCGATTCTACCGACCAATTCGATCACAGAAAGATAGCATAATAATTGAAAAGAAAGTCCACAGAAATCACATGCATAGAAATAAAAGCCTCCACGAATGGAGAGTCCACAGAAATAGTATAAAAGGTACTGAAAGTAAGGGCTTATGCCCGATACATCATAATCCTCACTACAGGTCGCTCATGCAGAAGCAAATAAAAACATCTACTATAAGTCGGGACTCACAGTCCCAGCAGTCTGAACTCCTGAGCTAGACTGCCCTATCTCAAAGCGGGCCGACCTCCGGGGCTGCTCCTCCATGCTGGGCTCTACGATCCTCTAAATGATGTGGTCCAAAAACCGTTAGTCATAAATACTAAGCCCTATCATCCCCTACCCCTTCCCCCATGGCTCCTAGGTACCGAGCGGAGAGGAAGAAAGGGAAGGACATGAAGGTGGAGAATGAAATAAAAGCAGGTGACAACGGACCTATGCTAGCAATTCTATGGTAAAGATAACAGAAACATAAAGTAGGAAAAGTAACCTTAACTTGTGTGCGGAAGCACCTAAGCACAAGGGATCTTCTACAAGGCTCCCATCATATAAAGTGTCCCATACCACTAATACATTGGGGTGTCGGTTATCAAACAGCAGCATATACATAGAATTTAACCTTAATTTATAAACTTGCCCACACAAGCTTATAGACCAAGGGGTCGTTTTGCAAGTCCTAATGTATAAGCGTCCCATTCCACTTATACTTTAGGTATTAGGTTTAAATGAATCGATTATGCCATGACATGCTAGTGGGTACGATGAATCATGCAAGTGCAACACACACACGACTCTGTGTACACAGACCTTTAGTTCCCCCTTTCGAAGCCGTTACCTCCCAGGATACCTCCGTAGTGGCAGACAGAAGCAGTGGGTTTGGCCTCGCCCATCTCTAAACCAGTAAAGCACTACCGGTCAAACCTATCGTACGCCTCAACGCTTGGTGCACAAAGCGGACTCCTACGTACTCTTGCCGGTTGGAGCACCGGACTTCTGTTGGCGAAGTTCTAACCACACTTGCCGAGTCTATGTATTGGCGTCGGTGCATCGACCCTCCAATACTGTAAATCCACCACTTTAATTTTCTTTCCTGACTATGCACATGAAATATTTATCGTATCAAACCAGTCAAGCCGAAGCTCCCCAGACCATCCTGTCCGTCTCTGAACCAACCGAGCCGAAGCTCCCCGGACCATTCTGTCCGTCTCTTAACCAACCGAGCCGAAGCTCCCCGGACCATTCTGTCTGTCTCTTAACCAACCGAGCCGAAGCTCCCAACTATCATCCTGTGCTAACAGTGTTTGTGAAACGTGCAACCTTAATTACTAAGTTACTCTTATCAGTTTGTTAATACAGTTTACGTTAGCCCAGGACTGCCGCCGATATTCCCTGTGAAGGGCTCTTAAAGGGCACTAGGAACTATGATGGTAGCTGAAGCCCATCGTTCCCTTTCGCAAGGCACTTATTGTTATTGGTATATTCCCTTAACCCATTTCCTTCTCATATTACAGTGGGCTAATCCTAGGGTGATTTTGACTCTTCCTCTCCTCAGGAAAGACGATCTTTCGTCGAACCCGAACACCTCTAGACTCTAGCCAAACCACTTCTCACTACTCATCCTATCTCTCTATAGTGAAATCATCCACATCAGTCCATCCAGCTAAAATGACTAACTCCAACAACTATCCTAGATCATGTCCTATTGCAATTAAACATTTTGCTATATGCAGACCAACCTAGGCTATATGTCGAACCGAATAGGAGATAATCTAGATAATCATCCAAATGCCCTAAATTATTTACTGGAGACTTATCATGACACAAATAGACTAAATCCAGAAAATTGTAATTTTCCTAATTTATCGGGCATTTAATTAATTTCCTTTAAAGCTTTTAAGGGCTACGAATTGAACATGAAGTGCACTTTTCAGGTATGTATAAAGCTTCATAAAATCATGATAAATCCTAAACCACAATTTAACAGTAAAGCCAAGATATAACAATTTTTCCAGTAATTAAAGACTCTAATTTAATTTTGATAATAAATCCTATCTCCTTTCATTAATGAAGTAAGTGCAGTAAATAATCATCCAAAAATTCTTAATTAATCTTCTAGAGAAGATACTTTCCTAAAAACATTAGTGGCCAAATTTCATAATTCTTCAATGGGGATTGTGCTCTAGAATAAATAATTACCAAAATCTCAAAAGGCTATATTTGTGAAGTAAGTATTGTAAATACTCTTCTAAAAATCATGAATAAAATTATACAACTAGATATTGATTTGAAAACATCATTGGCCAGGTTTCATAATTTTACAGTAGTTAATTTGCTCTAAATGATTTATTGACCATAATTACTCTTTTTGGAACTTGTGAAGGAAGTACTAGATATAATCAACTAAAATTTTTAACAAAATTCAGGGATGTTTACTTAGACCTAAAGCATCTGCTGCCCAAGTTCCATCAGATTCAAATGAATAGAGTAATCAAAATAATTGAATGACCAGTTTGAACAAATTGATACCTAACAAATAAAGTACTTTAAATATAATCCATAAAATCCTAATAGAATTACTAAGGGTTCTTCCTAGTCTAAAACTTACTCCATCCAATTTTCAAAACTTTTAACTAAGGTTTAGTGGCTATGATTTCATAATTGAGCTTCTACCCTAAAACTAGGGTTAGGGTTTTGAGGTGTCTACCTACCTCCAAATCCTCTAAGATTTCTATAAGAGAACTTAGGATTCATTACCTTCAACCCTACTGGGTTACAAGGTCACACAAGGGCATTTTCTCTTATTCCCTTCACAACACTCAAAAACCCTTCCCTAGGGTTTGAGTTTGAACCCTAGGGTAAATCAACCCTAAAAAAACACCATTTTCCTTAAGAGGGTGATATTATCAATGCCATGTCAGTGTCCAAAATTTCAGCCTCCGTTGAGGTGATTTGACCACTCAAAACCCCAAGGGGGTGTTTGATCCTAAATAATCCTATAAGGATTAACCTAGGGTTGGATAAAAACCTATTCAAAACATCTCCAAATGAGATGAAATTTTTACCAGAGCCTTAACATGACCTCTAAGACTACCCACCAAAATTTGGGGGGATTTTAAGGTGTTTAAGACAGCTCAATAATTTATACATTGTTTATTAAATTTTTTTCCAAAAACTATAGAAAGATATTCTCCAAAAATTCCCATATTTGGACAGGCTTTAGATATAGCTAAGGTAGACCCCCTGACCAAATTTCAGCTTATGTGGACAAGGGATGAAAGGTGGGCATCCATTTGAACCTCAGGATATCCCTAGGTATAGGTCCCACCAAAATGGGTGCTGTGGTCAAACCACTTACCCATTCGAGTTGAAATAAATTTTAGAATAATCTAGACTCAAAGGGCTACAACTTCCGTGACTGGCAATTTTTCCTAAAACGGCCTCGTAGTGCCTCATTAAATAGCATCAAAAAAAGCTTGATAAATCACTATATCTCTACTAATATACGAAAACTACTCTTTGGTGAAACATTGCCTCATGTCCCTATATTGCCCTTATAGTTGTATTCATAATTACACAATTATACCAAACTTTATATTAGTATATTATAAAGTCAATATATCCTTTTAGGTAATTACACAACTTTACAATATTAAAATACAAAAAATAAAAAGACTAGATACCCTAAACCTATTGTCTCTACCTAGGAATGACAAAAGAAAAATTAATGTTTTAACGTTAAAATATAATTTGTTTTACAAAATAAAAATTATATTCTTGATTTATATTTTTTTACGGTCATTTTGAGTACTCATATGCATATGTTGCGGGTCGGGCGGAGCCCGACGTCATCGGTCGGGTACTATCGCGCGAGGTCATTGGGGCGGGTACTGTCCACGACAAATTTCGCCGCCCGCGACAAATGTCGCCGCCCGCGACAAATGTCGCCGCCCGCGACAAATGTCGCCGCCCGCGACAAATGTCGTCGGCCACGACAAATGTCGCCGCCAACGACAAATGTCATCCCCACGACAAATGTCGCTCCCTCGGCGAATGTCGAATCCCGGCGAATGTCGCACCCCGTCGAATGTCGCACCCCGCCGATTGTCGCACCCCCGCCAAATGCCCCCAGGGCCGAAGGCCCGTGCCTGTCACTTGTATTATAAATAAATATAATAATTTAGTATTAACGTTACTGTTCATCATCTCAAAAAGCCCAAACCAGCAACCTAAAAATGCTTAAAACCTTTAGCTTTGCAAGTGGATTTCCCGTCCACCTAGCCATCTCCCTGGCCGGCCACCACAACCACCACCTTCGTTGAGTTGAGGGCTACCATTAGGGGGCGGCACGGCCGCCGGAGAGGCGGTTTCCGGCGAACCCGACCACCATAAATTTCAGAAAAAACCATGGAAATGCTCACCCGATCGAACTCTTTTGAGTCTGATGTCTCTCCTAATAGTTCCTAAGATCTATCCATAGAAGAAGAGGTAGAGGAGGACCTTATTTGCGGTTTGGAGTCGAGCCGATCGTCGTGATGCCATTTGCGCGGTGGTGGCATCGCCGGAATTCTTTAACAGCAAGGTAATGAGCTCTAGCTTTATCGGGCAAGGGTGAAAACTTCCTCTCTAAGTCTAGGGAGTCTTTTAAAGGAGAAACAAGGCTGCGGGTGGGGGTTTAAAATGTCAAGCCATTAATGCCTCCTTACATGCATGCTCGGCCATGGTGGAGGGGAGCTGAAACGGCTCCAAAACAGCTAAGAGAAGGCTGGAAACTCCTCCTCTCCCTGATAGGAGTTGAATCCAGCCATTTCAAGGGGGAGAGGATGGAGCCGATCCTTAAAAGCCATTAATGGCCATGCAAACCGTCACTCGGCTATGGCTGGAAGGAGAGGAGTTGGTTGCCACGTGGCATTGACCGTTCAGACTCATAAAATAAGACTTTAACTAAGTCTTAATAAGAGAAAACGGCCCAGTAACGCATTCTGGCCCAATTCCTGGACCGGCCCGGTTCAACTGAACCATCAGCCAAGCTACAAAAATTTCTAAGTAAAATGGCGTTGAGTGAGCTCAGCTCACTTAACGCCATCTAGGAAACGGCGTTGAGTGAGCTCTGCTCACTCAACGCCATCCATACTGCGGCGTTGAGTGAGCTCTGCTCACTCAACGCCATCCAGGATACGGCGTTGAGTGAGCTCTGCTCACTCAACTCCATCCAGAAAATGTCCCTTCCAGACTATGGCGTTGAGTGAGCTCAGCTCACTCAATGCCATCCAGACTTTGGCGTTGAGTGAGCTCAGCTCACTCAACGCCATCAGAATATGCTGTTGAGTGAGCTCTGCTAACTCAATGCCGCCCAGACTATGGCGTTGAGTGAGCTCAGCTAACTCAACGCCACCAAGACTATGGCATTGAGTGAGCTCAGTTCACTCAACTCGATCAAGATTTTGGTGTTAAGTGAGCTGTGCTCACTCAACGCCACCAAGACTATGGCGTTGAGTGAGCTCAGCTCACTCAACGCCATCAAGATTTTGGAGTTGAGTGAGCTGTGCTCACTCAACGCCACCCAGACTGTGGCGTTGAGTGAGCTCAGCTCAGTCAACGCCATCCAGATTTTGGTGTTGAGTGTGAGCTGTGCTCACTCAACGCCACCCAGACTATGGCGTTGAGTGAGCTTAGCTCACTCAACGCCATCCAGATTATGGTGTTGAGTGAGCTGTGCTCACTCAACACCACCCAGAAAATGGCGTTGAGTGAGCTAAGCTCACTCAACGCCATCAAGTCAACACCAAATGGCGTTGAGTGCAGTCACTGCACTCAACGCCATTCAACTTATGGCGTTGAGTGCACCTGACGCACTCAACGCCAACCCACCTACAAGATGGTGTTGAGTGCAGTCAGTGCACTCAATGCCATACTGCTTATCGCGTTGAGTTCACTCGACGCACTCCACGCCCGAGTCCCAATCTTATTTTAAGCAAGTTTCTTGACCTTCTATTTGCAAACCAAGGTGATTTTCATCTTCTTGCCTAAGCTCTCTTGGTCTTTTGGGTTTCCTAGGTTTTTTTCATGACCTAGTCATGGCAAAACCTCTCTCGGGAGTCTAGTCGGAAATGGGATGTTACAAATCCCAATAAACAAAACAAAGATTTCGTCCCCAAAATCAAGGTTAAGCCTATGGGGGCTCCTATCTGGGAGAAAGAAACTTGTAACATCCCATGAGAATTAAAAGATTTACCTCACGACGTCATGCTTGCTATGTGAGGTTTGAAGGCGATAGTCAAATCTAAGACCAATTCGCCCAATTGACAAAGTCTAGACCCCAATAAACAAAAGATTAGCCCCTATTCTTGAAATTTCAGTCCTACTGGTTTAAGATAGGAAAGTAAATTGAATGTCCTGAGAGGTTGTGAGGTATACCTGCCTGAACAACTCCGTGTATTTTTGCCTCATCAGGTCCTGCGGTTCCAAGGTGTGCTCCTCCTGACCATGGTTCCTCCCCAAAACCTTGACTAAGGGGATCTTCTTGCGGCGCAAGATCCGTACTCCTTTGTCATCGATCTGAACCGGCTCCAAGTGAACAGACCGGTCTGAAGCTACGGGCCTTTCGGTGGTCAAAATCTGCTGCTCCGGGCGTAGTGGAGCCCTTCTCAGTGAAGAAATGTGGAAGACGTCGTGTAGAGCTGCCAGCTCTTGTGGCAACTCCAGCCTGTAGACTAGGGCCCCGATCTGCTCCAGGATCCTGTAAGGGCCCATATACCTAGGGCTGAGCTTCTTTCTCCGACCGCGCACCCGTGAAACTCCATGCATGGGCCGAATCTTCAAAAACACTCGGTCCCCCACCTGAAACTCCACCTGACGATGTCGGGCGTTATAGTACTTAGCATGTCTGCTCTGCGCCTCTAACATCCTGTCTCTGATCAGTCTCACTTGAGCCTTGGTGTCTTCAACAAAATCCGATCCCAACGCCTTCGGATCCTCGTCCTGAATCCAAGAAAGCGGGGTCCTGCATCTCTTTCCATACAAGGCTTCGTAAGTCGCCATCCGGATGCCGGACTTGTAGCTGTTGTTATAGGAGAACTCGACCAGGGGTAGGAGCTTCTCCCACGGTTCCCCGCGGTCTAATATGCATAGCCTCAGGAGGTCCTCCAACGTCTGATTGGTGCGTTCCGTCTGCCCATCCGTCTGGGGATGGAATGCGGTGCTGAAGGTCAATCGCGTGCCTAAGTAAGCCTGCACGGATCTCCACTCCCTAGAAGTGAACCGGCCATCCCGATCCGACACGATCGTCCTGGGCACCCCGTGGTATCGAACAAACTGCTCCACAAATCTCCACACTAGTACTCCCACGAAGTCATCCTTCCTGATCAGAATGAATCTGGCCACCTTCGTCAACCGATCGACGATGATCCAAATCGAGTCATTTCCCGTCCGTGATCGGGGAAGCCCATGAATAAAGTCCATTGTGATGTCTTCAAACTTTCACTCCGGTACCGGGAGTGGTTGTAGCAATCCTGCGGGGTTCCTGCACTCCGCCTTCACCAGTTGGCATGCCTCGCAATGAGTTACGAAGTATGTAATGTCCTTCTTCTTCCCTAGCCAAAACATCGTCTTTTTCAAGTCTGCCATCATATTAGTGATCCCCGGGTGTATAGAATATCTGCTACAATGCGCCTCCGCCATGATGTCCTCCCGAATCTGGCCTCCTGCGGGTATATAGACCCTGCCTCTAAAATATAACAATCCATCACTCAGGGAATAATCCCCTGTCGAACCCTCCTCCAAGGCTCGGAATATCGGCTCTGCCCATACATCTGTCTTCTGTCCGTACCAGATGCGGTCCCGAATGTCATCTATGGCAACCATCGATGCTAGATATTCCATATACAACTCTGGATCATTCTCGGACACTAGGGATATCTGCATATCTCTGAAGGACCGGACAAGCTCCATGGACATTAGCTGTGATCCCTTCTCTGAGGTATCTCCTCTCTGGCTCAAAGCATCTGCCACCACGTTCGCCTTCCAAGGGTGGTAGTGCATGGTGTACTGGTAATCCGATAGGAACTCCACCAAATGCCTCTGTCTGATGTTGAGTTCCTTCTGTGTGTCCACGTATTTCAAGTTCATGTGATCTGAGAAGATGTCACAGTGAACCCCGTAGAGATAGTGTCGCCAAATCTTCAGAGCAAAGATCACTGCACCCATCTCCAGATCTTGCACTGGATAGTTCTTCTCATTATCTTCAGCTATTGGGAGGCGTAGTATATTACGTGCCCGTTCTACATCAGAGCGGCACCCATCCCCTGATAGGAGGCGTCCGTGTATACCTTGAATCCCTCCCTTCCTGACGGAAGAGCGAGAATGGGAGCCGAGGTAAGCCGACCTTTCAACTCCACAAAGGCCGCCTCGCACTGTGGCGTCCAAATGAAAGGGGATTCCTTTTTCGTCAGGGAAGTAAGAGGGAGTGCAATTCGGGAGAATCCTTCGACGAATTTCTGGTAATATCCGGCAAGTCCCAGGAAGCTCCGTACATCCATGGCTGTCTTCAACGGTGGCCAGTCCCGCACTGCTTGAATCTTGGTCGGATCTACTGCCAACCCCGCTTTGCTGATAATATGCACTAAGAAAGCCACCTCCTTTAGCCAAAACTGGCATTTGCTGAACTTTGCAAACAGCTGGTGCTCATGTAGCCTCTCTAAGGTTAATGTCAAGTGTCGTGCATGATCCTCCTTCGTCCTTGAGTAGACGAGGATGTCGTCAATAAATACTATGATAAAAACATCCAAATACTCTTCGAATACCTGGTTCATGAGGCTCGTAAATGCTGAAGGTATTTGTGAGCCCGAAGGGCATCACTGTAAACTCATACAGTCTGTACCTACTACTGAAGGCGGTCTTCAGAATGTCCTCCTCTCGAATCCGTAGTTGGTAGTACCCTGACCTTAAATCGAGTTTTGAGAAGAAATGTGCTCCTTCAAGTTGATCGAACAACTCGTCAATCCATGGCAGTGGGTATATGTTACAGACTGTTAGTCTGTTCAGCGCTCGATAATCAATACACAGGCGAAGACTTCCGTCCTTTTTATTGACAAATAACACCGGGGCTCCCCAAGGTTAAGAGCTTGGCCAGACGAACCCTGCCTCTACTAATTCCTGCAACTGACTTTGGAACTCTATCAACTCTTTCGGGGCCATCCGGTAAGGGGCCCTACATGCCGGCTTGGCCCCCAGCATAAGCTGTATCTGGAAATCATGCTCCCGGTGTGGAGGTAGGCCTTGCAGTTTCTCTGGAAAAACGTCGGCAAAATCTCGTACTACTGAAATGTCTGTCACTGATTCCTTGACCTCCTTCATCTCAAATAGAACCTGGTAAACCTACACCCCCTGTAGATTGGCCTTAACGGCTTGAACTGATGATAAGAGAATACGGGAGGCAAGTCTTATACCTTCGATAATAATAAAAGAGTCCCCGTGTCTCACGGTGATCCTCTTTGCTTGGGAATCAATCTGGGCATGGTTCCAGTGCAGCCATACCATGCCCAGGATCAAGTCGTAGTCCATCAACTTCAAAAGCGTCGCTGGAGCCTCAAACGCCTTTCCACCGATTTTTACCTCCATGTTGCAGTGGTCCGAGGTAATGAGTTCAGATCCATCGGGTAGTCACACCCTCATCACCGAGCCCGTGAATCCCTCCACGCCTTCCAATCCTTATACGAACGTCTCCGACACGAAGGAGTGAGAAGCTCCGGTATCGAAAAGCGTGTGGGCAGGCTTGCCGCTGATGAAGTCTATACCTGGGGTGATTAAATGTCTTAGGATTCTATAACGAGTTTTTCTTTTCTATTTATTCTATCTAGTGCAGTTTTATAATTTAACAACCAAGAGGGGGATTCTATGAAAATAACAAAACATTGCAGCGTACCTGCTATGACCTGCTCTGGATTCCAATGTTGTGCCAGGTCCAAAGCATATACCCGCTCTCTTCCTTGTCTACGATCCCATCCCTGGTATCCTCGTCCTCGGCCACGACCTTGGCCTCCAAAAAACTGCGCTGGCTGGGCAGCCAGTGGTGCTGGTGGGGGTGCCCCCCTCATGGGGAAATTTCTACGGATGTGACCAACCTTATGGCAGTGGAAGCACTCTGGCGGGGGATATGCCATTCCCCCGGGTCTCTGTCCCTCTCGTGCCTGAAGAGGTGGCGGAGACAGCACCACTGGCTCCTTTGTCTCCTGTCTTGCCTCCTGACGAGGCATATCCTCGACCCTTCTCCCGTCCGTGACACGGGCTCTTCTCTGATCGTTCCTTGCTCCTTGACCTTGATCCTGCGTTGACCATTTTCATCCCCGAGTTGCTTGCCAATCAACCTCTATCCTTTTAGCCATCTCCAGTATCCGGGAAATGGGCCCATCAGATACAAACAGCAGTGCATCCCTCAGCTCCTCTAAGAGGCCCTTGTAGAATCTCTTGATATATCCAACATCGTCTAACTGATACGAGTCCGCAAACCGGGCTAGGTGGTAGAACTCTCGGTGGTACTCCACCACCGTCCTGGTGCCCTGCTTCAGCTGTAAAAACATGTCCTCCAGCTCATCCTTAGCCGACTGTGGAACAAAATTCTCTAGTAACGTTGCCCTGAACTCCCCCTAAGTAATCTCTGCAATCTCCATATCCACAAAGGTCGTGTCCAGTGACGTCTTCCACCATCTCTAGGCGTGAGACTCCAAGCAAGAGACCACCAATGGCACTCTCTCCTCCAAGGGGCACCGTATCCCTGTCAACATTTCGTACATAATGTCCAGCCATTCTTTTGTCGGGACAGCTGACTCTATCCCTAAGTAGGACGGGGGAGAGAGTCCTCGGAAGATGCTCAGCTAGTTGGCTCCCAGATTTGGCTGCAGTGTTGGAACCTGCTGAGCCCTGAAAGCCTCCAGAATGGCTGTCAGAGTCTTCTCCTTCTCCAACTGTAGGAACGGAGTGGGGACCGGGTGTAAGACCCCCCCCCCCCCCTTTTTTCTTTTTCTTTTTAAACCACCGGGGTCTTAGGACAAGAATCGCCGCTTTGCGGTGATATCTTCACGCCCTGAAGGGTCATCACCACAAGCCGCCGATTCCACCGGCCAATTCGATCACAGAAAGGTAGCACAATAATTGAATTATGTAAAAGCAAGTCCATTGGTAAATCACATATATAAAAATAAAATCTCCACGAAGGGAGTGTCCACAGAATAATAATCAGAGTACTAGAAATGCGGGTTTATGCCCGGTACATCATATCCTCACTACAAAACGCTCATGCGGAAGCAAACTATATCATCTAATATAATTCAGGACTCATAGTCCCAGCTGACTGAACTCCTGAGCTAGACTGTCCCATCTCCAAGCGGGCCGACCTCTGGGGCTGCTGCTCCATGTTGGGCTCCACGATCCCCTAAATGATATGGTTCAAAACCCGTTAGTCTATAAGACTAAGTCCTATCATCCCCCACCCCTTCCCCCATGGCCCTAAGGCACCGAGCGGAGAGGATGAGAGGGAGGGACATGAAGGTGGAGAATAAGACAAAGCAGGTGGCGGCGGACCTATACTAGCAGTTTATAATATAAATGGCAGTAAGGTAAAGTATGAATTATAACCTTGACTTATGAGCGGAAACGCATAAGCCAAGGGATCTTCTGCAATGCTCCCATCGTATAAAGTGTCCCATACCACTTATACGTTGGGGTGTCGGTTATCAAACAATATCATATATTTATATTAAATTTAACCTTAATTTATAAACTTGCCCACACAAGCTTATAGACCAAGGGGTCATTTTGTAAGTCCTAATGTATAAGCATCCCATTCCACTTATACTTTAGGTGTAAGGGGTTAAATGAATCGATTATGCTATGACATGCAAGTGGGTATTATGGAACATGCAAGTGCAACTCACACACCCGACTCTGTGTACACAGACCTTTAGTTCCCCCTTTTAGAGCCATTACCTCCCAGGATACCTCCGTAGTGGCAGACGGAAGCGGTAGGTTGGGCCTCACCCACCTCTAAACCAGTAAAGCACTACCGATCAGACCTATCATACGCCTCAACGCTTGGTGCACTAAGCGGACGCCTGCGCACTCTTGCCGGCTACCGCACCGGACTTCTGTTGGCGAAGTGCTAACCACACTTACCGAGTCAGCGTATTGGCGTCGGTGCATCGACCCTCCAATAACGAAGACCCACCACCTTAATTTCCTTTCCTTTTATGCACATGCAAGTTTAACCATAATCAGACAAAAAAACCGAGCCGAAGCTCCCCGGACCAAAACGTCCGTCTCTTAGCCAATCGAGCCGAAGCTCCCCGGACCATTCCGTCCGTCTCTTAACCAGTCGAGCCGAAGCTCCCAACAAACTCCCCATGCAAATAGTGTTTGTGAAATATGAGATCCTAATTACTATGTTACTCTTTTCAGTTTGTTATTACAGTTTACGTTAACCTAGGGCTGCCCCTGGTATTCCCTGTGAAGGGTTCTCAAAGGGCACTAGGAACTATGATAGTAGCTGAAGCCCATCGTTCCCTTTCACAAGGCACTTATTATTATTGGTTGAATCCCTTACCCATTATTTTCTCGTGTTACGATATACTAACCTAGAGTGATTTTTACTCTTCCTTTCCTCGGAGAAGACGATCTTTCGTCGAACCCAAATACCCCTAGAATCTAGCCAAACAACTTCTCACAGCTCTTCCTATCCCTCTATAGTGAAATCATCCACACCAGTCTACCAAGCCAAAACGACAACTCCAACAACTATCCCAGATCATGTCCTATTGCTATTTAGCAATTTGCTACATGCAGACCAACCTAGGCTATATGTCGAACCGAATAGGGGACAATCCAAATAATCATCCAAGTGCCCTAAGTTATTTACTGGAGGCTTATCATGACACAAATAGACTAAATCCAGAAAATAATAATTTTCCTAATAATCTGATATTTTAATTAAATTTCTTAAGGGTTCCAAGAGCTACCATTTGGTCACGAAGTGCACTTTCAAAGTAAGTATAAGACTTCATAAAATCATGATAAATTTTATAGAGCAAATCAACAGTAAATCCAAGACATGTGAATTTTTAAAATGGTTTAGGCCTCAAAATCATAATTTAGCATATAAGGTTCATAATACCTATTTTAAGAATCAAAGGCAAGAAATATTTTCCAGAAATTATAGCAAAAATCCAGTATGATCATCATCGCCTAAAAACACTCTAGGATGATTCTCACAATTTTCTAGAGAACAGTAACTCCTAATTAGATTTTACATTTTTAATCCAAGCTCTTGGGTTAGTGAAGCAAGTACTGTAAATAATTACCTAAAAATTATGAGAAAATTCCAGGACTTATATATTTATATAAAACACCCACTGACCAGATTTCATAATTTTTATAATAATACTAAGCTCCACATCTATTTTTGATCAAAATTCATAGTTCATAATTTTATGAATGAAGTACCAAAAATAATCAGATAAAACTCCCAAGAAAAATACAGAGGGTATAACATGCTATAGGATGCCTTAATCCAAGATTTCATAACATTCTAGTGAACAGAAATTCCCCAATCATCAAATTAAATATCTAGGGCACAACTAGGGTTATGAATATGGTACTATATAAATTAACCCAAAAATCTCAACAAAATTATATTATGGCCAATTAGACCGGAACATCACCTTGCCCAAAATTTTATTTGATTATAAGTTCAATTGACAGCCTGATAATTCAAAATAACGTTGGTGCCCTAAACTAGGGTTAGAGTTTTGAGGGGGTTAAAGGATTTGAAATTCAATGAAACTTCATCCATAGGACTATATACTTTCTATGATCTTCCCCAAAAAATTTCAGGTCATTCCAAAGTCATTTGACCATATGACCATCAAACCCTAAATATCCCATAAAAGGGTCTACCCTAGAGTCCTAGGGATACCCTGTCCCAAACCACTCCAAAGTCCATTGGATGGTGTGTCATACAATTAAGAGTCAGTGACCAAAGTTTCAGCCTCTGTTGATGTGATTTGGCCACTCAAAACTCTAATGGGGTGTTTTGACCTAATTACCCCTGAGGGTCAACTTAGGGTTGGATAAACACCTAATCAAAACATCTCCAAATGAGATGAAATTTTTACCAGAGCCTTAGCATGCCATTTAAGACTACACTCCAAAATTTGGGGGGATTTTGAGGTGTTTAGGGCACCTAATTAAATTATACATGGTTTATTAAATTTTTACAAAAAACTATAGAAAAATATTCTCCGAAAATTCTGATTTTTGGATAGGCCCTAGGTATAGTTAGGATAAAATTCTTGCCCAAATTACAGGACATTTGGACAAGGGATGAGAGGTGGACATCCATTTGAGTTTCAGGATAGCCCTAGATATAGGTCCCACCAAAATGGGTGTCCTGTCCCAACCAGTGGTTCAAACTTGTCCAAATAAATTTTGGATTAAAGTAGACCCTTAGGGATACATATTTCATGTTGATGACATTTCCATTACGTGAGCCTATGTATTTTTTAAAATTTTAACCAAATACTGTAAAAAAGTGTGACAGAATTAAATAAATCAAGGAAATAAAGATTAATAATAATCTCAGCACGAATCTTAAAGCGCCCTTTTGGACGGCATCGGCTCATCTCCTTCCTCCAGCCAATGGCCCAGATTGACCCTGTCCTGGAGCGGCTTGCGGGCCAATTTCCCGGCCACCCGGCCACTTCCCTGGCCAGCAAACGACACCACCACCTTCGGGGAGGTGGGGGCTACCCCCCAGCTGGCGGCTCGGCCGCCGGAGCGAATGTTCCGGCGAACCTGGGATGATTATTTTCACCCGATTTCCGTTGATTTGAAAATTTTGATCGGGCTCAATTGAGCCCGAACCTTGCCCTAATCAATTCCTAAGATCTACCCATGAAGAGAGGAGTGGAGGAGGAGGACCTTTCCGACGGCCTGAATGCGGGAGGAACGACGGGATGCCATGGTCGACGGCAGCGATGCTCGGCTTCTACAACAGCACTATGCAATGGCTCGGCCCCTTCGGGTAAGTGGTGGGAAATCTTCCCCTTGACCCACTAATGGGGTTTAAATGCTGGATTGGGGAGGGGAAGGGTTGTAGCTTCAATGGCCATTAAAGCCATTAAAGTGGTTGCTCGATTTGAGAGGTGGGGGGCTGAATCTGCCCCTTGGTGGCCGAGAAACTGCTGGAATCAACTCCTCTCCCCTAGAGGAGTTGATTGCAGCCATAAAGGGTGGCTGTTAGCCTCCTTTGTCCGGTCCCCATACCATTCCTCTTCCCCCCCCCCATTTTCTCTCTCCACCATTACCATGAAATGAAGTCCCCCTTTCTCTCTCCTAGTCACCAAGTTGACTGGTCAAACCCCCTAGGATATATGCAGCCATTCCACTCATAAGAATTATGAGAATTGAAGTTAGCCTTGGGAAGCAATGGCTAAA
Source organism: Platanthera zijinensis (assembly GCA_039513925.1). Lineage (NCBI taxonomy): Eukaryota > Viridiplantae > Streptophyta > Magnoliopsida > Asparagales > Orchidaceae > Platanthera > Platanthera zijinensis. Next base: position 167,759,092 of record CM077082.1, on the reverse strand, counting down.
GCTTGGGTTAGCCCATTTGGGCTAGGTTGACCCAAAATGGGCTTGGGTTGATTTTGGTCCACATGACCATTTGGGTTGACCACCAAGGGTCCTTAGTGACTCATTGTCTTCTCTGGAGGTCTAGGAAAAGTTGGGTAGGGTTGACTTGGCCCATTGAAGGTCACCTGCGCCTTGGTTAGGGCACTTTGACCAATTTGGGTCTAGAGTTGACTTGGGTCAACTTAGCCACTAGGATTGACTCCAATGGGTCCTTGGTGACCCTTTGACCTCACTTTAAGGTTAGGGAGGCATGGTGGGGTCCCTTGAGCACATTAGAGGCCAATTGCCCTTATTTAGGGCACCTTGTCCAATTTTTGGCCTGTGGTGGTCCCAGGTCAGATTGGTCACTTTGGGTTGACTTGCATGGACCCTTAGGTCTCTAGTGGATCCTATAATTGGTTAGTGGTGTTGTGGTGGGGTCATGGAGTCGTAATGAAGACCTAAAGTCAAACCTTAGATCTGGTGATGAGGTTGTGCCATAGGTAGACCAAGGTGAGTCTCACCTTGGCCTTTGATTACTTGGCCCTTTCTAACTCCCTAGGGCTTTGTCATGACTTGGTCATGACCAAAACCACTCCTAGGGGTCTAGTTGAAAATGAGATGTTACAAATCCCAATAAACAAAACAAAGATTTTGTCCCCGAAATCAAGGTTAAGCCTACGGGGACTCCTATCGGAGGGAAAGAAACTTGTAACATCCCATGAGAAGTGTAGGATTACATCTCGATGCCATGTTTGCTAAGTGAGGTTAAACAGGAAAACTCACATCTATGACTAATTCGCCAAATTGATAACGTTTTCCCCCAATAAACAAAAGATTAGCCCCTATTCTTGAAATTCCAGTCCTACTAGTTTAAAAATAGGAAAGAAAATTGAACGTCCTGAGAGGTTGTGGGGTATACCTGACTGAACAGCTCTGGACACTTTTGTCGCATCAGGTCCTGGGGTTCCCAAGTATGCTCCTCCTGGCCGTGATTCCTCCACAGAACTTTGACTAATGGAGCCTTCTTGCGACGCAGGACACGTACTCCTCTGTCGTCAATTTGAACCGGCTCCAAGTGAACGGACCGGTCGGAAGCTACCGGCCAATCTGTGGTAAAGATCTGCTGCTACGGGCGTAGTAGAGCCCTCCTCAGCGAAGAAATGTGGAAGACGTCGTGCATAGCTGCCAGCTCCGGTGGCAATTCCAGCCTGTATGCTAGGGGCCCGATCCGCTCCAGGATCTTGTAAGGGCCCATATACCTAGGGCTAAGCTTCTTCTTCCGACCACGCACCCGTGAAACTCCATGCATGGGCCGGATCTTCAAAAACACTTGGTCCCCCACCTGAAACGCCACCTGACGATGCCGGGCATCATAGTACTTAGCCTGTCTGCTCTGCGCCTCTAACATCCTATCTCTGATCAGTCTCACCTGAGCCTCTGTTTCTTCAACAAAATATGATCCCAACACTTTCAGATCCTCATCCTGAACCAAAGAAAGCGGGGTCCTGCATTTCCTTCATAGAAGGCTTCATAAGGCGCCATCCTGATGCTGGACTGGTAGCTGTTGTTATAGGAGAACTCGACCAACGACAACATCTTCTCCAACGGCTCCCCTCGGTCTAGTATACACAGTCGTAGTAGATCCTCCAACGTCCTGTTGGTGCGCTCTGTCTGCCAGTCTGTCTGAGGGTGGAAGGTCGTGCTAAAAGCTAATCGGGTGCCCAGGTATGCCTGCACTGACCGCCACTCCCTGGATGTAAACCGTCCATCGTGGTCCAACACTATCGTCCTGGGCACACCATGATATCGGATATACTGCTCCACGAACTTCCGTACCAGCACTCCCACCGAGTCATCCTTCCTGATTGGTATAAAGCGGGCCACCTTCGTCAACCGATCAACAATCACCCAGATCGAGTCATTCCCCATCCGAGACCGGGGAAGCCCATGTATAAAATCCATAGCTATATCATCAAACTTCCAATCCGGCACCGGGAGTGGCTACAACAGTCCTGCGGGGTTCCTGCATTCCGCCTTCACCAACTGACATGCCTCGCAATGGGTCACGAAGTATGTAATGTCCTTCTTCATCCCTGGCAAAAACATCATCTTCTTCAGATCTGCCGTCATCTTGGTGATCCCCGGATGTATAGAATATCTGCTACAATGTGCCTCCGCCATGATGTCCTCTCGAATCCGGCCTCCTGCGGGTATATATACTATGCCTCTGAAATGTAGCAATCCATCTCTCAAGGAATAATCTCCTATCGAACCCTCTTCCAAGGCTCGGAATATCGGCTCTGGCCATGCATCTGTCCTCTGTCAGTCCCGGATGCGGTCCCGAATATCATCTATGGCCACCATCGATGCCAGATACTCCCTATACAGCTCTGAATCATCCTCGAACCTAGGGATATCTGCATATCTCTGAAGGACCGGACTAGCTCCATGGACATAACCTGGGGCCCGGCTTCGGAAGTGGCAGCTCTCCAATTCAATTGGTCGGCCACCACGTTTGCCTTCCCTGGATGGTAGTGCATCTCATACTGATAGTCTGCTAAGAACTCCACCCAGCGCCTCTGCCTGATATTCAGCTCCTTCTGCGTGTCCACGTATTTCAAATTCTTGTGGTCGGAGTAGATGTCGTAGTGGACTCCATAAAGATAATGGCGCCAGACCTTTAGAGCAAAAACGACCGCTCCCATCTCAAGGTCGTGCACCGGGTAGTTCTGCTTGTGCTTCTTCAACTGGCGAGACGCATATGCAATCACATGGCCCTTCTGCATCAGTACAGCTCCCATACCCTTGTAGGAAGCGTCGGTGTAGTCCTGAAAACCTTCTCTCCCCGAGGGGAGAGTAAGTATGGGGGCCGAGGTGAGTCGATCCTTCAACTCCTGGAAAGCCGTCTGGCACTGCGGGGTCCAAACGAAAGGTGCCTCCTTCTTCGTCAAAGATGTGAGTGGGAGGGCAATTTGGGAGAACCCCTCCACGAACTTCCGGTAATAACCGGCAAGTCCTAGAAAGCTTCGTACATCGGTGGCTTACTTCAACTACGGCCAATCTCGAACTGCCTGAATCTTTGTCGGATCCACTGCCAACCCGGCTCCGCTGATAATATGGCCTAGAAAGCCCACCTCCTTCAACCAGAATTGACATTTGCTGAACTTTGCATATAAGTGATTCTCCCGCAGTCTCTGTAGAGTCAGTGCTAGATGGCGAGCGTGCTCCTCTTCCGTTCTCGAGTAGATGAGGATGTCATCGATAAATACAATGACAAACACATCCAGGTACTCCTTGAAAAGCTTGTTCGTGAGGGTCATGAATGCTGAAGGTGCATTCGTGAGCCTGAAGGGCATCACCGTAAACTCAAAAAATCTATATCTGCTACTAAAAGCAGTCTTTTGAATATCCTCCTCTCGAATCTGAAGCTGGTAGTAGCCCGACCTCAAATCTAGTTTTGAAAAGAAGTGCGCCCCTTTCAGCTGGTCGAACAACTCTTCTATCTGTGGGAGCGGATAGGTATTCTGGACGGTCAGCCTGTTTAGTACTCGATAATCGATGCACAAGCGAAGTGTCTCATCCTTCTTCTTCACGAATAGGACCGGGGCTCCCCATGGCAAGGAACTCGGTCTAACAAATCCTGCCTCCACCAATTCCTGCAACTGAGTCCGAAACTCTGCCAAGTCCTTCGGGGCCATCTGATAAGGGGCCCTAGATGCCGCCTTCGCCCCCGGCATAAGCTGTATCTGAAAGTCCTGCTCTCGGTACGGAAGTAGTCCTGGCAGTTTCTCTGGAAAGATGTCAGCGAAATCTCGCACCACCGGGATGTCTGTCACCGACTTCTTGACTTTCGCCATCTCAAATAGAATCTGATAGACCTCCTCTCCCTATAAATAGGCCTTAACGACCTGTACCGAAGATAAGAGTATACGAGAGGCAGGTCTTATACCTTCGATGATAATGAAAGAGTCCCCGTGTCTCATAGTGATCCTCTTTGCTTGGCAATCAATCTGGGCATGGTTCCAGTGCAGCCATACCATGCCAAGGATCAGGTCATAATTCGTCAGCTTCAAAATCATCGTTGGAGCCTCGAACGCCTTTCCACCAATTTCTGCCACCATATTGCAGTGGTCCGTGGTAAGGAGCTCAGAACCATCTGGTAGTCGCACCCTCATCTTCGAGCCCGTGAATCACTCCACGCCTTCCAGTCCTTCTACGAACATCTCTGAAACAAAGGAGTGAGTAGCTCCAGTATCGAACAGCGTGCGGGCAGGCTTGCCGCTGATGAAGACTATACTTGGGGCGATTAAATGACTTAGGGTTTTATGATGAGTTTTCTTTCCTTGCTAATCTATCCAGTGCGGTTCTACGTTTAACCACTAAAAGGGAAATTCTATGAAAATAAAGAAGCTTTGCGGCGTACCTGCTATGACTTGCTCCGGATTCCGAGGCTGCGCAAGGTCCAAAGCATATACCTGCTCCCTTCCCTATCTACGATCTCTCTCCTGGTATCCACAACCGCGGCCGCGTCCTCGGCCTCCGTAATGCTGAGCTGGTGGGCCACCCTGTGGTGCTGGAGGTGGTGCCCCCCTCATGGGGCAGTTTCTCCGGATGTGCCCAATCTGATGACAAAGGAAGCACTCTGGTGGGGGATACGCCTTTCCCCGGGTCTCGGAATCTCCTGCATCCGAAGAGGTTGAGGGGCCAATATCACCTGCTCCCTCAGCTCCTGCCTCACTTCCTGACGAGGCTGGTCCTCTGTCCTTCTCCCCTCTGGTATAGCATCTCACCGCTGGTCATTTCTGACTCTCCGTCCTTGATCCTCTACTGGCCGCTTCCAGCCCCGAGTGGTGTGCCAATCAGCCTCAATCCTCTTTGCCATCTCCAAAATCCGAGAGATAGGCCCGTCAGATACAAACAACAAAGCCTCCCTCAAATCCTCCCACAGGCCCTTATAGAACCTCTTGATGTACCCTGCTTCGTCCAGCTGGTATGAATCTGCGTATCGAGCCAGATGGCCGAACTCCCAATGGTACTCCACCACCGTCCGGGTGCCCTGCTTCAACTGTAAGAACCGCTCCTCCAACTCATCTCTGGCCGACTGCGGAATGAAATGCTTCAGTAGCGCGGCCCTGAACTCTTCCCAGGTAACCTCCGCAACCTCCCTATCGGCAAATATCGTGTCCAACAGTGTCTTCCACCACCTCTTGGCATGGGACTCAAGGCAAGAGACAACCAGAGCCACCCTCTCCTCCCAGGGACACCGTATCCCGGTCAGCATCTCGTACATAACATCCAGCCACTCTTCCGTCCGAACCACCGACTCTGTCCCCAAGTAGGACGGGGGAGAAAGTCCTCGGAAGATGCTCAACAAGTTGGCCCCCAGATTTGGCTGCGGGACCGGAACTTGCTGGGCCCTAAAAGCCTCCAGGATGGCAGTCAGAGTCTGTCCCATATCTTACTGAAGGAAAGGAGTGGGGACCGGTGGAGGTGGTGCAACATCCTGAGCCTGTTGAACTCCACCTTGTGGCGTAGGCTGTGCTGGAGGCTGCGTAACAAAAACCCATACTGAGAAAACGTTCAATCTTTAATAAAAGTGGAAAATTTATATGTGATCTCCATATGGGCACACCACTGCTTCCGCTGCTTAGTTTGTCCCCAAACTAAACTCGAGCGGGGGTGACCAGGGTTAGTGGACTGCTACCTTTTACAGATCGATGTTTCCCTCTGATACCACTTGTAAGACCCCCCCCTTTTTTCTTTTTCTTTTTAAACCACCGGGGTCTTAGGCCTAGAATCGCCGCTTTGCGGTGAAACCTTCACGCCCTGAAGGGTCATCACCACAAGGCGCCGATTCTGCCGTCCAATTCGATCACAGAAAGGTAGCACAATAATTGAAGTATGTAAAAGCAAGTCCATTGGTAAATCACATATATAAAAATAAAATCTCCACGAAGGGAGTGTCCACAGAATAATAATCAGAGTACTAGAAATGCAGGCTTATGCCCGGTACATCATATCCTCACTACAAAATGCTCATGCAGAAGCAAACTTTATCATCTAATATAAGTCAGGACTCACAGTCCCAGCTGACTGAACTCCTGAGCTACACTGTCCCATCTCCAAGCGGGCCGACCTCCGGGGCTGCTGCTCCATGTTGGGCTCTATAATCCCCTAAATGATGTGGTTCGAAAACCGTTAGTCTATAAGACTAAGTCCTATCATCCCCCACCCCTTCCCCCATGGCCCTTAGGCACCGAGCGGAGAGGATGAGAGGGATGGACATGAAGGTGGAGAATAAGACAAAGCAGGTGGCGATGGACCTATACAAGTAGTTTATAATATAAATGGCAGTAAGGTAAAGTATGAATTATAACCTTGACATATGAGCGGAAACGCATAAGCCAAGGGATCTTATGTAAAGCTCTCATCGTATAAAGTGTCTCATACCACTTATACGTTGGGGTGTCGGTTATCAAACAATAGTATATATTTATATTGAATTTAACCTTAATTTATAAACTTGCCCACACAAGCTTATAGATCAAGGGGTCGTTTTACAAGTCCTAATGTATAAGCGTCCCATTCCACTTATACTTTAGGTGTCAGGGGTAAAATGAATCGATTATGCTATGACATGCAAGTGGGTATGATGGAACATGCAAGTGCAACTCACACACCCGACTCTGTGCACACGAACCTTTAGTTCCCCCTTTCGGAACCGTTACCTCCCAGGATACCTCCGTAGTGGCAGACGGAAGCGGTGGGTTGGGCCTCGCCCACCTCTAAACCAGTAAAGCACTACCGGTCAGACCTAACGTACGCCTAAACGCTTGGTGCACTAAGCGGACGCCAGCATACTCTTGCCGGCTGGCGCACCGGACTTCTGTTGGCGAAGTGCTAACCACACTTGCCGAGTCAGCGTATTGGCATCGGTGCATCGACCCTCCAATAACGAAGACCCACCACCTTAATTTCCTTTCCTTTTATGCACATGAAAGTTTAACCGTAATTAGACAAAAAAACCGAGCCGAAGCTCCCCGGACCAAAACGTCCATCTCTTAGCCAATTGAGCCGAAGCTCCCCGGACCATTCCATCCGTCTCTTAACCAGTCAAGCCGAAGCTCCCAACAAACTCCCTGTGCAAACAGTGTTTGTGAAATATGAGATCCTAATTACTATGTTACTCTTTTCAGTTTGTTATTACAGTTTACGTTAACCCAGGACTGCCCCCGGTATTCCCTATGAAGGGCTCTCAAAGGGCACTAGGAATTATGATGGTAGCTAAAGCCCATCATTCCGTTTCGCAAGGAACTTATTATTATTGGTTGAATCCCTTACCCATTACTTTCTCGTGTTACGATATACTAACCTAGAGTGATTTTTACTCTTCTTTTCCTCGGGGAAGACGATCTTTCGTCGAACCCAAATACCCCTAGAATCTAGCCAAACCACTTCTCACAGCTCTTCCTATCCCTTTATAGTGAAATCATCCACACCAGTCCACCAAGCCAAAACGACAACTCCAACAACTATCCCAGATCATGTCCTATTGCTATTTAGCAATTTGCTACATGCAGACCAACCTAGGCTATATGTCGAACCGAATAGGGGACAATCCAAATAATCATCCAAGTGCCCTAAGTTATTTACTGGAGGCTTATCATGACACAAAATAGACTAAATCCAGAAAATAATAATTTTCCTAATATTTTGATATTTTAATTAATTTTCTTAAGGGTTCCAAGAGCTACCATTTGGTCATGAAGTGCACTTTTAAAGTAAGTATAAGACTTCATAAAATCATGATTAATTATACAGAGCAAATCAACAGTAAATCCAAGACATGTGAATTTTTAAAATGGTTTAGGCCCCAAAATCATAATTTAGCATATAAGGTTCATAATACCTATTTTAAGAATCAAAGGCCAGAAATATTGTTCCAGAAATTATAGAAAAAATCCAGTATGATCATCATGGCCTAAAAACACTCTAGGAGGATTCTCACAATTTTCCAGTGAACAGTAACTCCTAATTTAATTTTACATTGTTAATCCAAGCTCTTGGGTTATTGAAGAAAGTACTGTAAATAATTACCTAAAAATAATGATAAAATTCCATGACTTACATATTGATATAAAACACCCACTGACCAGATTTCTAAATTTTTATAAGAATACTAAGCTCCACATCTATTTTTGATCAAAATTCATAGTTTATAATATTATGAATAAAGTACCTAAAATAATCAGATAAAACTCCAAAGAAAAATACAGAGGGTATAACAAGCTATAAGATTCTCTAATACAAGATTTCATAACATTCCAGTGAACAGAAATTCCAGAATCATCAAAGTAAATATCTAGGGCACAAATAGGGTTGTGAATAAGGTACTATATAAATTAACCCAAAAATCTCAACAAAATTTTATTATGGCCATTTAGACCAGAACATAACCCTACCCAAAATGTCATTTGATTTGAAGTTCAATTGACAACCTAATAATTCAAAATAAGGTTGGTGCCCTAAACTAGGGTTTGAGTTTTGAGGGGGTTAAAGGATTTCAAATTCAATGAAACTTCATCCAAAGGACCATATAATCTCTATGATCTTCCCCACCAAATTTCAGGTCATTCCAAAGGCATTTGACCATATGACCATCAAACCCTAAAAATCCCATAAAAGGGTCTACCTTAGAGTCCTAGGGATTCCCTGCCCCAAACCACTCCAAAATCCATTGGATGGTGTGTCATACCATAAAGAGTCAGTGACCAAAGTTTCAGCCTCTGTTGAGGTGATTTGGCAACTCAAAACTCTAATGGGGTGTTTTGACCTAATTACCCCTATGAGGGTCAACCTAGGGTTGGATAAAAACCTAACAAAACATCTCCAAATATGATGAAATTTTTACCAGAGCCTTAGCATGCCCTTTAAGACTACCCATTCAAATTTAGGGGGATTTTGAGGTGTTTAGGACACCTAATTAAATTATACATGGTTTATTAAATATTTACAAAAACTCTTGAAAAATATTCTCCAAAAATTCTGATTGTTGGATAGGCCCTAGGTATAGTTTGGATAGAATCCCTGCCAAAATTTCAGGACATTTGGACAAGGGATGAGAGGTGGGCATCCATTTGAATTTTTGGATAGTTCTAGGTATAGGTCCCACCAAAATGGGTGCCCTGGCCCAACCAGTGGTTTAAACTTGTCCAAATAAATTTTGGATTAAAGTAGACCCTTAGTGCTACATATTATATGTTTATGACTTTTCCATTAGGTGAGCCTAAGTATTTTTAAAAATTTAAACCAAATACTGTAAAAAAGTGTGACAGAATTAAATAAATCAAGGAAATAAAGATTAATAATAATCTCAGCACGAATCTTAAAGCGCCCTTTTGGACGGCATCGGCTCATCTCCTTCCTCCAGCCAACGGCCCAGATTGACTTGTCCTGGAGCGGCTTGCGGGCCAATTTCCCGGCCACCCGGACACTTCCCCGGCCGGCCAACGACACCACCACCTTCGGGGAGGTGGGGGCTACCCCCAGCCGGCGGCACGGCCGCCGGAGGCGACTGTTCTGGCAAACCCGGGAGGATAATTGTCACCCGATTTCCATGGATTTGGAATTTTGGATCGGGCTCAATTGAGCCCGAACCTTGCCCTAATCAATTCCTAAGATCTATCCATGAAGAGAGGAGTGGAGAGGACCTTTCCGGCAGTCTTAATGCAGGAGGAACGACGGGATGCCATGGTCAACGGCGGCGACGCTCGGCTTATGGAACAACACTATGCACTGGCTCGGCTCCTTTGGGTAAGTGGTGGGAAATCTTCCCCTTGACCCACTGATGGGGTTTAAATGCTGGATTGGGAAGGGGAAGGGCTGTAGCTTCAATGGCCATTAAAGCCATTAAAGGGGTGGCTCGGGTTGAGAGGTGGGGGGCTGAATCTGCCCCTTGGTGGCCAGGAAATGGCTGGAATCAACTCCTCTCCCCTAGAGGAGTTGATTGCAGCCATAAATGGTGGTTGTTAGCCTCCTTTGGCCGGTCCCCATACCATTCCTCTTCCCCCCCCCCATTTTCTCTCTCCACCATTACCATTAAATGAAGTCCCCCTTTCTCTCTCCTAGTCACCAAGTTGACTGGTCAAACCCCCTAGGATATATGCAGCCATTCCACTCATAAGAATTATGAGAATTGAAGTTAGCCTTTGGAAGCAATGGCTAAAGCTTGGGTTAGCCCATTTGGGCTAGGTTGACCCAAAATGGGCTTGGGTTGACTTTGCTCCACATGACCATTTGGGTTGACCCCCAAGGGTCCTTAGTGACTCATTGTCTTCCCTGGATGTCTAGGAAAGGTTGGGTAGGGTATACTTGGCCCATTGAAGGTCACCTGCCCCTTGGTTAGGGCACTTTGACCAATCTTGGTCTAGAGTTGACTTGGGTCAACTTAGCCACTAGGCTTGACTCCAATGAGTCCTTGGTGACCCTTTGACCTCACTTTAAGGTTCGGGAGGCATGGTGGGGTCCCTTGAGCATATTAGAGGCCAATTGCCCTTTGTTAGGGCACCTTGTCCAATTTTTGGCCTGTGGTGGTCCCAGGTCAGATTGGTCACTTTGGGCGGACTTGCATGGACCCTTAGGGCTCTAGTGGATCCTCTAATAGGTTATTAGTGTTATGGTTGGGTCATGGAGTCATGGTGAAGCCCTAAAGTCAAACCTTAGATCTGGTGATGAGGTTGTGATATAGGCAGATCAAGGTTAGTCTCACCTTGGCCTTTGATTACTTGGCCCTTTCTAGCTCCCCAGGGCTTTGTCATGACTTGGTCATGACCAAAACCACTCTTAGGGGTCTAGTTGAAAATGGGATGTTACACCGGGGGAGGTGGTGCATCATTCGGAGTCTGCTGGACTCCGCCCTGTTGTGTAGGCTATGATGGAGGCTGCACATCAAAAATCATTTATAAGCAATTGACTCAAGCCTAATTAACAGTGGACATTCACATGTGACCCCCACATGGGCACACCACGCTTCCGCTGCTTAGTTTGTCCCCAAACTAAACTCGAGCGGGGGTGTCCTAGGGTTAGTGGACTGCTACTCTTCTGATTGAGGTTTTCCTCTGATACCACTTGTAAGACCCCCTTTTTTTGGAACACCGGGGTCTTAGGCCCAGGATCGCCACTTTGCGGTGACACCTTCACGTCCTGAAGGGTCGTCACCACAAAGCGCCGATTCTGCCGGCCAATTCGATCACAGAAAGATAGCACAATAATTGAAAAGCAAGTCCACAAAAATCACATGCATAGAAATAGACGCCTCCATGAAGGGAGAGTCCACAAAAATAGTATAAAAGGTAATGAAAGTAAGGGCTTATGCCTGATACATCATAATCCTCACTACAGGTCGCTCATGCGGAAGCAAACAAAAACATATACTATAAGTCGGGACTCACAGTCCCAGCTGTCTGAACTCCTTAGCTAAACTGCCCTATCTCCAAGAGGGCCGACCTCCGGGGCTGCTCCTCCATGCTGGGCTCCACGATCCCCTAAATGATGTGGTCCGAAAACCGTTAGTCATATAGAATAATCCCTATCATCCCTTACCGCTTTCCCCATGGCTCCTAGGTACCGAGCGGAGAGGAAGAAAGGGAAGGACATGAAGGTGGAGAATGAAACAAAATTAGGTGACAGCGGACCTATGCTAGCAATTCTATGGTAAATATAACAGAAACATAAAGTAGGAAAAGTAACCTTAACTTGTGTGCGGAAGAACCTAAGCCAAGGGATCTTCTGCAAGGCTCCCATAGTACAAAGTGTCCCATACCACTTATACGTTGGGGTGTCGGTTATCAAACAACAGCATATATATATAGAATTTAACCTTAATTTATAAACTTGCCCACACAAGCTTATAGACCAAGGGGTCGTTTTGCAAGTCCTAATGTATAAGCGTCCCATTCCACTTATACTTTAGGTGTCAGGGTTAAATTAATCGATTATTCCATGACATGCTAGTGGGTATGATGAATCATCCAAGTGCAACACACAAACCCGACTCTGTGTACACAGACCTTTAGTTCCCCTTTTAGGAGCCGTTACCTCCCAGGATACCTCCGTAGTGGCAGACGGAAGCGGTGGGTTGGGCCTCGCCCACCTCAAAACGAGTAAAGCACTACCACTCAGACCTATCGTACGCCTCAATGCTTGGTGCACAAAGCGGACTCCTGCGTACTCTTGCCGGCTGGCGCACCGGACTTCTGTTGGCGAAGTGCTAACCACACTTGCCGAGTCTGCGTATTGGCGTCAGTGCATCGACCCTCCAATACCGTAGACCCACAACCTTAATTTTCTTTCCTTACTATGCACATGCAATATTTATCGTATCAAACCAATCGAGCCGAAGCTCCCCGGACCATCTTGTCTGTCTCTTAACCAACCGAGCCGAAGCTCCCCGGACCATTCTGTCCGTCTCTTAACCAACCGAGCCGAAGCTCCCCGGACCATTCTGTCCGTCTCTTAACCAACCGAGTCGAAGCTCCCAACTATCATCCTGTGCTAACAATGTCTGTGAAACGTGCAACCCTAATTACTAAGTTACTCTTATCAGTTTGTTAATACAGTTTAAGTTAGCCCAGGACTGCCCCCAGTATTCCCTGTGAAGGGCTCTCAAAGGGCACTTGGAACTTTGATGGTAGCTGAAACCCATCGTTCCCTTTCACAAGGCACTTATTGTTATTGGTTGATTCCCTTAACCCATTTCCTTCTCATATTAAAGTGGGCTAATCCTAGGGTGATTTTGACTCTTTCTCTCCTCGGGAAAGACGATCTTTCATCAAACCCGAACACCTCTAAACTCTAGCCAAACCACTTCTCAAGACACAAATAGACTAAATCAAGAAAATTGTAATTTTCCTAATTTAGATAATCTAGATAATCATCCAAATGTCCTAAATTATTTACTAGAGACTTATCATGACAAAAATAGACTAAATCCAGAAAATTGTAATTTTCCTAATTTATCGGGTATTTAATTAATTTCCTTTAAAGCTTCTAAGGGATACTAATTGAACATGAAGTGCACTTTTCAGGTATGTATAAAGCTTCATAAAATCATGATAAATCCTAAACCATAATTTAACAGTAAAGCCTAGATATCACAATTTTTCCAGTAATTTAAGGACTCTAATTTAATTTTGATAATAAATCCTATCTCCTTTCATTAATGAAGTAAGTGCAGTAAATAATCATCCAAAAATTCTTAATTAATTTTTTAGAGCAGATACGGTCCTAAAAACATCAGTTGCCAAATTTCATAATTTTTCAATGGGGATTGAGATTTAGAATAAATAATTACAAAAATCTTAGAAGGCTATCTTTCTGAAGCAAGTATTGTAAATACTCTTCTAAAAATCATGAATAAAATTATACAATTAGATATTGAATTAAAAACATCATTGGCCAGGTTTCATAATTTTACAGTAGGTAATTTGCTATAAATGATTTATTGACCATAATTGCCTTTTTTGGAACTTGTGAAGGAAGTAATAGATATAATCAACTAAAATTTGTAACAAAATTCAGGGATGTTTATTTAGACCTATAGCATCTGCTGCCCAAGTTCCATCAGATTCAAATGAACAGAGTAATCAAAATAATTGAAAGACCAGTTTTAGCAAATTGATACCTAACAAATAAAGTACTTGAAATATTATCCATAAAATCATAATAGAATTACTAAGGGTTTTTCCTAGTCTAAAACTTACTCCATCCAATTTTCAAAAATTTTAACTAAGGTTTAGTGGCTATGCTTTCATAATTGAGCTTCTACCCTAAAATTAGGGTTAGGGTTTTGAGGTGTCTACCTACCTCCAAATCCTCTAAGATTTCTACCAGAGAACTTAGGATTTATTACCTTCAACTCTACTTGGTTACGAGGTCACACAAGGGCATTTGCTCCTATGCCCTTCACAACACTCAAAAACTCTTCCCTAGGGTTTGAGTTTGAACCCTCGGGTAAATCAACCCTAAATCACACCATTTTCCTTAATAGGGTGACATTAGCCATGCCAAGTCAGTGTCCAAAATTTCAGCCTTTGTTGAGGTGATTTTACCACTCAAAACCCCAAGGGGGTGTTTGATCCTTAATAATCCTATAAGGATCAACCTACGGTTGGATAAAAACCTATTCAAAACATCTCCAAATGAGATGAAATTTTTACCAAAGCCTTAACATGCCCTCTAAGACTACCCACCCAAATTTGGGGAGATTTTGAGGTGTTTAAGACAGCTCAATAATTTATACATGATTTATTAAATTTTTTCCAACAACTATAGAACAATATTCTCCAAAAATTCCCATTTTTGGACATGCCCTAGATATAGCTAAGGTAGACCCCCTAACCAAATTTCAGCTCATTTGGACAAGGGATGAAAGTTGGGCATCCATTTGAACCTCAGGATAGCCCTAGGTATAAGTACCACCAAAATAGGTGTTGTGGTCAAACCACTTACCCAATCGAGTTCAAATAAATTTTAGAATAATCTAGACTAGAAGGGCTATAACTTTTGTGACTGGCCATTTTTCCTAAAACGGCCTCTATGTGCCTCATTAAATAGCATCAAAAAGAGCTTGATAAATCACTATATATTATATATAAATATAATAATTTAGTATTAAAGTTACTGTTAATCTTCTCAAAAATCCTGAACCAGCAACCTAAAAATGCTTAAAACCTGTAGCTTTGCAAGTGGATTTCCCATCCACCTAGCCATCTCCGTGGCTGGCCAGCACCACCACCACCTCCGTTGAGGTGAGGGCTACCGTTAGGGGGCGGCACGGCCGCCGGAGAGGCGGTTTCCAGCGAACCGGACCACCATAAATTTCGGAAAAAACCATGGAAACTCTCACCCGATCCAGCTCTTTTGAGCCCGATGTCTCTCCTAATAGTTCCTAAGATCTATCCATAGAAGAAGAGGTAGAGGAAGAACTTATTTGTGGTTTGGAGTCGAGCCGATCGTCGTGATGCCATTTGCGCGGTGGTGGCGTCGCCGGAATTCTTCAACAACAAGGTAATTAGCTCTAGCTTTATCGGGAAAGGGTGAAAACTTTCTCTCTAAGTCTAGGGAGTCTTTTAAAGGAGAAACAAGGCTACGGGTGGGGGTTTAAATTGTCCAGCCATTAATGCCTCCTTACATGCATGCTCGGCCATAGTAGAGGGGAGCTAAAACAGCTCCAAAACAGCTAAAAGAAGGCTGGAAACTCCTCCTCTCCCTGAGAGGAGTTGTATCCAGCCGTTTCAAGGGGGAGAGGATGAAGACGAGCCTTAAAAGCCATTAATGGCCATGCAAACCGTCACTCGGCCATGGCTGGAAGGAGAGGAGTCGGTTGTCACGTGGCATTGACTGGTCAGACTCATAAAATAAGACTTTAACTAAGTCTTAATAAGAGAAAATGACCTAGTAACGCATTCTGGCCCAATTAGTGGACCGGCCCGGTTCAACTGAACCATCAGCCAAGCTAAAAAAAATTCTAAGTAAAATGGCATTGAGTGAGCTCAGCTCACTCAACGCCATCTATGCTACGGCGTTGAGTGAGCTCTACTCACTCAACGCCATCCATGCTGCGGCGTTGAGTGAGCTCTGCTCACTCAATGCCACCTAGGATATGGCGTTGAGTGAGCTCTGCTCACTCAACGCCATCCAGAAAATGGCACTTCCAGACTATGGCGTTGAGTGAGCTGAGCTCACTCAATGCCATCCAGACTATGGCGTTGAGTGAGCTCATCTCACTCAACGCCATTAGAATATGGTGTTGAGTGAGCTCTGCTCACTCAATGCTGCCCAGACTATGGCGTTGAGTGAGCTCAGCTCACTCAACGCCATCCAGATTTTGGTGTTGAGTGAGCTGCGCTCACTCAACGCCACCCAGACTATGGCGTTGAGTGAGCTCAGCTCACTCAACGCCATCCAGATTTTGGTGTTGAGTGAGCTGTGCTCACTCAACGCCACCCAGACTATGGCGTTGAGTGAGCTCAGTTCATTCAATGCCATCTAGATTTTGGTGTTGAGTTAGTTGTGCTCACTCAACGCCACCCAGACTATGGCGTTGAGTGAGCTTAGCTCACTCAACGCCATCCAGCCAACACCAAATGGCGTTGAGTGTAGTCACTGCACTCAACGCCATTCAACTTATGGCGTTGAGTGCACCCGACGCACTCAACGCCAACCCACTTGCAACATGGCGTTGAGTGCAGTCAGTGCACTCAATGCCATACTACTTCTGGCATTGAGTTCACTCGACGCACTCAACGCCCGAGTCCCAATCTTATTTTAAGCAAGTTTCTGACCTTCTATTTGCAGACCAAGGTGATTTTCACCTTCTTACCTAAGCTCTTTTGGTCATTTGGGTTTCCTAAGTTTTTTTCATGACCTTGTCATGGCAAAACCTCTCCCGGGGGTCTAGCCGGAAATGGATGTTACAAGGAGAGTGTATCATTATGAGTTGTAGGAGCAAGCTTGCTCTGAGGTATGTGCTATCCTCCATAGCCTGAGTGATAGGGATTAAGTTCCTGAGGTAGGTGATACTTGTATTACTGAGTGTAGGCCCTGATGGCTGAGGTGTAAGTTTTGGAGGAGACTGAAAGATCCTAAGGGATCTGATGTGTAAGCTCCTTGGAGCATTAGTTTGGAGAAGTGCCTTTCCTAACAGGAAGTTAATAAGGTGGGAGGAGAGTGGATGTACCAATAATTTTGGAGAACCACTATAAAATACTTGTGTGTTTTTTTGTGTTTACTTTTATTTTCTTAGGGGTAGGTGCTAAGGACAAGCTCTAGATCTCTAAAAGCTGAAAGCTTAAATAAACAATCAAGTGTTTCAAAAATACTCTCAAAAGACCTAAGAAGAGCTATTCACCGCCTAGGTTGCTAGCTACCTTGAAAGTAAATACTTTCAAGTGGTATCAGAGGGAGGTTCCTAACAAGGGTTTAACAATCTGAGTGATCCTCAAAGGTAGCTTCTGCTAAGTGGTCATGGGCTCAGGAGAGTGCCAGAGAAAGCTTATGATCAAAGAATTTTTGCAACTATTAGGGAGGGACCTGTCATTCCCATGAAGGTCTCTACTCTGGATGCCAACATCCAGACATCAAAGAGACTCTCTGAAATGACCAAAGATGAGGTCATACTAGTTGTCCTGGAGAAGAGAGCACAGAACATCATAGCCAGTTCTGTAGATGACTCAACCTTCCTAAACTTGGTTCACTGCCAGACCTCCAAGGAGATGTGAGATACCCTTGATGTCTACATGGTGGGTACTGATGAGGTAAGAGATGATAGGAAGTCTCTGCTCAACCAAGAGTATGCGGCTTTCAGGCAATCCTGAAGGAGAACATAACTACCTATTATGAAAGATTCTTCAGGATCATAAATGAGTTGAATACCTATGGAAGGATTTTCAATAATTATGAAATTCATGACAAGTTTCTCAGATCTCTCACTAGAGACTGGGATACTTAGATCTGTGTCATAAGATAGATGGCCAAGACACTCCTCCCCAAATATTGTTTGGGAAGGTGCTCTCCTATGAGATGCAACTAACTGTTAAGAAGCAGGAGGATGCCTCTAACAAATCACTGGCCAAAGAAAAGTCCTTATCCTTCAAAGTTGTTAGCTCAAGGAAAGGCAAGAAAAGGATTCCTTCTCCACCAAGGAGACCAGCTGAGTCAGACAGCTATGACTCAGAGGAATTAGACAGCAACATGTCTGATGAAGATTTTGCAGCCTTTTCATGACAACTCCAGAGGTTATTGAAGAAGAAGCATTGGAAGAAAATGCCTTCCAATTCCACCCATCACAGAAAGAACAAGTCTAAGACTGACAGGTATGGTTCTAAACATAAAAAATATAACTCCTCTAAAGTAATTTGCTACTGCTGCAGCAAGCTTGGGCATGTAATAGCTGACTTTCCACAGAAGAGGAAGGAGACTGAGGAGATGAAGTAGCACTAGCATAGAGGAAAGAAGGAAAAGTCCTTCATGGACAAGAAGGAAAAGAGTTGGATAGACTCATCATCTTTTGAGTTTGAAGAAGATGAAGCCTATATTGGGCTAGTTGCTGTTACTATTACAGATAAAGCTATAACAGCATGAGAAGTCAATCCTCTAGGGAGGATTGGAATCAGAACTCCTTTGACAATGTCAGACAGTAAGTTAGAGGTGGATGAAGATGTCCACAGTGAATAGGGCTGATGGAACTGATAGATTAGGAAGGCAATCAGGATCAGCCTGGTCAGAGCAAGGTACATCTATCACCAAACACTGCTTATTTGTTTTGGTTTGAGACTAGTCCTTGCTCAAAAGCCTCTTCACCCTGTAATGAATAAGATTCTTGATCTGAAAGAGATGTCAATCAACTGATTGACAAGTATGGAGAACTTCTAAATGCCTTCAAGAAGGTCAAGAAGTTGTCTAAGAAGCAATATAAAGAGATCTCATCTCTTAAGCTTGCAGTTGCCCAACAGACTGTAACAACAAATCTGCTGGACCAGAAAGCTAGGGAAATTAGCCAACTGAAGTACCTCTTGGACATTAAGGTAGCCTCCATCAAGCACAGGAACTATCTCATCAGGAGGATTGAAGTTAAGTTTGAGAAGGAGAAAAGATTAGTGGCTAGCTATTCGAAGCCAAGTACTGTCCTCCCCTTGATAGACTCCTCCTCTCAAAAGTGCAAGAGGGGGTGGGATTCAAGGGAAGCACAAGAGTTGCTCCTTCCAAAAGAAAGGACAAAGCTCCAGTTCCACCTCAGTCTATTGCTTCTAGGCCTCCCATTCTTTTCAAAAAAGTTTTGATACCTTCTAATAGGTATGACCAAGAAAGTTCTTATGGTCACTGGGAGAGGGGTTGTCCATCTGGAGTGAACAAAGATGTTCAATGTCATGATGAAAGTTTTGGCAGGGTGTGTGCATTCAAGGATGCCAATGAGAAATTTCAAATGGCCCAATCTGGAACATTTATCTTTGGTGCTTCTGCACCAACTCTCAAGAATGTTGCTGCAGCTAAGACTCAGAATCTGATAGCAAAGGTTCTGACTAAGGGCATGTCTAAGAATCAGGCTGATCTGGGCATATCTGAAGCCACCCCCCTAAAAGGAAGTTTTGTCCCGAAACTTAACATAAATAAAATCAAATCCAAAACCGAAGAAAAAAATCATAGGCTAACAAGGAAATCACTTACTAAAGCATCAGGAGAACAGATGAGGATGAGCCACCCTCATAGCTGACTCCAACTCTCAAGTCGCGCTCTCCACGCCTTGGTTCCTCCACAAAACATTAAGCATGGGTATTGTCTTCCTTCGCAATACCCAATCGTGAGTATCCAAAACACGAATAGACACCTCCACATATGAAAGATTAGGCTCCAACTGGGGCACATCATCAAGAATCTGCTAATCATTCAGCACACACTTCCGCAACTGGCTCACGTGGAAAACATCGTACACACCCGAAAAACTTGCTAGCAATCCAGCCTATAAACGATACACCAATCCGCTCAACAACATTGAATGGTCCCACATACCTAGGATCCAACTTATGGTTCTTACCAAACCTCTTAACACCATACATCAGGGAAACCATAAGAAATATCATGTCCCCAACAACAAACTCCAAATCAGTCCTACGCCGATTGGAATTCTTCTCATAATGCTCTTGATCTATCTGAAGCTTCTCTCAAATATGCTTTACAAAAACATCCATATCTTCTAACTCGTTAGGACCCAACAACGGTCACTCACCAACCGAGGCCCAAAACAAGGGAGTCCTGCAATATCTCCTATAATAAGCCTCGAACAGGACCATTTGCAAACTCTTTTTGTAACTGTTATTGTATGCATATTCAATCAGTCTCAAACGCTCATCCCACCCTCCTCCGCGGTCCAAAATATAACACCTGATCATATCCTCCACGATCTGATTTACTCTCTCAGTGTGACCATTTGTATGCGGATGATAGGCGGTGGACTTCCTCAAATCGGTACCCAACCCCTCTTATAAACCCTTCCAAAAGCGAGACGTAAACCTGGAGTCTCGATATGATACAATACAAACAGGCACTCCATCTAATCTGATGACCACATCCAAGTATAACGCAGCTATTTTCTTCATGGAGTAGTCGACCTTGAATGGCACGAAGTGAGCACACTTCGTCAATCTTTCCTTTATAACCAAAACTGAATCTTGCCCTTGGGGAGATCTCGACAAAAATCCATCGAAATACTCTCCCACTTCCAACTCAAAATTTCTAATGGTGTCAACTTGCCTCCAGGCCTTCCATGATCGGCCTTCACTCGCTTCCAAGTAAAACATTCTGAGACAAACTTATCTATATCACCCTCATCCCAAACCACCAAATGATCTGCTTCAGATCCTTATATATTTTAGAAGAACCAGCGTGGTAGGCAATGCTATAATCATGCGCCTCTTTTCACATCTTACCTAGAGTATCCTCAACTGCGGGAATATAAAATTTGTCGCGATACTTCAACGTACCCACGCCATCAAATGAAAAGTCTGGTGATTCCCCTTTCATAGTTCTATTATAAAGGTGCACCAAATCAGGATCATCCCTTTAATGTATCCTTGTAAGTATAATCCATGAAGGCTCTATTAATTCCAAACTGCTGGCCGAGTCACTACTCCCCACCAATATATCCATCAAGATAAATTGCTCCACCAGTGAATCCACAGAAGGGTTAAAAATTTTCACTATCTTCCTTGTTAACCCAGAAATCGGCGATCCCTCCCAAGGTAGCCAGCTCGCAAGTCGCGGCCGTCTCCAGGAGGTTGCGGCCTGTAAGCATTTTCTTCTAAGTGTGGGCGGACTGACCTCTCAGTCCACTCAGTCCGCGCGGCTAGGGCGGTCTCCCTAGTCTGAACCGCCAAGGTCGCGCAGTAGCCGCTCGTTCTGCAAGGGCTGCAGACTGCTTCCTAAGTCCGCTCCTGCAGGTCGCGCGTGTTGATGTGCGAAATGTGACACCGCCCAGTTAACGGGTTGTTCGATCTCACAAGCTAGGAGAATTGGAGGGTTGCAGGGATAGAGGAGAGATTCGACGGAGAGCAAGGGAGAAGCTTGCTCGAGAATGGATGAATCTTGATCAGGAACTTTCGATCAGACGCTACTTTAGCGGTTGGGCTCTGATCGATATACCGAGAGAGGAAAAGAAAAGAGAGGGCCACTAGAAGCGGTAACAGCAGACTTCGCCCGTCCAGGCCTGAATGCCTCTTAAGACGGGCTTTCCTTTGATTACAATCGAAGTTACAACTCGAGATTTCAACTTTATATGGAAAGCAGAATAAATCGTACAAGGGGGAAGCTGGCAGCTAAGGGGAGTAGAATGCCAGAGGTCGTGCGGACTGACCAGGGAGGTCGACAGACCGCTCGGTTAGCCGATCAAGGAGCCCGCAGGACATAGCCGGGCGGACGATTGATCAAGCTGGGAGAAGAAGCTGGGAGTAGGTCGCGCGGACTGGGAAAGCGAGTCTCTAGGGACTGATGGCGAGATCCTGACGCCTTTGTCGTGTCGTCCGTCCCTCTAGAATGAGGGGTCTGGGGGCCTATTTATAGGCCCGAGGAGGTAACGGTCTTGGTAACGTCACCACCGGTGAGGCGGTGAACTGAGCGAGTACAACGCTGAGTCCGCGGAGTCCGCGCCAGGTCGCACAATCTGGGACTGCCTGGAGCTTGCCTTACTATTGGCGGACTGGGACGAGTCCGCCCCTGCTGCTGAGCGAGCTTGCACCGGTATGTGCGAGCTGAGAAGATGTTTGCCCGCTGGTAGGTATAAGCAGACACTGGGAAGCTGGAGGGCTAGCTGGCGGACTGTAGAATGAGTCCGCCTAACCCACGGCAGAGGAGGCAGATCGTCGGCTGTTGAGCTAGGGTTCATCGGGCGGACTGCGCAACGTACCCGCCTAACTTACAGCGGACAGGTTGAGCAGGCTGCCTGCTGGTGACTTTTTTCCATTGCTCGGCGACAAGGACTGCCGACCTGGAAGACTAAAGAGTCCAGGTCACGCCTATTGGCAAGAGCCGCTGTCGACTGGTGGTATCCTTTGCTTGGGGATGAGGGTTGGCGCCATGGAGGACTGACTAGTGAGGTTGGAAGACCATGCGGTTAGTTGATCAGGCAGCTCACTAGATGAGGTAGGCGACCTATCAAACTGAGATCGAGTCCGCCTACAGCTGGCGGATAGGAGAGCAAGTCGTCGCCTCTGGCTGAGCACCTTGCGCGCCGTCTGGGCAGATAGGGATTTCGAGTTCGCCACTCAGTTGAGTAGCTTTCACCTGAGGAAGAAAGAACCACCACACGATTAACCGAAATAACTGCGCGGCCTGCAAGGGCGGACTGAGGAAGCAGTCTGCAGCCTTATGAATGAGCGACTACTACGCGACCTGGGCGGTCAGACCGGGGAGACCGCCCTAGCCGCGCAGACTAAGCGGACTGAAAGTTTAGTCCACCCACCCTTGGAAGGAAAGGCTCAAAGGCCACGACCTCCTGGTGCAGGCCGCGATTTGCATCCTGACGCCTTTGTTGTGTCGTCCGTCCCTCTAGAATGAGGGGTCTGGGGGCCTATTTATAGGCCCGAGGAGGTAACGGTCTTGGTAATGTCACCACCGATGAGGCGGTGAACTGAACGAGTTCAACGCTGAGTCCGCGATGTCCGCTCTAGGTCGCGCGGTTTGGGAATGCCTGGAGCTGGCCTTACTATTGGCGGACTAGGACGAGTCCGCCCCTGCTGCTGAGCGAGCTCGCACCGGGCTGTGCGAGCTGAGAAGAAGTTTGCCCGCTGCTAGGTAGAAGCAGACACTAGGAAGCTGGAGGGCTAGCTGGAGGACTGCAGAATGAGTCCGCCTAACCCGTGGCGGAGGAGGCAGATCGACGGCTGTTGAGCTAGGGTTCATCGGGCGGACTGCGCAACGTACCCGCCTAACTCGCAGCGGACAGGTTGAGCAGGCTGCCTGTTGGTGACTTTTTGCCATTGCTCGGCGACAAGGACTGCCGACCTGGAAGACTGAAGAGTCCAGGTCGCGCCTATTGGCTAGAGCCGCTGTCGACTTATGGTATCCTTTGCTTGGGGATGAGGGTTGGCGCCATGGAGGACTTACCAGTGAGGTTGGA
Organism: Platanthera zijinensis; assembly: GCA_039513925.1. NCBI lineage: Eukaryota > Viridiplantae > Streptophyta > Magnoliopsida > Asparagales > Orchidaceae > Platanthera > Platanthera zijinensis. The sequence continues at coordinate 167,735,904 of CM077082.1, read as the reverse complement.
ATACCGTGCGGTTAGCTGATCACGCAGCTCACTAGATGAGGTAGGCGACCTGTCGAACTGAGATCGAGTCCGCCTACAGCTGGCGGATAGGAGAGCAGATCGCCGCCTCTGGCTGAGCACCTTGCGCGTCGTCTGGGCGGATAGGGATTTCAAGTTCGCCACTCAGTTGAGTAGCTTGCACCTGAGGAAGAAAGAACCACCACATGGTTAACCGAAATAACTGCGCGGCCTACAGGGGCGGATTGACGAAGCAGTCCGCAGCCTGCAGAATGAGCGGCTTCAACGTGACCTGGGCGGTGAGACAGGGGAGACCTCCCTATCCGCGCGGACTGAGCGGACTGAAATGTTAGTCCGCCCACCCTTGGAAGGAAAGGCTCAAAAGCCGCGACCTCCTAGTGCAGGCCGTGATTTGCGAGTTGGCTACCTTGGGAGGGATCGCTGATTTCTGGGTTAACATAATCCCCATAGTTTTTCAAGTTCAAAATAGCACTTCGAAAAAGTAGGAGACCCACGAAAATCGTGATCCTTCCCTCGAGAAAAGGAAAGGGGAAGGAGAGATGGAACCTGATGTCTCTCCTCAGAAACAAGGTTTGCTAATGTCTGCCTTTTTTCAACCAACCGCCGAAGGGCCTTGCATTCTTCAGTTAAATGACCATATAACCAATCCCTGAAAATCTGAGAAGAAACTCTCTTAGCAATTCAGCAAAGGAAGAGATGAACTGAGCACGAAGTCCATATAACCAATCCCTCACTTGACCATCAAAGGTCATTACAAGGAGTTTGCATTTGGTTGCATCTGAGATATTCTTGAGAGCAACGAAAGATTCAAAAGCTTGAAGATGCTTGAGTGGATCAGTCTCCCCAATGTAAATGGGCAACCGTGGCTCTCTGAAGTTAACTGGAGTCGATTTATACTGAACATTCTCTGTAAATGGTGACTGCTCTTCTTGTTCTCATACAGCATAAGGAAAAAAGGGAGCATAAATTGCATCTGCATAAGGAGCTGGAGGATAGAAAGGAAAAGTTGTTGCAGGAGGAGCAAAGGCAAGAGCTGAATAGTAGGGATAACTTCCCTGAAAATTGAGGAATCTTGCCGGACTTCCTCGTGCAGCTTCTCGGAAGAAGTTCTGACGAGCTGCAAATTCGTAATTCTAAGACCGCAAAGTGGTTGCAGGCCCTTACGGAAAGGTTGGAGTGTAAGGAGGATATACCGGCAGATAGGCTTGTAGGTAGACATGAGGAATCTCGAATGCTGGTGCTGGATTGATTGTAGGAGCTGGTGCTGCTGAAGGTTGTGATTCCAATCGTTGAGCGATAGCAGCTAGAGTACGGTTGATCGCTTGAAACTGTTGCAAAGTTTTCTACAAGAATGCTCCAAGGCCTCCCAAAGAGAATCCTCACTGGAACTTGGAGCAAGGCTCTCGACTGGTTGATGGTCTGACATGAGTTACCTCTAATTTCACTATCTGATTGAGATCTGAAGGTCGCGTGTTAACTGTTGATGCGCGAAATGCGACACCGCCCAGTTAACGGGTTGTTCGATCTCACAAACTAGGGGAATAGGAGGGTTGCGGGGATAGAGGAGAGGTTCGATGGAGAGAAAGGGAGAAGCTTGCTCGAGGAGGGAAGAAGCTTGATCAGGAAATGTTGATCAGATGCTACTTTAGCGGTTGGGCTTTGATGATTAGACCGAGAGAGGAAAAGAAAAGAGAGGGCCGCTAGAATCGACAATAGCATACTTCTCCCGTCGCAGCCTAAATGCCTCTTGCGACGAGCTTTCCTTTGATTACAATCGAAGTTACAGCTCGAGGTTGCACCTTTACATGGAAAGTAGAATAAAGGGTACAAGGGGGATGCTGGCGGCTAAGGAGAGGAGAATGCTAGAGGCCGCGCAGACTGACCAGGGAGGTCGGTAGACCGCGCGGTTAGCCGATCAAGGAGACCGAAGAACTTAGCCAGCCGGACTGCTTGATCAAGCTGGGAGAAGAAGCTGGGAGAAAGTCGCGTGGACTGGGAAAGCAAGTCCGCAGGGACTGATGGCGAGATCCTAACACCTCTACCATGTCGTCCATCCCTCTAGAATGAGGGATCTGGGGGCCTATTTATAGGCCCCAGGAGGTAACGGTCTTGGTAACGTCACCACCGGTGAGGCTGTGAACTGAGCGAGTACAACGCTGAGTCCGCGCCAGGTTGCGCGGTCTCGGACTTCCTTGAGCTGGCCTTGCTGTTGGCGGACTGGGATGAGTCCACCCCTGGTGCTGAGTGAGCTCGCGCCAGGCTGTGCGAGCAGAGAAGAAGTTCGCCCACTGTTGGGTCGAAGCAAAAACCGGGAAGCTGGAAGGCTAGCTGGCGGACTACATAACGAGTCAGCCTAGCCCGCGGCAGAGGAGGTAGATCGCCGGCTGCCGAGCTAGGGTTCATCGGGCTGACTATGCAACGAAACCGCCTAACTCGCGGCGGACAGGTTGAGTAGGCTTCCTGCTGGTGGCTTGTCTCCATTGCTCGGCGACAAGGACTGTTAATCTAGCGGACTGAAGAGTCGAGGTTGCGCCTATTGGTGAGAGCCGCTGTCTACTGGTGGCATCCTTTGCTTGGGGACGAGGGTTGGCGACCTGGCGGACTGACCAGTGAGGTCAGCAGAACGCACGATTAGCTGATCAGGCAGCTTGCTGGATGAGGTAGGCGACCTATCGAACTGAGATCGAGTCTGCCTATAACGAGCGGACAGGAGAGCAGGTCGTCGCCTCTCGCTGAGCATCTTGTGCGCGGTCTGGGCGGATAGGGATTTCGAGTCCGCCACTCAGTTGAGTAGCTCGCACCTGAGGAAGAAAGAACCACCACACGGTTAACCAAACTAACTGCGCGGCCTGTAGGGGCGGACTGAGGAAGCAGTTCGCAGCCTCCAGAATGAGTGGCTACTACGCGACCTGGGCGGTCAGACCGGGGAGACCGCCCTAGCCGCGCGGACTGAGCGGATTGAAAGGTCAGTCTGCCCACCCTTGGAAGGAAAGGCTCATAGGGCGCGACCTCCTGGTGCAGGCCGCGATTTGCGAGCTGCCTACCTTGGGAGGGATCGCCGATTTCTGGGTTTATAGCACGGTTAGATCGGTTGACCGTGTGGTGGTTCATTCTTCCTCTCAGGTGCGAGCTACTCAACTGAGTTGCGGACTCGAATTCCTATCCATCCAAACCGCACGCTAAATGCTCAGCCAGAGGCGGCGACCTACTCTCCTATCTGCCAGTTGTAGGCGGACTCAATCTCAGTCCGTCAGGTCATTAACCCTCGTACCCAAACAAAGAGTGCCACCAGTAAAAAACGGCTCTCGCCAATAGGCGCGACCTAGACTCTTCAGTCCGCCAGGTCGGCAGTCCTTGTCGATAAGCAATGGCGACAGGCCTCTAGCAGGCAGCCTGCTCAACCTGTCTGCCGCTAGTTAGGCGGGCTCGTTGCGCAGTCTGCCAGGTGAACCCAGCTCGACAGCCGACGATCTTCCTCCTCTCTACCGTGGGCTGGGCGGACTCATTCTGCAGTCCGCCAGCTAGCCCCCAATTTCCCGATGTCTGCTTCTACCCAGCAGTGGGCGAACTCCTCCTTAGTTTGCACAGCCTAGCACGAGCTCGCTCAACAATAGGGGCGGACTCGTTGCAATTTGCCAACAACAGCAGCCATCTCCAGCTCCAAGTACCTAACCGTGACGCCTGGCGCGGACTCCGTTGACTCAGCATTGTACTCGCACAACTCAACGCCTAACTGGTGGTGACGTTACCAAGACCGTTACCTCCTCGGGCCCTTAAATAGGCCTCCATACCTCTCATTCTAGGGACACGGCAGAGGCGTCCGAATCTCGGCATTAGTTCCTGCGGACTCAGTTTCTCAGTCCGCACGACCTGCTCCTCTTTTCTTCTCTCTGCTCGATCAAGCAGTCCGCCCGGCTAAGTCCAGCGAGCTCCTTGATCAGCTGACTGCGTGGTTTGCCAACCTCCCTGGTCAGTCCACGCGGCCTCTAACATTCTCCTCTCCTTACCCGCCATCTTCCCCTTTGTACCCTTTATTCTTCTTTCCATGTAAAGGGGTGACCTCAAGCTGTAACTTCAATTATAATCAAAGGAAAGCCCGTTGCAAGAGAGGTATTTAGGCCGCGACGGGCAAAGTCTACTGTTGCCGCTGCTCGCGGCCCACTCTTCTGCTTTTCTATCTATCTTCATGCATGACTCAGAGTAACCTGCTGCACGACAGTCTCTCAAACCTCTCCATTATACCCACAACCCTCTTATTCACCTAGCTTGTGAGATCGAACAAACCGTTAATAGGGAGTTGTCGCATTTTGCGCAACAACAATTAACACTCAGCCTTCAGATCTTGAGTAGTTGATGAACAATAGTTGCAATAAAGACATGAGATTAAGCTCAGAGCATACCTTAACTTCAAACAACCATAACTTTTGATCCGAGTGTCCGATTTTGGAAATTCAAGGCTTGTCGGAACCGGATTGAGGAGATCTGCCCCTCGATGAACATTGATTTTCAATCAAAAAGATCTCGAGCACAACTTTAATCATTCAGAAGTGTCCATCTCAAGTAGCGACTACAATCTCCTACTATCTAGGGAGTTCACATCTCTCATCGCAAGCTTCATAAGGTAAGTATGAATGCTTATCCCCATATACCGAATGGACTAACATATTTTGCAGGAGAAGAACAAGTTTCCTCTCCCTTCACACCTCATTTCTGAAGAGAAGTTTTTCCATATGATTTCAAAGAGCCTCGTCTGCCAGTCTACTCGGGAACGAGCGATCCAGTTTCTCACGTACAAGCTTTTGAGTCAATTATTTAATTAAAGGCTCTATCAGATTGAATCAAATGCAAGCTCTTCATCATATCTTTTGGTGCTCAAGTGTTGGACTGGTTCTACCATCTACGGCCTCAGTCAATAACTTGCTTCAGCGATCTTCAAAGAGAATTTCTCTCAAGGTTTGGAACCTTTAAGAAGAGAAAGAAATACGTAGGAGCTCTTTTTCAGATAAAGCAAGAAGACGACGAGTCTTATGCTCACTTCATCGATCGATTCCAGGAGGAAACTCTTGACATTTTTAATGTTGATCAAGACTAGCTTTTATAAAGTTGCTTTCATAAGCGGACTTCGGCAAGGTCCTCTTAAATTCAAATTCACTACAAAAATGTCTGACACTTATGGGGAACTTATTGATTATGCAAATCGGTTCGTTGGAGCTGAAGCCACGAATTCTGGCTATATATCTCGTCTGAATCAGATGGCTCAAGCGCCAGAGAAATTCTCACCTCGTTAGCTGGACGATGGACCTCTTCACAATTATTTACCTCTTAATCATAATAGCAGCCTATTGCAAAATGATCAAGATCCTAACCTCCCAGTATCTCGACATATATGTTATGATCGCGGGAATTCATCTACATCTCAATCGAAGCATTCCGAATCAAGTCTTGATACCTCAAGTACATCAATTCAAATTTATGACAACCTCACGCTTCTCGCCAATACAAGCAAGCTGGACCAAAGAGAAAATATACAAGATTAACTATCTCTGCGAAACAAGTTCTTCAAATTATTCATCAAGAGCCGGATTTCACATGGCCTTCTCTCCTGCGACCTAGTCGGAGATGTCACAAGTATTTATTCTGTCAATACCACATGTGTGTGGGTCACGATACAGAGAAATGTCGAGCTCTTCATTAGCTCGTTGAGAAATTGCTGAAAGAAGGCAAGTTGCAAGAGTATATCGCTTCAAAGTATCATTGTAAAGCCCTCTTTTGCAGCGACGAGTGCTTACTCTCAAATTATTAGTGGTAAGATTTGTTTTACCAAAGCATTTATTGCATCATTGTCTTGCTTGATTGAACCTGTTTTTGAAACGTTCGACAATAAAACCCACTTCATGTGGTAGCCATATTTCTAAAGAGGGAATCAAGCCCGCTTTGTAGTGGTTGATTTGAAAAAGAGAACTTTTTGCAGCAATAAACCCACTTTGTGTGGTGGCTTAAAAGTTCTTAGCGGCAATAAAACCCACTTTTCAAGTGGTCGCCCATTTTCCAAAGTGGCCACCAAGTTTGCTTTTCAATTTTTTTAGGAAACGTTTGGCAATTAAACCCACTTTATGTGGTAGCCCAATTTCCAGTTCGACATCAAGTTTATTCCTCGTGATAGCATTTCATAGAGTAGTCAAATTCACTTCTTAATGGTAGCCCAGGAGATTCTTATGATAATAAATTTTTGTTCTCGTGGCTGCTTGTGATTTCTTATATATTCTATCCTTCGAACGATTGATTATGCTTAATCTTGTCATCTACTACTCAATCTAGAAATCTATTTCTATTTACTGACAAGCTATGCTATTGAAGTTTAATTAAGATGTTTTCATCTGGCTGATCTAGATTTCATGTATAAACATCATACTTGATCACACGAGACAATCATTATCGAGGTTTGATCTTTATTCAGTTAATAGCACAGTTTGTCAGGTATCTCTTCTGCTATCCAATTATATCTTATAACCAATCAACATTTGCAGGTTCCATCCAGGTACTTGCGACTTAGTTTTCTTTCTTCCATATCTGCGAATCACTCTTCTTTTGTAGAGATTAGCAGATATTAGCAAGTTCCCTTCATGTACTTGCACCTTACTTTTCTATCATATATGTTGCTTACTCTTCTTTTGCAGAGATTAACAGATATTAGCAAGTTCCCTTCAGGTACTTGCACCTTACTTTTCTATCATATCTGTTGCTTACTCTTCTCTTGCAGATATTAGCAGATATTAGCAAGTTCTCTTCAGATACTTGCAGCTTACTTTTCTATCGCATCTGCTTCTAACTCTTCTTTTGTAGAGATTAGCACATATTAGCAAGTTCCCTTCATGTACTTGCACCTTACTTTTCTATCATATATGTTGCTTACTCTTCTCTTTTAGAGATTAGCAGAATTAGCAAGTTCCTTTCAGGTATTTGCAACTCGGTTTCATTTCATATCTGCCACTTACTCTTCTTTTTGCAGAAGTTAACAAGTGCTTGCAAGCCTCCTTCAGGTACTTGCAAGTTATCATTCTTTTATGCTTTCCTCTCATCACTATTTTGTAGAGCCCATTAGGAGACATTCATGTCTTCTTCGTTTTGCAAAAGCAACCCATGTACGCATAAGATGTACCTATTTTTTCCTATGTTAATTATTTCCTTCGCAGGAAAAGGACAGGCATTAGCAAATTTCTTCTGAGGAGAGACATCAGGTTCCATCTCTCCATGCCCTTCCTTTTCTCGATGGAAGGATCACGATTTTTGTGGGTCTCTTACTTTTTCAAAGTTCTCTTCGAAACTTGAAAAAGTGCAGGGATTATTTTAACCTAGAAATCGGCTATCCCTCCAAAGGTAACCAGCTCGTAAGTCGCGGCCTACTCTAGGAGGTCGCGGCCTATCAGCCTTTTCTTCTAAGGGTGGGGGAACTTACCTCTCAGTCTACTCAGTCCGCGCAGCTAGGGCGGTCTCCCTGGTCAAACCTCCCAGGTCACAGAGCAGCCGCTCGTTTTACAAGGGCTGCGGATGGCTTCCTCAGTCCGCTCCTGCAGGCCGCGCGGTTAGATCGATTAACCGTGTGGTGGTTCATTCTTCCTCTCAGGTGTGAGCTACTAACCTGAGTGGAGGACTCAAATTCCTATCCATAGGCTACGACCTGCTCTCCTGTCCGCCAGCTGTAGGCGGACACGATCTCAGTCCGCTAGGTCGCCAACCCTCGTCCCCAAGCCAAGGGAGCCACCAGTCAACAGCGGCTCTCGCTAATAGGCACGACATGGACTCTTCAGTCTGCCAGGTAGGTAGTCCTTGTCGCCAAGCAATGACGACAAGCCTCCAGCAGGCATCCTGCTCAACCTGTCCACCGCGAGTTAGGCGGGCTCGTTGCGGAGTCTACCAGGTGAACCTAGCTCGGCAGCCGGCGATCTGCCTCCTCTCTATAGCGGGCTGGGCGGACTCATTCTGCAGTTTGCCAGTTAGCCCCTAATTTCCCGATGTCCGCTTCTACCCAACAGCGGGCGAACTCCTCCTCAGCTCGTACAGCACAGTGCGAGCTCGCTCAACAGCAGGGGCAGACTCGTCCCAGTCCGCCAACAACAGTAGCCATCTCTAGCTCTAAGTCCCAAACCGCGCAGCCTGGCGCAGTCTGCGCGGACTCTGCATTGTACTCACATAACTCACCACCTCACCAGGGGTTACGTTACCAAGACCGTTACCTCCTCTGGACTATAAATAGGCCCCCATACCTCTCATTCTGGGGACACAGCAGAGGAGTCAAGATCTCGGCATCAGTGCCTGCAGACTCAGTTTCCCAGTCCAAGCAACCTGCTCCCCTTTTATTCTCTCTGCTCGATCAAGCAGTCCGCCCAACTTAGTACATCGAGCTCATTGATTAGCTTACCGCGCGGTCTGCCGACCTCCCTTGTCATTCCGCGCGGCCTATGGCATTCTCCTCTCCTTATCCGCCAGCTTCCCCCTTTGTACCCTTTATTCTTCTTTCCATGTAAAGGGGTGACCTCAAGCTATAACTTTAATTATAATAAAAGGAAATCCCGTCGCAAGAGAGGCATTCAGGCAACGACAGGCGAAGTCTGCTTTTGCCGCTGCTCGCTTCCCTCTCTTTTGCTTTTCTTTCTATCTTCATACGCGACTTAGAGTAACCAGCTTCCCAGCAGTCTCTCAAACCTCTCCTTTATCCCCGCAAACCTCTTATTCACCTAGCTTGTGAGATCGAACAACCCGTTAACTGGGCGGTGTCGCATTTCGCGCATTAACATTCCTACTCAGGGCATTGGCTACCACATTAGCTTTGCCCGGATGGTATTGGATCTAAACATCATAATCTGCAACATATTCAATCCATCTCTGTTGGCGCAAGTTCAATTCCTTTTGAGTGCAGATGTACTTCAAACTCTTATGATCCGTATAAATCTTGCACAAAGCGACATATAATAGATGTCTTCATGACATCAAGGCGTAAATTACAGCTGCAAATTTTAAATCATGCGCATGGTAATTCTTCTCATGTACCTTAAACTATCGCGATCTGATAATACGTTTTGTAGTCTAAACTATTATCGTATTTCTATTTTATATTGTACAAATCATGTCTATTATTAGTTTATTTTTATTATTTTTATGTAAATATTATTGCCACTGACTTTTTCTTATCTTTTTGAAGGTTTTCAGAAAATTGGCAAAAAATGACCTGACACGCCCCCTGTCACGCCCTCCCTGGGCATGACCTAGGGCGTGTCACCCGATCCCGAGGACTCCTGATGGGACGGACAGAAAAACGAACAAAACGGCTGTCACGCCCCCTGACACGCCCTCCCCGGGCGTGTCGCCAGGCGTGACCAAGGGCGTATCGCCCTCTGCCGCAAAGCCTACGGCCGCATTGAATGCAGGTTCCGCCACAGCACGCAACAGTACTATCACGCCCCCCGTCACGGGCGTGACCTGGGGCGTGACATCAACCTTTCCGATGACTGACGGATTTCCGACCAATGATTTCGACATGATGTGCGTTGCACGCCCCCCCCCCCTACACAGGCGTGACCATGGGCCTGTCAACCGACATATAGAAGCAATCATCCCTCCCGCCAGATCCCACAACCCGAGGTCAACTTCGTACATGTCACGCCCACTGACACCCCCGTAGGGCGTATCGGAGGGCGTGACCAACCCGAGAATTTTGCCTATAAATTCAGGCCCCCCTTTCATTTCAGCAAGCTTTGGTTGAGAGAGGGAGGTGCTGCCCCTTTGTTTCTTGATCTTTCGTATGTTTCTCTCTCTCTCTCTCTCTCTCTCTCTCTCTCGCTTTGTAATTTTCTTTTAACCATATTTTAATCTTTACTTGTTTATGCTTTCTTTGTAATCTTTAGGGTTGCTTAGTGCTAATTGTAGGGCTAGAATAGGTTTAAATTCCTTGCACTTGTAATTTCTCTTTCCATAGTGTAACTTGCCCCTTTTCATTAATAGAAGTGTTCTTTGTTTAGCTTGTGTTCTTTTTATGCTTTACTACTCATCCCCCCTCCTCCACTTCACTATGATTAACTAATCCTCCTTGTACTCAATCATGATGATCCGAGGTTCGAGCAATTAAGTTATGATGTTATGATTAATCTTTTCCTTTTAGGTTAGGGCCTTGAATTACTCTTGATTAATCATGGGTTGGAGGTATATTACTAATATATACCCTCCACCTTTGCTTTCATTCTGGGCTAGCCGAGAGGCCGATAGAATGAAGTGAGCATTCAAGAGTAAAGGGAGTTGTACGCACCCCTCGAGAGAGGTAGAAGTCCAAATCTCCCGGATTGGAGTAAAATCCAATAGTGGGGTTCACCCCGTAAAGCGAGTTTTAGGCCTCTGATTTAGACGAGAGTCGGTCGGACCTTCCTAAACTCAGTTGGGAACGACTTCGAGAGAAGCGTGTTCAAGATTTAGGAACCTCGAAGGTCAAGGACCTTTATCCTCTTAAGTTTAGATTTTTATCGCATTTTCTTAATCGTCTTTAGCCGAGGTGATTCTTGATCGAGTGCATTTCCATTTCATATATTCAACCTTTCGTAGTAATCGATTTTCTTATGCTCTTTAATTAACTGTAATAGCTCTCTTTCTAGCTTTAGCTTTACTTCTTTTCTTGCAATTAGATTCTCTAAAACCCTAGTTTTTCCGTCGATAAGTTAATAGTGTGAGTAAGCATACTCAACGGTTCCCGGATTTCAATACGACACTTGTGTCCCCTTGCTACAATTCTATAGGTATACTTGCCTCATTGGATTGCTAGTTCGGTTGCGTTTATTTTCTTCGAACCCTAGCGCGCAACAAGTTTTTGGCGCCGTTGCCAGGGAACCAACTTCCGTTGATATATTGAAAACACGAACCTATTAATTTTATCTCTTATCTTTCTCATCCTCTTTCTTTAAATTTTAAAATTCAAAAAAAAGTTATCACCGCTCTTAGTAACCAACTTCACAATTTTTCTACGCCACCTAATTCTCTCGAAAAGATCAAAGGGCTTTAAGCGCCACTATCTTGTCTAGTACCTTGCGAACCCTTCACGGGGTAGTCCTTCGGAAGTTCGGGAGTTAATCTAAAAAAAGAAAAAAAAATTATCTAAAAAAAAATTCTAATCTAGCTTTCTTTAGAGTTTATCCTATTTCTCTTTCTTTTCTTCTTTTCTGTTCTTTTAGTGCATGACCCGCGGGAGTCCGTCAGTTATTTTGGACTTGGACCACGAAATTGAGAGTACTCTTCGGAGAAGATCCCGATTTCAAGGTCCTACTATCCAAGTGCCGGTTGAGGACTCCGAGTCATTTGCTGCTTTAAGAATGGAAGAACCAAATGTAGATGAGGTCGTGCAAGGACTATGTCCTATTATGCACGACCGAACCTCAAGGGAACAGAATCTAGTATAGTCTGCCCTGCTATAGCAAATAATAACTTCGAATTAAAGCCTAGCATAATTCAAATGGTGCAGCAATATGTGCAATTTGACGGACTTCAAGATGAAGATCCAAACGCACATATAGCTAGTTTTCTTGAAATTTGTGACACCTTCAAGATAAATGGTGTCACAAATGATGCAATCAGGCTGAGACTCTTCCCCTTCTCTCTAAGAACTAAAGCTAAGCAGTGGCTGAACACTCTTCCTAAGAATAGCATAACCACTTGTAATGAATTAACTGAAAAAATTTTGACGAAGTATTTTCCGCCAGCTAGAACTGCAAAACTTAGGAACGACATCTCTGCCTTTGGAAAAATAGACTCTGAAACCCTATATGAAACCTGGGAGAGATTTAAAGAATTATTAAGACGATGCCCATATCACGCGCTGCCAGTATGGTTACAAGTGCAGACGTTCTACAACGGGCTAAATCAAAGCACGAAGCAAATGATAGACGCAGCTTCTGGCGGTACTTTAAATCATAAGACCCCGGAAGCAGCTCTTGAGCTTTTTGAGGACATGGGCATGAACACTTATCAGTGGAATTTGCCTAGGTCCCGCCCAAGCAAGCCTGCAGGTATCTTTGAAGTGGACAACGTCTCCCAGCTCGCTCTACAAGTAGAAATCCTAAGCAATAAGATAACGGAGATGACTGCTGCCTCCGCCCCTCAGGTATGGGAATCTGCAACCCCTACTCCAGAACATTTAGATTATGTTAATAATATGCCTAGAAATGCTTTTAATAATTTTTCTGCTGTGAATTTTCATCCTCCTGCTTTTAATTTTCCGAATAGCTATAACCCTGCATTAAGAAATCATCCGAATTTTTCGTGGAGTAATCCATCGAATGCTATGCGCCCGCCACCACAAAACGATTTTTTTGTACCACCACCACCACAATCTCTTCAAAATTATCCAAAACCTCCAAGCTTGGAGGAATTACTTTCTAAATATATCACCACAAATGACGCTACTATAAAATTTTAACCGGAAGCGAAAAAAGTCTAGAAAATTAGGTAGCACAGCTCGCAAAAATAATTTCTGAGCGACCCGCAGGGTCTCTTCCTTCCAATATCGAACCCAACCCGAGAGAGCAAGCGAAAGCTATAACTCTTCGGAGTGGGAAGCAAGTCTCTGGTATGGTAAGTGAAGAGCCCGAAGAAAGCTCCGCTCCCGCCTTTAAAAATCAAAGCTCCGCTCCGCTTCCACCCTCTGCTAAAGAAGTTATCACCCCTATTTTAGAAAAAAATCTCACTCCACCACTCATCTTCAAAAATAATTCAACTCCTCCATACCCCTCCGAATTTAATAGACAACGTCAAGATGATCAGTACTCCCGCTTCTTAGAGATCTTCAAGCAAATCCACATTAATCTTCCCTTCCATGAGGCTATTTCGCAGATGCCGAAATACACCAAGTATCTTAAGGACCTCCTCACTAACATGAAGAAGTTAGAGAATATTTTGCATGTCACGCTAAATGCCGAGTGCTCTGCTGTTTTAACAAACGGTTTGCCGAAGAAAATCAGTGACCCGGGTAGTTTCTCTATCTCGTGTGTCTTCGGTGATCTTTTTGTTAAACACGTGTTAGCCGACTTAGGCGCGAGTATAAACCTGATGCCCTTTTCAGTGTTTAAAAACCTAGGAATTGGTAGCCTTAACCCCACGCGTATGAGTATCCAGCTAGCCGATAGATCCGTCAAGTACCCGTTAGAAATAGTGGAGGACGTTCTAGTAAAAGTCGACAAGTTCATCTTCCCGGTGGACTTTGTAATTTTGGACATCGAAGAAGACGTCGAGGTTCCCCTGATCCTTGGCCGACCCTTCCTTGCCACCTCCCGAGCTATCATTAACGTAAGCTATGTTAAGCTCTTTCTTCAAGTAAGCGACGACGAAGTCACATTTTCTATCACCCCTTCGATGAAGAACACCTTAGCAAACGATGACTCCTGCTTTTTCATAGACACCTTAAGTGATGGATCCTCCTACTGCCTATCCAACTTTGAAAAAGAATTTTCTGCTTTTTGCTCCTCTTCTCTTTCAACTGAATCGCTGCAAGAAAGTGATGAATCTTCTGATTGCCGTTCTGAATTTGAGAACGAGTTTTCTAATTTTTGCTCTTCCTCTTCTACTATTCCGACTGAAATTTTGCAAGAAGCCGCCTTGGCTGCTAGTCCCACCCCTTATTACGTTCCTTATAAAAAAGTTTATGAAGATATTATTTTTGAAAAAGAAAGAATTTCTAAATCCTCTTATGAAGAACCCCTACCCTAGAACTTAAAGAACTTCCTGAACACCTTAAGTATGCTTTCTTATAAAAAGACTCCATGTTACCAGTTATCATTTCGGCCTACCTCACGGATACGCAAAACGATAAACTTCTTCTAGTTCTACATAAGCATCGCCGGGCTATTGCTTGGCAAATTTCTGATATCAAGGGCAAAAGCCCATCTTTCTGTACCCATAAAATTTTAATGGAAGATAATTCGCGTAACTCTATTCAACCTCAGCGCCGTATAAACCCGAATATGAAAGAAGTAGTTAAGGGCGAGGTTATGAAATTATTAGACGCAGGAATTAATTACCATATTTCGGACAGTAAGTGGGTTAGCCCCGTTCAGGTAGTACCAAAGAAGGGAGGGATAACCGTAGTTAGTAATGAGAATAATGAATTAATCCCGACACAGACGGTGACGGGTTGGCGTATGTGTATAGATTACTGTAAGTTAAATGACGCCACCCGCAAGGACCACTTTGCTTTACCGTTTATCGACCAGATTTTAGAACGATTATCCAGCCATTGATTTTATTATTTTCTCGATGGCCTCTCGGGGTACTTTCAAATAACCATCTCTCCCGAGGACCAAGAGAAAACTACGTTTACTTGTCCCTTCAGCACCTTCGCTTACCGAAGAATGTCGTTTGGATTGTGCAATGCGCTGGCTACAATCCAGCGATGTATGCTCGCAATATTTGACAAGTACGTAGAAAGCATTATGGAGGTATTTATGGGCGATTTCTCCGTGTTCGGCGATTCCTTCGATAGATGTTTAGAAAAGCTCGAAAAAGTCTTAGAACGATGTGAAGAAACTAACCTTGCCCTAAATTGGGAAAAATGCCATTTTATGGTGAGGGAAGGGTTAGTTTTGAATCATAAAATTTCTGCTAAAGGTATTGAGGTAGACGTTGCTAAGATAGAAGTTATCGAGAAGCTGCCGCCGCCTACGAACATAAAAGCTATAAGAAGTTTCCTAGGCCACGCTGGCTTTTATCGTCGTTTTATAAAGGACTTCTCCAAAATCACAAAGCCCCTCACCCATCTCTTAGAAAAAGACGCTCCATTCATTTTTGATGACTCTTGCCTTTCTGCCTTCGAATTAATTAAAGAAAAGTTAATTAACGCACCGATTATGATAGCTCCACTGTGGGACCTTCCTTTCGAGATTATGTGCGATGTGAGTTGTTTTGCGGTGGGAGCCGTATTAGGTCAACGCATATCTAAAAACTTCCACCACATCTATTACGCTAGTAAAACCCTCACATCAGCATAAGAAAATTACACCACAACCGAGAAGGAGCTCTTAGCTGTAGTATTCGTATTTGATAAATTCCGCCCTTACATTACACTTTCAAAAATCATTGTTTTTACGGACCACTCGGCCCTCAAGTACCTTCTTGCCAAAAAGGATGCCAAGCCGCGCTTGATTCGCTGGGTCTTACTCCTCCAGGAGTTTGACTTAGAGATTCGTGATAAGCGAGGAGCCGAGAACTTGACAGCCGACCATCTTTCCAGATTTGATAACCCCTTTATAGAAAAATTAAATGAAAAATCTTTTAATGATTATTTTCCTGATGAGAAGCTGCTTTTAGTTAACACATCTACTTCTCCTTGGTTCGCGCACATCGCCGACTATCTAGTGGCCCGGGTGCTCCCAAAAGAGTTCTCCTCTCAGCAAAAGAAGAAATTCTTTTCTGAGCTGAAGAACTACTTTTGGGAAGACCCGCATCTTTTCGGAATTTGTGCGGATCAAGTGATAAGGAGATGTGTTTCTTATGATGTAGGAATTGATATTCTAAAATATTTGCATGAAGGTCCGACAGGTGGGAACTATCAAGTTGCTCGCACCGCTCACAAGGTGCTTTGCGCGGGTTTTTACTAGCCTAGCCTGTTTAAAGACGCATAATCCTTTGTGAGCAGGTGTGATAGTTGCCAACGGTCGGGCAACATTTCTAATAAAAATGAAATGCCACAAAATTATTTCTTAGAGTGCAAAATTTTCGACCTCTGGGGAATTGATTTTGTTGGCCCCCTTCCTTCTAGCTTCGGAAACAAATATATTTTAGTTGCTGTTGATTATATTTCACGATGGGATGAGGCCCAAGCTCTTCCTACGAACGACTCCCGAGTTATAGTCATGTTTTTTAAAAAATTATTTTCTAGATTCGGTATGCCTCGCGCAATCGTTAGCGATAAGGGTTCCCATTTCTGTAACGTACAATTTTCAAAAATCCTTACCAAATACGGCGTTACACATAAGCTTTCCACTGCCTACCACCCCCAAACAAACGGACAAGTCGAAGTAGTTAATAGAGAAATAAAAAGAATATTAGAAAAGACTGTTTCAACTTCTAGGAAAGACTAGTCAGCCAAACTTGACGATGCTCTATGGGCCTACCGAACAGCGTACAAAACCGCCCTCGGATGTACGCCGTATTGGCTGGTCTATGGAAAATCGTGCCATCTGCCCGTACACCGCGCCTTTTGGGCCTTAAAATTTTTAAACTTCGATCCCCACTCAGTCGGTAACCTTCGAAAATTTCAACTAAATGAACTCGATGAGTGGCGCTCTTATGCTTATGAAAATAATAAACTTTATAAAGAGCGGACGAAACGTTTACACGATAAAAACTTAAGGCACCCTAAAAACTTTAAGCCGGGCGACCAAGTCCTTTTATGTAATTCTCGTTTACGTTTATTTCTGGGCAAATTAAAATCTCGCTGGTCTGGCCCGTTTTCTGTTTTAGAAGTATTTCCTTATGGAACTGTTTTAATTTCTCACCCTGATAAGGGTAATTTCAAAGTGAATGGTCAGCGTCTTAAACTCTATTTTTCTGGTGATGATGATGTCAGTCCAAACATTATTAAGTTTCTGCTTCACGAACTTTAACTTTGAATTTTTAATTTTTGCTAAAAACAATTTTATTTCTGAACAACAATATTTTTGGACAATATTATTTTTTGATGCGTCAAACTCAACGACACTTTAAACAAAAGGCGCTCTTGGGAGGCAACCTAAGTTATCTTTTTCTGTTTTCTTTATTTTATAATTTTTGGCCTCGGACGGCCCCGACAAGCTGAAGCTTCTGCGATCGCCTGCTCCAACGTTGCTGAATCCATCACGAAGTCCAAAGAAGACATTCGGTGGAGCGACATCACTCCGCTTTCGCAGCAAATAAATCCGGGGAAGTACCTGTCTTTCAATTCTGTATTTCAATTCTGTACTTTATTTTTCTCTCCTTCTCCAATCCCCTTCTTTTGCCATTGAGGACAATGTCGATTTTAAGCTTGGGGGAGGACTTCCTCCTTCATTTTTGCTTAGTGTAAATACTTTTTCTTTCCTTTTTTTTATTCTTCTTAAATATTTCCAAAATAAAAAAAAAATGAATATCTTAAAATTCCAAAAAAAAGAGAAAAAATTTCCAAAATCCGAAAAAAAGAGAATATTTCACAAAATTAAAAAAAAAATTGTGTTTTTGAATAGTTTAGACATTTTGGTATTTCAATAGTACCCCTAGTTTTTGTTTTTGTTTTACTCAAAATTTTCTATAAACAACGTAGTTAATTATAATATTTCTAATCGTCCTTTTTAATTATGTTTCACAAGTAAAATGTTGGTCATATTGTGTTTCTAATTCACGTTAGCATGTTAAGGTGAAATATTTTTCTAAAACTCGCATTTCTATTATGGTTTTTTGTTTTTTATTTCCTTTACTTTCTCAAAAATTAATCATCCACTATTTTTTTTTGTTTTTGAATAAATTTTGTAAAGTCAACTTTTGAATAACGTAGTAGATGTGAACGATCCAAGTCACCTATTATTTCTATTTTCAAGTTAATTTCATCAATCTTCTTTTATTATCTAGGACTCGCTTTTTGATATTTTTCAAACCTTTGTTTTAAATAAATTCAAAAGCGTGAAAATGATTTAGGTCGTTTTTATTTTCGTTTGAGCTTTCCTGCCAACCTAAAAACATTTACCACTAGTTAGCCATTTTTGAACCTTTTTCTGATTTCATTTGATAGTTCCTCCCTTCATTTCATTTTCACCAAAGCCAAAATTTCCAACCTATCTAATCACACTAGCCTTTTTGATTTTTATAAAATATTTTCACGATTTTGATAGGATATTTTGTGATTTTTGTGGGAGAAAGGTTTTTGAAAAAAAGTATGCTCAAAAGTTATGTTTATTTCTGTTTGGACAATTCAAAAGGAAAATAAAAATATTTATGGCCTTTGTTTTGAAAAAAGAAAAAAAATGGAAAAAGGAAGAAAAAGAAAAAAAATGTATATATATTTTTATGAAAGTTTTTGAAACTCTTTGCTTTGGTTTAGTGTGATTTTAAACCTTCACGTTTATCTTTGAATTCTACTCCAAATCATATTCCTAAACCAAACGTTTCTGTCCTATTTAAGTCCTTTTGATTCACGCTTTTTGATTTTTATTTAACAACTAAGAAAAGAAGAAAAGTAAATAAGTTTTAGTTTTGGATTTAAACCTAGAGTTTTGTTAATTAAATTGATATAATTATAATGCGTTGCTTGGATCTAGTAACAACTCAATGTGTTTTTATCATTTTCGTTGCTTTGCTTAAGTCTATTTAAAGAATTTCGTTAAAATTTTGGATGATTTGTTTTTATTGAGTAAAGTTTATAAAAGTTTTACCATACCTAAATAATTGTTTTAGACTTACATTTCACCTTTTCCCTACTTAGAATTTCGCATAGTACTTGTGTAGGCATAATTAGAACTTTTTGATTAGTCCTTTTTTATGATTATCTGGTTTTTATATTTTTGCTTGAGGACAAGCAAAGCTTAAGCTTGGGGGAATTTGATAATACGTTTTGTAGTCTAAACTATTATCGTATTTTCTATTTTATATTGTACAAATCATGTCTATTATTAGTTTATTTTATATCATTTTTATGTAAATATTATTGCCACTGACTTTTTCTTTTCTTTTTGAAGGTTTCAAGAAAATTGGCCAAAAATGACCTGACACGCCCCCCTGTCACGCCCTCCCTGGGCATGACCTAGGGTGTGTCACCCGATCCCGAGGACTCCTGATGGAATGGACAGAAAAACGAACAAAACGGCTGTCACGCCCCCTGACACGCCCTCCCCAGGCTTGTCGCCAGGCGTATCCAAGGGCGTGTCGCCCTCTGCCACAAAGCCTGCCACCGCATTGAATGGAGGTTCCGCAACAGCACGCAACAGTACTATCACGAACCCCGTCACGGGCATGACTTGGGGCGTGACATCAACCTTTCCGACGACTGACGGATTTCCGACCAATGATTTCGACATGACGTGCGTGGCATGCCCCCCCTACACGGGCATGACCATTGGCGTGTCGACCGACGTACAGAAGCAATCATCCCTCCCGCCAGATCGCACAACCCGAGGTCAACTTCGTACATGTCACTCCCCCTGACACGCCCCCCCCCCCCTAGGGCGTGTCGGAGGGCGTGACCAACCCGATAATTTTGCCTATAAATTAAGGCCCCCCTTCCATTTCAGCAAGCTTTGGTTGAGAGGGGGAGGTGTTGCCCCTTTGTTTCTTGATCTTTCTTATGCTTTTCTCTCTCTCTCTCTCTCTTTGTAATTTTCTTTTAACCCTAGTTTAATCTTTACTTGTTTATGCTTTCTTTGTAATCTTTAGTGTTGCTAGTGCTAATTGTAGGGCTAGAATGGGTTTCAATTCCTTGCACTTGTAATTTCTTTTTCCATAGTGTAACTTGCCCCTTTTCATTAATAGAAGTGTTCTTTGTTTAGCTTGTGTTCTTTTTATGCTTTACTACAAATCCCCCCTCATCCACTTCACTATGATTAACTAATCCTCCTTGTACTCGATCTTGATGATCCGAGGTTCGAGCGATTAAGTTATGATGTTTTGATTAATCTTTTCCTTTTAGGTTAGGGCCTTGAATTACTCTTAATTAATCATGGGTTAGAGGTATATTATCGATATATACCCTCCACCTTTGCTTTCATTCTGGGCTAGCCGAGAGGCCGATAGAATGAAGTTAGCATTCAAGAGTAAAGGGAGTTGTACGCACCCCTCGAGAGAGGAAGAAGTCCAAATCTCCCGGATTGGAGTAAAATCCAATAGTGGGGTTCACCGCGTAAAGCGAGTTTTAGGCCTCTGATTTAGACGAGAGTCGGTCGGACCTTCCTAAACTCAGTTGGGCACGACTTCGAGAGAAGCGTGTTCAAGCTTTAGGAACCCCCACGGTCAAGAACCTTTATCCTATTAAGTTTATATTTTTATCGCATTTTCTTAATCGTCTTTAGCCGAGGTGATTCTTGATCGAGTGCATTTCCATTTCATATTTTCAACCTTTCGTAGTAATCGATTTTCTTATGCTCTTTAATTAACTATAATAGCTCTCTTTATAGCTTTAGCTTTACTTCCTTCCTTGCAATTAGATTCTCTAAAACCCTAGTTTTTCCGTAGATAAGATAATAGTTTTCATGTGAGTAAGCATACTCAACAGTTCCCGGATTTCAATACGACACTTGTGTCTCCTAGCTACAATTTGATAGGTATACTTGCCTCATTGGATTGCTAGTTCGGTTGTGTTTATTTTCTTCGAACCCTAGCGTGCAACACAATCCATATGTAATCACTTTGCCTTTTGTATCAACACGTAACCAAGTCCAACGTGCAATGCACATACACAGAATACTCTAACCCTTCGGTAGGCAAGGACAAAACAAGAGCAGTGCACAATCTCCTTTTTTATTCCTGAAAAGCCTCTTCACACTTATCGCTCCAAACAAAAGCTGATTTCTTCTGCGTTAGTTTAGTCAATGGTGCAGACAACGTAGAGAAACTCTCCATAAACCTTCTATAATATCCTACTAGCCCTAGGTAGCTCCTTATCTCCTCGGAAGTAGCAGGTCTATTGCAATCCATTACCGCAACTATCTTCTCAGGGTCCAAAGAAATTCCATCCTTATAAATCACATGACCCAAGAAGTAAACTTGAGGAAGCCAAAACTCACACTTGCATAGCTTGGCAAACAACTTATGCTCCCTCAAGGTAGACAAAACTAAACGCAAGTGTTGTGCATGCTCTTCAACACTACGGGAGTATACCAGAACATTATCTATAAATACAACCATGAAATGGTCAAGGAAATCCTTAAACACTATGTTCATCATATCCATAAAAGCAGAGGGTGCATTAGTCAATCCAAAGGACCTCACCAACAACTCGAAATGTCCAAGCTGTGAACGAAAGACAGTCCGTGGAATATTCGTCTCACAAATCTTTAACTGATGGTAGCATGAATGAAGATAAATCTTTGAAAACACAGTGCTACCACGCAATAGATCAAACAAGTCTATTGGATCCCTAGTTGGATTTGGGCTCGGTTTACTAAGTTAGGCTGAGTTTGACCCCATTGTATAGTCAGTGTCATGTCTAGTAGTCCTAGTGTTGTAGGTTAAGTCCCTTTAGTTGTACCATCATTGACCAGCCAGCAAAGGACCTGAGAGACTCAGACTTACCAGTTTTCAGAAGACAGTGATGCGTTTGAAATTCTTCGAACTCAGCTCGACGATCGTCGATCTCCGATCGACGAACTCAATGTTAATTCTCTATGCTGAGCTCGACGATATTCGAGCTCAGGTCGACGTTTAGTTTTCTTCAGACATATTCTCAGCTCGACGAACTCAGAGTGTAGAATTGGAAAGTATTTATCAGTTAGCAGTTCGCAGATCTCAGGTCGACAAATTGGAATTCTTTGGTCGACGATCTTGGATCTCAGGTCAATGAATTCCGTTCAGTGTTCGACGTTTACTGTTCTGTTCTAGAATGAGTTTTTCCTTCTTCTATTCCTTATTTTCTCTATTTATTAGCATTATTATTCTTAGTATTTAATGCAAATATTCTTCTTAATATAGCCGTTATTGGTTGCATTAAATAAGGCATTCATCAGAATAATTATTTGCTTATTCTATCAAGGACAGTTGGAGAAACTCCTTAATGCTTTTATTCCAGCCGTTTTCAATTCTCCAAGTCAGCTAACATTTATGGAAAGAATTCAAAATTCAAAGAGAATTTTTAATTGACAGTAAAATAAAAGAGATTCTCTCTTTTTTGAGACAGAGTTATAAAGAGAGAGAAGAAATTAGAGGCACTGACAGAGAACTTTCATCAAGGAGTCGATTCTTTCATTCTCTCTCAACGCTTTTCTTACTCTGCCAATACACAAGACTGAAGAAGAACAAAACATCAAAATCAAGAGTCTTCTTCAACTTCTGTTCCAGAAATCTATAGACATCTTTTTCAACATCAGTCATATGATTTTCTGGACCTTGGAAGATCAAGCATAAGACCTACTCACCCTTAAGAAAAGCTCATTCTCCCTGAAGCATTCAACTTCTCAGAAGGAGCTTTGACAACAAAAGAATCCACATAGTTTTCTCAAGTTGTATTGAGAAAAGAGAAGACTTCCATAAAACTCTTTCCACCCCATTGTACAGGGTTTTAACTCTCTTCAAAAGTTAGTCTGGTTGACAAGTCTCCCTCCAAAAGACTTGAAGTTAGTTTTTTGGCACCTTATCAAAAGCCTAAAGGGTTTACTGATCTACCTGAATCAGATCTTGTGGTTGCAGTCACCTGATCAAAACCTGCTAGTGGATTCCTACCAAGGGTGGTAGAAGAGTGGATGTACCCAAGTTTAGGGGAACCATTATAAACTTCTTGTGTCATCTGGTTGCTCCTTTTCTATTTGTTTTTATTTTTGCTGTGTTTGTGATTGCTGGAATAGTTAGCCTAGTTTCTTATTTTTGACTGTTATATGGTATCACTATTTTACTCTGATTTAAACATTAAAAAGAACCAAAGTTTTTAATACTCTATTAACCCCCCCCCTTATAGAGTAATAAGATCTAACCCCGCCTTTTAATTGGTATCAGAGGGTGTGTTTGTTTGGTTGTACAAGTTTACACTTGAACCAAGATCCAGTTAGATAAGATTTTCCTCTTCCCAACTATTCTCTATCACAATGGAACAAAACAAGGATTATGCAAGCACCAGACCTTAAGTATGCTACCTAAATAAGTTTTCCATCTAGAAGGCAAGAATTAAGTTGTATATGAACTCTATTGATGAGGATATATTTAATTCTATCTTGACAGGACCTCCTACTGCAGTAACTGCTTCAACTTCAACCTCAAACACTCATGTTGTTTCACCACCTGAGTGGACAGATGCCCAGAAGAAAGCCAAGACTGCAGATGCTAAATCCATGAACATATTGGCTCAAACTATGTCAGATGACATTTTTCAAAGGGTGGCTGAATGCACCTCTGCAAAAGCAATCTGGGATTCTCTCAACCAGATAATTACTGGCTCAACAGATGAGAGAAAGGACAGAAGATCAACTCTCATCTCACAGTATGAGAACTTCAAGAAAGATGAAGCTGAATCTGTTAGTGATATGTACAATACACTAAGCTCTATAATCAGTGAGTTGAAGACACTGGACAAAGACATCTCTCTCACAGAGGTGAATGACAAGATCCTAATGTCCTTCCCAAGCTCATGGGACACCAGGATCTGTCCAATCAAAGAGGCCAGAAGCTTGAATGAGATTTCAAGTAAATCTCTCCTGTGAAAGCTCAAATCTTATGAGCAGTTGATAAAATCCAGTGAAGTTGAGCAAAGAACTCCTCCTCCAGCAAGAAAAGAACAAAACATTGCATTCAAAGTTATTGAAGAGACTGAAGCTGCAAGAGTCAATGAAGAGCTGATGAGTCTCCTTTCAAAGAGATTCTATAAAATGGCAAGGAAGGACTTCAGGAGAAAGTCATCCAGAAATGACAGCAAGCCCAGGAATGACAAAACTCGCACTAAAGAAGTTGTGTGTTTTGGATGCAGGAAAAGAGAAAAGGAATCAAAAGAAGGAGAGGAGAAGATAAAAGGAATCCAGAAGCAAGCATTACAACAAGCCCTCTTCCAGCAAGCACAAAAAAAAGGAAAAGGGATTTGTGGTTGAAACATGGAGTGACACAGAAGATGAATCCACATCTTCCAACTCCAGTGAAGAAGAAGAAGAGGCAAAGGCAAAGGAAATATGCCTCATGGCTATCAATGCCTCTTGCAGCCCTTCAGATGCTGAAAATGAGTCTAAAAATGAAGAAGTATCAGAATTAGAAGCTGATCAGGTATTTTTATCTTTTGATTATAGTTCTGAAAATTTCAAAACTAAATTTAAAACAATGTGCTTAGATTTAATTAATTCAAAAAAGGTTATTAAACAACTTAGAAAAAAATTAACTGAGCTTAATAACTTAATGCTAGAAAATGATGAGTTAAAGAATGAAATAACACTAGCTAATGAACAACCCATAAAACTAAAGACTGAATTATATGAGGATAGGCAACTTGAGGAATCTCTCAATGGGAGAAGCCTTAAGCTAAACACTACAAGCACAGTCTGTTTACCCGCAAGACCGCTATTCAGATTCTTCCAAAAGATGTGTCAAGGCCCCCTTTTTTGACCATGTAACCGCGAGACCGCAGTAATCAGCAAGCCGGTTTTCCGTCTGAGAGTCGCCGGTCTTTTTACTGCAGACCGCGTAGCCGCGCGGTTAAGAGCTTTGCAATTTTCTTCTTTAGCTGTGCATCCTGTCACCGCTGCCCGCTCTCCTGTCCCCCGGGTAACCGGTGATTCTAGCGCCTGCCCACTCGGGCAGGACCCCGAGCCTATAAATATGCATGAACAGTACTATCTAGGCATTGCGAATCTAAACCTCAAGCTCGTCGTCTATGGCAGCGGTCTCGAATCCTTTGCCGAGCGGGTTACTATCCGATCGGGTGCTCCTTGGTAACTGTTGTAATTGCTTCATTCAATGACAACTAAAAAGCCCTTCACAGGAGTGGTTTTAGCCATGACGGGCGAACTCTGATGTCTCCGTGATCAGCAGCACCCTTTTGTCTCCTTTCATTTAACCGCTAGTAACCGACAACTCGCAGTTCCTCCATTACCATTTTCTCTTTCTCGCAGGTTATTCAGCGCCCAAGGGACGCTCTCGACACGAACATTAAACATGCGACCTTCAGATCCGAGTTGTCTGTGAATCCGAGCGGTTTCGATATGTCGGACAGGTGATCCCCTCACTATTCTCATTCTCATCATTCTAACCGCGCGGGGTCCTCAGAAGTATCCCTCTAGAGGTGCTCGAACAATCTCGCCAGGAGATGGAGAGAGATAGGTCGGAAACCGGCAAACGCCTTGATGCAATTGGCCAAGCTCTAGTAGCTCTTAACTAGCGGGTAGCGATGCCTCCAACCGTAGCACCCGTGGAACCCGCAATCCTTCCGAACCCCGCGACCACTCAGCCCGCCTTCAAGCCATATCAGACCACCGCGCAACCGCGTCCCCAGGAAGACGAGCTAAATCCTTTCATGGGTTACTTCCAAGATACCACTCGGGCAAGTACGGCTAAGCGGTTAGATTTCGAAGAAGACCGCCAGCCCGGCATACCCACTGATTTCCCAAATTCCAACAGCGCCTCACCTTTAACCCCGGCTGAGATGGAGGACCCGTCTCCGTTTATCATGCGAATAAGGCGAGAGCCCGCACCGAGCAATTTCAGAGAACCTCGCTTACCTTTATATACCGGCGCATCCGATCCGGTCACGCACCTGCAAGCACTCGAAGATGCCGTGGCACTTAGATGCCTGACGGATGCTCTAAAGTGTAAGTTGCTCGTGACCACTTTTGATGGGCAGGCTCGAGAGTGGTTTCACGAGCTTCGGCCCAGCCCAATTAACTCCTTCGTCGGGCTCCGCCAAGAACTTTTGTTGAGGTTTTATACCTCAAAAAAAATGAAAAGTAATCCTGCAGCCCTTTTCAAGATTATGCAGAGGGTGGGCGAAAGCGTTGTGCGATTTGTAAATCGCATCCAAAAAGAAATTCTGGAAGTAGAGAATGTGGACCCAGGTTATTATAAGGTCTCCCTAATCAACGGTCTCCAGGAAGGCCTATTAAAGTTCAAAGCCACGACAAAGGCCCAAGCAACTTATCAAGCCCTGATCGCTCTCGCGAACAAGTTCATCGAAGGAGAAAGTGCTAATCCTTCTTATATTTCTACTCTAAACTCTATGGCAGGTGGTGGCGGCTCAGGAAGTTCTTCCACAATGCGCCACGTTCTGAAAACTTCCCGTCATGATCATCAGTCCTCACCCCAAAGGGGTAGAAACTTTTGTCATAAGAGGCCATTCCTCAACCATCAGCAGTTCCGAGAGCGAATGCTGCCATTGGACACTGCTCCTATTCCGGCAGTCCCACAAGTCCTCCCTATCAATCAGCACAGAGGGCCTCATGCTATAAACATGACATGGGAGGAATTTGCCGAGGTCCTGCAAAGGAAAGACTTCAGGAAGGCCAGACCCTGGGGAGAGGTAAGACCCCCCAGCTCTAAGAATTTCTGCGAATTTCACAAAGATGAGGAGCACCCAACATAGCACTGTCAGTCCATTCGCTTTCTGGTGAAGATACTTGTTTCAAAGGGAAAAATGTCAGATCCTTTCTGTAAAGAGGCTCCCGTCTATCCCAACACCTCAAATGGCAATGAGGTAGCTGAGGTGCTCTGGGAATGCAAGGACGTCACTAATGTTGGCAGTCTAGGTAATATGAATTACCCGAATGATTGTGTGGATGTCCATGATGAAGGAACCCTCGGGCGACTTTTCTGCATCCACAGAGGGGGAGGCCTTGAATCAAGCCAAAAATATTCTATCTCAAAGCTACGCAAGCAGGAGATGGATATGGCTTCCTCTTCGGTTCCGACCAGAGAACTCGTTTCTTTCGGTCCGGATGACCTCTCGTGTAACCTCTCATTTCCTGCTAGACCCCTAGGAGTCGGTCTGCCATTACAGAATCCCCGTAAACCCCAGAAATTCACAATAACTGATCTAAAAATAGGTTCAGGCACGACGGCTTGCATACTTAAGGTGTTCGGGAAGTTCTTTAAGTTCTAGGGTAGGGGTTCTTCATAAGAGGATTTTGAGATTCTTTCTTTTTCAAAAATAATATCTTCATAAACTTTTTTATAAGGAACGTAATAAGGGGTGGGGCTAGCAGCCAAGACGGCTTATTGTAGCGATTCAGTGGGAAGAACAGAGGAAGAACAAAAATCAGAAAATTCTTTTTCAAACTCAGAAAGACAATAAGAAGATTCATTACTTCCTTGCAGTGATTCAGTTGTAAGAGAAGAGGAGCAAAAAGTAGAAAATTCTTTTTCAAAGTCGGAGAGGCAGTAGGAAGAATCATCACTCACGGCGTCTACAAAAAAGCATGAGTCATCGTTTGCTAAGGTGTTCTTCATCGAAGGGGTAATAGAAAATGTGACTTCGTCGTCGCCTACTCGAAGAAAGAGCTTACCATTGCTTACGTCAATGATGGCTCGGGAGGTGGCAAGGAAGGGTCGGCCAAGGATCAGGGGAACCTCGACGTCTTCTTCGATGTCCAAAATGACAAAGTCCACCGGGAAGATGAACTTGTCGAATTTCACTAGAACGTCCTCCACTATTCCTAACGGGTACTTGACAGATCTATCGGCTAGCTGGATACTCATACACGTAGGGTTAAGACTACCAATCCCTAACTTTTTAAACAACGAAAAGGGCATCTGGTTGATACTCGCGCCTAAGTCGGCTAACGCGTGTTTAACAAAAAGATCACCGAAGACACACGGGATAGAGAAACTACCCGGGTCACTGATTTTCTTCGGTAAACCATTTGTTAAAACGGCGGAGCACTCGGTGTTTAGCGTGACGTGCGAAAGATTCTCTAACTTCTTCTTGTTTGTGAGGAGGTCTTTAAGATATTTGGCGTATTTCGGTATCTGCGAAATAGCCTCGTGGAAGGGAAGATTAATGTGGATTTGTTTGAAGATCTCTAAGAAGCGGGAGTACTGATCATCTTGACGTTTTCTATTAAGTTCAAAGGGGTATGGAGGAGTTGAATTATTTTTGAAGATGGGTGGTGGAGTGAGATTATTTTCTAAAATAGGGGTGATTACTTCTTCAGCCGAGGGTGGAATTTTTAAAACGGGAGCGGAGCTTTGATTTTTAAAAGCAGGAGCGGAGCTTTGATTTTTAAAAGTAGGAGCGGAGCTTGCCTCGGGCTCTTCACTTACTATACCGGAGACTTGCTTCCCACTCCGAAGAGTTATAGCTTTCGCTTGCTCTCTCGGGTTGGGTTATGTATTGGAAGGAAGAGACCCTGCGGGTCGCTCAGAAATTATTTTTGCGAGCTGTCCTACCTGATTTTCTAGACTTTTTACGCTTCCGGTTAAAGTTCTTATAGTAGCGTCATTTGTGGTGATATATTTAGAAAGTAATTCCTCCAAGCTTGGAGGTTTTGGGTAATTTTGAAGAGGTGGTGGTGGTGGTGGTGCAGAAAAATCATTTTGCGGGGGTGGGCGCATCGCATTCGATGGATTACTCCATGAAAAGTTCGGGTGATTTCTTAAAGCGGGATTATAACTATTCGGAAAATTAAAACCAGGCGGATGAAAATTCGCAGCAGAAAAATTATTAAAAGCAGTTCTAGGCATATTATTAACATAATCTAAATGTTCTGGAGTAGGGGTTGCATATTCCCATACCTGAGGGGCGGAGGCAGCAGTCATCTCCGTGATTTTTTTGCTTAGGATTTCTACTTGCAGAGCGAGCTGGGAGACATTGTCCACTTCATAGATACCTACAGGCTTGTTCGGGCGGGACCTAGGCACATTCCACTGATAAGTGTTCATGGCCATGTCCTCGAAAAGATCAAGAGCTGCTTCCGGGGTCTTATGATTTAAAGTACCGCCAGAGGCTACGTCTATCATTTGCTTTGTATTTTGATTTAGCCCGTTATAGAACGTCTGCACTTGTAACCATACAGGCAGCGCGTGATGTGGGCATCGTCTTAATAGTTCTTTAAATCTCTCCCAAGTTTCATATAGGGTGTCAGAGTTTATTTGTCCGAAGGCAGAGATGTCATTCCTAAGTTTTGCAGTTTTAGCTGGCGGAAAATACTTCGCCAAAATTTTTTCAGTTAATTCATTCCAAGTGGTTATGCTATTTTTCGGATGTGTGTTCAGCCACTGCTTAGCTTTAGTTCTTAAAGAGAAGGGGAAGAGTCTCAGCCTGATTGCATCATTTGTGACACCATTTATCTTGAAGGTGTCGCAAATTTCAAGAAAGCTAGCTATATGTGCGTTCGGATCTTCGTCCTGAAGTCCGTCAAATTGCATATATTGCTGCACCATTTGAATTATGCTAGGCTTTAATTCGAAGTAATTATTTGCTATAGCAGGGCGGACTATACTTGATTCTGTTCCCTCGAGGTTCGGTCATGCATAATAGGACATAGTCCTTTGCACGGCCTCATCTACGTTGGGTTCTTCCATTCTTAAAGTAGCAAATGACTCGGAGTCCTCAACCGGCACTTGGATAGTAGGACCTTGAAATCGCAATCTTCTCCGAATAGTATGCTAAATTTCGTGGTCCAAGTCCAAAATAACCGACGGACTCCCGCGGGTCATGCACTAAAAGAACAGAAAAGATGAAGAGGAAGAGAAAAAGGATAAACTAGAAAAAAGTTTAAATTTTTTTTCTTTTTGAAATAAATTTTTTATAGATTAACTCCCGAACTTCCCAAGGACTACCCCGTGAAGGGTTCGCAAGGTACTAGAGAAGACAGTGGCGCTTAAATCCCTTTGCCCTTTTCGAGAGAATTAGGTGGCGTAGAAAAATTGTGAGGTTGGTTACTATTAAGAGCGGTGATAAATTTTTTTTTTTTGATTTTTAAAACTTTAAAGAAAGAGGATGAGAAAGAGAAGAGATAAAATTAATAGGTTCGTGTTTTCAAAATATCAACGGAAGTTGGTTCCCCGGCAACGGCGCCAAAAACTTGTTGCGCGCTAGGGTTCGAAGAAAATAAACGCAACCGAACTAGCAACCCGATGAGGCAAGTATACCTATCGAATTGTAGCAAGGGGACACATGTGTCGTATTGAAATCCGGGAACTGTTGGCTATGCTTACTCACACGAACGCTATTATCTTATCGACGGAAAGACTAGGGTTTATAGAATCTAATTGAGATTAAGGAAATAAAACTAATGCTAGAATGAGAGCTATTGCAATTAATTAAAGAGCACAAGATAGGTGATTACTACGAAGGGTAGAAAATATGAAATGGAAATGCACTCGATCAAGATTCACCTCGGCTAAAGACGATTAGGAAAATGCGATAAACATCTAAACTTAATAGGATAAAGGTCCTTGACTGTGGAGGTTCCTAAAGCTTGAACACGCTTCTCTCGAAGTCGTGCCCAACTGAGGTTAGGAAGGTCCGATCGACTCTCGTCTAAATCGGAGGCCTAAAACTCGCTTTACGCGGTGAACCCCACTATTGGATTTTACTCCAATCCGGGAGATTTGGACGTCTGCCTCTCTCGAGGGGTGCGTACAACTCCCTTTACTCTTGAATGCTCACTTCATTCTTTTGGCCTCGGCTAGCCCAGAGTGAAAGCAAAGGTGGAGAGTATATATCGATAATATACCTCCAACCCGTGATTAATCAAGAGTAATTCAAGGCCCTAACCTAAAAAGAAAAGATTAATTAAAACATAATAACTTAATCGCTCTAACCTCGGATCATCAAGATCGAGTACAAGGAGGATTAGTTAATCATAGCGAAGTGGAGGAGGGGGGATGAGTAGTAAAGCATAAAAAGAAGACAATCTAAACAAGAACAATTCAATTAATGAAAAGGGCAATTTACACTAATGAAATTGAAATTACAAGTGCATGAAAATTAAATCCTATTCTAGCCCTACAAGTAGCACTAAGCAAGAGCAAGATTACAAAGAAAGCATAAACAAGCTAAGATTAAACTAGGGTTAAACAAAAATTACAAAGAGAGGGAGAGAGAGAGAGAGAGAGAAAGCATGAAAAAAACTCAAGAACCAAAGGGGCAGCACCTCCCCCTCTCAACCAAAGCTTCCTGAAATGGAGAGGGGGGGTCTCAATTTATAGAATTTTTTCTCGGGTTGGTCACGCCCTCCGACACGCCCTAGGGGAGGCGTGTCAGGGTGCGTGACAGTACTATGTTGACCTCTGTCTCTGGATTCTGGCGGGAGGGATGATTGCTTCGGTACGTCGGTGGTCACGCCCTAGGTCACGCCCGTGTAGGGGGGGCGTGACAGGCACGTCATGTCCAAATCATTGGTCGAAAATCCGTCAGTCATCGAAAAGTTGGTGTCACACCCCAGGTCACGCCCGTGACGGGGGGCGTGACAGTACTGTTTTCGTGCTGTGGAGAAACGGCATTTAACGTGGCGGCAGGCTTTGCGTCAGAGGGTGACACGCCCATGGTCACGCCTGGTGACACGCCCAGGGAGGGCGTGTCAGGGGGCGTGACAGCGGTTTTGTCCGTTTTCCTGTCCCTTCCAACAAAAGGCCTGGGGATTGGGTGACACGCCCTAGGTCATGCCCAGGGAGGGCGTGACAGGGGGGCGTGTCAGGTCATTTTTGACAAATTTCCTGAAAACCTGCAAAAGAACAAGAAAATGTTAGTGGCAATAATATTTACATAAAAAGGATAAAAATAAACTAATAATAGACATGATTTGTACACTATAAAATAGAAAATACGATAATAGTTTTGGCTACAAAACGTATTATCAAATTCCCCCAAGCTTAAGTTTTGCTTGTCCCCAAGCAAAAATATAAAAACTAGATATTTATAAAAAGGACTAATCAAAAAGTTCTAATTATGCCTACACAAGTACTATGCGAAATTCTAAGTAGGGAAAATGTGAAATGTAAGTCTAAAACAATTATTTAGGTATGATAAAACTTTTATAAACTTTACTCAATAAAAACAAATCATCCAAAATTTTAACGAGATTTTTTTAACGAGATTTTTTTAAATAGACTTAAGCAAAGCAACGAAAATGAAAAACACGCATTGTGTTACTAGATCCAAGCAACGCATTATAATTATATCAATTTAATTAACAAAAATCTAGGTTTAAATCCAAAACTAAAACTGATTTACTTTTTTCTTTTCTTAGTTGTTAAATAAAAATCAAAAAGCGTGAATCAAAAGGACTTAAATAGGACAGAAACGTTTGGTTTAGGAAAATGATTAGGAGTGGAATTCAAAGATAAACGTGAAGGTTTTAAAATCACACTAAACCAAAGCAAAGAGTTTCAAAAAAAACTTTCATAAAAATACATACACATTTTTTTTCTTTCTTTTTTCTTTTTTTTTCTTTTTTCAAAACAAAGGCCATAAATATTTTTATTTTCCTTTTTGAGTTGGCCAAACAAAAATAAACATCACTTTCGAACATACTTTTTTTTTTTCCGAAAATCTTTCTCCCACAAAAATCACAAAATACCCTTTCAAAATCGTCAAAATAATTTATGAAACTCAAAAAGGCTAGTGTGATTCGATAGGTTGGAAATTTTGGCTTTGGTGAAACTGAATTGAAGGGAGGAGCTATCAAATGAAATCGGAAAAAGGCTAAAAAAGGCTAACTAGTGGTAAAAGTTTTTAGGTTGGCAGGAAAGCTCAAACGAAAACAAAAACGCCCTAATCCATTTTCACGCTTTTGAATTTATTTAAAACAAAGGTTTGAAAATTTTCAAAAAGCGAGTCCTAGATAATAAAAGAAGATTGATGAAATTTACTTGAAAATAGAAATAATAGGTGACTTGGATCGTTCACATCTACTACGTTATTCAAAAGTTGACTTTACAAAAATTATACAAAAACGAAAAAGAAAATAGTGGATGATGAATTTTTGAGAAAGTAAAGGAAATAAAAAACAAAAAACCATAATAGAAATGCGAGTTTTAGAAAAATATTTCACCTTAACATGCTACCGTGAATTAGAAACACAGCATGACCAACATTTTACTTGTGAAACATAATTAAAAAAGACGATTAGAAATATTATAATTAACTAAGTTGTTTATAGAAAATTTTGAGTAAAACAAAAACAAAAACTAGGGGTACTATTGAAATACAAAAATGTCTAAACTATTCAAAAACACATATATTTTTTTTAATTTTGAGAGATATTCTCTTTTTTTTTTGGATTTTGGAAATTTTTTCTCTTTTTTTTGGAATTTTAAGATATTTAAAATATATACAAAAAAAAAAATATTTACACTAAGCAAAAATGGAGGAGGAAGTCCTCCCCCAAGCTTAAAACAGACATTGCCCTCAATGGCTAAAGAAGGGGATTGGAGAAGGAGAGAAAAATAAAGTACAGAATTGAAAGACAGAATTGAAATACAGGTACTTCCCCGGATTTATTTACGGCGAAAGCTGAGTGATGCCGCTCCTCCGAATATCTTCTTTGGACTTCGTGATGGATTCAGCAATGTTGGAGCAGGCGATCGCAGAAGCTTCAGCTTGTCGGAGCCGTCCGAGGCAAAAATTGTAAAATAAAGAAAACAGAAAAATATAACTTGGGTTGCCTCCTAAGAGCGCCCTTTGGTTAAAGCGTCGTTGAGCTCGACGCATCAAGAGAATAATATTGTCCAAAAATATTGTTGTCCAGAAATAAAATTGTTTTTGGCAAAAAATTAAAAGTTCAAGATTAAAGTTCGTGAAGCAGAAACTTAATAATGTTTGGACTGACATCATCATCACCAGAAAAGTAGAGTTTAAGACGCTGACCGTTCACTTTGAAATTACCCTTATCAGGGTGAGAAATTAAAATAGTTCCATAAGGAAATACTTCTAAAACAGAAAATGGGCCAGACCAGCGAGATTTTAATTTGCCCGGAAATAAACGTAAACGAGAATTATATAAAAGGACTTGGTCGCCCGGCTTAAAGTTTTTAGGGTGCCTTAAGTGTTTATCGTGTAAACACTTCGTCCGCTCTTTATAAAGTTTATTATTTTCATAAGCATAAGAGCGCCGCTCATCGAGTTCATTTAGTTGAAATTTTCGAAGGTCACCGACTGAGTGGGGATCGAAGTTTAAAAATTTTAGGGCCCAAAAGGCGCGGTGTTCTAACTCTACAGGCAGATGGCACGATTTTCCATAGACCAGCCGATACGGCGTACATCCGAGGGCGGTTTTGTACGCTGTTCGGTAGGCCCATAGAGCATCGTCAAGTTTGGATGACCAGTCTTTCCTAGAAGTTGAAACAGTCTTTTCTAATATTCTTTTTATTTCTCTATTAACTACTTCAACTTGTCCGTTAGTCTGGGGGTGGTAGGCAGTGGAAAGCTTATGCGTAACGCCGTATTTGGTAAGGATTTTTGAAAATTGTGCGTTACAGAAATGGGAACCCCTATCGCTAACAATTGCGCGAGGCGTATCGAATCTAGAAAATAATTTTTTTAAGAACGTGACTACAACTCGGGAGTCGTTCGTAGGAAGAGCTTGGGCCTCAGCCCATCGTGAAACATAATCAACAGCAACTAAAATATATTTGTTTCCGAAGCTAGAAGGAAGGGGGCCAACAAAATCAATTCCCCAGAGGTCGAAAATTTCGCACTCTAAGAAATAATTTTGCGGCATTTCATTTTTATTAGAAATGTTGCCCGACCGTTGGCAACTATCACACCTGCTCACAAAGGCTTGCGCGTCTTTAAACAGGCTAGGCCAGTAAAAACCCGCGCAAAGCACCTTGTAAGCGGTGCGAGCAGCTTGATAGTGCCCACCTGTCGGAGCTTCATGCAGATGTTTTAGAATATCAATTCCTTCATCAAAAGAAACACATCTCCTTATCACTTGATCCGCACAAATTTTGAAAAGATGCGGGTCTTCCCAAAAGTAGTTCTTCAGCTCAGAAAAGAATTTCTTCTTTTGCTGAGAGGAGAACTCTTTTGGGAGCACCCGGGCCACTAGATAGTTGGCGATGTGCGCGAACCAAGGAGAAGTAGATGTATTAACTAAAAGCAGCTTCTCATCAGGAAAATAGTCATTAAAAGATTTTTCATTTAATTTTTCTATAAAAGGGTTATCTAATCTGGATAGATGGTCGGCGGCCAAGTTCTCAGCTCCTCGCTTATCACGGATCTCTAAGTCAAACTCCTGGAGGAGTAAGACCCAGCGAATCAAGCGAGGCTTGGCATCCATTTTGGCAAGAAGGTACTTGAGGGCCGAGTGGTCCGTAAAAACAATGATTTTTGAAAGTGTAATGTAAGGGCGGAATTTATGAAAGGCGAATACTACAGCTAAGAGCTCCTTCTCGGTTGTGGTGTAATTTTCTTGTGCAGATGTGAGGGTTTTACTAGCGTAATAGATGGGGTGGAAGTTTTTAGATATGCGTTGACCTAATACGGCTCCCACCGCAAAACTACTCGCATCGCACATAATCTCGAAAGGAAGGTCCCACACCGGAGCTATCATAATCGGTGTGTTAATTAACTTTTCTTTAATTGATTCAAAGGCAGAAATACAAGAGTCATCAAAAATGAATGGAGCGTCTTTTTCTAAGAGATGGGTGAGGGGCTTTGTGATCTTGGAGAAGTCCTTTATAAAACGACGATAAAAACCAGCGTGGCCTAGGAAACTTCTTATAGCTTTTATGTTTGTAGGCGGCGGCAACTTCTCAATAACTTCTATCTTGGCAACGTCTACCTCAATACCTTTAGCAGAAATTTTATGACCCAAAACTAACACTTCCCTTACCATAAAATGGCATTTTTCCCAATTTAGGGCAAGGTTAGTTTCTTCGCATCATTCTAAGACTTTTTCGAGGTTTTCTAAACATCTATCGAAGGAATCGCCGAACACGGAGAAATCGTCCATGAATACCTCCATAATGCTTTCTACGTACTTGTCAAATATTGCGAGCATACATCGTTGGAATGTAGCTGGCGCATTGCATAATCCAAACGGCATTCTTCGGTAAGCGAAGGTGCCGAAGGGGCAAGTAAACGTAGTTTTCTCTTGGTCCTCGGGAGAGATGGGTATTTGAAAGTACCCCGAGAGGCCATCGAGAAAACAATAAAAGCTATGGCCGGAGAGACGTTCTAAAATCTGGTCGATAAACGGTAAAGTAAAGTGGTCCTTGCTGGTGGCGTCATTTAACTTACGGTAATCTATGCACGTACGCCAACCCGTCACCGTCCGTGTCGGGATTAATTCATTATTCTCATTACTAACTACGGTTATCCCTCCCTTCTTTGGAACTACCTGAATGGGGCTAACCAACTTACTGTCCGATATAGGGTAGATAATTCTTGCGTCTAATAGTATCATAACCTCGCCCTTAACTACTTCTTTCATGTTCGGGTTTATACGGCGCTGAGGTTGGATAGAGTTACGCGAATTATCTTCCATTAAAATTTTATGGGTACAGAAAGATGGGCTTATGCTCTTGATATCAGAAATTTGCCAAGCAATAGCCCGGCGATGCTTACGTAGAACTAGAAGAAGTTTATCGTTTTGCGTATCCGAGAGGTAGGCCGAAACGATAACTGGTAACTTGGATTCTTTTTCTAAGAAAGCATACTTAAGGTGTTCGGGAAGTTCTTTAAGTTCTAGGGTAGGGGGTTCTTCATAAGAGGATTTTGAGATTCTTTCTTTTTCAAAAATAATATCTTCATAAACTTTTTTATAAGGAACGTAATAAGGGGTGGCGCTAGCAGCCAAGACGGCTTCTTGTAGCGATTCAGTGGGAAGAACAGAGGAAGAACAAAAAATCAGAAAATTCTTTTTCAAACTCAGAAAGACAATAAGAAGATTCATCACTTCCTTGCAGTGATTCAGTTGTAAGAGAAGAGGAGCAAAAAGTAGAAAAAAATTTTTCAAAGTCGGAGAGGCAGTAGGAAGAATCATCACTCACGGCGTCTACAAAAAAGCATGAGTCATCGTTTGCTAAGGTGTTCTTCATCGAAGGGGTAATAGAAAATGTGACTTCGTCGTCGCCTACTCGAAGAAAGAGCTTACCATTGCTTACGTCAATGATGGCTCAGGAGGTGGCAAGGAAGGGTCGGCCAAGGATCAGGGGAACCTCGACGTCTTCTTCGATGTCCAAAATGACAAAGTCCACCGGGAAGATGAACTTGTCGAATTTCACTAGAACGTCCTCCACTATTCCTAACGGGTACTTGACAGATCTATCGGCTAGCTGGATACTCATACACGTAGGGTTAAGACTACCAATCCCTAACTTTTTAAACAACGAAAAGGGCATCTGGTTGATACTCGCGCCTAAGTCGGCTAACGCGTGTTTAACAAAAAGATCACCGAAGACACACGGGATAGAGAAACTACCCGGGTCACTGATTTTCTTCGGTAAACCATTTGTTAAAACGGCGGAGCACTCGGCGTTTAGCGTGACGTGCGAAAGATTCTCTAACTTCTTCTTGTTTGTGAGGAGGTCTTTAAGATATTTTGCGTATTTTGGCATCTGCGAAATAGCCTCGTGGAAGGGAAGATTAATGTGGATTTGCTTGAAGATCTCTAAGAAGCGGGAGTACTGATCATCTTGATGTTTTCTATTAAGTTCAGAGGGGTATGGAGGAGTTGAATAATTTTTGAAGATGGGTGGTGGAGTGAGATTATTTTCTAAAATAGGGGTGATTACTTCTTCAGCCGAGGGTGGAATTTTTAAAATGGGAGCAGAGCTTTGATTTTTAAAAGCAGGAGCGGAGCTTGCCTCGGGCTCTTCACTTACCATACCGGAGACTTGCTTCCCACTCCGAAGAGTTATAGCTTTCGCTTGCTCTCTCGGGTTGGGATCGGTATTGGAAGGAAGAGACCCTGCGGGTCGCTCAGAAATTATTTTCGCGAGCTGTCCTACCTGATTTTCTAGACTTTTTACGCTTCCGGTTAAAGTTCTTATAGTAGCGTCATTTGTGGTGATATATTTAGAAAGTAATTCCTCCAAGCTTGGAGGTTTTGGGTAATTTTGAAGAGGTGGTGGTGGTGGTGGTGCAGAAAAATCATTTTGCGGGGGTGGGCGCATCGCATTCGATGGATTACTCCATGAAAAGTTCGGGTGATTTCTTAAAGCGGGTTATAACTATTCGGAAAATTAAAACCAGGCGGATGAAAATTCGCAGTAGAAAAATTATTAAAAGCAGTTCTAGGCATATTATTAACATAATCTAAATGTTCTGGAGTAGGGGTTGCAGATTCCCATACCTGAGGGGCGGAGGCAGCAGTCATCTCCGTGATTTTTTTGCTTAGGATTTCTACTCGCAGAGCGAGCTGGGAGACGTTGTCCACTTCATAGATACCTACAGGCTTGTTCGGGTGGGACCTAGGCACATTCCACTGATAAGTGTTCATGGCCATGTCCTCGAAAAGATCAAGAGCTGCTTCCGGGGTCTTATGATTTAAAGTACCGCCAGCGTCTATCATTTGCTTTGTATTTTGATTTAGCCCGTTATAGAACGTCTGCACTTGTAACCATACAGGTAGCGCGTGATGTGGGCATCGTCTTAATAGTTCATTAAATTTCTCCCAAGTTTCATATAGGGTTTCAGAGTCTATTTGTCCGAAGGCAGAGACGTCGTTCCTAAGTTTTGCAGTTTTAGCTGGCGGAAAATACTTCGCCAAAAATTTTTCAGGTAATTCATTCCAAGTGGTTATGCTATTTTTCGGAAGTGTGTTCAACCACTGCTTAGCTTTAGTTCTTAAAGAGAAGGGGAAGATTCTCAGCCTGATTGCATCATTTGTGACACCATTTATCTTGAAGGTGTCGCAAATTTCAAGAAAGCTAGCTATATGTGCGTTCGGATCTTCGTCTTGAAGTCCGTCAAATTGCACATATTGCTGCACCATTTGAATTATGTTAGGCTTTAATTCGAAGTTATTATTTGCTATAGCAGGGCGGACTATACTTGATTCTGTTCCCTCGAGGTTCGGTCATGCATAATAGGACATAGTCCTTTGCACGACCTCATCTACGTTGGGTTCTTCCATTCTTAAAGTAGCAAATGACTCGGAGTCCTCAACCGGCAATTGGATAGTAGGACCTTGAAATTGCGATCTTCTCCGAAGAGTACGCTCAATTTCGTGGTCCAAGTCCAAAATAACCGACGGACTCCCGCGGGTCATGCACTAAAAGAACAGAAAAGATGAAGAGGAAGAGAAAAAGGATAAACTAGAAAAAAGTTTAAATTTTTTTTCTTTTTGAAATAGATTTTTTATAGATTAACTCCCGAACTTCCCAAGGACTACCCCGTGAAGGGTTCGCAAGGTACTAGACAAGACAGTGGCGCTTAAAGTCCTTTGCCCTTTTCGAGAGAATTACGTGGCGTAGAAAAATTGTGAGGTTGGTTACTATTAAGAGCGGTGATAAAATTTTTTGTATTATTTTTAAAACTTTAAAGAAAGAGGATGAGAAAGAGAAGAGATAAAATTAATAGGTTCGTGTTTTCAAAATATCAACGGAAGTTGGTTCCCCGGCAACGACGCCAAAAACTTGTTGCGCGCTAGGGTTCGAAGAAAATAAACGCAACCGAACTAGCAACCCGATGAGGCAAGTATACCTATCGAATTGTAGCAAGGGGACACAAGTGTCGTATTGAAATCCGGGAACTATTGGCTATGCTTACTCACACGAACGTTTTTATCTTACCGACGGAAAAACTAGGGTTTAGAGAATCTAATTGAGATTAAGGAAATAAAACTAATGCTAGAATGAGAGCTATTGCAATTAATTAAAGAGCATAAGATATGTGATTACTACGAAGGGTAGAAATATGAAATGGAAATGCACTCGATCAAGATTCACCTCGGCTAAAGACGATTAAGAAAATGCGATAAACATCTAAACTTAATAGGATAAAGGTCCTTGACCGTGGAGGTTCCTAAAGCTTGAACACGCTTCTCTCGAAGTCGTGCCCAACTGAGGTTAGGAAGGTCCGACCGACTCTCGTCTAAATCGGAGGCCTAAAACTCGCTTTATGTGGTGATCCCCACTATTGGATTTTACTCTAATCCGCGAGATTTGGACGTCTGAGTCTCTCGAAGGGTGCGTACAACTCCCTTTACTCTTGAATGCTCACTTCATTCCTTTGGCCTCTGGGCTAGCCCAGAGTGAAAGCAAAGGTGGAGAGTATATATCGATAATATACCTCCAACCCGTAATTAATCAAGAGTAATTCAAGGCCCTAACCTAAAAAGAAAAGATTACTTAAAACATCATAACTTAATCGCTCTAACCTCGGATCATCAAGATCGAGTACAAGGATGACTAGTTAATCATAGCGATGTGGAGGAGGGGGGATGAGTAGTAAAGCATAAAAAGAAGACAAGCTAAACAAGAACAATTCTATTAATGAAAAGGGCAATTTACACTAATGAAATTGAAATTACAAGTGCATGAAAATTAAATCCTATTCTAGCCCTACAAGTAGCACTAAGCAAGAGCAAGATTACAAAGAAAGCATAAACAGGCTAAGATTAAACTAGGGTTAAAAAAAATTACAAAGAGAGAGAGAGAGAGAGAGAGAGAAAGCATGAAAAATACTCAAGAACCAAAGGGGCAGCACCTCCCCCTCTCAACCAAAGCTTCCTGAAATGGAGAGGGGGGGTCTCAATTTATAGAATTTTTTCTCGGGTTGGTCACGCCCTCCGACACGCCCTAGGGGGGCGTGTCAGGGGGCGTGACAGTACTATGTTGACCTCGGGCTCTGGATTCTGGCGGGAGGGATGATTGCTTCAGTACGTCGGTGGTCACGCCCTAGGTCACGCCCGTGTAGGGGAGGGGGGGGGGCATGACAGGCACGTTATGTCCAAATCATTGGTCGGAAATTCGTCAGTCATCGAAAAGTTGATGTCATGCCCCAGGTCACGCCCGTGATGGGGGGGGCGTGACAGTACTATTTTCGTGCTGTGGAGAAACGACATTTAATGTGGCGGCAGGCTTTGCGGCAGAGGGTGACACGCCCAGGGAGGGCGTGTCAGGGGGCGCGTGACAGCGGTTTTGTCCGTTTTCCTGTCCCTTCCAACAAAAGGCCTGGGGATCGGGTGACACGCCCTAGGTCACGCCCAGGGAGGGCGTGACAGGGGAGCGTGTCAGGTCATTTTTGACAAATTTCCTAAAAACCTGCAAAAGGACAGGAAAATGTTAGTGGCAATAATATTTACATAAAAAGGATAAAAATAAACTAATAATAGACATGATTTGTACACTATAAAATAGAAAATACGATAATAGTTTAGGCTACAAAACGTATTATCACCTATCTCGCATTTTCATGGAAAAACCATGAAAAATATATTTTCGGGTCCGCCGGAAACCCCCGCCTCCGGCGGCCAAACCACCGCCGACCGATAGCCATCGCCTCGACGGAGGTGGTGGTGGTGGCTGGCCAGGGAAGTGACCAGACGGACGACGACGGATCGCGGAAGAGCTACAAGAAAAAAATAAGATTTTTGAGTTCAGGTTTTCGGGTTCTGTAGAAGATGAACAGTAAAAACTTTTTTATAACATAAAAATTATGTATATAGTATATAATGAAAAGATACATTTAATGAGCGCATTTTGATACTCCAAAACGAGGCACTTAGAGGCCGATTGAGGAAAAATGGCCAGTCAGGAAAGTTGTAGCCCTTCGAGTCTATATTAATTTAAAATTAGTTTCAACTCGTTGGAATAAGTGGTTTGACCGCAGCACCCGTTT
This sequence comes from Platanthera zijinensis, assembly GCA_039513925.1. Taxonomy (NCBI): domain Eukaryota; kingdom Viridiplantae; phylum Streptophyta; class Magnoliopsida; order Asparagales; family Orchidaceae; genus Platanthera; species Platanthera zijinensis. The sequence goes on along the minus strand of CM077082.1, from coordinate 167,694,506 downwards.
TAGTGGGGGATGTACCTAGAGTTGGGCAGAAACTAAAATGAATGCTCACTCTTCGTCCCTTGTCCAAATGACCTGAAATTTGGGCAGGAGGTTACCCTTAGACATACCTAAAGGCAGTCCAAAAATGGGAATTTTTGGAGATACTTTGCCTACGATTTTTGTTTTAAATTAATACAGTTAGAGTAATTTATTTAAGTGGTCAAATGACCTCCAAACCCTCCCAAATTTTGGTGAGTGGTCCCTAGATATAAAACCTAGCTCTATACAAAATTCCAACTCATTTGGATGAGTTTTGTTGTAGGAAATCACCTATCCTTAACTAGGCATTAATGAGGCGTTTATGAGTAAAAAGTGCACTAAGAGGTTGGAACGGTCAAACCATCTCAACAGAGGCTGATATTTTGACCACTGACTTAGAAGGGTTATTATAACCCACTTGGATAAAAATGGTGTAGTTTAGGGTTGATTTACCCTAGGATCCAAACTCAAACCCTAAAGGGAGGGTTTTGAGGGTTGTGAAGGACATGGGGGCAAATGCCCTCGTATTGCCTTGAAATTTAGTAGAGTCGACGTTAGCATAATATAAATCATCTGGATGGAATCTCGGAGGATGTAGAGATAGGTAGATACCTCAAAACCCTAACCTTAGTTTTAGGGTAAAATTTCAAATAAGTAAAATAAGTCACTAAACATTATCTAAAAGCTGTGAAACTCGGGTAGAGTGAGTTTTGGAATGGATAGAATCTATAGCATTACATGGTGATTAGCTAATGATTTTTTACTTTCTTCTATTTTAGCAAGAGATATTTGAATTCATTTCTCCCGGACTGTTCTTTCATTAATAAGATTGTTTGTTTTCAATGATGCCTTGGAGAGACTTACTTATAGCTCTTCGATCATTTCCATTGAGTGAGGAAAATCAAGACACTCAATCTTCTCTCTACCCCATTTTATTAATTCACTCTTTATATTTTCTAGGTTCTTTTTAAATTTCTAGTTTTCATTTCTAATGGCCTTTTTCTCAAGTATAACAATATCTAGCTTATCACATAGTTCATAAATTTCAAGAACTTCACTATAAGAGGGTGGGGTTACCTCAGTATCTCTCTGGACACTGGACTCATCTTCTAAATCCTCCTGATTCCTCCATATGAGGCACAAATTTGCCTCATCTTCACGACTTTAGTCGGAAATGCTTGACGCATCAGATCCATCCTTGTCACATGTTAACGCCTTCAACACCTTCTTCTTTCCCTCGTGCAGGATCTATTTCTCCTTTTCCACCTTCTGAAGCCATGGACATTCCCTCTTGATGTGTCCAGGCTTGTAACAATGGTAACACTCAGGTAGAGACTTCTCATCATCGCTCTCGATCTCCTTTAAAGGTTTGTTCCACCTCTTTGTTTCTTCTTCGCCTTTATTCAGAAATGACTCAAACTTTCCCTGCCTCTTGGGATTCTTCATGAACCATTTGAGCTCTTGGACATAGAGGCTTTCTTCATCGTTGTCCTCAGATTCTTTAGCAGCCTTTCTCTCCCTCGCAACCTTTAGTGCAAGACCCTTTTTCTTTGTATCTTTGGGATATTGCTCAGCTATCATTAATTCGAGCTCATATGTCTTCAGGTTTCCAATGAGGCTCTCTATCTTCATGATGCTGATATCGTGTGATTCATCAATAGACGTCACCTTTGGGTTGAACTGTGTAGGTAGTGATCACAAGATCTTCCTCACAAGATCTCCATTTGAGTAGATCTTCCCGAGAGATCTTGAGGTGTTGACAATCTTGGTGAAGCGAGTATACATGCTATACACCTCCTTATCAATCTCCATCAAGAATTGTTCGTATTTAGATTCAAGTCAGAACAGTTTTGACTCCTTCACCTGCGAGGTACCTTCGTGAGTAAGCTCAACTAAATGCCATATATCATACATAGATTCACAATTGCAAATTATGTTAAAATCAGTTTTTTACAATGTACAAAAAAAAAATCATGGCTATTGCAATGTTCGTACACCTCCTCTTATCATCGTCATCTCATTTATCTCGTGGTTTGATTAGTACGGTGTCACCTATAGTGATAGTGGGTGTAGTGTATTTCTTTTCGATCATGGCCCACACGTCCATTTTTTATGTCATGAAAAAGATTTTCATTCGCATTTTCCAATGAATGTAGTCACTCCCCATGAACAGTGGAGTTCTACTCACACCTTGTCCCTCAGGGAAAGCGTAAAATGCGTTTGCCATCTTACTTAAGGATTTCAAGCCATTTTGAAGTAACCTCCCTCAAATAGCACTTGTTGGATCGTGTGTCCAAACTTAGAGGGGGGGGGGGTGAAAAAGTTTTTATGCATTAACTGAAAATTCAAAATATTTTGGTCCGGGAAAACCAGTCCTAGAAGCTACAGTGGGGCTCTACCTTATTAGCGTGCAACAGTAGGTTACAGACCTCGTTTTCCTAGGCAAATTTCTCCTTGCAGGAATACACCCCCTTTCAGAGATCCACTAAAGATTAACCAGGACTTTATACATACGAACAAAAATACAAATAATTTTATTCAATCAACAAAAAAAGTGTTTTACAATTATAAAAGTTTGATCTCCGTGATGTCGAGCATCGGAGGCCGTGAATAAAGAAACTCTTTTGGTTTTCTATACCGACCCACTACTTGAACCGGTTGGCTCTCTGCCTTTCCCTCCAAGAAAGGCCTTCGAGCCAGCTTTTCACCTTCAAGCAGGGAAGTGTCTTAGGCCTTCGAGAATGGGTAGAATCTATAGTAATTTTACTGGAATTTTATGATGTTTATTTCTAGCACTTCATTTGCAAAGTTTGTTATAGTTCTAATTGACGTTTTAATTATTTATATCTTTCTGCTCATTGAAACCCCATGAAATCTTGGAAGTAAATGTTTTAGGTCAGAATGGTTGCTCCTGAAGTTTTGTATAATTTTTAGTTGAGTAAATCTAGTACTTCATTCACAAATGTTAAAAAGGGGATTTATGTTTTAAAAATTAATTATGGATGATATTTCTGTTGAAAAATTATGAGGCTTAGGAATTGAGACTTTCAGGCAATTATATACTTGTAGACATTTATCCATGATTTTTAGAATATTAGTTATGACACTTTCTTTACAAGTCCACCTTATAGAGATTTTTGATAATTAATTTATTCAGAGATTAATACTTGTGAAAAATTTATGAAACTTTGCCAATGCTATTTTTAAGGATGTATCTACATAGTATAATTAATTTATAATTTTTGGATGGATATTCTCTGTACTTGATTCATAAATAACGAAAGATATAAAATATTTCTAAAATAGTTTTAGTGCCCCTTTGATGATAGAAAAATTGTGATACTTTGGATTTATCATATTGAGATAACATAACATTTATAATAATTTTGTTGGACATCTTGCATGAGTACTTAGGGTAGTTCATGTTCAAACCGGTAGCCCTTGGAATTTTTGAGGAAATTAATTAAATGCCAGATAAATTAGGAAAAATTATAATTTTCCTATTATAGGCTAATTATATCATGATATACCTCCAGTAAATAAATTAGGGCATTTGGATGAGTATTGGATCATTTCCTATCCGGTTTGACATATAACATAGGATAGCCTACAATTAGCAATTTGTGTTAACAGTCATAGGATATGATGGGGCACAACGTTGGAGTTAGTTAATCTGTTGAATTGGATGGATGTGAAAGTGTTCACCATATAAGGATGGGAAGGTTAGTGAGAAGTGGTGTTGGCTAGAGTTAAGAGGTGCTCGGGTTCGACGAAAGGTCGTCTTTCCCGAAGAGAGTAAGGTTAAAAATAACACTAGGATAGTCTATCGTAACACGAGAATGTAATGGGTAAGGGAATCAACCAATAATAATAAGTACCTTGCGAAAGGGAACGATGGGCGTAATCCCATCATAGTTCCTAATGCCCCTTGAGAGCCCTTCACAGGGAATACCGGGGGCAGTCCTGGGTTAACGTAAACTGTATTAACAAACTGAAAAGAGTAACCTAGTAATTAGGGTTGCACATTTCACAAACACAGATAGCACAGGAAGATAGTTGGGAGCTTCGGCTTGGATAGTTAAGAGACGGACGGAATGGTCCGGGGAGCTTCGGCTCGATTAGTTAAGAGACGGACGTTTTAGTCCGGGGAGTTTCGGCTCGATTGTTTAAGACAGACGTTTTAGTCCGGGGAGCTTCGGCTCGGTTTTTTTTTCTGAATACGTTAAATTTGCATGTGCATAAAAGGAAAGAAAATTAAGGTGGTGGGTCTTCGGTATTGGAGGGTCGATGAACCGACGCCAATACGCTGACTCGGTAAGTGTGGTTAGCACTTCGCCAACAGATGTCTGGTGCGCCAGCCGGCAAGAGTACGGAGGAGTCCACTTCGTGCTCCAAGCATTGAGGCGTACGATAGGTCTGACCGGTAGTGCTTTACTAGTTTAGAGGTGGGCGAGACCCAACCCACCGCTTCCGTCTGCCACTACGGAGGTATCCTGGGAGGTTACGGCTCCAGAAGGGGGGAACTAAAGGTCTGTGTGCACAGAGTCAGGTGTGTGAGTTGCACTTGCATGTTCCATCATACCCACTAGCATGTCATAGCATAATCGATTCATTTAACCCCTGACACCTAAGGTATAAGTAGAATGAGATGCTTATACATTAGGACTTGCAATAAGACCCCTTGGTCTATATGCTTGTGTGGGCAAGTTTATTAATTAAGGTCAATTTATATATATATATATATATATATATATATATATATATATATATATATATATATATATATATATACTGCTGTTTGATAACCGACACCCCAATGTATAAATTGGTATGAGACTTTTTATACGATGGGAGCCTTGAAGAAGACCCCTTGGCTTATGTGTTCTCACATAAGTGAAGGTTACATTCCATATTTCGTCTTATTGCCATTATTTATTATAGAATTGCTAGATTAGTTTCGCTTACACCTGTTTCTTTTGATTTAATCTCCAGCTTCATGTCCTTCCCTTTCTTCCTCTCCGCTCGGTACTTAGGAGCAATGGGGGAAGGGATAGGGGATGATAGGGCTTAGTCTTTATGACTAACGGTTTTCGAACCACATCATTTTAAGGAATCGTGGAGCCAGCATGGGGGAGCAGCCCTAGAGACCGGTGCGCTTGGAGATGGGGCAGTCTAGCTCCGGAGTTCATACAGCCGGGACTGTGAGTCTTGACCTTTAGTAGATGTTCAGTTTTTGCTTCCGCATGACTGATTTGTAGTGAGGACATGATGTACCGGGCATAAGCCCGTATTTTAGTACTCTGATATATTATTCTGTGAACACTCCCTTCGTGGAGACTTTTATTTATATATATGTGATCTCTGTGGACTTGTTGTTCACTATTTCCTTGTTGCGGTTATGATCGATTTGGCCGGCAGGATCGGCGCTTTGTAGTGACGGCCTTCTGGGGCGTGAAGGTGTCACCGCAAAGGGGAGGTTCTGGGCCTAAGACCCTGGTGTTTAAAAATAAAAAAAATGGGGTCTTACATCTTGTCCACCACCAACCCGTTCAACGATGCAGTTGTTATCGAAGCTGTCATCGAAAACTTCACGGTGGACAAGATTCTGATAGATACTGGCAGCTCGGTGAATCTCTTATTCAGGAAGACGTTTGAGGCCCGGAAGATATGAAGACCATTGTCTTCCACCGAGGGGCCACTCTACGGCTTCTCGGGAGAGAAGAAGGAAACAGAAAGAAGCATTTTGCTACTAGTAACTCTGGGAGGAATCACCAAGATGATCCAGTTCGTGGTAATCGACGCTGCAAGCAGCTATCACGCAATTTTTTAAAGCCTCTGCTAAACGAGTATCGGGCAATTGTGTCGACCTACCATCTGGCTATCAAATTCTCTGCTCAAGGAAAACAGTATCGGGTCAAAAGCAACCATCAAGTAGGCCGAGAATGTTATGTGAAAACGGTTAATGTGATTGAGAAGGTGACCCCTCTGGCAGTCACTGCTGTTGAGCTTGGAGAACCCAAATAAAATGCAAAGGAGGGACCCCATCTGGAGGCTGCTCAACCTATCGAGAAAGTACCCATCGCTAAGGGAGAGGAGAAAAAACTCTCCATTAACGCAGATTTATCTGAAGAGGAAAAAGTCGAATTGATTTACTGTGTCCTAAAGAACCTCGATATCTTCGCATGATCTCCTGAAGATATTCCCGGAGTGGATCCAGACGTAGCTTGTCATCATCTCAATATCGACCCGAAGTATAAGCCCGCACAACAAAAGAAGAGGGACGTCGTAACAAAACTGGCCAGTACTATCCGGGAAGAGTTCACCAAGCTGGTAAAGGCTAAATTTGTTCATGAAATACAGTATCAGCCCTGGATATCGAATGTTATAATGGTTCCAAAACCAGGGGGAAAATAGAGAATGTGCGTAGATTTCACAAAACTCAATAAAGCGTTCCCCAAAGATTTCTACCCCTTGCCTTGAATAGATGCTTTAGTAGATTCTGCGATTGGTTATTCTTTTATGAGGTTTTTAGATGTGTTCTCCGGTTATCATCAGCTTAATATGCACAAACCCTACATACCACACACGTCTTTTATCACAAATGAAGGGTGTTTTTGTTATCTGGTGATGCCCTTTTGGGCTTAAAAATGCAGGAGCCACCTACCAGCGCATGATGGATTTCGTTTTCAAAAACCAAAAAGGGAGGAACCTAGAAGTCTATGTTGATGAACTCCTTATAAAAATTAAATCCTTTTCAGCACATTTAGAGGATCTCGCAGAAACCCTCACAACCCTATGAAAGTTTAGGATGAGGCAAAACCCGTCGAAGTGTGTTTTTGGTGCTAACCAAGAAAAGTTCCTTGGTCATCTTCTACCCCTGAAGGGTTGGCACCAAACCTTGATAAGTTAAAAGCTATCCTGGATATGGAACCTCCTCGCTCCCCAAACGAAGTAGAGCAGCTAGGAGGAAGACTAGCAGGTCTTAGCCATTTCATCTCCAGGGTAGGAGACAAGAGCGCTCCCTTCTTTAAGACTCTTCAGGGAGCCTCAAAGTTCGAATGGTCCGATGAATGTGATGAGGCTTTTAAGCAACTCAAGAGACAGTTAACAATGACTCCGTTATTACAAATTCCTTGCCCAGGAGAACCGCTATACGTCTATCTAGGAGTGGGACACAAGGCAGTTAGTCTTGTTCTTGTCAGGGAGGAAAGGAAAAGGTAATTACTGGTATATTATGTTATCCATATCCTAAAGAGTGCTGAATTAAGATACCATATCCTTGAAAGGCTAGCCTTGGCCTTAGTCATTTCTGCTCGTCGACTCCATCCGTATTTCCAGGAACATTCAATCCAGGTCGTGCTAGATCAGCCCCTCAAAGGAATATTGGAAAGGCCAGAGCATTCTGGAAGACTCGCTAAGTGGGCAATCGAGCTGGGTGAGTTCTAAATCGCATATGTACCACGAACAGCAATAAAAGCTCAAGTTTTGGCCGATTTCATGGTAAAAACCACAGAACGAAGTTTTGCTCAGGAAGAAATTCGTCAGGAGCAGGGATAGTCCTCATCAATCCAAACGGAGTCAAAATAAAGCATGCGGTGAAATTCTTTTTTCCGGTTACTAACAACCAGGTGGAGTATGAAGCACTTCTTGCAGGGTTAACATTCGCGAAAGAGCTCGGCATCAATCACACCCACGTGAAAACAAATTACTTAGTAATGGCCTCGCAAGTGCTCGGGAATTTCGAAACCCGAGAACTAATTCTCAATCAATATCTCGTGCTGGTAAAGGCAGAGATCAGAAGATTCAAAAGCTTTGTTATTAAGCACATCCCAATGATCGGAAATGAGGAAGCCGATGCTTTATCAAAATTTGGCGTTACTGCGGGAGAAGTGGCATCTGAGCTTTTTCAGCCATCAGTCGACGAAGGGGAGGCAATGCAAATTGACCAACGTCACTCCTGGGTAGATCCATTCATTCTGTACTTATCTAAAGGGGAGTATCATCAGGCAAGAAGAAGTGAAAAGGAGGATGGCGCGGTATTTCGATCAGAAAGTGAGAGTCAAGTAATTTCAGGTGGGAGACCTAGTTCTGAAGAAAGTGGATGTCGCAGCAAGCAAAAGCTCGGTCGGAAAATTGAATCCCAATTGGACCGGACCTTTTTTCATAAAAGAAGTTTTGAAAAGGGGAACTTACAAGCCGTAAACGTATGTAGGCGAGGACATCACCCATACCTGAAGTTGGTTTGAAACGGTTTTACTCTTAGGACAAATTGCGGGGTATTTACTCTCAAGACTCAAAGCTAGGAAATGATAAGCCCGGGTGTTAACCCAAGAATCCGCAACATGCCCACCAACTCCTCTTTTGGCAGACTCGAGCTCCTCAGTCCGCTCAGGTCATCAAGGCACCCCAAGAAGCGGACTCCAGTTCTCAGTCCGCTCAGGTCGCCCCACCTTGGTTAGTTTTTAGATCTGGCATCACTAGGCGGACTCCAGAATCGGTTCGCTCAGGTCGCTCCTCTCCAGCCAGGATTACGCTCTGCATGGCCAAGGGGATGCCCCAGCTCGCAAGACCAGTCCACCTATCTTGCGTGGATTGCTCATCCATTTATTTTTGCCTCCCGTCACCGCTGCCCGGCTGTCCTGTACCCCGGGCAGCCAATTATTTTAGCCCTGCCCGTTTGGGCATGCCCCGAAATCTATAAATAGGGGGAAGTGGTGCACCCAAGGCACGCTGACTCGAGCCTAAGAGCCTACTTGTTAAAGGCTGCGGACTTGAATCTCGAGCTTTGCGGACTCCGACTTGCCTACTGCACAGTTTCTTTCCGCTTTTTATAACCCATCGTTTGCTATCAAAGTCAAGACCGCCGCAAGAGTGGCATTCAGGACGCGGTGGGCGAAGTCTGGTGTTGCCGTGATTCGCAGCTCTTCTGTTCCTTTTCTCTCATCCGCTAAGTAGACTATTGCTTGCAGTTTGCTTCTTCTTCTTTCCCCAGTGTTCGAACTGTTAGTTGGTGGTGCCCGAGTTCGTTTCGCATTTCGTGCATCAACAGTTAACACGCGACCTTCAGATCGAAGTAGTCTTTGAAATCCGTGGATATAAATGTAAGACTGCCGAGCTCGCCGATCAGACCGCTCAAGCTTGCCAGATGATTCGTTGTGGGAGGCTTTGGAATAGTCTCGTTGGGAAGCCGAGTTATCTCGCAGAGAGACCGACCAGCAGCTTGATACTATTAGCCAAGCTCTGCTCACGCTAACTCAGCGGCAAGCTCCCCAGGATACAGGAGATATTGCTGAAACCCCAGTTCGCCAAACTCCGGTTCGCCGGACTCCAGCTTGCCAAACCCCTCTCCAACAGTCACCTGCAGTAACTCCTCAACCTCGCCACCAAGCTCAACCCGTAGCTCCTCTGCATCCTCAGGCTGACCAGTTCACTCCCCTGATGGATTTTATTCAAAGAAGCAGCCAGTGAGACTCCAGCCCGCTGACTTGATTTTGTGGATCGGCAGTCCGCCGAGCCCGCGGACCCTCGTGTGCCAGTCCGCTCTTCTGCAGAGCTTGAGACTCCTTCTCCCTTCGTTTATAGAATCCGATGGGAGTCATCACCCAACAACTTCAGAGATCCCTGTCTCCCCTTCTACTCTTGGTAGACCGATCCAGTTTCCCATATGCAGGCTTTCGAGGGGGCAGTTGCATTGAGATGCCTCTCCGATGGCTTGAAGTGCAAGCTTCTAGTCACCACTATCGATAGACTAGCGAGAGAGAGGTTTTATGAGCTGCCCTCGAGAACGGTTTCTTCCTTCACTGAGCTTTGCAGCGAACTTCTTCTGAGGTTTGCTACCTAAAAGAAGAGGAAAGATGGGCCGGCAGCTCTCTTTGATATCAAACAAAGAGATAACGAATCAGTAGCGCAGTTCGTTGACCGGTTCCAGAAGGAGATCCAGGGGGTGAGGAATGTGAACCCTGACTACTACAAGGTCGCCTTGATCCACGAACTCCGGTAAGGCCCGCTGAAGTTTAAAGTAACGACAAAAGCGCCATCAACATACCAGGAACTGAGTCCACTCGGAAGTCCTCCCTTGCAAGAGTCACTCGAGCAGAGATTGCTTTTACTTCTTCCTCTGCCCCATTTTGGGAAGTGTCATCTTCGGTCACGAGGATCTTCCCCCGACCGCTAATCCTTTTGATGATGCTATTGTGGTCCAAGCAGCCATCGCAGATTATACAGTCGATAGGATTCTTATCGATACTGGAAGCTCCGTTAATCTCCTCTTCAAGCCAACCTTTGAAGCCCTAAAGACTGGAAAGCCTCTGCTTTCCACCGAAGGGCCAGTCTATGGCTTTTCTGGCGAGAGGAAGGAAGTCGAGGGAAGCGTTGTACTCCCCCCGTAATGCTTGGGGGGTGACCAAGCAGATTAAGTTTATAGTGGTGGATGCTCCAAGCAGTTATCACGCCTTCTTCGGGAGACCTCTGCTAAATAAGTACCAAGCAATAATTTCAACCTACCACCTGGCCATCAAGTTCAACAAATATGGTTGTCAATGCAGGGTCAGAAGTGACCCAAGGCAAGCTCGAGAATGCTACCTCAGCACAGTCAACATGACCGAAGTTGCCCCTCCAATCTTCTCGGCGATAACAGAAGTATCTACTAAGTCAGAAGATACCATGGATAACAAAGGCGCTCACCTGGAACCTGCCCAGGAGATGCAAGGGATCCCCATTGCTGAAGGGGAGGAGAGAAAGCTCTCCGTCAACTCAGAGTTGCAAGAAGATCAAAAGGTGGAGTTGATAGCTTGCTTGCTAAAGAACCTGGATGTCTTCACTTGGTCAGCGGAGGACATGCCGGGAGTCGATCCTGACGTAGCCTGCCATCATCTCAACATTGACCCAACCTCCAAGCCATTACAACAAAGGAAGAGAGATGCGACGGTCAAGCTGGCAGAGCCAATTAGGGAGGAGGTTGCTAAACTCCTCAAGGCGCGCTTTATTAAAGAAATTCAATATCCTGAGTGGGTTTCAAACGTTGTAATGGTTAAAAAACCAAGGGTAAGTGGAGGATGTGTGTAGACTTCACCCGATTGAATAAAATGTGCCCAACAGATTGCTACCCATTGCCTCAGATAGATTCTTTAGTTGATTCTGCGGTAGGGTATCTTTTTTTGATCTTTTTAGATGCGTTCTCTAGTTACCACCAAAAAATAATGCATAATCCTGATATCCCTCACACATCGTTTATTACTAACGATTGTTTCTACTGTTATCTTGTGATGCCCTTTGGTCTTAAAAATGCTGGCGCGATATATCAACGCATGATGGATCATGTGTTTAGAGGACAAAAGGGCAGAAACCTTGAAGTATATGTGGACGATCTTTTGGTTAAAAGCAAGTCTCTTCCGCAACATCTGCACGATTTGGTAGAAACTTTTCCACTTTGCGAAAATACAAGATAAAACTTAACCCGCTAAAATAAGTTTTTGGAGCAAGTAAGGGGAAATTCCTCGGTCACCTCCTTACTCCAGAGGGTCTTGCCCCTAATCCAGACAAGGTTAAGGCCATCCTTGACATGGCTCCTCCCCGTTCTCCAAAAGAAATCCAGCAGTTAGTGGGGAAGTTAGCAGGACTCGGGAGATTTATTTCTCGAGTAGGAGATAAGAGTGCGCCATTTTTCAAAACTCTTCGGGGAGCGTATAAGTTTCAGTGGACGGAAGAATGCACCCAAGCCTTTGAGTAGTTAAAGAAACAACTAGCTTCAACACCCTTACTGCAAAGTCCCCGAGCAGGGGAGATGTTGTTCCTGTATATAGGAGAGTGCCCCGATGCAGTCAGCTATGTTCTTGTCTGAGAGGAAAGCCCGAGACAATTTCCGGTCAATTATGTCAGTCACATTCTGAAAGATGCAGAAACGAGGTACCCGATCCTAGAGAAATTGGCTCTGGCATTGGTTATGTCTGCCCGTAGGCTCCGACCCTACTTCCAAGCGCACTCAATTCAAGTAGTCACTGATCAACCTTTGAAGAGTTTTCTAGAAATGACAGAACATTCGGGCAGGTTAGCTAAATGGGTGATCGAGCTGAGTGAGTTTGAAATCTCCTAGGTCCCCAGGACGGCTATCAAGGCGCAGGTGCTTGCAGATTTTCTGATTGATACATCAGAATCTTGTTCTAATCAGGCAGAAAGATCTCCTCTAGCCTGGATCATCTATGTTGATGGGGCTTCAGGCAGAAATTCTTCCGGAGCAGGGGTGGTTCTGATAAATTTGAATGGTATCAAACTCGAGCAAGCAAACAAGTTTTATTTTCCGGTGACCAACAACCAAGCAGAGTATGAAGCCTTGTTGGCCAGCTTGAGGCTCGCAAGAGAGCTCAGGATCAACCATGTTCACATAAAGACTGATTCCCTGGTAATTGCATCACAAGTTCTGGGTAACTTTGAGACCCAGGAGCCGGTATTGAAGAATTATCTCGCGCTTGTAAAGATTGAGGTCGGAAGATTTAAAAGTTTTACCATTTAACACATTCCGAGGACAGAGAATGATGATGCAGATGTTCTTGCCAAGTATGGACTGACGTCAGGAGGAACAACTTCTGAACTCTTCCGCCCAGTGGTAGAGGAGGAAGGGATGATGCAGATTGACTAGCATTCCTCTTAGATTGACCCGTTCATCCTCTACTTATCAACTGGAAACTTGCATCAGTCAGTTAAAGATAAGAAGAGATTCAAGTTGAAAGCAACATACTATTACTTAGTATCCGGTATTTTCTATAGGAAGACTTTCTTGTCCACCATGGCTAGATGTGTGTCGGAAGATGAAGTCCCTACTGTCCTTCGAGAAGTACATTATGGTGAGTGTGGAAGCCACTCAGGAGCGAGAACCTTGGAAAGAAGGATCCTGTGGCAGGGTTATTTCTGGCCTACCATGAAAAAAGATTCTGAAGCTCATGTGAAAAAGTGTGTCCAGTGCTAGAAGTTCGCTCCACTTCAGCATCAGGCTGCTCAGTCCCTTAGATCGATCACAACCCCTGGCCCTTTGCCGATTGGGGGATGGATCTCATTTGTCCTTTTCCCATCGCAACCGAACATCGGCATTTAATCATAGTCATGATTGACTACTTCAGTAAATGGATCGAGGTCAAGGCATTGGCAAAGACCACAACTCAGATTGTAAAGAATTTTATTTGGGGAGAGATAGTCTGCCGACATGGTATACCGATGGCGATAATCATTGATAATGGACCACAGTTCAATAACGTCGAGATGATAGATTTTTGCAAGCAGATCGGATCAGAGTTATGTTTTGCATCAGTCCACCATCCTAGAAGCAATGGTTAGGTGGAAGCAGCTAATAAGCAGATTCTCAACTTGCTTAAAAAGAAAGTACAGAATCTCATGGGCAGTTGGGATGATCAACTTTCTTCGGTTCTCTGGACCCTGAAAACAACGCCTTCATCTGCGATAGGAGAAACTCCGTTCAAACTTTCTCATGGATCGGAAGCACTAATTCCTGTTGAATTTAAAGTCCCGCCACCCAAACTTTTGCTGGCAAGGCAAGGCATGGAAGATTGACTAGAACTTAATAATGAGGATGTGAGATTCAGCTTGGAGCATATCAAAGAGATCAGAGATAAGGCTGCAATCAGACAAGAAAAAATCAAGAGAAGGATGACTCGCTATTTTGATAAGAACGTAAGGATCAAACACTTTCATGTGGGAGATCTGGTTCTTAAAAAGTGGATGCTGCGGCAAGAGCTGTCTCAGTGGGAAAGCCCAATCCAAATTGGGCTGGGCCATTCATTGTCAAGGAAGTACTCGAGAGTGGAGCTTATCGCCTGCAAACATATGAAGGAGAAGATATGCCACATACGTGGAGTGGAGATAATTTAAAGCGGTTCTATTCCTGAACCTCTTCTTTTTCTCTTTCCTTCTTATGTAAACTTTTAAATAGGTTTATCATTAATAAAATCTCCTTGCTGACACCTCTTCAAGTATCTTTTTGTCTCACATGTTGACAGTTAATACATTAAACATGGGCAACCCCAAACGGTTCTATCCCTGAACTCTCTTTTCTTTGTTACACAAATTTCTCGAAATTTAGTACTTATCAAAGTTTTCATACTAACATATCTTTGGGTGTCTTCTCTCTTTTGCTCCCCGAGGAAATCTAGCAGTTGCCTAATAACAGGAGGAATTGCCGAGTTCAGCAAGAACCTCCATTAGAACCGTGGTTATTAGCATAACACCACAAATACCACGTGTTGCGGGGAGATTTCACACCGTGTAGTGGGAGCTTACCGGTTCTAATGCGGCAGGATACTGGACTCCGGATCCCAGCGAGTACCTGACCCAACTTCTGCATATTGGAGGGACAGAGTGGCGGTCAGCTCTACCATGCCATTTAAGGGATATCGTTACAACCTTGACGATCACGCATGGAAAGCAATGCCGCTCCGGCCGCACCTGCTTGTAGATATTCTGGGTTTGTGACTTTAGAACACTCCTTGGTACCCTCATGCAGTGCCTGCAGGAGACCCACAGCCTTGTTGATCTTAGGAAAAGCAATGCCGCTCCGGCCACACCTACCCGAAGGATCAATCGAGGCTGTACTCCAGGAAAGAGGGCAGCATACCATTTCGATGAATAAATACATTGCCGGACTCTGGTTTTCTAGTCCACTGAGTCCGCCGTTCCTTGGGTTGACCTTACAGTTCATGGCCCGGTGTGGAAATCCATGCCGCAATAGCCGCACCTGCCCACTTGGTCATGAGTTGTAGGTCATTTCTTTGATTATAATAAGCACTTTCCCGTACTCTGGTTTTCAAGTCCGCTCAGTCCGCCGTTCCTTGGGTTGACCTTACAGTTCATGGCCCGGTGTGGAAAGCCATGCCGCACTAGCCGCACATGCCCACTTGATCATGAGCTGTAGGTCATTTCTATGATTATAATAAGAACTTTGCCGGACTCTGGTTTTCTAGTCCGCTCAGTCCGTCGTTCCTTGGGTTGACCTTACAGTTCATGGCTCGGTGTGGAAAGCCATGCCGTACTAGCCGCACCCGCCCACTTGGTCATGAGCTGTAGGTCATTTCTATGATTATAATAAGCACTTTGTCGGACTCTGGTTTTCTAGTCCGCCCAGACCGCAGTTTTGTGGGTTGGTCTATTACTGTATTGTCCACAAGTAAACCTTGGTTTTCTAGTCCGCCAAGTCCGCTGGGTTTGCTTGGGTTTAACAATGTTACTTTCATAATGATTCAACAATAACTACCAGTGGACTGTGATCTAAATCCGCCAAGGTCGCATGTCGGCACTATTCTGTTGGAACTAACCTAAATCGCAGCTCTTATTATCTTGGAAATATTTAAACTTGCAAAGGGTGATTCGGTT
Source organism: Platanthera zijinensis (assembly GCA_039513925.1). Taxonomy (NCBI): domain Eukaryota; kingdom Viridiplantae; phylum Streptophyta; class Magnoliopsida; order Asparagales; family Orchidaceae; genus Platanthera; species Platanthera zijinensis. Next base: position 167,679,113 of record CM077082.1, on the reverse strand, counting down.
TCTACGAGGCACAGATTGCTGTTCGAACTCATCAAGAGCCTGCTTAATGGTCATTACTTTTGATAGAGAAAAATAAGATTCATGTCGCAACGAGCTGTGATTAAACGGTTTAGACGGATTTTTTACGAACTAAAAAATTGCGTCGCGCGGACAAATCTATATGGCGCGGATTGGTATAGGAAGTTTGACCTATAGTTACAAACAAAAATCGGAGCATTATAGAAGACATCTAAATATCCTTTTCATTTCATTCAAAATTTTTACATGTTTTAGCGAACTCACACGGAGTCCGCACGATTTAGAATAAAAACAAAAATTTCAGTGTCCCTATTCTGTCCTTTGCTTCTTCTCAACAGGCGCTTCTGGACTCGACCCATCCACATCGATCACAGGAGAATAGTCGCCTGAGTTACTGCTGCCGTTGGCACCAGAGCTGGAGCTGGTCGGAGTCCGTCCGCTCGCATTGGCGGGCTCCGTTCGCTCGCTTCTTCCGTCGGAATCTGAAGAAGCGGACTAGTCGGACTAGGTTCCTAGTTGGTCTGAAGCAGCGACCTCTGGGTTCTCTCCATTAGAGGGCTCTTCCTCTCCATCAACTGCTTTCCCTTTGGCAGCCAGCTCGAACTCGGCGACGTTTTCATAGTTCGGGGAACAGTTTCAAGGAGGAAATAAAATCCACACCCTCCTTCACGAATCCGTCATTGATGAAGCATTCAACGACGATTTCCACGCTTTCCTTCACAAAAGGAAACATGACGTGCTGGAAGGTGGGGTTGGTGATGTCGTATGTAGTCTGCAGAGAAAGTAAATAGATCAGCCCGCAGCGGATAGACGACAGACTGCGGCAATTATTGATACTTACAGCTTTTTCTTCCTTGTCTATGTTGACTTTTGCTCCTAGTCGCTTATTCCTGTCTTTTAAAGACTTATTTTCTCGCGACAGATACTCATTCTCCCTGAGCAGCTCGCGCATTACCCGACCCATAAAATAGTTGGTGACGGCGCTATTCGCTCTAGCTTGATCCGCAAGCAGGGGGAGGTCGGTAGGGGGAACGCTCTGCAGCTTGCGTAGGTTCTGCTTCCCATATAAAGCAAAATTGCCACATGAGTGTGGCGAGAAGTACGCAGACTCTTCCAGGAGGGAAGAGCAGTGGAGAGGTGGACGAACTTCTTCTTCTCATGTCAGTGGATCATTGGGTTACCCCTTAGATCCCTCTGGTTCATCCCGAAGCCCGCCATATCGAAGCTCCCGGATGAAGAATAGTCTGTCGCGGGATCGTCGTCCTCCTTTCTTTTCCTTGCGATTTCCTTTTTTCTTTCTCCCTATGTAGGAGTCAGCCCGACGAGTGTTTGAGGTAAATTGGCCGGCACCGCCAAGGTCACTGCAAAGAAGAAACCCGTTAGTCATATAAACTCAGAACGTGCGGATACAAAGTCTGGTCGCAATACTTACTCTCCTGGCGGCTTATAGTATCCAGGCCGGGCAACAACGGGATATAGTGTTCAATATAAAGCCTTGCCCCGGACAAAAATTCCACGATGGCGGACTCCACCGTATTCAACGGCACATTTTTGAAGTCAGCGTCCGCACGCACCTGCGGGTTTGTATGAAGGAAACCTAAGTCGCCCTCGGAAATAAGATACCTCGAGGTCCAGTTGTGGATTTTGTTCGGCAAGCCCACAACCTTCATTCCTCGGCAGTAAAAGTAGATTACGCCCTTATACTGGTGATCTTTGGACGAAGTTATCGAGCAGACAGAGAAGATCTTTCTGAATATGTTTAGGGAGAATTGGATCCTTTCCGACCGCAGATAAGAAAGGTCGCTGTAGATCACGGTGGTAGTGTTGGGCGTGAGCTGACCTGGAACTACCCCGTAGTGCTAAAAGTTCTCGACAACCTCCCAGAGCAGGGGGAACTTGAACCCGCAGTCAAATGATCTATGGGCACCGTGATCTGAGTAGCGGTGGAAAAGTTCAGCCGTTCATGATCCTCAGGTAGGTGTGCGAGCACCTGGGACCCCTCCATATACCTCTCCCGGAATATCTCCAAGTCGATCGCGGTCAGTCGGCTTCTTTTGTGTTCGGCAGAGTGAAAAGCAGCTGCGGCATCAGTACGTGCGGACACCATTCTTCCAGACCGCATAATCTTCAGCTTCAACTGTTTCTGATACGGAAAAGAAGCGGAGATCCTATTTATAGAAAAACTCTGACAGGCAGATGATAGCCTATCTGCCAAGATTGATATCTCAATCCGCGCAGCTCTCTTCTTTTAAGGTTCCCTACAAATTCAGATAAGGTTTTGCGGATTGATATCTCAATCCGCGCAGCTCACTTTTTTTCAGGTTCCCTGCAAATTCAGGTAAGGTTTTGCGGATTCAATCTCAATCCGCGCAGATCGATTCTACTCGGATTTCCTGAAAGTTCAAACAATAACATGCATAGTTCGCTCAACTCGCAAGCATTCAGCACACGAAAAATGTAGCTCGCACATCGTAGTTCGCATGAGTCACATTCAAACAGCCTGCAGAAAAGCATTCATAGCAAAAATCGCAGCATAATAAGAAGAGTACACAACAATACCCTACAATATAGTGTTGTACAGAAACCAAATGATGTTCGCATCACGACAAGAATAGTAAATCCACATCAAATTATACAATGTTCAAAATAGATGTTCGCGAGCTCAGCGGCTTGAACGACGAGCAGGTCGTTCCTCCTTGTTTGTCCGACGGCCAGGACGCCCTCCTCATCCGTTCCGAGATAAGCCGCATCGTCGCTTCCTCGCAGTATCTCTCTATACAGCTATTGTACGAGGTTATGCATGTTATTGAAGGTGCGGTGCATGTGGGCAGTATCCCTGACAACACGGCTGAACGGGATAACGAGCTTGCTTGCCGACCTCGGATCTGCGACCACCGCGGACTGCCCGCTAGCCTCCGGGGCTGATGCTTCCCCCGGAGCGGGCAGAGCCGACATTTGCAACCGATCTCCGGCGATATCGGCAACCTCGATAACCTGCTTCTTCCCTTCTCGCACCACGACCAAGTATTTGCTTCTGTCGTGGCGAGCATCCTCGCTTAGCTGCTGTTTTCCTTCTTTAAGCTTTCCACCATGACGAAAATGCTGGCGACCTAGCCCTCAAACATCCTTTCTCACTCTTTCTTCTTGTTCAGTTCAACACGAGTTTCGTTCAGCTCCTCCTCATATTTCTTTGCTAATGAAATATACTTGTCCAGAATGGACTGTTTATCTTGCGCGGGCTCGGCAGGGAGAGGCGTCATGGTTTGTGCCAGTGCAGCTGCGGGTGATAGCACAATCTCACCAGCCTCCACGGAACCTGGTGATGACTTCCGAACTGCAACAAAGGAAACAAAATTCATCTCAATTTCCAGATCACGGTAGGCTTAAAAAGGCAAGGAAAAAAGTCACTTTTTGTAATCATCGCAGCAATCTAGCGACCATCCACCACAGGCCGCCTCACGCGCTCCGGATCAAAAGTGATCAAATGTTGCTTCACCATTCGATAAACCTTCGCCTTCTGCCTGGAAATTGATTTACTGGAAGCAACTATGTCCTCGGTCTCCGTAATAATTTTTATCGGCCGTGACTTTCGGGGTGGAGACTTATTAAGCCATCGATGTTGAAACCGCCCGGGCAGTGGCTGCAGTTTTCCTGACCGCATCAACTACGCCGCAGTTCGCAGGTCATCAGCTCCCCTATCCGCTTCCAGCCTTTCAGAGAACGCCTCGACCTTGGCCTGCATGATAGCAATTTGCTCTTTTGCCGTCTTCCCCCCTTTATCATTTGCAAGAGAGGGGGCGGGGTCGACAACTTTCTCTCCCACTATCCCGATATTGGACTGCAACACCTCAAGCAGAGATTGATTAATGTCAGCAAGCCGCTCATTGTCAATATTGTCAAGTATTTCTGTGGTGGACAAGCTGACCGTTGATAAAGAGTCGCCCCCCCCCCCCCCGAGATAGGGTCATCCGGTTTGACCAAGCTAGCGTCGGGAACTTCTTTATCTCGCGGCCTGTGTTGCAAGCTCGCAGAACCTATCCGTAGAGAGATATTCTTTTCTTTCTGAGCCCGCAGCATCTTTTCCACTCGCTCGACAACAAAAGACTTATCCCTCTACCTTTTCTTCTAAGGGCCCTTTTTCTCCAAGGCCAGCACAACTTGTTGAGAGTCCGGCGGATTATCGCGGAGTACATCCTGATTGGTGCCGGCTACGCTCAAAGAAGTCATAGGTTCCGCAACTTGCTCTCTAGCCGACCTCTCCACTTGCTCATCTTCCCAAACCTTTTCTGTTCGCTTTTCAGCCTCATGATCAGTAATCAACATCTCCTTAGTATGTGGCTGTCGGAATCCCAGTGACAAGACCTCCTTCTCGGTATCTATCTACAGCATGTGTGTCCCTGAGGCATAGACGATTATAGCCATACCCCCTGAGTTCGCAGGATTCTGATCAGAAATCCGCAATGAGACAGAGATCATATCCGCACTCTTGGATGGCAGGTCCTGATCAAAAGGAACTTCTGACCGCTCGGGCTCCTGCTCCTTGTTTTTACGGGATGAGTCGGTGGTCGACTTTTCCTTTTGCGAACTCTCCCCAACGTGGCGGGTGGCTGTCTCGCTCCGTTGATCCGCTTTATTAATCCGAGTGTTTGCCTTAGGTTTGTCGGTCTGGGAGGCGAGGTTGCCAAAGAAGGACCTGAGTCTCGCCATACCGTACTCGAGAGTGCAGACCGCAAGTGGTGAGTATCGGCCCGTTGCGCAGACAGTTCTGGCAGAATGAAGTTCTTCCGACCGTATTTATAGCCCAGGCGACATTTGTGACAGTTGCGGACTCGGCGGTTAAGGAAACATTTTCAAAATTTTCCAAAACTAGAAAATGTGCGGAAATTATGTTAACCCCAGAATCCGCAACATGCCCAGTGACTCCTCTTTCAGCGGACTCGAGCCCCTTAGTTCACTCAGGTCATCAAGGCACCCCCAGAAGAGGACTCCAATTCTCAGTCCGCTCAGGTCGCCCCACCATGGTCAGTTTCTAAATCTAGCGTCACTAGGCGGACTCCAGAATCGATCCGCTCAGGTCGCTCCCCTCTAGCCAGGATTACGCTCTGCATGGCCAAGGGGATTTGCCAGCTCGCAAGCCCAGTCCACCTATCTTGCGTGGACTGCTCATCCATTTCTTTTTGCCTCCCGTCACCGCTGCCCGGCTCTCCTGTACCTCGGGCTGCCGGTTATTTTAGCCATGCCCGTTTGGGCAGGCACCCAAATCTATAAAAAGGGGAAAGTGGTGCACCCAAAGCACGCTGACTCGAGCCTAAGAGAATACTTGTTAAAGGACATGGACTCGAATCTCGAGCTTTGCGGACTCCGACTTACCTACTGCACAGTTTTTCTTTCCGCTTTTTGTAACCCATCGTTTGCAATCAAAGTCAAGCCCATTACAAGAGTGGCATTCAGGCCACGACGGGCGAAGTCTGGAGTTGTCGTTATTCACGGCTCTTCTGTTCCTTTTCTCTCATCCGCTAAGTAGACTACTGCTTGCAGTTTGCTTCTTCTTCTTCTTTCCCCAGTGTTCGAACAGTTAGCTGGTGGTGCCCGAGTCCGTTTCTCATTTCGTGCATCAATACCGGGGTAACACCATTGAGTCTAGCTCGATCCTGATGGCACGGCTCCTCCAACACTTCTTGAAGACGACCCGGTTTTCGCGGCGCAATAACTTAAAGATTTTATGCGTCATGACAATGCCACAAGCGCTAACGGAAAGCTGTGTTACAACCTCCGTCTGCGGCGCGCAAAGCTTATTTGAAGTTCTAAAATAGTTTATATTTATTTCTATTTTATTCCCTTTTAAAAGCAACTTGTAATATTTATTTTTCATTGTTGGTGTGCTATTAAATATTATGGTGTGTATTTAACTGCCCGGATGGTTGAGATTTCATCTCCATCTTAGACGGTTGGATGTGTGTTGTAACTCCTATATAAGGAGGCTATTATGATTAGTTAAATTATTGAAGAAGAAAACCCTATTTCCCTTGAGAAATTTTGGCCAAGAGAGATTCCTAGCCGCCCCTCCCTTGTGGTGTGAAGTCGCCCCCTTTGCTACCTCCCTCCCGTTCGGTGCGACTCCGCCGTGGATTCCTTCGGTGCGACTCCAAGGAAGAAGGTTGCAGCCCCATTCGGTGTGAAGCCAGTGGTTCCGTGGAGAGAGTGATTCTCCAACTTATCTTGAGTGCTTGATCTTCTTGGTTGGGTTCTCTTCTCTTTCTCTTGTGTTTTCTTCTTGTGAGGTTTGTGGAGGAAGAACTGATGAGTTGTAAATATACCTACTTTTATAGTATTTTTATTAAGTCGTTTTATTTTATTTTTACCTTTTTTGTTTGCTTTGTTTATTAAATATGCTTCTTTTTGTAAAAAAAATAATTCTAACTTATCTTTTTTTTGTTTTCTGAAAAATTTCAGGAATAGTCAAAATTTGACCTGTCACACCCGTGACCATGCCCGACACGCCCGTGACAGGCACTCAACTCCATCAGCCAGTCGAAACTCAACGATTTTACTACTCAACACTCAACGCCATCATGTCACGCCCGTGTCCAAGACTCGTCACGCCCGTGTTCGATGTCGACACTCAACGCTTCGTCAACTGTCAACGCTGCCGACATCGAGCTGCAAACCGTCCAAGTCACGCCCTTTGTCATGCCCGTGACCATGGCTGTCACGCCCGTGACCGCCACGTGTCACTCCCCGACCTTCCAGAATTACGCCAGCTCGCTGAGTTTGCCAAGTCAAAAACGCAACTGACCGACACGCCCCCTGTCACGCCCGTGACTAGGGCATGTCAAACCCGAACTTTTTGTCTATAAATAAAAAATTCCTGTGAGGGCTAAGGGTTTACTTTTTTGAGCCAAATTTTGTGTCTTTTGTGGGCTGCCCTTGGTGAACTTTCATCTTCATGAAAGGAGAATTTCTCTCTCTCCCTTTATATGTTTGTTTTAGCTTTTCCTTTTGCTTTGTAATAGCTTAAATTATGAAAATAAAAAATGTTTTTCCTCTTTCTCTCTCTACATGGAATGAATGTGTATTTGGGTGCTTCACTTTCCTTCATCCTTTTTATCCTTATGTTTAGCCTTTGTTCATCTTTATGAAAAGAGTGTGTGTGTATATGATGGTAACTTGTCTTAATTTTTCATGCAATATGTTGTAATGTTAGGTTTTATTTTAGGCTTTTATCAAAAAATTGAGCCGTTATAATGACAAAATTTAGTTTAAGTCTTCTTTTTAAAGAATTAAAGTTGTATTGAAAACTTTCTAAAGGCTTATACTTTCATTCCTATGAAGTTGTAAAAGTAGTTTTAAAGTGTTTATATTTTTTACTTAGCTTTGCTTTAGGATTGTAAAACCTGTTTTGTTCCCTTTATTTTTCATTTCACTTTTTAATCACTTCTACGAAATCCTATGGATGAAAATGTAAACGTTTTAATTTTTCAACAACTTTGATTTCAACTTTGTTTTCAAAAACTCTTGCTTCAAACAATTTTTATTTCATCTTTTTAATTGTTTTTGGCAAGTTCTAAGGGTAGAAAAGTTATCATTTTAATTTTTAAAGATTTTGTATGTTTGCTTTATGTTCAATTCCAAGTGTTCAAACAATTTTTATTTCATCTTTTTAATTGTTTTTCGCAAGTTCTAAGGGTAGAAAAGTTGTTGTTTTAATTTTTAGGTAACTTTCATTTTGTGTTATTTTTATGTGTGTGTGAGTGTATGAGAATAATCTTTTGTGCTTTCTTTCATTGCTTTATTCATTTATGTAGAGTGTGTGAGTGTATGAGAATAATCTTTAGTGCTTTCTTTTATTGCTTTATTCATTTATGTAGAGTGTGTGAGTGTGAATTTATTTCCGCCTACTCGTTAAGAGTTAAACGGCGTTCTGCTTTAATTTACCACCCACTCTTTTTGAGTGGGACTTGTAATTTTCATTTTTTGTAACTTAGTTTCTTTTTATTTATGCATTTATTTCCGCCTACTCGTTAAGATTTAAATGGCGCATTGCTTTAATTTACCGCCTACTCAGTTTTGAGTAGGACTTGTACTTGCATTTATTTCCCGCCTACTCATTTGAGTAGAACTTGCTTTATTTAATTTCTTTATGGTTTTGAAGTGTGCGTGAGTGCCTGCATCAATTAGCCTTCAATTTATCTAAATGTCCTGTTTTTTTGTGTTTTCTCTTATAATTATTTAGTACTTAATTTCAACTCACGCTTCACTAAAAATCATAAAGCCGTCCCCATACCGATGAGTGGCTAATCTCTATTAGCCTTCGGCATCGAAGAGCATTGGGACAAATAAAATGTTTTTAAATAATTAAAGATCTCTATTTTTATTTTAATTTAAGGACTTAAGGTTTGACCCGGGTTAACGACACATAGGACCACATAATCGATGTGTGGGCTCTATTTCCGTTATTCATACGCAACGCCAAGAGGCTGCACATATGGACCGATCCCCCTTGAGTAAATAGAATTGCATACATACCATTGAAAGAGGACAAGCGTAGTTCTACCGAATTGGGTTCCCCACCCAATAGCGGTGTTCTTAGCGTAAAGCGGGCATTAAGAGGAATCCTTCGTCGGTCTAACGATCGGTCGAATAGTCTTAATGTTCAGGTGAGCAATATTCCTAGAGATAAGTGCCTCATATTTATGGAACTTCCACGGCCAAGTGCCTTTTATTAATTTAAAAACAAAGTTCGATAATTGTTAAGAATTATTTAGTCTTAATCCGATTCGATGCCGATCGTTAACCCGTCATCGAACTAACTTAGTAAAATTCAACTCTCTTTCTTTCCGTTTTAATTAAACTAAAAATCCCACCTTACTGATAGTAAGATAATAGTCTTCCTGGAAGAGTAGATATAATCAACGTGCCCCCGAGAACAATATGACCTCGGTATTCTCCCGAATACCGAGTACTACGCGATAGGTGCACTTGCCTCCTCTCGTTAGAAAACTCGATCTTCTAACTCGGCCCGTGGAATCTGACCATTTCGAACCACCCACAGTCGGTCACTGTTCTGCGGCCATCAAGTTTTTGGCGCCGTTGCCAGGGAAAACAGTTGTTATATCGAATCCGGGACTCTATTAATTTTACTTTATTTTCAAATAAATTTTTTTTTAAAAAAAAATATATCCTTCCCCCTTCGTTTTTTAGGGTGTATGACCCGTGGACAACCTTCGAGTTCTGAAAATCTAGAATTCGACCCTGAGATCGACCGCTCTTTTGCGGGTATCCGATCTCTACGTCGAATTCCCTTTTTAGACACCGCAGAATCCACCGGAGAACCCTCTTTCTCTTCCATGGCCGACCCAAATAATGCTCAAGCGGCCGAGCGTACGATGTCTTACTACTCTCGACCCAACTTGGATGATACGGGGTCGAGTATTGTTCGGCCTGCTATGGCGAACAATTATTTTGAAATTAAGTCAAGTGTTATACAAATGATCCAAAATGCTGTGCAGTTCGACGGACAGCCGGATGAGGACCCAAATTACCACTTGTCTATTTTTTTTGAGATTTGCGATACTTTTAAGATTAATGGCATCACTGATGACGCCATTCGTTTGCGCCTTTTTCCCTTCTCTCTTAAGTCCAAGGCCAAGGAGTGGCTGGTCTCCCTCCCGCAGGGATCCATCACGACCTGGGCGGAGTTGGCAGAGAAATTCCTTACTAAATATTTTCCGCCCGCAAAAACTGCAAGATTGCGGGCGGACATATCCTCCTTTGTGCAAATCGACTCCGAGTCTCTTTATGAGACATGGGAGCGTTTTAAGGAATTTCTCCGCCGGTGCCCGCACCACGCGCTACCAACGTGGTTGTAGGTACAAATTTTTTATAATGGACTGAATAACAAGACGCGTCAAATGATTGACGCGGCTGCCGAGGGCACTCTAAATAATAAGACCCCCGAGGCCGCCCAGGCTCTTTTCGAGGAAATGGCTATGAATGCCTATTAATGGAATGTCCCGCGGGCGCGCCATAAGCAGGCAGGCCTTTATGAAGTGGATTCCAATGCTTAGCTTGCCCTTCAAGTCGAAAGGCTTACTAAGTAGGTGGCTGAGATGTATGTTGCCTCCTCCACTCTGCCTTGTTTTCTTCCCCCCTCTAACGTCTGCGTGGTTGACGAGTTAGTGGACTACATGGGAAATCCGGTGCGTCCCTCCTTTCAAAACAACCCTTATAGTAGCCACTAAAATCCGGGTTGGAGGAACCACCTGAATTTCTCATGGAGTAACCCGAATAACGCGCAGCTCCCTCCTCCCCCTCCTTTTGCGCCCACGTTTCCTCCTCCCCCTCCTATGAAGCCGTCCCCGGTGGAAGAAAATTTTAATCGTTATGTCGCCTCCAACGAGTCCAATATCTGGAACATCTCCGGATTGCTTAAAAATTTAGAAATTCAGGTTGGACAGCTGGCGCGACTTATGTCGGAACGCGCTCTAGGGGCACTGCCAGGGAATACGGAGCCCAATCCAAGGGAGAATGCCAATGCTATAACCCTCCGTAGCGGTAAGGAGGTGGTCGATCAAAAAGGGATCGATCCTCAGGTACATATTTCACCTCCGACCCCTCTTCCCTCTTCTTCGATTACGCAACCCTTACCAATTTTTAACGACAAAACTATTTTAAACAAGGCATTGCCTTACATTCATAAGTTAGATAATGAGCGAGTGAACGCGCAATATGAAAAATTTATTTTATTACTTAAACAAATTCATATTAATGTTCCTTTTTGCGAGGCCATCTCGCAAATGCCTAAGTATGCAAAATTTTTAAAAGATCTTCTCTCTAACAAACGAAAACTTGAAGATATTTCACATATTTCTCTTAACGCTGTCTACTCTGCGGCTCTTACTAATAAGTTGCCCTCGAAACAAAACGACCTGGGACGGTTTTCCATCCCGTGCCTTTTTGGCAATGTATTAATAAAATACGCTTTGGCAGACTTAGGCGCGAGCATTAATTTGATGCCGTTCTCGCTTTTCCAACGTTTAGGTTTGGGTACTCCTGCTCCAACCAATATATGCATCCAACTAGCGGATCGCTCAGTTAGGTTCCCCATCAGGGTAGTTGAGGATGTCCTTGTCCGAGTAGACAAGTTCACCTTCCTGGTGGACTTCGTCATCTTAGACATCGAGGAAGACGTCGAGGTACCAATAATACTCGGTCACCCTTTCCTCGCAACCTCACGTGCGCTAATCGATGTTAGTAACGGTCATCTTCTCCTTCGGGTAGGAGATGACCAAGTTAATTTTTCTATTAACCCCTCAATGGAAGACTCGTCGCCGAGCGACGATTTCTGCTATTCTTTAGATTCTTTTTATGGAGATTGTTCTTCTCCGGTTTTCAAGTCTGAGTTCTTAAACGAAGATTTTTTTTCACTCGAAAATTTTTATTGCGATGAGGATGCGTCTACGGATTTGCCTTTTGAACCAATTGTTTCAAAAGAAGTTAGCATTAAAACCTCGCTAGAAGAACCGCCCACCCTAGATCTCAAATCATTACCCGAATCCCTCAAATACTCTTTTTTGGGGGAAAATGATACACTCCCGGTAATCATTTCTTCGCATTTAAGCGATTCGGAGACCTCCGATTTATTGGAGGTTTTGCTTAAACATAGCCACGCAATTGCGTGGCAAATTTCTGACCTTAAGGGGATTAACCCTTCCTTCTGCACTCATAAAATTTTCTTAAATGATAATTACCGCAAAACCATTCAGCCGCAGCGACGTCTTAACCCAAACATGAAAGATGTCGTGAAAGCTGAGATAATTAAATTATTAGATGCGGGGATTATTTATCCCATTTCTGATAGTGCATGGGTTAGTCCCATTCATGTCGTGCCCAAGAAGGGCGGTCTGACCGTAGTGGCGAATGAGCACAACGAGCTCGTCCCAACTCGTACTGTTACGGGTTGGCGTGTGTGCATCGATTATCGCAAACTTAATGATGCCACCCGCAAGGACCATTTCCCACTACCGTTCCTTGACCAGATATTCGAGCGTCTTTCCGGTCATCCATTTTATTGTTTTCTCGACGGTTTATCGAGGTTTTTCCAAATCCCCATTTCCCCCGAAGACCAAGAGAAAACGACTTTTACTTGCCCCTTTGGCACCTTCGCCTATCGAAGAATGTCATTTGGCCTCTGCAATGCGCCAGCTACATTCCAAAGATGTATGCTAGCAATTTTTGGCGAGCTAGTAGAAGATATTATGGAAGTATTTATGGATGACTTTTCTGTATTCGGATGCTCATTCCCGGATTGTCTTCGTAATCTCGATCGTGTCCTCCAGCGATGCGAGGACACGCATCTTGTTTTAACTTGGGAGAAGTGCAACTTTATGGTTCGAGGAGGTTTGGTCCTCGGCCATAAGATTTCAATTAAGGGGATAGAGGTCGATAAGGCAAAAGTAGAAATCATAGAAAAACTTCCTCAGCCGACAAACATAAATTATATTAGGAGTTTCTTAGGCCACGCGGGCTTTTATAGGCTCTTCATTCAAGATTTTTCAAAAATAATAAAGCCGCTTACTCACCTCTTGGGAAAGGAATCACATTTTGTCTTTAGTAGCGATTGTGAGTCTGCCTTCAATTTTATTAAACAAAAACTTATCAATTCTCCCATTCTAGTGGCCCCTAATTGGTCCCTTCCGTTCGAAATCATGTGCGACGCGAGTGATATTGCCTTAGGTGTCGTTCTTGGCCAGCGCATAGAAAAACATTTTCATCCTATTTACTACGCTAGCAAGACGCTCACTTCCGCGCAAGTGAATTAGACGACGACGGAAAAGGAACTCTTAGCCGTCTTTTTCGCCTTCGATAAGTTTCGCTTGTATTTAACGCTTTCTAAAGTTATCATTTTTACCGATAACTCCGCCCTTAAGTATTTACTAGCCAAAACCGACGCAAAGCCCCGCCTTCTCAGATGGATTCTCCTCCTTCAAGAATTTGACTTGGAGATCTGAGACAAGAAGGGTGCGGAGAATCTAGCAGCAGACACCCTCTCCCGTTTAGAAAATTCTGGTGCGGAAGTGCTCGTCGAATCTGAAATAAATGACAGATTCCCCGAGGAATGCCTTCTTGCCCTTCGTTCATCTTCATCATCATTGCCTTGGTTCGCAGATTTTGCGAACTACTTAGTCGCGCGGGTAATTCCAAAAGAATATTCAAGTCATCAAAAGAAGACATTATTTTCCAACTTGAAAAATTTCTTTTGGGAGGACCCATTTCTTTTCCGTATCAACGCGGACCAAGCGGTTCGAAGATGCGTCGCGGGTGTGGAGTGCACGCAAATATTGAGGCACTGCCACGAGGGTCCAGCCGGGGGGGGGCACTATCAAGCCAACCAGACCGCTAGGAAGGCGCTAGAGGCGGGCTACTTTTGGCCCACTCTCTTCAAAGACGCGCACAATTTTGTGCGCGCATGCGATAGCTGTCAGCGGTCGGGTAACATCTCATGTCGAGACGAGATGCCCCAAAATTTGTTTTTAGAGTGCGAAGTCTTCGATTTGTGGGGCATAGATTTTGTTGGCCCCCTACCTCCTTATAAAAATATGTATATTTTAGTGGCGGTCGACTACGTATCAAGGTGGGCGGAAGCGCAAGCTCTCCCCACCAATGATGCGCGAGTCGTCGTTACATTTCTAAAAAAATTATTTTCTCGCTTCGGCACGCCTCGCGCTATTGTTAGTGATAGGGGAACGCATTTCTGTAACGCTCTAATGTCTAAGACGTTAGCTAAATACGGAGTCACGCACAAACTTGCCACCCCCTACCACCCGCAAATAAGTGACCAAATTGAGGTAGTAAATCGAGAAATAAAACGCATATTAGAAAAAACCGTTTCACTTAATAGGAAAGATTGGTCCGTTAAGCTCGACGACGCATTATGGGCTTATCGTACGGCTTACAAAACCGCTACCGGTTGTACTCCGTTTCGATTAGTCTATGGCAAAGCGTGCCATTTACCCGTAGAACTGGAGCACCGCGCACTTTGGGCATTAAAACTTTTAAACCTAGACTCTAACTTAGCCGCTCAGAATAGAAAATTGCAACTAAACGAGCTCGATGAATGGCGTGTGAATGCTTACGAGAGCAATAAATTCTATAAGGAGCGTTTTAAGTTATATCACGATCGAAAAATTAAAACCCCCAAAATTTTTTCTCCGGACGACCTAGTCCTTCTCTATAATTCTCATCTTAAACTTTTTCCTGGCAAACTAAAATCCCGTTAGTCTGGTCCCTTCTTAGTTGAAGAAGTTTTTCCATATGGTACCGTACTCGTCTCCCACCCGGAAAAAGGCTTGTTTAAAGTAAACGGTCATCGGTTAAAGACTTACATAGCGGGCGACCCAGTGATCGAGTATAGCGAAACCATATCCCTCCTCGACTTATAAACCCACCACTATAGTCAAGCTACGCGACTATAATCAATGCGCTCCTGGGAGGCACCCCACGCTTATCTTTTTTATGTCTTTATTTATCAAGTTTTATATTTTTCTAATAACTGCAGGGTTTCTAATGGGCTTCTCCGAGCGCGGATCAGGGACGTTTTCTGCCCCCCCCCCCCTCTTTTTCATTTTTTGTACATATACCTGCTGTCTTGTTCCTCATGCTTAGCATACAACATTGGGGACAATGTTGGAACTAAGTATGGGGGTGTTTTCATATTTTTAGTTCTTTCTTTTTTCACTTACAAAAAAAAAACTTAAAAACTTAAAAACAAAACTTCAAAAATAAAAAAATATATATATAACACAAAAATTACAAAAAATAAAAAAAAAATTTTGAAGTTTCATTTTTGAAACTTTGACCTTTTTTTAACTCGGTCTGCGAGATCCCTTTTTCTCTCTCATCCTTGTAAATAACTTCTCTTTTTCTCCTAAATTTTTGTAAATGGAATGAAAATTTTCTTAAAAATACAAAAAACAAATTTCACAACTTAAAAATACAAAAAAATTCACAAAACTCACAAATCCAAAAAAACTTTTTTTGCTTTTTTTTTCTTTAGTATGTATATATTAAAGAAATAAATACAAAAATACAAAAATACAAAAAGATAATAACTTCAAAAATTCCAAAAATAAAATATATATAATTTGTGAAACAAATAAATCAAATATATCATTCTTAAGTTTCTTGCTATCCAAAACTTTGTTTTGAGTTTATTTATATGCGAATTTGATAAATTCTTTATTCATTATTCGTTTGTTAATTATAGATTGAAAAATCTAAATAGCCGGGGTTAAGTTTAAAAAAATTTATTATACTTTGTTAAAAATAGGGGACGTGTACTACTTCTAAGCTTTAGGCACTACTTCTAATTTTTCATTGATAGGAGCACGTGTACTATGTTAGAAAATAACGACTATAGAATTCAATTATGCTTACTTTTAGCTTTCTGAAAAATTGGAACGTACAATTTATAAAGGTTGCTCCCAAAAATTTTTCTAATTAAAAATCTAGTTCTCTTTTCTCCCCTTACCTATCATTACCTACTCTATATGATAAAATTCCCCCCCCCCAAAAAAAAATTAAAAAGATCATATGTCAATGGGAATAAGATTTCGTTCCGTAAACATAGGAACCCAATAAATTAAAAGATTATATGTTACGGAGTAAGAGGATAAAATTCATTACTCCTACACATATACATTGGGTTAATTCTTATTATGAAGAAAAAAATTCATGTTAAGGAAAACAAGATTTCGTTTTCCTATAACATCCAAATCCAAATCCAAAAAAATTGGAGGTTCGAGAAAAAATTACCTCGCCTCAAAATCCAAGCATCTTCATAAACCAACATCAAGCCCCTTATCCAATTTCATGACTCTAGAATTCATTCAAAAATATTTTTGAGAGCATAATTCGTAAATTGCACTATTTCCGGTAAAACTCCTATAATCTAAAGTTCATATAACTCCAAACTATTTTTTGTTAATCTAGCCAATACAAATATTGCTTTCTATTTGATTTCATCAAGAAGTCTTTTGGCCAAAACTTTTGCCCTGTTTAAATCATCTACATAATTTTAGGACTTAACTCTTATACCCCGTATATTTATTCAAATCTCTCTGAAAATTAATTCAAGCGGTAGCACAACTTAGAGTTCTTTATTATTCATTATAAATTCACCTCAAATTTTGCTCTGGAATAGCAAAAGCTTAAGTATGGTGGTATTTGATGAGTTGTAAATATACCTACTTTTATAGTATTTTTATTAAGTCATTTTATTTTATTTTTACCTTTTTTGTTTGCTTTGTTTAATAAATATGCTTCTTTTTGTAAAAAAATAATTCTACCTTATCTTTTTTTTGTTTTCTGAAAAATTTCAAGAAAAGTCAAAATTTGACTTGTCACGCCCGTGACCATGCCCGACACGCCCGTGACAGGCACTCAACGCCATCAACCCGTCGACACTCAACGATTTTACTATTCAACACTCAACGCCATCATGTCACACCCGTGTTCAAGACTCGTCACGCCCGTGTTCGTTGTCGACACTCAACGCTTCGTCAACTGTCAACGCTGCCGACATCGAGATGCAAACCGTCCAAGTCACGCCCTCTGTCATGCCCGTGACCATGGCTGTCACGCCCGTGACCGCCACGTGTAACTCCCCGATCTTCCAGCACTGACCGACACGCCCCCTGTCACGCCCGTGACCAGGGCGTGTCAAACCCGAACTTTTTGTCTATAAATAAAAAATTTCTATGAGGGCCAAGGGTTCACTTTTATGAGCCAAATTTAGTGTCTTTTGTGGGCTGCCCTTGGTGCACTTTCATCTTCATGTAAGGAGAATTTCTCTCTCTCCCTTCATATGTTTGTTTTAGCTTTTCCTTTTGCTTTGTAATAGTTTGTAATAGCTTAAATTATGAAAATAAAAAATGTTTTTCCTCTTTCTCTCTCGACATGGAATGAATGTGTATTTGGGTGCTTCACTTTCCTTCATCCTTTTTATCCTTATGTTTAGCTTTGTTCATCTTTATGAAAAGAGTGTGTGTGTGTGTATGAGTGTAACTTGTCTTAATTTTTCATGCAATATGTTGTAATGTTAGGTTTTATTTTAGGCTTTTATCAAAAAATTGAGCCGTTATAATGACAAAATTTAGTTTAAGTCTTCTTTTTAAAGAATTAAAGTTGTATTGAAAACTTTCTAAAGGCTTATACTTTCATTCCTATGAAGTTGTAAAAGTGGTTTTAAAGTGTTTATATTTTTTACTTAGCTTTGCTTTAGGATTGTAAAACCTGTTTTGTTCCCTTTATTTTTCATTTCACTTTTTAATCACTTCTACGAAATCCTATGGATGAAAATGTAAACGTTTTAATTTTTCAACAACTTTGATTTCAACTTTGTTTTCAAAAACTCTTGCTTCAAACAATTTTTATTTCATCTTTTTAATTGTTTTTGGCAAGTTCTAAGGGTAGAAAAGTTATCATTTTAATTTTTAAAGATTTTGTATGTTTGCTTTATGTTCAATTCCAAGTGTTCAAACAATTTTTATTTCATCTTTTTAATTGTTTTTCGCAAGTTCTAAGGGTAGAAAAGTTGTTGTTTTAATTTTTAGGTAACTTTCATTTTGTGTTATTTTTATGTGTGTGTGAGTGTATGAGAATAATCTTTTGTGCTTTCTTTCATTGCTTTATTCATTTATGTAGAGTGTGTGTGTATGAGAATAATCTTTAGTGCTTTCTTTTATTGCTTTATTCATTTATGTAGAGTGTGTGAGTGTGCATTTATTTCCGCCTACTCGTTAAGAGTTAAACGGCGCTCTACTTTAATTTACCGCCCCTCTTTTTGAGTGGGACTTGTAATTTTCATTTTTTGTAACTTAGTTTCTTTTTATTTATGCATTTATTTCCGCCTACTCGTTAAGGGTTAAATGGCGCATTGCTTTAATTTACCGCCTACTGAGTTTTGAGTAGGACTTGTACTTGCATTTATTTCCCGCCTACTCATTTGAGTAGGACTTGCTTTATTTAATTTCTTTATGGTTTTGAAGTGTGCGTGAGTGTCTGCATCGAATAGCCTTCAATTTATCTAAATGTCCTGTTTTTTGTGTTTTCTCTTATAATTGTTTAGTACTTAATTTCAACTCATGCTTCACTAAAAATCATAAAGCCGTCCCCATACCGATGAGTGGTTAATCTCTATTAGCCTTCGACATCGAAGATTATTGGGACAAATAAAATGATTTGAAATAATTAAAGAACTCTATTTTTATTTTAATTTAAGGACATAAGGTTTGCCCCGGGTTAACGACACATAGGACCACATAATCGATGTGTGGGATCTATTTCCGTTATCCATATGCAACGCCGAGAGGCTGCACGTATGGACCGATCCCCCTTGGGTAAATAGAATTGCGTACATACCCTCGAAAGAGGACAAGCGTAGTTCTACCGAATTGGGTTCCCCACCCAATAGCGGGGTTCTTAGCGTAAAGCGGGCATTAAGAGGAATCCTTCGTCGATCTAACGATCGGTCGAATAGTCTTAATGTTTAGGTGAGCAATATTCCTAGAGATAAGTGCGCTCATATTTATGGAACTTCCACGGCCAAGTGCATTTTATTAATTTAAAAACAAAGTTCGATAATTGTTAAGAATTATTTTAGTCTTAATCCGATTCGATGTCGAGCGTTAACCCGTCATCGAACTAACTTAATAAAATTTAGCTCTCTTTCTTTCCGTTTTAATTAAACTAAAAATCCCACCTTACTGATAGTAAGATAATAGTCTTCCTAGAAGAGTAGATATAATCAACGCGCCCCCGAGAACAATACGACCTCGGTATTCTACCGAATACCGAGTACTACGCGATAGGTGCACTTGCTTCCTCTCGTTAGAAAACTCGATCTTCTAACTCGGCCCGCGGAATCTGACTATTTTGAACCACCCACAGTCGGTCACTGTTCTGCGGCCATCAAGAACCATTGTGTTCTCCGCGATTTTAAAATCTCAAATGCTTTCAAATCTCTGATTAAATTATTATTGATCATGTTTCTTTTTTTTGGATTGGGTAGATCCATTTTTTCTTGAGCTGATCTTGGCTTGTCGCCTTGGTCTTGTTCTTGAAAAGGATTGGCAACCTTTGCATTTTCTTGGGGAATAAGTCGACTCTTATTTTAATCGCTGTTTTAGAGTTGACATGCCTCTGATTTGTTTTGGTTTGTATGCGAAATGGAAACGTGTTGTGTGCGATAGATGCTTGAGTAGGTGCGAACGATCAAGAGTGCGTTGTAGGCGAACTAGAGTTTTCTAGTTTAACTTTTCGCGGTGACATACGCTGCATCTATTTGGTATCAAATGCGGTCATTTCAACTTCCATGTTGCAAACATCCTCTCTGTGTTCCTTGTTGGTCATTCGGATCTTTAGAAAATCAAAAAAAATCAAAAAAATTATTTTCTGTGCTCTGCCAATAGCGGGCTAAAATCCTTATTTTTCAGCCAAATTTTTAAAAAAAAATTTAACAATCTACGTGTTATTCACGTTGGGAATCTATAAAAGTATCTTATTTTCAGTATAACTACAGTCCTAGGAAAAATCATCTTTCCAAGAATTTTCTAAACCTGAATGCGCACTAGGCTAGGATCGGAATATTCGACTCCATCTACGTCTAGGATGGCTATGAATGAACATGATGATCCCAACACCCAGGCTATAGTAGGTCTACGTACCGAAATGACTTAGTATAGGAACATTTTAGCACAAATCCTTCAAAACCAGGAAAGGCCACCCCCACCTCCCGCTAATGTTGACCGGCCCAACCGGCACCAACAAAATTCAGATTCTGATTCTGATGGGGACTCCCCACGGGTGCCCCCTAGAGGACACCGCCCCAAGCGAGGCGTTGATATTACTAGGGCCATTAATATAAATGCCCCCACTTAAGATGGCATTGGAGAACCCCCAAACCTTCCTTAACTAGACTGTGGACATGGAGTGTTACTTCAAGTGGCACAACCTGACGGATCCCCAAAAGGTCCAAGTTGCCCGGATGAAGTTAACAGGTCGTGCGAAGACGTTTTGGCTGAATGAGGAGCGAAGGTTAGGAACCGGACACGGAGCCCCCCTTATAGGTTGGCCAGTGATGAAGAACCTGTTGACCGATCAGTACGTTCCCGCGTACCATCGGACACAGATGTTCGATGAGCTTGCTACCCTTCGACAAGGCTCAATGTCGGTGGCTAAATATATGGGTGAACTTAAGGACCGTATGGTGCGATGTGACCTGAGGGAGATCCCCAAAGTCACTTTATCTAGATTTCGAAAGGGGCTTCATCCCGATATTCAGCGGAAGCTCTTACGATATGGTCACACAGATTTGAACACGACATTCAATGCCGCCCTCAACATTGAAAAGCACCTAGCCTCTCAGGCTCACTCCCGTTATGCTCATGCGAAGAACAAGTCCACCACTGGGGCATCTTCTTCCACATATCCTTATAAGGGAAAGCTCAAATCCCTCGAGTAAAAGTCAGTCGTGATCACCGCTAGGAACACCAAGAACCCTGCGAGTGAGTGTATCCCTATAGGGAAGGTTAGTAAGGCTAACACCACTTGTTTCTCTTGCGGAGTGCAAGGCCACTATGCCTACGAATGCCCAACAAAGACAAAAACACTAGCCTTATTAGACCCAGCTACCGACCCTGACGACTATGTATACGAGGCCGTAGAGGAGAGCGACCCAGAAGGAGTCCCTAGTTACTTGGAGGACGATCATCGCCTCATGGTGATACGTTGTATATTGTCCACTCCTCATCCCGTAGATGACTGGAAGAGGACGAGTATATTTTCCTTGATCCTTAAGAGTGGCGAGAAGCTTTGCAAACTAGTTATTGATGGTGGTAGTTGCGTGAATGCCGTTTCTGAGAACGTCGTTAAGCGTATGTCCTTGACTGCGGAATCGCACCCGACCCCCTATCAGGTTGCTTGGATTAGTAAGGTTACTATTAAAGTAACCCAGCGATACCTAGTCCCCCCTGTCATTCAAATCCTACACGGATGAGGTTTGGTGCGACGTCCTGCCAATGGACGTTTGTCATGTGTTGTTAGGCCGCCCCTGGCTCTACGACCGTGATGTGACGCACTATGGTCGCGCCAACACATATGAGTTCAAATTCAATGGCAAGACCGTCACCTTGAGACCGACTGTACCAAAAGAGCTAGTAGTGTTGGCTAAGGATACAACCATCCCAATAGAGAGGAAAGCATTGAGCTTAGTTGGTAGGAAAGAATTTGTGAAGGATTCTTTCGTCGAGGGTATGATGTATTCTCTCGTTCTCATGAGTGCTAAGACTGATAGTGGTGTGTTGGATGATTTACCCCGAGAGCTACGGGTATTGTTGGATGAGTTTAGGGACGTTTACCCGGACGAGTTGCCTTCGTCGTTGCCACTGCTTAGAGATATATAACAAGCCATATACCTTATCCCCGGATCGCCCTTACCCAACCAACTGCATTATAGGCTTAATCCCGCTGCCCACAAATGGTTACAAACCCAGATTGAGGATTTACTGAGTAAGGGATTCATTAGGATGAGTATGAGCCCATGTGCTGTCCCGGCCCTTCTTGCCCCTAAGAAGGATGGCACCTGGCGCATGTGTGTTGATAGTCGGGCTATCAACAAAATTACTATAAAATATAGGTTTCCAATCCCGCGACTAGATGACCTCTTGGATGTCCTTTCGGGTGCCACTATCTTCTCGAAGTTAGACTTATCGAGTGGTTACCACCAGATTAGGATCTGAGAAGGGGATGAGTGGAAGACAACGTTCAAATCTAAGGAAGGGTTGTATTAATGGTTGGTGATGCCCTTTTGGTTATCCAATGCCCCAGCACCTTCTCTCGGATGATGACGCACGTCTTTAGGCCGTATATGAGGAAGTTTGTTGTAGTATATTTCGACGAAATCCTATTATTTAGCACCTCCCCCACCGAACACCTCTCCCACATCAAAATAGTCCTCTCCACCTTAAGGAAGGAAACCTTATATCTAAATCTTAAGAAATGCACATTTTATGTTTCAGAGGTTGAATTCTTGGGTTACATAGTTGGCTCTGAAGGAATTCGTGTTGACCCAGGAAAGGTTCAAGTGATTAGAGACTGGCCCGAGTCCACTAGCCTTCGTGAGGTGCTTAGTTTCCACGGATTAGCTACCTTCTATCTCCGTTTCATATGTAATTTTAGTAGCATTATGGCACCCATTACTAACTGCATGAAGAAGAGCAAATTCACATGGACGAAGTCCGCCACGTTTGCATTACGTCGTATTAAAGAGCTCATGATGGAAGCACTAGTGTTGCGTCTCCTTGAATTCACCAAGGTCTTTGAGTTTACGTGTGATGCATCTTGAATAGGAATTGGAGGTGTCTTGAGTCAAGAGGGTCACCCGATTAGTTATTTTAGTGAGAAATAAGCGGGCGCTAAATTAAATTATTCCAATTATGATTGGGAGTTTTACGTGTTCTATATCATTGGAGGCACTATCTCCTCCCTAAGGAGTTTGTGATCCTCTCTGATCATGAAGCGTTACGATTCATCAACGGTCATCAAAAAATCAGCTCGTGCCACGATAAATGGGTATCCTTCTTGCAGGAGTACACATTTAATCATAAGCTCCTAAAGGGGTCCGAAAATCGAGTCGCCGATGCACTCAGTCGCCTCACCCTCTTGCTTTCCTCCATGCAAGTCCACGTGGTAGGGTTCGAGCGCATCAAGGATGAATACGCCACATGCCCTGATTTTCAGGAGCCATATTTATCTGCCCAGGATAGCTCTCCCGCGACCATCACACCCTTTTCACTTATGGACGGTTATCTGTTCAAACACGGGAAATTGTGTATCCCTTGCTCCTCTTTGCGACTCCACATCATTTGGGAGTTACATAGTGGCGGCTTGAGTGGACACTTTGGGAGAGACAAACGATTACGCTCGTAGAGGAGAAATTCTATTGGGCTAAACTAAAGGCGATGGTTGGGAGGGTAGTGAACAGCTGCCGTACGTGTCAAGTTTCTAAGGTTACAAAGTCCAATGTAGGCTTGTACAACACGCTACCTATCCCGTCCGTACCATGGGAAGACATGAGCATGGACTTCGTATTAGTCCTTCCCCCCACCCTTCGACGTCACGACTCTATTCTCATCATTGTGGATAGGTTCTCCAAAATGGCATATTTTCTTCCATGTAGTAAGACCGACGACACTTCTCACATAGCGAAGCTGTATTTTTAGGATGTCGTTAGTCACCGCGGAGTGCCGAAGACTATTGTCCTGGATAGGGACGTAAAATTCACTAGCTACTTTTGGAAAACCTTGTGGATTCTTATGGGAACAAAATTACTATTCTCTGCGGCTTATCATCCGCAAACTGATGGGCAGACAGAGGTAGTCAATAGGAGCCTAGGAAATCTTCTTAGATGTCTAGTGAGTCATCATAAAGGCACTTGGGATTTACTTCTTCCACATGCCCAATTGGCCTACAATAATTCTAAAAATAGGTCCACGGGTATGTCTCCAAACGAGTTTGTTCATGGGTACAAGGCCCCTGTGCCTCCTAACTTGGTTCCGTTGCCCCCAACTTATAAAACAAGTCAATTTGGACAATCCTTCGCCCAACACATTCATGATTTACACGCAAATATCCGAGCAACCTTGACCTCCCAATATGAATCCTATCAAGCACATGCTAATCAACATAGGAGGGTGTCGCACTTTCAAGTTGGCAATCATGTCTTAGTCCGCTTAGTTCCCGAACGAATGCCAACCGGCACCGTTAAAAAGTTAGCGCCAAAGCGAGCCAGCCCTTTCCGGATTATAAAGAAACTACGCAATAACGCTTTTGTCTAAGATTTGCCTGCTGATTGGGGTGTTTCACCCATTTTTAATGTCTCGGATTTAACAATGTTTGTTTCGCCTCCACAAGAGCTTACTTCTTTATCGTCTTCTCCCTCCACTAAAATTTCTAATGGGTTGGGGAGTGGTAGTATAGATGATCTCTCTCCTATGGTCCCCACAGGTATTACATCGGATGGTAAGTTGTCTTCTTTTATTCCTACTGCTGACATGTTTCCCAGGTTCACGAAGACATTTCTCATTCCAGATCTGATTCTCGCTGCTGAGCCACTTACTACTCTTGATGGTGCTACCTACCTCTTCCTAATCTGTTGGCGTGACTGCCCCCTTCTTACGACTCATGGATACTCGCCACAGAGCTTCAACGTTTGGATGCCGAGCTTCTCCGCCGCTATCTCTCGGATCACGCATCAGAGATTCGAGATTTTTAATGGGGGAGGATTGATGGCGCGACACCTCCAACACTTCTTGATGACGACCCGGTTGCCGCGACGCAACAACTTAAAGATTTTAGGCATCATGACAATGCCACGGGTGCTAACGGAAAGCTGCGTTACAACCTCCGTCTGCGGCGCGCAAAGCTTATTTGAAGTTCTAAAATAGTTTATATTTATTTCTATTTTATTCCCTTTTAAAAGCAACTTGTAATATTTATTTTTTATTGTTGGTGTGCTATTAAACATTATGGTGTGTATTTAATCGCCAGGATGGTTTAGATTTCATCTCCATCTTGGACGGTTGGATGTGTGTTGTAACTCCTATATAAGGAGGCTATTATGATGAGTTAAATTATTGAAGAAGAAAACCCTATTTCCCTTGAAAATTTTTGGCCAAGAGAGATTCCTAGCCGCCGCCCCTCCCTTGTGGTGTGAAGCCGCCCCCTTTGCTACCTCCATCCCGTTTGGTGCGACTCCAGCGTGGCTTCCTTCGGTGCGACTCCAAGGAAGAAGGTTGCAGCCCCATTCGGTGTAAAGCCGGTGGTTCCGTGGAGAGAGTGATTCTCCCACTTATCTTGAGTGCTTGATCTTCTTGGTTGGGTAAACTCTTCTCTTTCTCTTATGTTTTCTTCTTGTGAGGTTTGTAGAGGAAGAACCATCGTGTTCTCCACGATTTTTAAATCTCAAATGCTTTCAAATCTCTGATTAAATTGTTATTGATCGTGTTTATTTTTTTCCGGACCGGGTAGATCCATTTTTGCTTGAGCGGATCTTGGCTGTCGAATTGGTCTTGTTCTTGAAAAGGATTGGCAACCTTTGCATTTTCTTGGGGAACAAGTCGACTCTTATTTTTATCATTGTTTTAGTGTTGGCACGCCTCCGATTTGTTTTGGTTTGTATGCAAAAAGGAAACGTGTTGTGGGCGATAGATTCTTGAGTAGGTGCGAACGATCAAGAGTGTGTTGTAGGCGAACTAGAGTTTTCCCGTTTAACTTTTCGCGGTGACATACGCTGCATCAGATCCCCAATGAGAATCGTTGTCATTAGCGTAACACCACCAAGACCATGTGTAGCGGGGAGTTTCCGCACCGTGTAGTGGGAGCTTGCAGATTCTCGTGCAGAGGGCTTCTAGACGACGGATCACCACTGGCATCTAACACACCACCTCTGCATATCAGGAGGGTCAGGGTGGGTGCTTAGCTCTACCATGCATCACAAGTGATATTATTATAGTTTCATTAATCTTCCTTGAGATGAGATGGTGCGTTCTCAGCCCACCAACCTCATCTTTGTTAATCAATCTAGGCCGTGGTAATCGGGCACACCTCCCTTCTTTCTTTTCTGAATTCAAGTTTTATCGCGTAATCGCGCGGCAAGGTAAAACTGGGTTGATCGCAGGGCTAGATTTTCAGAATTTCTATTCTCTTTCAGATCGGCGGTCAAGCTAGTCTCTTGTAGAAAGGTGGTTAAGCCGAGTGGGTGAGGAGGCCAAGAGCAGCGGACCAGTCATCACTCACACAACAATCTAAGTAACTTTCTAAATTGTAATCGGGCGGATAAAAAGGCTGCAAGCCGCAGATTTGTTATATGGAATTCTGTGCTATTTTTCTTATCAAAATTGTAATCGGGCGGATAAAAAGGCTGCAAGCCGCAGATTTGTTATATGGAATTCTGTGCTGTTTTTCTTATCTAAATTGTAATCGGGCGAATAAAAAGGCTACAAGCCGTAGATTTGTTATATGGAATTCTGTGCTATTTTTCTTATCTAAATTGTAATCGGGCGGATAAAAAGGCTGCAAGCCGCAGACCTGTCATGTGGTATTCTATGCAGGATTAAGTCGCAAATTTTCATGTTGATTCGTTCATTAGTCGAGGAAATAGAAAACACTCAACCACACGACATCACACAGTAGAAAAAACGAAAGATATCGTTCATAAAAAAAGGCGGTTACACATATACCGAGCGGTTTACAAAAAACAGAATCCGTATGGTCTGAAAAATGAAAATAAATACATCTCATCTATGTCCTGGCTTTCTTCTTCCGTTAATCTCGTCCCGAGCTAGACGAACTTGAAGCACTGGATGACTCGCTTGACCCAGTTGATTCTTAAAAATCGGACTCTCCGTTATCCCCAGAATCTTCCTCGGTAACCTCTTCAGCGTCGCTCTCTTTATCGACCTGGTTATCGGCCACAACCTTAGAAGCAGGAATTGATTCATCTACCTTAGCCGTACTGGCTGCTTTATCCCGCTCGGCCTCCAATGTTCTGAAGTCGGGGATGAGATTATCGAAGGTGAGGTTTTGCTCTTTGGGTATCAGCGAGCCTCTCTCCTTGAGGATTCAAAGAATGTCTTCCCCTCCTTCCCGCAAATGGGAGATAATCTCGTGCAAAAAAGCCGGATTCTCCCGGTTGTAAATTTGCTTTAAGAAAAAAGCAATATCAAAATCGGTTAGAAATTGAGACCGGCCGCATAAAAATTACGGGTAAGGTCCTTTTTTACCTCGACGATCTCCCTCAGCCTTTTGTTGTCAGCCTTGAAAGCTTCCTTTTCTTCTTCTAAGTCCTCCACCCTTACCTCTAGCCGCTCGGCTACACTGGTGAACTCGGCCAGAGCTTCACCCATAAAGTGGTCAAGGGTGAAGCTTCTCGCCCGAGCATGGGCGGCTAAGGTAGGTAATCGCGTAGTAGGCACTGATTTCATTTCGACCATATTTTTCTTCCCGTACAGAGCAAAGCCAGCCGCCCGGGCATGACGACTAATTTTTGAGCTTGATTAGGGAGGAAGAGAAATAAAAATCGAGATATGCTCCCCATGTCGATGAAATCGCACGGCCTCCTTGGCGTGGAGATCCTTCAGAGGCTTATCAATCCAATCGAGCATGAAAGAAAATGCCGAACTGTCACTCACAGCGGGGTCATCGGCTTAGCTACGGTCTGCTTCCCTTTGTTTGCGTAGTTCATTTTGGGTTGGCACCGAATCTTCTGTAGAGAAAATGGTTTACAGAACCACTGGATGAACTGTAAAAGAAAATGGTTTACAGAACGCCGCGGATACAAACTTCCAAAAGCAGCAGAACGATTACATTCGGTCGTATAGCATTCGGCCGCAACTACCCATAGCAGCAAATAATAGACGATGTCTAACCGCTCTTTCTTGTAGAAATTTGCGATCTCTAACTCTTTCCCTACGAGATCTATCCATCTGAAGTTACTAGCCGCTCGGGTTTGCGGACTTAAGGGAAGGACTCCGAGGTTACCTGTGACTACAAGATACCTAATCGACCAATCCGTAACTTTATTAGGAAGATTTACTACCTTCAGCCCTTTGAAGCCGAAGTAAATGATACCGCGGAAGATTTTGTTTTCCTTTTACCCGCCTTGATCGATCGAGCTACGAAACAATTCCTGAAGAGGTTCATAGTAAACTTTACCCGCTCCGATTGCAGATAGATCAAAAAGCTCATTATGGTGCCGATTGTGTTTGGGGGGAGTTGACGGAGGATAATTCCATAAAAAACAATAACCTCTATCAGTTCGATCAACGGCGGGAAAGAAAAGCCGTAATCAAAATGATCGATGGGTATGATAGCCATATTGTTTCCAATAGAATTTAACCGCTCTGCTGCTGACGGTAATTGTGCGACTATGGAATCATCGTGCATATGATTGCGCACAAATGGCGAAAGCTCGCTTTCGGTCAAGGAGGAGGACCTGAATTCTGACCGGAGGAAGACGGTAGAAGCGCTAAATCGCACGGATACCATATTTCTTACCCGACGGAAGTAAAGAACTCAAAATTTATTACAAGGGGAGAATCTTCAATATTATTTATAGGGAAAGTTATATTCAGAGAAGCAGAGATGACCGAGCATATAGTCGAAAAACCGCGCAGATATATCAGAAAAGTAATATAAAGCCGAGCGGTTAAAAGGCGTAATAACGGAGGAACCATAAAATTCGAACAAAAGTTAGAAATAAATCTAACCGCACAGTACCATCAAGTTCAAATAAATATACATAAACTATTTCCCTTTTGAATTCATTTCCTTCCTTTTCTCCTCACTTATAGACTCGTTACGATCTGGCAGGTCCCCACCAATGTGAGCCACCAAGTTCACCCACATGTAGAATCGTGGAGATCGCAACGGATAGATGGTGAAGCACAGTGTGGTAGTGCCGATGAATCCTTGCGGCATCGTAACCCACATGGCCAAGGTATACGCCCGTTTCTATGGAAGTCGCTTGTCCGGCAGGTCGCGCGGTTGAAGCACTTGATTCAACGGAAAGGTCTCATCCTGAACCATACCATTACCCCTTTGACTCTCAAAGTTTGCATTCCCAGACCGACGTCGCACTTCATTCTCTGTCTGATGACACCGGCTTCGATAGTGAGCAACGTCATCCAGTAGCCACTTTTTCCGTTGTTCTCGATTTCTCAACTCGTTCTCGTGAACTACGGATTGTACGATCAGTTGTTCTTTCCCGCGCCTCATCTCTTCTCGGGCAGTTCTAGCCTCGACAAAAGCCGCGACAGTTTCTTTGCGGGCCGAAATCACCTCTGCAGCCGACTTCTCCACCATCAATCTTAATGCATCCTTCTCCTCCTCCATGGACTGAATCTTTTCCCTTAACCGTGCGAGCTCACGACAAAACCCATCAAGAGACATCTACTCTTTGTCTAGAAGAGACGAAGTACTCGCAAGGATAACTGCCAAGTTCACATCATTCGTCACTTAAACAACAATACAATAAACGGTTAAAAGAGGAATCAGCGGCAAATATAGCGAATTGAGGGATCGATACTTTTAGGTAGAGGCTCGAATTCAAGTCTTTCTCCCACTGACTTTAACTCGCGAGCAGAGAATATCGGCCATCACGCGTTCTCCGGATCGATCCTCCTTATCTGAGCTTTCCAAAGTCGCACGGACTTGATTCTTTCCGTCTCATATATCTCCTTGGTCATCGTAATATCCCTACCTTCGGAGATCAGGCGGACTTGACGTTTTCTCCGCAGTATCTTCTTTGAGAGACTTTCCTTACCCGAAGTAGACAGTAACTTACCTGTCCGAGGTGTCCCAGTTTCTTCTACCCGCGCGCATACGTCCTGGTTGGTCTTGTCATCAGGATCAAATCCAGCGGCCAGAAGCGCTTTCTCAATAGCAGTCTCCTCTTGAAGCTTGGCGGGGGATTAGGATGTTGGGGTCCCACCGCTCGTTACGACCATATTGTTAAGAATTTCTTCTATCCCCTGCAAATAACTGGCATTAGCAGGGAGGTCAAGATCCAGAGAGTCTTCGTCCGCAATAAGAAGTTTATCTAGCTCGGCCAATGCGGTTACCTCTCGTGGCTGTTCGATCTCCTTTAGCGAGTCAGCGGGTATCTCGCCCTCCTCAGAAATTGTGGACAACGAGGCAACGGCAACTTTGAGAGCAGATGATTTTTTGTTATCTTTTCCCCTTTGACGAAGTTTCTTCTCCACCCGCTCCTCGGTGGTCGTCCCAGATCGGTGTTTTCGTTTCTCCGGACTGGGCTCTATGATCCCTAATTTCAGTTTCAATTTATCCCCCGCGGTCAAAGCGGCATTCATGGCTTTCCCCCTTATTTCAGTTAGAGTGTCAGCTGGGGGAGAAGATAACCCACTGTCATGGCTGGGTGGAGTGTTGTTTGTGATGTCGACATCAGGGGTAACGATGATCTTTGAGGTAACAGGCGGGTCGATTTTTGTCCCGCCGTTCCAGCTTTCTACGCTCAGTTTTCCAGGGAGAATAGTTAGTGTGGAGACAGTTGAAATGTTCTCAGTCGATTTTTCTGACGGACTTGCGACCTCCACAACTTTGGCCGCGTTTTCCCGAGCAAGAGGTTTTACATTCGAGCCGGATATCCTGTACAAGTCCCCCAATAGGCTTCTCATTGACATAATGAATAATGTAATGTTAACCGAAATCCAAGAATGTTCTTTCCCAAGGGATAGCTAGATAGCACTCTTTCTGGCGATATTTATAGTTTCAGGATGTATTAAATACTATACCGGTCTGGCGGTTAAAGTCAACTTTTCCAAAATTTTCCACTATTCAGAAATGTGCAGGGATCATGTTTACCCGAAAGACCGCTATTCAGATTCTTCCACAAGATGTGTCAAGGCCCCCTTTTTTGACCGCATAACCGCGAGACGCAGTACTCAGTAAGTTGGTTTTCCGTTTGAGAGTCGCCGGTCTTTTTACTGCAGACCGTGTAGCCGCGCGGTTAAGAGCTTTGCCTTTTTCTTCTTTAGTTATGCATCCTGTCACCGCTGCCCGCTCTCCTGTCCCCCGGGTAGCCGGTGATTCTAGCGCCTGCCGCTCGGGCATGACCCCGAGCCTATAAATAGGAATGAACAGTACTCTCTAGGCATCGCGAATCGAATCCTCAAGCTCGCCGTCTGTGGCAGCGGTATCGAATCCTTTGCCGAGCAGGTTACTGTCCGATCGGGTGCTCCTTGGTAACTGCTATAATCGCTTCATTCTATGATAACCAAAAAGCTCGTCGCAGGAGTGGTTTTATTTCGCCGCTATCAACAACACCCTTTTGTCTCCTTTTCATTTAACCGCTAGTAACCGACAACTCGCAGTTCCTCTTTTATCGTTTTCTCTTTCTCGCAGGTTCTTCAGCGACCAAGGGACGTTCTTGACACAAACACAGTCAATGCCAGATTGAATGGAAAGGTAGGCTTGGGTGCTTCATCAAGACTACCCCGCCCCCCTAATTCAGAAAAATATATTAACCACACCAGTCAAATTTGTTTCTGAAAAGGGAAAATAAAAAGTAGAAAATAATAGTCCTAAACAAACTGACCTAAAACACAAAACTAAGAGAAATAAAAGAAGTAATAAGAATAACAATAAAAACTATGTTCAGTAGATTTCGTCAAACCCAGATCAACGAAATGTGTACAGTTCATCGAACTCAAGTGGACGAACTCCGAACGTAAACATGTATTATAACTATTCTCTGAACTACGATCGACGAAACTAGTATGGTTCGTCGACTAGAGATCGACATTTTTGGGGACCAGAAAATAAATACTTTCATTCTCTGAATGGAGCTCAACGAACTCAACCCCGATCGTCGAACTCAGCTCGACGAACTCACCTAAATTCATCGAACGCAGATCAGTTGAACAGATCTTTTAATTCTTTTCAAACCTTTAATCTAGCAAGAACCTTTAATAATAACTTTAATCAATGGATTATTCCACCTAGGAAATATCATCCTTTAGTCTATAAAAGTTAACCAGAATACTCTTTCATTTCCAGTTTTAATTATGTGAAGAGAGAAGGACCCAAGGCAAAGCTAGGACAAAAGTGATATTTGGTGACTCCAATTATGGCCAGACTGAGGTCTATGGAAAAGTTATAGTTATAGCTATCACCTTCAGGAATGTATCTTATGTAATTGGACTGAAGCACAACCTCATCTCCATAAGTCAGATATGTGATGAAAGGTTTCAGGTATCATTTACTAAAACCTCCTATTTTATCACTTTTTTAGATAATAGTGTAGTATTGACTGGCACTAGGGTAGGAAACATTAACCTAGTTAATTTCAAATCAGCTAAATCAGAAATCTGTCTATTTAACTCAACTAGTAATAATAATGACCTTTGACATAGGAGATTAGGGCATGTAAACCTAAAAAATATTGCTAGGTTATCTAAAGACAACCTTGTTAGAGGATTGCCTTCTTACCCCTATAAGAAGGAAAGCCTTTGCAGGGCTTGTCAGTTAGGCAAGCAAACTAAAAGTAGCTTTAAATCAATAACTAAAAGTGACTCACCTAGAATTCTGTACTTACTACATATGGACCTTTTTGCCCTATAGAAGTACAAAATCTAGGAGGGAAATCTTATACTTTAGTAATTGTAGATAACTTCTCTAGATTCACTAGGGTTTTCTTTCTAAAATCAAAGTCTAATAACTTTAATATTCTTACAGACTTTCTCAAGAACTTACAAATTGAGTACTATACTCTAGTTGTATTGATCAGAAGTTATCATGGTACTGAGTTTGAGTCTCTTCTTACGCAAGAGTTCTGTGGGAAGGAAGGAAACAGACAATTCTTCTCAGCTCCAAGAACACCTCAACAAAATGGGCTTGCTGAAAGGAAGAATAGAACACTAATTGTATCAGCAGGCACATCACTTACAGATGCTTATTTGCCCCTATCTTTTTGGGCAGAGGCTGTAAGCACAACAAATTATGTACTGAATAGTAGTCTTATACACAAGCTTAAAAATAAGACTCCTTATGCGCTACTTAAAGGAAAGAAACCTAAAGTAGATTACTTTAAAATTTTTGGTTGCTTATATTACATTCACAACAACAATAAGAAATACATTAGAAAGTTTGAAGCCAAGTCTGAAATGGGAATTTTTCTTGGATACTCCCAAGTAAGCAAGGCTTATAGGGTTTATAATAAATCAACCTTAAAAATAAAAGAATCAATTCATGTTTCTTGTGATGAGACTAACATGCTTAACAAGTAGAAGCATGCTTCTACCAGTAATTCTTTCCATGTACCTAACATATGTGAAAAGCTGTATGAGTTGACCCTCACAGATGAGGCTGTTACTCACTCTCCTCCACATGATGCTGAAGAAAGTGATGATGAAGAAGCTGACATTTATGTTGAACCAACAACAGCTAATCCAATTCCACCAAAGTAATTAACTCCCCAGGTTGTTGCTTAACCAACTCCACTAACTTAACTTATCACACTTGGAGATCACCCCTCATCTCAAGTGATTAGAGATATATCAGCTAGTGTGCAGATAAGACATCAACTCCACCAGGATATGATGCATGTCTTTTTCATATCTAAAATTAAGCCCTAATCCATCAAAGATACAGAGCAAGATCTACACTGGATTATTCCCATGCAAGAGGAGCTCAATTAGTTTGAGAGATCTGCAGTTTGGGACTTAGTTCCAAGACCCAAAGAATACCCAGTGATTGGAACTAAGTTGGATTTCAGGAATAAGCTTGATGCCCATGGATCAATCATAAGGAATAAAGCAAGGCTTGTTGCTCAAGTCTATAGGCAAGAGGAAGGCATTGATTATGATCAAACCTTTGCTCCTGTTGCAAAGCTAGAAGCAATCAGAATCGTCCTTGCTTATGCTGCTTTCAAGAAATTCAAAGTCTACAAGATGGATGTTAAGAGTGCTTTTCTGATTGGAGAACTAAAACAAGAGGTTTATGTTGAAAAACCTCCAGGTTTTATCTCTTCATCTCATCCCTCTCATGTTTTTAGATTGCATAAAACTCTCTATTATCTAAATCAAGCTCTAAGAGCTTGGTATGAAACCTTTACAAGCTTTCTTTTAGAGCATAAGTTTTATAGAGGCATGGTAGATAGGACTTTATTTTTCAAGCATCATAATAATAAAATTATTTTAGTACAAATATATGTAGATGACATTATATTTGGCTCTACATATCCCAAACTATGCAAACAGTTCTCAAACCTTATGCATTCCATGTTTGAGATGAGTAGCATGGGTGAGCTCTCCTACTTCCTTGGTCTCCATGTGAAGCAGTTACCTGATGGCATTTTCTTATCCTAATCCTATTGATGCACGAAATGCAACAAGGACTCGGGCACCACCAATCAACTGTTCGAGCACTAGAGAAAGAAGAAAAAGCAGACTGCAAGCAGTAGCCTACTTAGCAGATGAGAGAAAAGCACAAAGGGGCCGCGAACTTCGGCAACACCAGACTTCGCCCGTCGCGGCCTGAATGCCACTCTTACGACGGGCTTGACTTTTATTGCAAATGGCGGGTTACAAAAGGCGGAAAGAAAAGCTGTGCAGTAAGAAAGTTGGAGTCCGCAAAGCCCGAGATTCGAGTCCGCAGCCTTTGACAAGTGGGCTCTTGGGATCGAGTGAGCGTGCCTTGGGTGCACCACTTCCCCCTATTTATAGGCTCGGAGGCCTTCCTAAATGGGTAGGGCTAAAATAACCGGCTGCCTGGGGTACAGGAGAACCGGGAAGCGGTGACGGGAATCAAAAAGAGGAGGACAAGCAATCCGCGCGCGAAAGGCGGACTGGGCATGCGAGCTGAGGCTTCCCCTTGGCCGTGCGGAGCGCCATCCTAGCTGGAGGATCGTGACCTAGGCGGGCTGGCTATTGGGTCTGCCTAGGGAATGACAAGATCTAAAACTGACAAAGTCAGGGCGACCTGAGTGGACTGCGAATAGGAGTTCGCCTCTGGCTTGCCTTGACGACCTGAGCGGCCTGAGGGTCTGGAGTCCGCCGAAAGAGAGGAAGGGTCTTGGTCGGGCATGCTGCGGATTCTGAGGTTAACGTAATCCCCACACATTTTCAAGTTTCGAGAAATTTCGAAAATGTTTCCTTAATCGCTGAGTCCGCAACTATCATAAATGCCATCTGGGCTATAAATACGACCGGGGGCACTGTATTCTACCAAAACTGTCTACGCAACGGGCCGATATTCACCACTTGCAGTCTGCATCTTCGAGTCCGACATGGCGAGACTTGGATCCTACTTTGGCAATCTTGCATCCAAGACCGACAAGCCAAAGGCGTCCACGGCACCGTTGAAGAAAGTAGTTCACCGGGGAAAAACGACTGTCCGCGATGTTGGATAAAGTTCGCGAAAAGAAAAAACGTTGTCGATTCGGTCCGTAATAGCAAGGAGCCTGAGCGCGAGAAGTCGGATGCCTCTCTTGCCCCGAATGTGCCTCCCCAGAGTGCGGAAAAGACTTCTAATCCGCAACAAACTTTTGACCAGGTCCCTGCGAACTCCGGGGGAATGACGATAGAAGCTACTCCTTTTGGTACATTCATGCTACGTATAGATGCCGGAAAGGAGGTCTCTTCACCGAAAGTTTTGCAGCAGGACACCGTGAGGGCGCGGACTGCCGATCCGGAGGCTGAAAAGCGAACAGAGGTGGCGGGAGGCGAGCGGACAGAGAATCTGACTGAGGATCAGGCCGCGACAACCGCGACTTCCTTGGGTGTAGTTGGCACAGATCAGGACACAATCAGCGCGAACCCGCCAGACTCTGAACAGGTCGTGCTGGCTTTGGAGAAAAAGGCTCTCGAGAAGAAGAGGAGGGACAAGTCTTCCATTTCTGAGCGGGTAGAGAAAAAGTTGGGCCTCAAAAGGAGAAGAACGTCTCCGTGTGGACAGGCGCGACGAGCTTGCAGTATAGGCCGCGGTAGAAAGAAGTTCCAGATGCGAGTTTGGTTACACCGGATGCCCCCATCTCAGGGGGCGACTCATCTGCGGTCAGTTTGTCCACCACCGAAATACTCGACACTATTGATATCGAGCGGCTTGCTGACATTAATCAGTCTCTGCTGGAGGTGTTGTAGTATGATGTCGAGATACTGGGTGAGAAGGTCGTCGAGCCCTCCCCCTCAATTGCGGATGACCAAAGGGAGAAGACGGTGAAGGAGCAGCTCGCGATCATGCAAGCCAAGGTCGAGGCGGTCTCCGAAAGACTGGAGGCGGATAAGCGAGCTGAAGACCTGCGGACGGCGGCCGAGCTGATGCGGTCGGGTAAATTGCAGCCGATACCCCAGCGATTTCATCAACGATGGCTTTATAAGTCACCACCATGGAAATCGCGGCCTATAAAAATCATCATGGAGACCGAGGACATAGTTGCTTCTAGTAAATCCTTTGCCGAGAAAAAGGCGAAAGTATATCGAAGATGGAAGCAACACTTGGTCGCCTTCGACCTGGAGCGAGTGAGGCAGCATGTCGTGGATAGTCACCAGATCGCTGCAATGATTACATAAAGTTATTTATCTTTATGTTTTTTAACTTACCGCGACCTGGAAACTAAAATGGATTTTGTTCCCTATATTGAAGTTCGAAACTTGCCACCAGACTCCGTCAAGGCTGGCGAGATCGTGTCATCACCCGCGGATGCTCCCGTGCAAGCATTGACGACCGCCCCAGCTGAGTCTATAAAAGGAGAGCAATCCGTTTTGGACAGATAAATTTTGTTAGTAAAAAAGTATGAGGAAGAGTTATAGGAGGTGCGAACTGGAGCCAAGAGAGGAGAAGAGCGAGAGAAGGTGCTGGAGGGGCAGGTCGCTGACATCTCCGCGATGGTAGAAGGTTTGAAGAAAGAAAAGCAGAAGTTGTGCGAGGACGTCCGCCACTATAGAATAAAATATTTGGCTCTGGTGCGGGAAGGGAAGAAACAAGTCACAGAGGTCGCCGGTACTCGACCACAAATGTCGGCTCAGCCCGCTCCTGGAGAGGCAACAGCTCCGGCGGCGAGCGGGCAGCCCGCGGTGGCTGCAGATTCGAGGCCGTCCGGCGAGCACGCAATCCCGTTCAGCCGAGTCGTCAGGGACACTACCCGTATGCATCGAACCTTCAACATCATGCACCACCTGGTCCAGCAGTTATACAGAGATGATCCTGTGAGGGAGCGACCAAGCGGCCTATCTTGGGACGGATGAAGAGGAGCGACCTGTCCGCCGGATAGATAGAGTGGAGCGACCTGCTCGTCGTCGAAGTCGCTGAGTCCGCATGATGAACATTGTATAATTTGCTGTGAACGTTATTCTTGCGTGACGCGGATATTACTAGTTTCTTTATAACATTGTATTGTATGATATCGTGTACTCTTTTATTATGCTACGATCTGTGTGTTGACTGCTTCTCTGTAGGGTGTTTGAAAGTGATTTATGTGAATTGCTATGCGTGAACTGAAGAGAAGCAAACTGTGCGGATTGAGCTTGAATACGCAGAACTTATCTTAATTTGCAGGGAGCTAGGAAAGAGGCGAGCTGAGTGTATTGAGATATCAACTTTAGCGGATTAGCTGTCATCTGTTTGTTAGAGGTTTTTCTATAAATAGGGTCTTCTTTTTCTTTCGGTACCAGATATAGTTGGATTTGGAAATCCTGCGGCCTGGAGAAATGGTGTCCGCACGTACAGATGCCGCAGTCGCCTTTCACTCCGCCGAACACAAAAGAAGTTCGCTGATCGTGGCCGACCTGGTGATCTTCCGGGAGAGGCAAGTGGCGGGTTCGCCGATGCTCGCGCAGCTTCCTGAGGACCACGGACGGGTAAACTTTTCAACCGCTACCCAGATTGCGGTGCCCATCGATCATTTCGATTGTGTGTTCAAGTTCCCCCTTCTCTGGGAGGTCGCCGAGATCTTTGAGCACTATGGGGTGGTTCCAGGCCAGCTCATGCCAAATACCGTCGCTGCGATCTACAATTACCTTTCCTACCTGCGATCTGAAAAGATCCAGTTCTCCATGAAGATATTCAGAAAGATCTTCTATGTCCACTCGATAACCCCGTCCAAAGATCACCAGTACAAGGGTGTGATTTACTTCTACTGTCGAGGAATGAAATTTGTGGGCTTGCAGAACAAAATCCACAACTACACCTCGAGGTATCTTATCTTTGAGGGCGACATGTGGTTCCTCCACAACAACCCGCAGGTGCGCCCGGATACTGACTTCAAAACTGTTCCTTTGGGTGCGGTAGAGTCCGCCATCGTTTGATTTTTGGTTGGGGCAAGGCTCGATATTGATCACTATATCCCGCTATTGCCCGGCCTGGATACCCGTAAGCCGCCAAGAGAGTAAGTATTGCGACCTGCCTTTGTATCAACAAATTCCTTTGCTTCATGGCTTGACTGATCTGTCTTTTCAGCGACCTTGGCAGTACCTGCCAACCAACCTCTAACACCAGCCGGCGCGACTCCTACACAAGGAGAAAGAAGGAAAGAAATCGTAAGAAAAAGAAAGGAGGAGGGTGACCCTGCGGCAGATTACTCTTCATACAGAAGTTTCGATATGGTGGGCTTCGAGAAAAACAAGAAAGATCTCAGGGGTAACCCGATGATCCACTGGCACGAGAAGAAAAAGTTTGTCCGCCTCTCCACTGCTCTTCCTTCCTGGAATAATCCGCTCCCCTCTCGTCAAGCCCATGTGGTAGTCTCCGCTCTGTACGGGAAGCAGAACCTCCCCGACCTGCAAAGCATCCCCCATGCCGACCTCCCCCTGGTCACGGCTCATGCCAGCACGAATAGCGCCGTCACCAACCACTTCATAGGTCGGATGATGTGCGAGTTGCTCAGGGAAAACGAACGCTTGACGCGAGAGAACAAGTCTCTAAAAGACAGGAACAAGCGGTTAGGGACGAAGGTCAACAAGTACAAAGAAACAGAAGCTGTAAGTATTGGTAATCATTTGTCTTTGTTGCTTATCCGCAGCGGACTGATTCATTTACTCTCTCTCCAGGTCGCATATGATGTCACCAACCCAAGCTTCCAGGGCGCTATGTTTCCTTTTGTGAAGGAAAGCGTGGAAGTTGCTATTGAACACTTCATCGGCGATGGGCTTGCAAAAGAAGGCGTGGACTCTGTCCCCTTTTTGCAACTATTTCCCAAACTCAAAGACAAAGTCGCCGAGTTCGAGTGAGCAGCAAAAGGGAAGGTGGTTGATGATGAAGAGGAGAAACATTCTGATGGAGAGACCCCTGAGGTCGCTGTGTCAAGCCAGCAACGGAGCAAGTCTGGCCACTCCGCCTCTTCCAAATCTGAAAGAAGCAGCGAGCGGACGGCGCCCGTGGCAGAGAGCGAACGGAGTCCGACCATCTCCAGCTCAAGTGGTAGCTGCAGCAGTACCTCAGGCGACTATTCTCCATTGGTCTATGTGGACAGGTCGAGTCCAGAAAAGCCTGCCGAGAAAAAACAAAGGACAGAATAGACATTGTAACTTTTTGTTTTTGTTGTAAAAAGAGACCGGACTCCGTTTGAGTCCGCCAACACTTGTAAAAAGTTTTTGAATGATACGAAAAGGATATTCTTGTCTCATGGTGTTTTGATCTGTTTGTAGTGTATCTGTCCGCGTCATATAGGTGTTATCCGCGCAACATAATTTTTTCAATCCACAAATAATCCTTGTTGAAATTGTTAGAACTTGCTGTGACATGAACCTTATTTTTTTCCTTTATCGGAAGTAGCAATCATTAAGCAGTACCTTGATGAGTTTGAACAACAGTTCGTGCTTTGCATAAACAGAATCAACCTTTGCAAATCCCAAGGCAACTAGTATAATAACTGGAGCTGCGTTTTAGAATAGTTCTGACGGGATAATGCTTATTTGCGAGTTAGCCGAATTTAATCCACAGTCTGCCAAAATTTGAAATCGAGACAAAACATTTACTAAACCAAAATGAATCCTGCGGACTGAGCGAACTGAAGAATTTCAGTCTTCCAATAATTATAATAACGATAGAAATGATCTATAGCTAATAACCAAGTGGGCAGGTGTGGCTAGTGCGGCATAGCTTTCCACACCGGGCCACGAACTATAAGGTTAACCCGAGAAAACCGGCGGACTGAGCGGATTGAAGAATTTGAGTCCGCCAATAAGCTTATTTATTGAAATGGGAACGCCCCCCTCTTGCGTGGAGTTCAACCTTGATTGATCCTTCGGGCAGGTGCGGCCGGAGCGGCATTGCTTTTCCTGAGATCAACCAGGCTGTGGGTATCCTATAGGCACTGCTTGAGGGTACCAAGGAGTGTTCGAAAGTCACAAACTAAGATGATCTGCAGGCAGGTGCGGCCGAAGCGGCATTGCTTTCCATGCCCGATCATCAAATTTGTAACGATATCCCCTAAATGGCATGGTAGAGCGACTGCCACTCTGTCCCACCAATATGCAGAAGTGGGGTTAGGTACTAGCTGGGACCCGAAGTTTAGTATCCTACCGTGGTAGAATCGGTAAGCTCCCACTACACGGTGCGAAATCTCCCCGCAACACATGGTCTTTGTGGTGTTACAGTAATAACAATGATTCTAAAGGATGTTTTTGCTGAACTCGGCGATGTCTCCTTGTTTTAGATGCTGGATCTGCTCATGGAGCGAAAAAGAGAAAGCACCCAAAGAAGTGTTAGTATGCAAACTTCAAAAGTATTAATTTTCAAGAAATTTGCGTAACACAGAAAGGTGAGTTCAGGGATAGAACCGTTTTTGAGGTTCCCTTGCTTAACATATTAACTGCCAATATTTGAGACAAAAAGACACTTGAAGAAGTGTTAGAAAGGAGCTTTTTATTAGTGATACACCTCTTTACAGGTTTGCATAAAAAGGAAGAAAGAAGAGAAGAGGTTCAGGAATAGAACCGTTTTAAGTCATCTCCACTCCATGTATGTGGCATATCTTCTCCTTCATATGTTTGCAGACGATAAGCCCCCTTCTTGAGCACTTCCTTGATGATGAATGGTCCAGCCCAATTTGGGTTGAGCTTTCCGACTGAGCCAGCTCTTGTCGGTCTACCTTTTTAAGAACTAGATCTCCCACCTTGAAGTGTTTGATCCTTACGTTCTTATCAAAATACTGAGCCATCCTTCTCTTGACTTCCTCTTATCTGATTACAGCCTTATCTCTGATCTCCTCGATGTATTCCAGGCTGAATCTCAATTCCTCATTATTCAGTTCCTGCCAATCTTCCATACCTTGCCTTGCAAGCAAAACTCTGGGTGAAGGGACTTCAAATTCAATAGGAATTAGTGCTTCCTATCCATGTGAAAGCTTGAATGGGGTTTCCCCTATTGAAGATTAAGGCGTCGTTCTCAGGGTCTAGAGAACTGAATAAAGTTGATCAGCCCAACTGCCCTTGAGGTTTTGTACTTTCTTCTTAAGCAAGTTGAGAATCTGCTTATTGACTACCTCTACCTGACCATTGCTTCTAGGGTGATGGACTGATGCAAAATGTAGCGATGTTCCGATTCGTTTGCAAAAATCTAGCATCTCAGCGTTGTTGAATTGTGGTCCATTATCGGTGATTATTGCCATCGGGATACCATGTTGGCAGAGTATCTCTCCCCCAAAAAAATTCTTTACAATCTGTGTGGTTATCTTTGCCAATGCTTTAGCCTCGATCCACTTACTGAAGTAGTCAATCATGACTATGACGAAACGCCGCTGTCCACTTGAAATGGGAAAAGGACCAATGAGATCCATTCCCCAAATGGCGAAGGGCGAAGGGGTTGCGATCAATCTAAGGGATTGGGCAACCTGATGCTGGAGTGGTGCGATCTTCTTGCAATGAACACACTTTTTCGCATAAGCTTAAGAAAAAGGATATCCACTCTGCCTTTTGGTCTTCTTGCAATTCTGAGTTAACGAAGAGCCTTCTCTCTTCCCGCTCAGCAATAGGGACTTCTTGCGTCACCTGGGCAGGTTCCAAGTGAGCGCCTTCGCTATCCATGGCAGCTTCTGACTGAGTAGATACTTCTGCTACCGCCGAGAAGATTGGAGGGGCCACTTCGGTCATGTTAAACATTCGTAGATAGCACTCCCTAGCATGTCTTGGATTGCTCCTGACTCTGCACATCCTGCCATCAGCGAAGAACTTGATTGCGAGGTGGTAAGTTGACACAACCGCCTGGTACTTGTTCAGCAAAGGTCTCCCAAAGATGGCGTGGTAACAACTAGGAGCGTCACTATAAACTGAATTGGTCGGGTTGCTCCCCCAAGCTTCACTGAGAGGGTGATGCTCCCCTCCACCACTTTCCTCTCCCCTTAGAAACCATAGACCGGCCCTTCGGTGGAAAGCAAAGGCTTCCCAGTTCTCAGGGCCTCAAAAGTTGTCTTGAAAAGAAGATTAACCGAGCTGCATGTGTCGATAAGGATCCGATCCACAGTATAATCTTCAATGGCCGCTTTGACCACAACAACATCATCAAAGGGGTTGGCCGTCTAAGGAAGATCTTCTTGGCCAAAAATGATATCAACCTCGAAGGAGCGGAGGAAGAAGAGGAGGCATCCTCTGCCCGGGAAACCCTCGCAATTGAAGATTTCCGAGTGGCTTCAGCTCCTACTCCTCCATGGATGAAAAAGAGTCGCCCAAGTTAACCCTCATCATTCGCATCAAAGCACTCGGGCCGAATATTGATGGGCCCCAGCCGGCCCACGTCTTCCACCTCTACGCATTCCAGCTGAACCTCTTCCACATCCTTCCCCTTAGAAGTGGAGGGCTTTGAGGGATCATTCCTCCTGCTCAGATCTCTGATCTTGCCCCAGGCGAACAACCTCTCAACCAATTTCCAAAGGGCCTTGCAATCTTCAGTCAGGTGGCCCTTCTCCTTGTGAAATTCGCAGAATTGAGAGTTATTTCTGGGCTTCCAATCCCTCTGAGGCCCTTGCCTTTTTTCCTCCGCCTTCTTCTGGATGATCTGGATGACTTCTTCAAAATTGAGTCCCAGATCCGAAAAATCCTCCAAGGAGCTGTTCTCATGCGGCCTTGAAGCAGGCAAGGCGTTCTGGTAGATTGGCAAAGCCTGAAGGGGTATGGCGGGGGTCGCGGCCAACGACAGTCTCTGATCAAGAAACTGTTGATGGCCGAGAAAAGGTTTCTTGTGATGGAGGTTTCGCCCGCTCTGAGAAGGAGGCTGGAAATCATGATGGGGAGGCTTGTTGTGATGGTGGTTGCTAGAGGAGGCATTGGAAGCATCCCTTCCTCCAGCCTTAGCTGTCAGGGATGAAATATAGGTGGGATTTGCATTCTCACCTTCAATAAATCGATTGGCCATCGCTATCAATTCCTGGTAGGTTGATGGTGCCTTGGTTGTTACTTTAAACTTCAATGGGCCTTCCCAAAGGCCATGAATCAAGGCAACTTTGTAGTAGTTGGGGTTCACATTTCTCACCCCCTGGATCTCCTTTTGGAACCGGTCAACGAACCGCGCTACTGATTTGTTGTCTCTTTGTTTGATATCAAAGAGGGCTTTCGGCCCATCTTTCCTCTTCTTTGAGGTAGCTAACCTCAGAAGAAGTTTGATGTGGAACTCAGCGAAGGAAGAAATCATGCCTGAGGAAAATTCATAAAACCACTCTCTCGTCTGCCAATCGAGAGTGGTAACTAGAAGCTTGCATTTCAAGGCATCGGAAAGGCATCTCAAAGCGACTGCCCCCCACAAATGCCTGCAAATGGGAAACTGGATTGGTCTCCCCTGAGTAAAAAGGGAGTCGGGGCTCTCTAA
The DNA here is from genome assembly GCA_039513925.1 of Platanthera zijinensis. Lineage (NCBI taxonomy): Eukaryota > Viridiplantae > Streptophyta > Magnoliopsida > Asparagales > Orchidaceae > Platanthera > Platanthera zijinensis. The sequence continues at coordinate 167,635,727 of CM077082.1, read as the reverse complement.
AATTATTTTGTGCTTACTCCCATCGGATTCTGTCAACGAAGGGAGAAGGAGTCTCGAGCTAGGCAGATGAGCGGACTGTCGCAAGGGGGGCCGCGGGCTCAGCGGATTGCCGATCAACAAAATCAAGCCGGCGGGCTGGAGTCCCCCTGGCTGCCTCCCTGAAGAAATCCATCAGGGGGGCGAACTGGTCAGCCTGAGGTCGTAGTGGAGCTGCGGGCTGAGCTTGGCGGCGAGACTGAGGAGTGGCGGCAGGTGACTGTTGGAGAGAGGTCTGGCGAGCTGGAGTCCGGCGGACTGGAGTCTGGCGGACTAGGGTTTCAACGACGTCTCCTGCGGCCTGGGAAGCAAGACGCTGGGTAAGCGTGAGCAAAGCTTGGCTTATAGTATCAAGCTGCTGGTCCGTCTCTCTGCAAGATAACTCAGCTTCCCAGCGAGATTATTCCAGAGGTTCCCACAACGAATCATCTGGCAAGCTGGAGCGGTCTAGAAGGCGAGCTTGGCAATCTGACATTTCTATCTGCGGATTTCAAAGACTTCTTGGATCTGAAGGTCACGTGTTAACTATTGATGCACGAAATGCGACAAGGACTCGAGCACCACCAGTCAACTGTTCGAGCACTGGAGAAAGAAAAAAAAGCAGACTGCAAGCAGTAGCCTACTTAGCGGATGAGAGAAAAGCACAAAGTGGCCGCGAACTATGGCAACACTAGACTTCACCCGTTGCGGCATGAATGCTACTCTTGTGACGGGCTTGACTTTTATTGCAAATGGCGGGTTATAATAGGCGGAAAGAAAAGCTGTGCAGTATGCAAGTTGGATTCTGCAAAGCCCGATATTCGAGTCCGCAGCCTTTAACAAGTGGGATCTTGGGCTCGAGTCAGCGTGCCTTAGGTGCACCACTTTCCCCTATTTATAGGCTCGGGGGCCTGCCCAAACGGGCAGGGCTAAAATAACTGGCTGCCCGGGGTACAGGAGAACCAGGCCGCGACCTGGGCGGGCTGGCTATTGGGTTTGCCTAGGGAATGACAAGATCTAGAAATTGACAAATTAAGGGTGACCTGAGCGGATTGGGAATAGGAGTCTGTCTCTGTCGTGCCTTAACGACCTGAGTAGACTGAGGGTCTGGAGTCCGCCGAAAGAGAGGAAGGGTCTTGGCCGAGCATATTGTGGATACTGGGGTTTACAAATCTAAATATGCTAAAGAGATGATTAAAAGGTTTGGGATGGTTGATGCCTCAGCTAAGAAAACACCTATGGCTACAAATATTGTGGTTGATTCTGATGAATAAGGGAAACCTATTGATCAGAAATTATATAGGGCCATTATTTGGTCCCTTCTATATCTCACAGCAAGTAGGCCTGATATAATGTTTACTACTTGTCTTTGTGCTAGGTTCCAAGTGAACCCTAAAGAATCTTATCTAGTTTTATTAAAAAGAATTTTAAGATATATAAAGAGTTGCCCAAATCTAGGACTCTGGTATCTAGCTGAGTCAGAATTTGAGTTAACTAGATACTCAGATGCTGATTTTGCTGGATGTAGAGTGGACAAGAAAAGCACATCAGGAGCATGCCAGTTCCTTGGTGCTAGACTTGTCTCTTGGTTTTGTAAAAAGCAGACATTTGTGTCTTCATCAGCAGTAGAAGCTGAATATATAGCAGTTGGCAGTTACTGTTCACAGTTGCTATGAATACAAAATCAACTCCTGGATTATGGTTACAACTTAAATAATTCAACTCTATTTTGTGATAGTACTAGTGTTATATATATAGCACTTAATCCAGTACATCATTCTAGGACCAAACATATAGATGTTAGACACCATTTCATTAGAGAGTGTGTGGACAAGAAGAAAATTAATATTACCTTCATCCCCACTGATTTGCAAAGGGCAGATATCTTCACCAAACCCTTGAATGAGAAGAAACATCTATCCTTTATGAATCAGCTAGGCATGATGAATGGTGATACCTTAATTTAATTCTCTGTCTGTGGTCGAAGAATTTGCAAAATTTCGTCGAACTGAGCTCGCCGAACTAAGGGAAGTTCTTGAGATTTTTCATCGACCTGAGAATGACGATCTCTCTGTGGAAGTTATTTTTCGTCGACCTGAGATCGACGATCTGTCTTCAGAAAAAATTTTGTCGACCTGAGAACGACGAAAAGTTTTTCCCTTCTTCTGACTGAGCAACAAACTCTTTTGACAATAAAATATTTCGTCGACCTCAAATCGAAGATTTCTCTTATTTCGCAGGACAGAGTTTGTCGTTTCATATTCTGAGAAAACCTTATATCTAGGTTTTGTTTGACCTCCATCCTGCGCTTTCTGTTCCCTTGCACTTGATCTTTCTGCTTTCTTGTTGCAGGCGACTAATGGAGATTCCACCAGGTGCTCTTTCTGTAATGAAATTTGACATGGGATTTGACATCAATTTCGATTCATTTCAACAATCAGACCAGATCTTCATAGATATTCTGCAGCTATTTGAAGACCTCAATTTGAATAACCTAATGACTACAAGAATGAGGATTGCTGCTACTAAAATAAGAGAATGGGTTTATACTTCATCTACTCCAAATGCTGACACTATGGTTGGAACTATATCGGGTAACACCGTTTTTTTTACCCCATCCATACTTACTGAAATATTTGGACTAGTTAATGGGGAAGAAGATATTGAACTTGAATCTTCTGAATATGATGAAATGTTGACGTTGATGGGTTATTGTGGAGATAAGCCAAATAAATTGCTAAAGAAGCACCTATCTGCCGAGTATAAGTTTCTCGTAGATGTAGTCGGTAAGGTGTTGTTGGGCAAGCATACATCCCATGATCACATTGCCAGACAACAATTTTTAGTGATGTGTGCTGTGGTGAATAAGAAAGTCATTAATTGGCCTAAGATTTTGTTAAATCTGATTAGGAAGAAGAACAACAAGAAGGAAGTTTGTTTGGGAAGGATTCTTGGAATCTGTTAACCCAGAAATCGACGATCCCTCCCAAGGTAGCCAGCTCTCAAGTCGCGCCATCCCCAGGAGGTCGCAGCCTGTCAGCCTTTCTTTCTAAGGGTGGGCAGACTGACCTCTCAGTCCGCTCAGTCCGCGCGGCTAGTGCGATCTCCTCGATCTGGCTGCCCAGGTCGCTCAGTAGCCGCTCGTTTTGTAGGGGCTGTGGACTGCTTCCTAAGTCCGCCCCAGCAGGCCGCGTGGCCAGTTCGGTTAACTGTCTAGTGGTTCCTTTTCCCCTTAGGTGCTAACTGCTCAATTAAGTGGAGGACTCGAATCCCTATCTGCCCAGACCGCACGCTACATGCTCAACCAGAGGCGACGACCAAACCTTCTGTCCGCCAGATGTAGGCAGACTCAATATCAGCTGACCGCGCGGTCTGCCGACCTCACTGGTCAGTCCGCCAGGTTGCCAACCCTTGTCCCCAAGCAAAGGGGGCTACCAGTCGACAGCGGCTCTCGCCAATAGGCGCGACCTGGACTCTTCAGTCTGCCAAGTCAGCAGTCCTTGTCACCGAGCAATGGCGACAAGCCACGAGCAGGCAGCCTGCTCAACATGTCTGCCGCGAGGTAGGCGAACCCGTTACGAAGTCCTCCAGATTAGCCCAAGTTTGGCAGCCTGCGATCTGCCTCTCCTCCGCCGCGGGCCGGGCGGACTCATACTGCAGTCTGCCGGCCAGCCCTCCAATTTCTCGGTGTCCGCTTCTACTCAGTAGCGGGCGAACTCCTCAGCTCGCATAGCCCAGCACGAGCTCGCAAAGCCCAGCGCGAGCTCGCTCAGCAGTAGGGGCGGACACGTCCCAGCGCGAGCTCACCCAGCAGCAACCATCTCCAGCTCCAGGCAGTCCCAGACCGCACAACCCGGTGCGGACTCTGCGGACTCGGTGTTTGTACTCGCTCAGCTCACCGCCTCACCGGTAGTGACGTTACCAAGACCGTTACCTCCTCGGGCCTATAAATAGGCCCCCAGACCTCTCATTCGTGAGGGAGAGAGACGATGCGGTAGAGGCGTCCAGATCTCGCCATCTCTCCCTGCGGACTCAAGTTCGCAGTCCGCACGACCTGCTCCCAGCTTCTTCTCATAGCTCGATCAAGCAGACCGCCCTACTATGTCCTGCGAGCTCCTTGATCGGCTAACCGCACGGTCTGCCGACCTCCCTGGTCAGTCCGCGTGGCCTCTGGCATTCTCATCTCCTTAGCTGTCAGCTTCCCCCTTGTACCCTTTATTCTGCTTTCCATGTAAAGGTGCAATCTCGAGCTGTAACTTCGATTGTAATCAAAGGAAAGCCCGTCGCAAGAGAGGCATTCAGGCCACGATGGGCGAAGTCTGCTGTTGCTGCTACTAGCGGCCCTCTCTTCTCTTTTCTTCTCTCAGTCTAACCACCAGAGCCCAACCGCTAAAGTAGCGTCTAATCGATATTTCCCGATAAAGCTTCTTCCCTGCTCAAGCAAGCTTCTCCCTTGCTCCGCCAAACCTCTCCTCTATCCCCTCAACCCTCCTATTCACCTAGATTGTGAGATCGAACAACCCATTAACTGAGCGGTGTCGTCATTCACGCATCAACAGTTAACACGCGACCTTCAGATCTCGATCAGATTGTGAAGTCAGTGGTTACTCATTTCAGACCATCAACCAGCCGAGAGCCCTGCTCCATGTTCTTGTAAGGATTCTCTTTGGGAGGCCTTGGAGCATTCTCGTAGAGAAACTGCACAACAGTTTCAAGCGATCAGTCGTACTCTAGCTGCTATGGCTCAACGATTGGAAGCACAACCTTTAGCAGCACCAGCTCCTACAATCAATCCAGCACCAGCATTCGAGATTCCTCATGTCTACCCACCAGCCTATTCGCCGGTCTATCCCCCTTACACTCAAACCTTTCCGCAAGGGCCTGCAACCCCTTTGCAGTCTCAGAATGACTAATTTACAGCTCGTCAGAACTTCTTCCGAGAAGCTGCACGAGGAAGTCCGACAAGATTACTAAATTTTCAGGGGTGTTATCCCTACTCTTCAGCTCCTATCTTTGCTCCTCCCACATCAACTTTTCATTTCTATCCTCTAGCTCCTTATGCAGCTACAACTTATGCTCCCTTTTTCCTTATGTTGTAGGAGAACAGGAAGTGCAGTCGCCATTTACAGAGAATGTTCGGTATGAACTAACTCCAGCTAACTTCAGAGAGACGCGATTTCCCATTTACACTGGGGAGACTGATCCAGTCAAGCATCTTCAAGCCTTTGAATCTGTCGTTGCTCTCAAGACTCTTTCAGATGCAAATAAAATGCAAACTCTTTATGACGACCTTTGATGGTCAAGTGAGGGATTGGTTCTATGGAATTCGAGCTCAGTCCATCTCTTCCTTCGCTGATTTGCGAAGAGAGTTTCTGCTCAGATTTTATAATTCAACAAATAGGAAGGGCAGTCCAGAAGCCCTCTTTGAGATCAAGCAGCGAGAGACCGAGACTTGGTCTCATTTTGTGGATCGTTTCCAGAGAGAGATCCTAGACATTGAGATCGTCGATCAGGAAATGTATCGAGTGGCTCTCATTCACGGTCAGCATAAAGGACCACTCAAGTTCGAGGCTAACATCCGAGCATCGAGGACTTACCAAGAGTTCATTGGATTAGCCAACTCGTACATCTGTGGTGAGAAGAGCAACCCCAGCTTTGTCTCCAGGCTTGTAAGAGAGAGAAATCAACCTTACAAGCAACCTCCGAGGTCTCCTCGGAAAGATTTTCCATCCCACTCTAGGAAAATAAAGAAGTTCCAGCATCATCATCAACCCTCCTTCCCAGGCAAGGATCGTGCTTAAGAGCAATTACTACTGCTACCAGCCCCACCTCAGCAAACAGCTTCTGTGCATCACTCACAAGATGATGACTTATCGTGCTCTGGACTCAATGAGGCCGTGCTAGAAGCCTGCCAGATCATGAGGGATAAGGCAAATTAAAAAGGCCTTATCAATCAGCGAATCAAAGATCAAGAGATTCAGATCCGTTCTGCGAATTCCACAGAGAGAAAGGTTATTTGACTGAAGAATGAAAGCCCTTCGGCGCTTAGTTGAAAAATTGTCTTGTCGAGGGCATGATCAACGACCTGGTCAAGAATGTTGATACTTCAAAGCCTTCCACCTCCAAGGGCAAGGAGGTAGTTAAAGTTTAGATGAATTGTCTTGAGATAACGAATGTAGGCCATCTGGGGCCTATCGATGATCAATCTGAGTGTATTGATGTCATTGACGAAGGTCCTCTTGGAAGACTATTCTAATGCGAAGAGGGCACATTTCTTGCGTCAACAGTTATGACCAATCACAGCTCCTAAAAGCCACTCACAATCATGACTGGTTGTTTTTTCTTTACTCTTCAAACATTTTCTCTCTAAAACACTTCTAAGTGTTCTTTCATTTTCATTTCAAAAAAACTTACGTCAGAGATCTCATACTTACACAGTTCCCTTTTTATAACGCTTCTCCTCTATATTTTTCTCTTTGCCAAAGAGATCACTGAACCACTTAGATATCGCCAAGTCTTGTTGTTCCCCTCGAGGTTGTTGTTGGAACACCCTATTACAAATTTGGGCAAGGATCACTATGTTATTAGGAAATTGGTTTGACCTAGTTGTATAGTTGAAAAGGTCAACTTAGAATGAGTCTAAGGCTTACAACTTAGGTTTGGATCTACCCCCAAGACCATTCAAAGATCAGGATTCATTACTGAGACAAAGACAATTTTCGTCGAGCTCAGGTCGACGAAACATCGAACTCAGTTCGACGTTTTCTGAGCTCAACTCTGCAAGTCATCAAACTCCGGTCGACAATCTTCGAGCGCAGATCGACGCTCTGTCTTCAGCTATTTTCCAAGTCGCTGAGCTCAGTTCGACGATCGTAGAGCTCAAGTTGATGTTTTCTTTCTCTAGTATAAATCCAATCTCTAAGCTCAGTTCAACGATCGTAGAGCTCAAATCAGCGATTTTTGTGAGAGATCGACGCTTTCAGATTTCAAATTCAAGAATAGTTATGGAATTCATTCAGAGTTATTTCCTGCATTTATTGCAAAGGATTTTATAGCCGTTTCAAGCAATCTAATGTAAGTTTCAAGGAAGGCTAAAAGGAATGTTACTTAGGACTTTCCCCAGAGACAGTTGTCATTTATGGAAGTCATTTATGACTGAGTAACGGCCATCTAAGTCAGAATCTGATATACTCCTACAGAATATGTTTTTGAAAACATAACAGATCAATACAACAAGATAGGCAAGAGATATACAGGATCATTGGATTGAGAAAAAGGGGTTACAGAAGAGAGATCAAAATATACTCTGATCAAGAACTCATCTTTTGGAACATACAGATTCACTAAGTTAAAATCTTCAAGAACACAAGAAAGTTTTCTGTGGAGGAAATCATCTGCTCCTCCAAATCCTCAAGTGTTCAAAAGCTTCAACATCAAGGACTCCAGAAATCACACATTTCAGCATCTGCTGAAATCATCTTTTGCTGGAGTTCTGAAGCACCAGAAGACTTATCACCCTAGCAAAGCTCACCTTCCTGAACCTTACAGATCTCAGGGGGAGCTTTAGCTTCATCTTCCACTTGTCTTCTCTCAAACTATTGACAGAGAAGAACAACTCAACTCTTTCTTTCTTTTTCCTTTCCCTCCTGTAAAAGGGTTTTTCAAAACTCCCTTCAAAAGTTCTGAGACTGGTTTCTGAGACCTTGTCAAAACTCAGTGGTTGCAAGACACCTTATCAAAAAAATCTAGTTTTGGTTTTTGAGCACCTTATCAAAAGCTCATTGGTGCCCAGGACACCTGATCAACTATTCCTACAGTGGATTCCTACCAAGGGTGTAGAAGAGTGGATGTATCCAGGTTGTTGGGAACCACTATAGATCCTTGTGTCATCTGGTTGCTGTGTGTTTGACTTTGCTGTGTGCTAAGTGTTTTCTTAGTTCTTGCTTTAGTTTTTATTTCATAACAAGCACCTTACACATATACATAAATTAAGTCTTCCACTGCTTTATAGTTTTATTGTTTTCTTAGTTCCTCACTTTCAATTGATATCAGAGGGAGGTTGGTTATTTAACATCTGAATCTTCAACAGATTGGTTGAACAGGCTAACACCTGAACCAAAAGATCCTTGATAAGATAAACCTTCTATAGAGGATAGTTATTACTTTTTGTATTATATTTATTTTCAAACAAAACCATGGCACAGAACAAAGATTATGCTAGCTCCAGACCTCCAGTATGCAACCTATCTAAGTTTGCACTTTGGAATGCAAGGATTAAGCTTTACATGAATTCTATTGATGAGGATATTTTTAATTCTATTTTGACAGTTTGTCCAAGACCCCCAGTGATCACAGGTACAAGTGTTGTTCCACCTCCTTCAGGAACAGATATAGAAATAAAGAAATGGAAAGTTGCAGATGCAAAGGCTATGAATATCCTTGCTCAGACCATGTCTGATGAGATATTCCAAAAAGTGGCTGAATGCAGTTCAGCAAAAGATATATGGGACAAGTTATCTGAAATTGTCTCAGGATCTGCTGATGAAAGGAAGGACAGGAGATCTCATCTCATATCTCAATATGTGAATTTCTAGAAAGGAGAAGCTGAGTCAGTTGTAGATATGTACAACAAGCTCAGTCTGATAGTCAGTGAGTTGAAAACATCAGATAAGGAGATCACACTAACTGAACTAAATGACAAGATCTTAATGTGCTTCCCTAGCACTTGGGACTCAAGGATCTCTCCAATAAAGGATGCCAAAAGCCAAACTGAGATTACTACTGAAGCTATTTTGGGAAAGCTCAAGTCTTATGAACTGTTCATCAAGAACAGAGAGGAAGAACAAAAGACTGCTTCTCCAGGCATCAGAAAGGAGAAGACCATAGCATTCAAAGCTATAGAAGATCTGCCTGAAGACAAGGTCACAGGCAATGAAGAATTGATGAGTTTGCTGGCCAAAAGATTCTATAAGATGGCTAGGAAAGATTTCAGAAAGAGGTCATCCAGAGGGCATGAGAAGCCAAGGTATGACAAATCAAATAATAAAGAAATAATCTGTTTTGGATGCAGGAAACCAGGCCATATTGTGCCTGACTGTCCAGAAAATCAGAATAAGGATAAGAAAGACAGGAAAGATAGGAGAAAAGACAAGGACTCCAGAGGAAACAACAGCAACAAATCCTCCTCCAATAAAAATAAACATACAAGTAAGGGGTTTGTAGCTGAAAGCTGGAGTGATACTGAAGAGGAATCAGAAGCCTCATCAAGCTCAAGTGAAGATGAGGATGATGCTGAAGAAAAGGAATTCTGCATTATGGCTATCAATGCCTCTCAGCAAATTTCTGATGCAGAACAAGGATCAAACTCAGAATCTGAAACTAAAACTGAAGAAGACCAGGTAATAGACTCCTTTGACTATGACTCAGAGGACTTTAGGTCTGAATTTAAGGCACTTTGTTTAGACCTGTTAAAATCTGAGAAAGAGATTATTTCTCTGAAAAATCAATTGTCTGAACATAGCACCTTAAAATCAGACAAACTCAAACTCTCTGAGGAGTTAGAATGCTATAGGGAGGAGATAGCTTCACTGAAAAGTGAGTTATCCCAGACAAAGAAGTTTGAAGAATCCCTTAATGGGAGAAGCATCAGACTGATGGACATCACAAGCACAGTGAACTCAAGATTCAACAGTACACTAGGCTTGGGTGCTTCATCCAGCCAACCTATAGTATTAACAACCCCAATTAAATTTATTTCTGATAAAGAAAAGGGTGTTGTAGAGGTAGCTAGGAAGAATCCAGATTTACCTAAGGAAAATCAAGTTCAACAGAAAACATCGAACAGAGCTCGACAATCGTCGAACAGAGCTCGGCGATCCAAGGCTGGATCGTCGAACTCAGATCGACGACTTATGAACTCTGAACTCTGGTATAGTCGATCTTCGAACGGAGCTCGACGATCTGACCCAAGATCGTCGAACTCATGTCGACGATCGTCGAACGGAGCTCAGAGCATTGAACCTTCTTTCAGAGGTAAATCTCAAGTCAATCCTAAAAGTCCCTCATCCCAAAGCTTCAACCCTTATACTAAATGGATAGTACCTCCTAGGAGATACCATCCTGAAGGATATAAGAGTAAGCCAGGGATGTCTTTCATTTCTGAATTTAAAGGTTATCAACTTAGACCCAAGGTAAACTGGGTCAAAAACATATAAATTGTTTATGTGCAGGTGAAGACCTATCCAGCAATGAACCAACAATGGTTTCTGGATAGTGGGTGCTCAAAGCACTTGACAGGGAGTAAGGACAATCTCACATCCTTCAAAGCCAAACTTGGACCCAAAGTGATCTTTGGAGATTCAAACTTTGGTCAAACAAAAGGATATGGTGCTGTTAAGATTGGCTCAGTCACATTCAAGAAGGTGGCTTATGTGGAAGGACTGAAGCACAACCTAATAAGCATCAATCAACTCTGTGATGAAGGATATCAAGTGAAATTTAACAAATCCTTATGCCAAATGATTTATGGCATAAGAGACTAGGACACTTAGTCACCTTCTGGCCCCTACAAGAAGGAAGGACTCTGTAGGGCTTGTCAACTAGGTAAGCACACTAAAAACAGTTTTAAGTCACTTAATAAGAGTTATTCACCTAGGATTTTGTATCTGTTACACATGAATCTTTTTGGACCCATTACAATACAAAGCTTAGGAGGGAAATCTTACACTTTAGTGATTGTAAATGACTTCTCTAGATTCACTTGGGTATTCTTTCTGAGGAAGAAGTCTGATAACTTTAAATGTTTGACAGATTTTCTCAAATGCATACAGATTGAGTTCAATACTCACATTGCCCTGATCAGAAGTGATCATGGGATAGAGTTTGATTCTCTTCTCATGCAAGAGTTCTGTCAGAGTGAAGGGATCAGGCATACTTTCTCAGCTCCTAGAACTCCTCAACAAAATGGGGTAGCTGAAAGGAAAAATAGAACCCTAATTGAATCTGCTACTACATTGTTGACAGATGCTCACCTTCCTCTATCTTTTTGGGCAGAGGCAGTGAACACCTCCAACCATGTGTTGAACAAAAGTTTGATACATAAACTGAATGGCAAGACTCCCTATGAATTGCTCAAAGGGAAGAAACCTAAAGTAGACTATTTCAAAATTTTTGGCTGTATTTGTTATATTCACAATAATGACAAGAGGTATTTAGCAAAATTCAAAGCTAAAGCTGATGAAGGAGTGTTTTTGGGATACTCCATGATCGGTAAAGCTTATAGGGTTTATAATAATACTTCTCTTAAAATTAAAGAATCTGTTCATGTATGTTTTGATGAGACTAACATGTGTTACAAGGAGAAGTCTACTTCTACCAGAGAACCATTGCATGTACACTCTCTTTTAGAAAATTTGGACAGGTTACACATTGTAGAAAAGGATTCAGTACATTCACCTATCCAACAAAGAGCTGAATCAGTGAAGATGAAGAGGATACTCAACATCTTGATGTTCAACATCTTGGAGAAAACCATTTTGAAGAGCCAGTTGTTGTTCCACAAGAGAAAAAAACAACACAGGTTAGTGAATAATCAACACCCCCTGTTGATTTAGTAACAACAAGAGATCACGCAATCTCCCAAGTGATTGGAAACATCTCAGCTGGTGTCAAACCAGAAATCAGGTCAACAAGAACCTGATGCATACCTGCTTTTTATCTCAAGTTGAGCCTCAATCCATTCAAGATGCAGAGCAAGATCCACACTAGATCATTTCTATGCAAGAGGAACTACATCAATTTGAGAGGAACAAAGTTTGGGAGCTAGTACCAAGGCCTAAGGATCACTCAATTGTTGGAACAAAGTGGGTGTTCAGAAATAAGTTGGATGATCAAGGAGTTATTGTAAGGAACAAGGCAAAGCTAGTTGCTCAAGGTTATTCTCAAGAAGAAGGGATAGACTATGACCAGACCTTTGCACCAGTGGCAAGGTTAGAGGCCATAAGAATATTCCTTGCTTATGCAGCTCACAAAGGATTCAAGGTCTACCAAATGGATGTGAAGAGTGCATTTCTTAATGGAGACATAAAAGAGGAAGTCTATGTTTGACAACCTCCAGATTTTATCTCTCCACTTATCCTGACCATGTTTTCAAGTTGCAAAAAGCATTATATGGTCTCAAGCAAGCTCCTAGAGCATGGTATGAGACCTTAGAATGCTTTCTTCTGAAAAATGATTTTATAAGGGGTAGAGTAGACCAAACTCTCTTTATTAGAACCCATAAGTCCCATACCCTACTAGTACAAATATATGTAGATGATATCATATTTGGTTCTACTGATTCAAATTTGTGCAAAAAGTTTTCCAACCTGATGCACTCTAAATTTGAAATGAGTAGCATGGGTGAGCTTTCCTTTTTTCTAGGATTGCAAGTCAAACAACATGCTGAAGGCATATTTATTTCTCAAACCAAGTATGCAAAAGAATTGGTTAAGAAATTTGGTATGTCTGAAGCATCTTGTATGAAAACACCTATGCCTACCAATCTTGTATTAGATACTGATGAACATGGTAAACATGTTGATCAGACAGCATATAGAGCAATGATTAGCTCTATATTGTACCTTACAGCCAGTAGACCTGATATAATATTTGCTACATGTATATGTGCTAGGTTCCAAGTAAGCCCTAGAGAGTCACACCTAACATTAGTAAAGAGGATTCTTAGGTATGTGAAAAGTTCTCCAAATCTAGGACTCTGGTATCCAAAAGACTCAGGATTTGAATTAACTGGATTTTCAGATGCTGATTATGCTGAATGTATGAGTAGACAGGAAAAGAACCAGTGGAACTTGTCAGTTCCTTGGTAACAGACTTGTCTCTTGGTTCTGTAAGAAACAGACATCAGTGTCCACTTCAACTGCTGAAGATGAATACATGGCAGCAGGCAGTTGTTGCTCACAGATTCTGTGGATTCAAAACCAGCTCTTACACTATGGCTACAACTTAGAAGGGTTAAAAATATTTTGTGATAACACTAGTGCTATCTCTAAAGCACAAAATCCAGTCCTCCATAGTAGGACAAAACATATAGAGATTAGACATCACTTCTTAAGAGACAATGTAGAGAAAATTAAGATTGAAATTCAATATATCCCAACTAATTTGCAAAGGGGAGATATTTTCACCAAACGTTTGGATGAAAAGAAACACACCTTCTTCCTAAATCAGTTAGGAATGTTAGATGGAGGAAGTTTAAAATAAATCTCAAGATTTTTAAAATCTAAAAACAGACCAAGACTAGGCTAAAAACTTTTTTTTTTCTAGTGTCTATAGGTTCTGTTTTGTCTCTGAACTGCGCTCGATGTTTTCCCCAAAAATCGTCGAACGCAGATCAACGTTTTCCTAAATTGTCGACCGGAGTTTAGCGCCGTATGTTAGCTTTTAGCTATCCTTTTTTCTGTTCATCGATCGTTGAGCGGAGCTCGACGTTCTCTAGTATCGTCGAACGGAGATCGATGTTATTGAAGACTCTTCAGATTCCATTAAGAAGCCTAGATCGTCGAACGGAGTTCAACGATCTTTCCTTTCCGGCGTCGAACCCTAATATAAAAATCATTCTTTCGCCGTCATTCTTCTTTTGCGCTTTCATATTCTCTGCAAATTCTTTCTTTCCCTCCAAACTCTACTACACTTGGTTGTGTTTGTTAACTTTTTGCAGGTATACAATGGCTGTGAATGTTGCTGCTCTTGCAAAGATGAAGTATGATACTGGATTTGATATCGATATGGATTCGTTTGACGGCAGCGATCAAATCTTCAAAGACATTCTGGAACTATTACAAGAACAACAGTTGGTGCATATTATGTCTACCAGAATGAAGATTGCGGCCGATGAGATGAAGGAATGGGTATTTACATCAAATAATCTGGATCAAAATACTATAGTCGGTACTATAAGCGGGACTCAGGTACCTTTATCACCTACTCTGCTGACTGAAGTATTCCATTTAAGTACTGGAGATGATTCTACTGAAATGTCTGGAGAGGAATTTGATTCAATGTTGAATAGAATGGGTCACTCTGCAGCAAACCCTAACAAGTTATTGAAAAATAACTTATCTATTGAATTTAGATTATTAGCTGATGTTGTGGGGAAAGTGCTTCTTGTAAAGCACTCAGCTCATGATACCATATCCAGGTATCAGTTCTGTCTGATGGGATCCCTAGTGGACAAGAAACACTAAAACTAGGGAGAAATTTTCTTTGATTTGATAAAGAAGAAAATAAACAAAAGCTTTGTGAATTTTGGGAGGATTTTAGGGGTATTCCTGCATTCTAGGTGCCCAGAACTGCTAGTCTAAAATGGGATGCACATCAATGCATCAAAAAGACTGACCTGTGCCCTATTTGGTAAGTGTCATAGGCAGATAATCAAACCATCAAGGACTACCATGGCTTCAGGCACAAGGACTCTTGCAGTCACTCCCCTAAGGCCTCTGCCCTCATGGAAGAGTTGCCTGCCTCCACCTCTTCTCCTCCTTCTCCACCACTTATTTCTACCTCCACCTCCACTTCAACTACATCAACCATCTCCACATCCATCTCTTCCCCCATTACCATTTTCATACCAATCTCACCTCCAGCCACCTCAGAACAATTCCATCCACTCCACTACTATCCACCTCTTGACATACCCTCTTTTAACATCTTGGAAGATTCCTTTATAGATGATTCCACTTCCTCCCCTACTGAGCCTCCTTCTACCTCCTCATACCAACAGCTCCTTCATGACATTCTCACCCAACCATCCTTCACACCATCCATTTCCACACCCATATCATCTATCTTCACCATCCTAATCTCTCAACCAACCATCCATAATACCATCTACCACAGTCCATCCATTACCAGCCCAAACCATTCCCTCCTCCACCTCTACTCAAGTCACACTTGAGCAAGTGGATCTTTAACCCTTGCAGATAAGCTATATGGGATACTGGCCCCCAAGCTAGTAAGCCTGCTGGAGACCTCCATGGCTCCACTCTTGAACTCAATAAAGGAGCTATCTGACAGGCTAAACTCTCTCTCCTCCCCTCAGGCCATCCCTTCTGTGAGGTGCCTTGATCCAGTCATTACTGAATCAAGGAAGGGGGAGATGCCCTATGAAGCTGAGGTAGTGCCTGCTGCTCCTGAGGAATTGCTGCTGCCAGAGATTTCTACCCCAGTACCAGTACTCACAGTGAACTTCAAGTCACTGTTGTCTGAATTTGATCTTCTTCACAGAAGCTGCTTACCAACTATGGGAGTTGAAGACCTTACTAAGGCCATTGTGCCTATTACTGTTTGTGATTCCAGCCTTATTATCTCTTATATCAATTCTCTTAAGGCTGTGGAAGTTTCTGATTGTGTTGTTGTTGCTGCTGCTGAAGGTGCTGAATCTACTGATATTGATATGTTGCCTGCTGATCCTGTTGATGTTGCTGCTGCTGTTGAACTTGTTGTTTTTCTAGAAGAACCTGTTGTTTCTGAGGTTCCTGCTGCTCCTGCTGCTCCAAAAGTTCCTTCTACTCCTGCTGCTACTACAATTGATTTTTCTCCTGTTCTGTCTGCTGAGAAGTCTAAACAAAGAGAAGAGTATATCAAAAGCATTGATGATCTATATGACAGACCCTAGAGTTCAGAAAGTGATCAATTCAACACTGACTCTGATGATTCTGCTGGAACCATTGCCAGGAAAAGGAATACAAGAAGCAAAATAATGATGAGAGTCCCTCCTGCTAAAGCCAAAGATGTCAATGACATACCATATTACATTTTGCATGATTGTCAGATAACAGAGCCTTGAATGCAATATTTTAAGAATCAGTTAAAGGCTATGAAGAAAAGAAGAAAACTTGACAAATATGAGAAAGGATCTTCTCAGTCTCATCCTCCTCCTCCTCCTCCAAATGCTGGTACTGGTGGAGGATCTGCTTCTCAACCTGGATTTGCTTCAAAGCATAGTTCTTCTCAATCTTCTCAAAGATATCAACCCAGAGGTCAACATCAAAGAGGCTATCATTCTAGAAGAGGTAAGTACAGAGGAAATCAGAGAGAGTACAGAACTTATTCCATACAACAAAGGGAAGGACAAGGTCCTATTAATTCTACTCAAGGTCCTTTCCCTTACAATCTTAGAGATTCAGCTGTCACCAGGACTCTTACTGATTCAGAATCTATCAATAGATATGAACCTCCAGTCCATTTTGAAGATCCTGAAAACAACCCAGTGTCATGGACTGCCAGAATGAAAGAGCTTGCTGCTCTAGATCAAATGAAGAAGGCCAAGCAGCAAGGTAAAGACATTTCAAATATTATAACCCTATCAGAATAAAGAAAGAAAGAACTAGAGAGATATGCTTCAAGAAAGTTCTTTGATCCAGAAGATTATATTAAGCTGCATCCTGAGGCTGTAGTCCCAAGGCCAAGATCCCAAACATCCTTTGGTGCAGATGATGACAGATGATCAAAGAAAGAAGCTCTCAATCCTAACAGGGAGATTCTATTTAAGAAAGGCAATGAGAAGAAATTATTTCTGTAAGCAGACAGTACATTTATATCTCTGAATATTGCTGATATTCTATATGAGTTCTGCAATGCTGCTATGTTTTTCTTCTGCATTGTTGGTTTAGCTTTTGTTTCTATATGTATGCTTTTGTATTTCCTATTGTGTCTTGTAAATAATAATCCTGACCCAAATAGGGGGAGATTGTTTGAACACCCTATTACTAATTTGGGCAAGGATCATTATGTTATTCGGAAATTGGTTTGACCTAGTTGTATAGTTGAAAAGGTCAACTTAGAATGAGTCTAAGGCTTAAAACTTAGGTTTTGAGCTGCCCCCAAGACCATTCAAAGATTAGGATTCATTGTTGAGACAAAGACAATTTTCGTTGAGCTCAGGTCGATGAAACGTCGAACTCAGTTCGACGTACTCTGAGCTCAACTATGCAAGTCGTCGAACTCCGGTCGATGATCTTCGAGCTCAGATCGACGCTCTGTCTTTAGCTATTTTCCAAGTCGCTGAGTTCAGTTCGACGATCGTAGAGCTCAGGTCGACGTTTTTTGTCTCTAGTATAAATCCAATCTCTGAGCTCAGTTCAACGATCGTAGAGCTCAGATCGATGATTTCTGTGAGAGATCGACGCTTTTAGATTTAAAATTCAAGAACAGTTATGGAATTCATTCAGATTCATTCAGAGTTATTTCCTGCATTTATTGGAAAGGATTTTCTAGCCGTTTCAAGCAATATATTGCAAGTTTCAAGGAAGGCTAAAAGGAATGTTACTTAGGACTTTCCCCAGAGACAGTTGTCATTTATGGAAGTCATTTATGACTGAGTAACGACCATCTAAGTCAGAATCTGATATACTCCTACAGAATATATTTTTGAAAACATAACAGATCAATATAACAAGATAGGCAAGTGATATACAGGATCATTGGATTGAGAAAAAGAGTTATAGAAGAGAGATCAAAATATACTCTGATCAAGAACTCATCTTCTGGAACATACAGATTCACTGAGTCAAAATCTTCAAGAACACAAGAAAGTTTTCTGTGGAGGAAATCATTTGCTCCTCCAAATCCTCAAGTGTTCAAAAGCTTCAATATCAAGGACTCCAGACATCACACATTTCAGCATCTGCTGAAATCATCTTTTGCTGGAGTTTTGAAGCACCTTAAGGCCTATCACCCTAGCAAAGCTCACCTTCTTGAACCTTACAGATCTCAGGGGGAGCTTTAGCTTCATCTTCCACTTGTATTCTCTCAGACTGTTGACAGAGAAGAACAACTCAACTCTTTCTTTCTTTTTCCTTTCCCTCCTGTAAAAGGGTTTTTCAAAACTCCCTTCAAAAGTTCTGAGACTGGTTTCTGAGACCTTGTCAAAAATCAGTGGTGGCAAGACATCTTATCAAAAAATCTAGTTTTGGTTTTTGAGCACCTTATCAAAAGCTCATTGGTGCCCAGGACACCTGATCAACTATTCCTGCAGTGGATTCCTACCAAGGCTGGTAGAAGAGTGGATGTACCCAGGTTGTTGGGGAACCATTATAGATCCTTGTGTCATCTGGTTGCTGTGTGTTTGACTTTGCTGTGTCCTGTGTGTTATCTTAGTTCTTGCTTTAGTTTTTATTTCATAACAAGCACGTTACACATATACATAAATTAAGGCTTCCACTGCATTATTGTTTAAATTGTAAATTATTTTAAAAATACTCTATTCACCCCCCTCTAGAGTTAAGGTAGATCTTTTCCTCACTTTTAGTTGTTCTCTGGCATAAGACCACAATAACCACATATCGCGAGGAGTTTTTGCATATGTGCTGTGGGGGCCGCTCAAATCTCGCGTGGCGGATTACAAGACTTCAGATCCCGGCCGATGTCTAGTGCAGTGTGTGTTCCTAGGGGAGTCAGCCTGTGATTGTTCTATCGTGTTTCGTTGATGGATAGGTTACATTTACGGTGATCTTTGCGTGACTAGCAATGGCAATCAAGTGTAACCTTGTCTCTTCGATCATCTCATAACTGTGATGGCCGAACACTCGTTGGTACTCTCAATCTGTGCCTTTGCGAATCCCACAATTCCGCTGATCAATCTTCAGACAAGCAATAGGCAACTTGGCACATCTAGTTTAATTGTTCAGCGACGCTTGTAACCCAAGGCGTGAGAGCAGTGTATCAGTCGATTCCTCCGAAGGAATTTCCTTGTTTGTGCTTGTTTATCTACTGTGCCCTTCGAAGGATGCGAGACCAGCCCGCTTTAGACCTCCTATGTCTTTCTGCCTTCTTGCAGGTGGGAAGGTTAGATTTAATCTATTTTAAGGATCGACAATATCTTTTTGATTTATGATCATCTTATATGCACTACCTGCATAAAGTTCTATCAAATGGTTATCCATAAGCTCTCTTGTCAGATGTTGATGACATAAATCATTTAATTAGAGTATCTGGTTCTCCTTGATTGACAACTCATGATGTTATAAATCTAAATCAAGATGGTTTCATCTTGCTGATCTGGATTTCATGTATAAAATATCATGCTTGATCACACGAGACAATCATTATCGCGGCTTGATCTTTATTCAGTTAATAGCAGAGTTTGTCAGGTATCTCTTCTGCTATCCAATTATTTCTTATCATATCAAAGTCAACATTTGCAGGTTCCAACCAGGTACTTGCATCTAAGTTTACTTTTCTATCATATCTGCTACTTACTCTTCTTTTGCAGAGATTAACAGATATTAGAAAGTTCCCTTCAGGTACTTGTAGCTTTCTTTTCTATCACATCTGCTACTTACTTTTCTTTTGCAGAGATTAGTAGATATTAACAAGTTCCCTTCAGGTACTTGCAACTTTACTTTTCAATCATATCAGCTACTTACTCTTCTTTTGCAGAGATTAGCAGATATTAGCAAGTTCCCTTCAGGTACTTGCACTTTACTTTTCAATCATATCTGCTACTTGCTCTTCTTTTTCAGAGATTAGCAGATATTAGCAAGTTCCCTTCAGGTATGTGTAGCTTTACTTTTCAATCATATCTGCTACTTACTCTTCTTTTGCAGAGATTAACAGATATTAGCAAGTTCCCTTCAGTAATTAGCCGACATTTTCAAGTTTTATCCAGGTACTTGCAACTTAGTTTTATATCATACTTGTGATTTACGCTTTTTGCGGAAGTTAGAAGGTGCTTGCAAGCCTCCTTCAGGTACTTGCAAGTTATCATTCTTCTATGCTTTCCTCTCTTCACAGTTTTGTAGAGCCCGCTAGGAGACATTCATGTCTCCCTCGTTTTGCAAAAACAGATCAGGTACGTGTAAGATGTACCTCTTTCCGCCTATGTTAATTTGTCCCTTTGTAGGAAAAAATAGGCATTAACAAACCTTGTTTTCGAGGAGAGACATCAGGTTTCATCTCTCCTTCTCCTTTCCTTTTCCTCGAGGGAAGAATCACGATTTTCGTGGGCCTCTTACTTTTTTGAAGTTTTCTTCGAAACTTGAAAAAGTGCGGGGATTATGTTAACCCAGAAATCGACGATCCATCCCAAGGTAGAAAGCTCGCAAGTCGCGGGCTGCCCTAGGAGGTTGCGGCCTGTCAGCCTTTCTTTGTTAGGTTGGGCGAACTGACCTCTCAGTCCTCTCAGTCTGCGCGGCTAGGGCGGTCTCCCCGGTCTGGCCGCCCAGGTCACGTAGTAGCAACTCATTTTGCAGGGGCTACGGACTGCTTCCTCAGTCCGCCCCTGCAGGCCGCGCGACTAGTTCGGTTAAACGTCTAGTGGTTCCTTTTTCCCCTCAGGTGCGAACTACTCAACTAAGTGGTGGACTCAAATCCCTATCCGCCCAGACCGCACGCTAAATGCTCAATCAGAGGCGGCGACCAGCCCTCCGGTCTGCCAGATATAGGCAGACTCAATATCAGCTGACTGTGCGGTCTGCCGACCTCACTGGTCAGTCTGCCAGGTCACCAACCCTTGTCCCCAAGAAAAGGTGGCTACCAGTCGACATCGGCTCTCATAAATAGGCGTGACCTAGACTCTTCAGTCCGCTAGGTCAGTAGTCCTTGTCGCCGAGCAATGGCGACCAGCCACCAGCAGGCAGCCTGTTCAACTTGTCCGCCGCGAGGTAGGCAGACTCATTACGTAATCCGCCAGATCAGCCCAAGCTTGGTAACCTGCGATCTTCCTCTCCTCCATCGTAGGCCGGGCAGACTCATTCTGCAGTCTGCCGGCCAGCCCTCCAGTTTCTCAGTGTCCGCTTCTACCTAGCAGCGGGCGAACTCCTCAGCTCGCATAGCCCAGCTTAAGCTCGCTCAGCAGTAGGGGAGGACACGTCCCAGCGCGAGCTCACCCAACAGTAACCATTTCCAGCTCCAGGCAGTCCCAGACCGCGCAACCCAGTGCAGACTCTGCAGACTCGGTGTTTGTACTCGCTCAGCTCACCCCCTCACCGGTGGTGACGTTACCAAGACCGTTACCTCCTCGGGCCTATAAATCGTCCCCTAGACCTCTCATTCGAGATGGAGAGAGATGACGCGGCAGAGGCATCCAGATCTCTCAATCACTCCCTGCGGACTCAAGTTATTAGTCCACACGACCTGATCCCAGCTTCTTCTCCCAGCTCGATCAAGCAGTCTGCCCGGCTAAGTCCATCGAGCTCCTTGATCGGCTAATCGCACGGTCTGCCGACCTCCTTGGTCAGTCCGCGCGGCCTCTGGCATTCTCCTCTCCTTAGCCGCCAGCTTCCCCCTTGTACCCTTTATTCTTGCTTTCCATGAAAAGGTGCAATCTCGAGCTGTAACTTCGATTGTAATCAAAGGAAAGCTCGTCGTAAGAGAGGCATTCAGTATGCGACGGGAGAAGTCTGTTGTTGCCACTGCTAGCGGCCCTCTCTTCTCATTTCTTCTCTCGGTCTAACCACCAGAGCCCAATCGCTATAGTAGCGTCTGATCGACAGTTCCCGATCAAGCTTCTTCCCTGCTCGAGCAAGCTTCTCCCTTGCTCCGCCAAACCTCTCCTCTATCCCCGCAACCCTTCTATTCACCTACCTTGTGAGATCGAACAACCCGTTAACTGAGTGGTGTCGCATTTCGCGCATCAACAGAATCTTCCTTCATTCCAAGGCAACTGAATCCCTGGTCGCCCCGACCATATTCTTCAACGCCTCTAAGAGGCTGACCTTCTCCTTGTTGGCAGGTGGGAGAGGAGCATCCAAAAGCCTTCCATGGCTTCCTCCTTAAAATCTTCTGAGAGTACTAGGGCAGTTATAGCCACTCCCCACCCTGTAGAGGATAGTTCAAATCCTCCTCCTCCTCCCCTCGTTCTAACTCCTTCCACATCCATCCAACAACCTTCTCCAGCTCCAGAACATCAACCCACACCTACACCTCCTGCTAGCCCCATCCACCAATCTTCACCAATACATCATCCTAGACCTCCTCAGTCCCCCATTTCATCCCTAGTTCACCAACAACATCAACAATATCAATAACAACTTCTAGAATAACCTCTATCTCCAGATTCTGCTACTCCACCTCTTTCCCCCTTCCATCTCATCTTGCCAACATAACTCCACTCCAAAATCTCACTTCACTACCTTCTATCAATCATATTTCATCTCCAAGCAATTCTTTATCACATTAAGATGAACCAATGACAGATTGTCATCCCTCATCATCTTCCATCATCAATCCATCTGTCTCTACCCAAACCCCACCAGAATTCCCTTCACCCTCCATCTCTTCCATCTTGGAATCCATCACACCACTTCTGAAACATCTGATAGCAGAGGCCATCTAACCTCTTGCTTCCTCTATCTCAACCCTTACTGCTCAACTTGCTTTCTTCCATATCCCATCTTCTTCTGTTAGGGGACTGGCTCCAGTAGCCATTAAAACCAGGCAGAGGGAGATACTCAGTGAAGAAGTTTCCCCAGCAGCTCCAATAGCAGAAGCTCCAGAAGCCACAGCGGTTGAAGATTTTGCAGCAGCAGTTTCAGATGTCGATATTGATATTCTTGATACAAAAATTACAGATGCAGATTTTATTGAATTCTTAGAAACTGATATTGAAACTCCTAAAGAACCTTTGAAAATTCTTTATGGAAATTGCTTCATTGCTCCAGACTTTGACCTGAAATCAGTTCTAAATCATTTCGATCTTTTGTTCAGAGACTGTCTTCCTTTTGTTTCTTTTCAATTATGTATAAATATTGTTTGATATTCTGCCCCCATCACTTCAGAGACCTTGCTGTAGATTCAAAAGTGTTTTGAAGTTCCTGAGCCTGAACTCAATTTAGTTCTAGAGGCTGAGCTTATCCAAGTGGCTGAGGATGATCTCTCTAAGCACAAGGCTCTTTCTCCTCCCACTTGTGTCTTCTCTACATCACATTTGCCTAACTTTGATGAAATCCTTGCTGAGGACATGGATCAAGAAACAGAAGTTCCTACTGAAGATATTCTTCCTCCAGTTATCCCTCCTCCAACTGAAAAGGAAATTCCAAAAGATGTTATTGCTGAGATTGATGGTATGTATGATAATCCTCAAAGATCTTCTGATGATGTTCAAGATGATGACTCAGATTCTGATGACAGTAAAAAGAAAGTGTATAACAAAAGGAAAGCCCCATCTAAGGCTGTTACAAAGCCTTATCCTCATAATGACACTCCATATTACATTTTGCAGAAGATCACTTCCTATCCTGGAATGCAACAATGGATGTTGTTGTCAAAGAATGAGCAAAAAGAAAGGAAGAAGAGGAGAAGGTACAAGTCTCCTCCTAGACAGTTCAGGAAAGACCCTCCTCCTCCTTCTTTAGGCCCCTCAGGAAACATCTGTCAGAAATCTGCTTCTATTAACAGGACCTATCAAAGACAACCAAGGAAAAGTTGTCAACTACAGTCTTCTACAAGAAATCCACCTCCAAATTCCTCTAAGAAAGTGACTACAAAAGAACCAATGCAGGGTTCTGGTCCAAAAAGGCCAGAGTCTTCACCTATTCCTTTTGTTGATCCTGAACAGGAGACTTCTGCCAAGATAGCCAGATTCCATGAACTTATAGGACTTTCTTAAATAAACAAAGCTAAAGCTGAAGGCAAAGACATATCTCAATATTCAACTATGTCAGCTTACAAAAAAGAAGAATTAAAAAGGTATGCTAAGGCTAACAAGTTTTTCAATGTTGATGATTATATGAAACTGCACCCAGAAGCTGTTGTACCCAGAACTTCATCCCAAACTGTGACTGGAGCATCTGATATATACATGTCAAAGAAAGAAGCTGCCAATTCTAAAAGGGAAATCAAAGTCAAACAACCTTCTGAAGGATCAGACAAAGATAAAGCCAAGCAGAGAAAATGAGTCTATTTTCTGTGATTTTCTTATTGACTTTTGAACTCTAATTTTTGATTATGTCATGAAGCACAATCTTGTAAATATATGCTGAATATCTTGTTTTGTTAGATATATTTTCCTTCTGCTTTATGATTGTTGGTTTTTGTTTTGTATTAGTGACCTCACCCAAATAGGGGGAGATTGTTGGATCCCTAGTTGGATTTGTGGTAGGTTCACTAAGTTAGTCTAAGTCTGACCCCATTGTATAGCAAGGGTCATGTCTAGTAGTCCTAGTGTTGTAGGCTAAGTCCCTTTAGCTGTACCATCTTGGACCAGCCAGCAAAGGACCTCGGAGACTCAGACTTACCAGTTTTAAAAAGACAGTTATCAGCTCGAAATTATTCGAACTCAGCTCGACAATCGTCGATCTCTAATCGACGAACTAAGAGTTAATTCTCTGTGCTGATCTCGAGGATATTCGAGCTCAGGTCGATGTTTAGTTTTCCTCAGACAGATTCTCAGCTCGACAAACTCAGAGTGCAGAATAGGTTTTCTCAGTTAGCAGTTTGCAGAGCTCAGGTCGACGAACTGAAATTCTTTGGTCGACGATCTTGTATCTAAGGTCGATGAATTCCATTCAACGCTCGACATTTTCTGTTCTGTTCCAGAATGAGTTTTTCCTTCTTCTGTTCCTTATTTTCTCTATTTATTAGCAGTAATATTCTTAGTATTTAATGCAAATATTCTTCTGGATATAGCCGTTATTGGCTGCATTAAATATGGCATTCATCAGAATAATTATTTTCTTATTCTATCAAGGACAGTTCGGGAAACTCCGTAATGCTTTTATTCCAGCCGCTTCAATTCTCTAGGTCAGCCATCATTTATGGAAAGAATTCAAAATTCAAAGAGAATTTTTAATTGGCAGTAGAATAAAAGAGATTCTCTCTTTTCGAGACATAGAGTTACAAAGATAGAGAGAAGAAATTAGAAGCACTAACAGAGAACTTTCATCAAGCAGTCGACTCTTTCATTCTCTCTCTGGCTTTTCTTACTATGCCAATACTCAAGAATGAAGAAGAACAAAATATAAAAATCAAGAGTCTTCTTCAACTTCTGTTCCAGAAATCTATAGACATCTTTTTCAACATCAGTCACTGGATTTTTTTGACCTTGGAAGATCAAGCAGAAGACCTACTCACCCTTAAGCAAAGCTCATTCTCCCTGAAGTATTCAACTTCTCAGAAGGAGCTTTGACAACACAAGAATCCACATAGTCTTCTCAAGTTGTATTGAGAAAAGAGAAGACTTCCATAAAACTCTTTCAAACCCATTGTATAGGGTTTTAACTCCCTTCAAAAGTTAGTCTGGTTGACAAGTCTCCCTCCAAAAGACTTGAAGTCTGTTTTTGGGCACCTGATCAAAATTCTAAAGGGTTTCCTGATCTACCTGAATTAGATCTTGTGGTGGCAGTCACCTGATCAAAACCTATTAGTTGATTCCTACCAATGGTGGTAGAAGAGTGAATGTACCCAAGTTGTTGATTGCTGGAATAGTAAGCCTAGTTTCTTGTTCTTGACTATTATATGGTATCACTATTTTACTCTAATATAAACATTAAAAAGAATCAAAGTTTTTAAGACTCTATTCACCCCCCCCCCCTCTAGAGTAATCAGATCTAACACCTCCTTTCAAAGTCATCTATTCTCGGCAGGGGTTTGTAAGACCCCCCTCCTGAAACACAAAACACGGCATGAGGGAAGTCTTATGCCCAGAAAAGCCGCCTTGTAGAAGCACTAGCACTCGGGCTAACCTGTACCACAAGACGCCTATCCTGCCGCTCTAACCAATATCAACCATTGCCAACCCAACCAAGAATATAAAACAGAAGTCAATCCACAGATAAGTAATAATTGTCCAAAAGTGCAACAAATAAAGAAGCTACAACAATCTTCTAAAATATCAGAGTATGGATAAAACTTGCCCAATGGAGGCTAGATCATGAGTCTCTCAAACTCACATCGGTGACTGACGGTAGCGATGACACCGTTCCTTCAGCCCTGGTCGTCCTGGCCTGGCTGTCCTACTGCATAACCTGCTGCTGCTCTGTCTGCGGGGTTTCCTCCTAAAAAGGAATACGTAGAAACCGTTATTCATAAAAAATAAGTGGTTATCACATCCGCTCTCCCGGCGACTCCTCGGCACCGGGCGGAGAAAGGAACAAGGGTACAATATATTTAAGTAGCATATATGTACAAGCAGGTGGAGTAAGTATACATGTCATGAGTTGCAATAGGAGTAATGTATAACAATATTAACAACATTCCATTCTATTAATTCTACATAAGCTATATCAATCCATCCAAGCATATAAATCTATAATAGGAAAGTAACTTAACTTATATGAATGCCCATATAAACTTAAAAGTTAATGATCGACATAACAATAAAGTACCTAATCGTATAAGAGTTCCCATACAAACTCATACGACGAGGATCTTGAGTATTCAATGTAATGTAATGATATGTATGCAATGAAAGACTCGCCCATGATCATGCACATGCATTTGCCATGTCGACACAGACTTGTAGTTCCCACTTTGCGAGAGGTAGCTAACCTCTCGGGCATCAACCGTCGGGTCCAAGCGGTGATAGTGGAGCGTGCTTCTCCACTACTAAGCAGGCATCCACACAACCAAGCCGATGCCTCCACATGCCTTAACACTAAGAACACAATAGCAGAGCTCACATGCTTACTACGGCTCAGCGGGAGTCTCGGGTAGATGTGCACCGAGAACCAAGCCCAAAACTGGCCGATGTTGTCACCTGGAAGGAGCCTCAGAAAAAGCATGAGGACCAAGCCCAACTGTTCACTTGGCATGGAAGGAGCCCTGAGAATGATCACCGAGGACCAATACCAACCTCAAAAGGTTTAACCGTCAACTCCCATCTGTGTGACGTCTGGCAAACCCATAGACCTGCCATACTATCCCACACCCGGGAATATGACACTGTGTATCGACTCACACCACATGCAAGATCACATCATTGTGGCACAGAAGGATCCTCAAGAATGTACACCGAGGACCAAGCCCAACCGTCCACTTACGTCTCTTCTCATTATTACCATACCTGTGCGGTCAAACCCCGCACTTACACCCTTTCGCAATGCTACCCGTAGGGAGACCCCACTCTAAGCATTGGACTACTAAATACATTCTGTTAAACAACGATTCACAAGGCCATAAATTAGCATCCTACAATTCATTCCCAAATGATATCCAACACATTGTTAATATGAAGTGCATCCCTATCAGTTCACATAGTTGAATCATTCTTACCATCTAAACTCATCAACCCATTCGTCCACTAATTTCCACCAAACAATTTCGTTCAAGTACATTTCACTACGTTATTTGTTTACGAAGGATCTATCCAACACTCACCTCAATCCTTCACACTATTTTTCTACAATCTCTCCATCAAATCCTAACTTGGATTTACAAAAACCCGAGAACAAAACGTGTAGGAAACCTGCTGGATAGCCACTTCAATTGGGCATTCCTGAGTCCTCGAGACTCGTATGAAGACGTATTACAATTCGTTGGAATTGTATTTCCATGAACCACAACTTTTGTATTCGGTCCTTCTCCCAGATCAGATCGTAACATACTTGAAATCCGCATCTAAGACTTCTACGTTCACAATACACTTTCTTCATATTTAGATTGTCAGCCATCAAGTTCGATCAAACTTTCCCATGGCTACAGACTTCACATGAACACGTGTAACCCCTCGTTGGAAAGGTATTTCCATGGTCTACAACTTTTATGTTTAGTCGAAAGCCCAGATCTGGCCATATCATATCTGAAAATGGCCACGAAGATCATTCCGTGCAGAAAATAGATTTATGCACGCATCTTAAGGCGTAATGAACGTCATCGGTTCGTCTTCCTCCTCTACCTGATCTTCCAAAATCACATCCAGAACTTCTCCTCCCTTGTTCACCCTCATAAGGCCACATCTCTTCATGAAACCAATCCACCTTCTACTCAAGGAGAGAGGAGTGGTTGAAGGCATCACTATCCATTGAGCACAAGCCCTAGAATGGCCTCTTCCTAGGAAATTATCATCTCGCAAGTCAAGAATCTTTTGAGTCGACATCTCACCTACAAATAACAACAGATCTATCACCAAGGGAGAGGGGAGGAAGGTCACCTCATTTCCGGTATTTTCACCATTTCCACCATTTCCAGCCATGGATCTTGTCATCCTTCTTGCCGATATCTTCTTCTCCTCGGTCAGTGTTAGTTCTTCGTGGGAAAAGATCGGCTCCAGCACCTTCTTCCTCTCCAGCAGTTTTCTATAGCAATGGCTTGGAAGGGAAGAGTAGAAACGTCCAGGGTTTTCTCACCTTTTCATATTGGAAGTGGGTAGATATATAGCTACATATCGACCTCTCATTGGACCGCCAATCACTCTATAAATGAGTCCCTTCAAAACGACGCAGCCAGAAAATTTCGTCAAAACACGAAATTGAAGGACACGGGAAGGGACACGCCCGTGTCACTACCCGTGTCCTACTCTGGAAAACGTGGTCGATGATTCGTTAGTCGAGATCTGCTCGAAGAATACTCACACACGGGTAGGGACATGCCCGTGTCTCCACCCGTGTCCTGCTCGGGAAACACGGTCGATGATTTGTTAGTCGAGCTCTGCTCGAAGAATACTCACACACGGGTAGGGACATGCACGTGTCTCTACCCGTGTCCCGCTCGGAAAACACGGTCGACTATTCATTAGTCAAGATCTGCTCAAAGAATACCCACATACGCGTAGGAACACACCCCTGTACCTACCCGTATCCTGCTCGAGAAATACAGTCGACGATATTAGTCTATCTCTGCTCTATGAAAACACACATACGGCCAGGGACACGCCCGTTTCTCTACTCGTGTCCTTCTCGGGTAACATAACAAGGAATCTGCATCGTTGTCAGAGAGCCACACAGGTATAGACACGCCCGTGTCAAACACACAAGGGTAGGTACACGCCGGTGTTACTACCCGTGTCCTTCTTTGAAAATTTCACAAAGAAGACCCAAATACACCAGAGCACCACACGGGTATCGACATGCCCGTGTCACTACCCGTGTCCTACTCTTGACCAACTTCTCCTCCCTTACACAAGTGTAAGCCTAGCTGCCAGCACTCCCTGAGCCCAAGTCGGCTTTTCTGACTTAAAAGAGCATGAGGGGCCTAGCGCGAATTGGGACGTTATAAATCCTATAAACAAAATAAAAGATTTCATCCCCAAAATTAGGCTAAGTCTATGGGGAGAGAAAAGTTTGATATAAAATAAAATATGCTTTTAAAATTTACCTTGAGGAAACAACTCCGGGTAGCGCTTTTTAATCAATTGCACCGGCTCCCATGTATACTCCTCCTTCCCATGATTAGACCACAACACCTTTACCAAAGGAACACTCTTACGACACAAAATCCTTGTCTCGTTGTCTACTATCCCCACCGGCTCTAGTCGTATAGATCTATCGGTTGCTACTGCTCTATCAATGGTGGGAATATGTTGATCGGGCCGCAACAGCGCCTTCCGAAGAGACGTAACATGGAATACGTCATGAAGGTTCTCCAGCTTTGGTGGTAACTCCAACCGGTAGGCCAAAGGGTCAATCCTTTCCAATATGGTGTAAGGTCCAACGTATCTTGGGCTAAGCTTCTTCACACCACGTACCCGTGACACTCCATTCATCGGCCGGATTTTCAGAAACACTTTGTCACCCACCTGAAATTCAACCACCCGGTGCTTTTCATTATAATATTTAGCATGCTTACTTTGAGCCTCAAGCATTCGGTCCCATATTAGTATAATAACTACATCAGTATCATCGATGTACTCAACTCCTAAAACCTTCGGGTCTTCATCTTGTACCCATGACAAGGGGGTTCTACACCTTCTTCCATAAAGGGCGGCTTATGAAGCAGCTGTGGTTGTTATGGAATCCATTCCCAGAAACCCGGTTGACACTGTAGATAAAGACGGTCTCCGTAATATAATTTTAAAACGACTGTATGATGGACAAGAGGCTAACTGCTTTAGCCACCTACGCATGAGTAAATCACCCTTCAATGAGCTTTATGGTATTCATGGGGTGTCAACCCGATGCCGGCATGGTGACTGTTGTTAGGAGAATTCTACAAGGGGTAAGTGTAAACCCCGAAACTCAAAAGTGTGATGGGTGGTGTTTTCAGCCAAATCTAGGTTTTGGTAGAGGTGACACGGCCTGGGACACGGGCGTGTCTTAGGGCGTGTCATGCTCGGGTTTGGCGTTGGTCGCGTGGTGGACGATTTTGGAGTCAACGATCGTCGGGGGGGGGGGTGAACACGGTCTGGGATACGGGCGTGTCCCAGGGCGTGTCAGTCACTAAGAGCCTTGCACTCAACGATCGTTGAGTGGGGACGCACGGCCTAAGCCCAAGCGTGTTCCGGTACGACACGGGCGTGTGCAATTCGGCACGGGCGTGTCGAATACCCATGTTCTCCTTAAGTCGTGTGGCGGTTTGTGCTAAGGAATTTATACGGCCTGGGACACGGGCGTGTTCCAGGGCGTGTCTAGCACACGACATATGACACGGGCGTGTCATATGGCCGTGTTGTGCTTGGGTTGTTTTAGACCTGCGTCATTGAGGGAACATGCCCAGCGACACAGGCTTGTCAAGCCTGACACGGGCATGTCGGGTGCCCGTGTTTTTTTCGGGACGCGACAGTTTTGACGGTGAATGGGTGACACAGCCCTGAACACGGCCGTGTAGCAACTTGTGTTCGGCCCAGGAAGTTTATTTTTGGGCCGAATCGTGGTCGTCCGTTTCTTTATTTTAAGATCCGATGGCTGGGGGGGGTGTTGCCTCAGGGATATACCCGGGTTTAGGGTTTAGAAATCCTCATTTACTTTGGTTCACTCTCTTTCTAAAAGCTAGAGAGAGGAGAGAGCAAGGAGGAAGAAGGAAGGCTAGATCCGGTCCCTGACGGAGTTTTAGAGCTCCAAATCGCGAGCTGACTTCGGATCTGCGGAGGCAAGGAGATTGCGGTGCTTTTCCTCCGCATACGATTTCCATGGCACCAAGGAAAAAATGCTAGGGTAACGATTCTCATCCTAGGACATGTGAATTCCTCTTTTCCTTTGCATAGGAAGCCCTCTCTCGCGAGTATGCAGTGAGATCGTGGCGTTCCTTAGGGTAGATATGTGAAGTCCCCATTGTGTAGAGTCCGTATTTGAGAACGGACATAGGAATGATGTGTGAAGCCTACCTGGGCTAGTTTGTCTGGATCGATGATGTTGCATTGCATATATGTCCGGATAAGACTCCGCACGAATGTTTGTTTTTCGGGTTTTCTACGGGGTAGATTGCAACAGGGAGCCTTGGGGACTAACTCCAAGGTGCTCCTGCAAAACTGGGCAGATGTGTGATTTCGCCAACATGATGTCCGAGGAGCCAACTTGAACATAACCAGGTTATGTAATTGTGTGATAGAAACGGGACTTGGGGAGTCTTGACCCGCGCATATGGCTTAAGTTGACGTTGCGGTGTGAGCAACGGGTATGGAGGAACCGTACCTGTTCTATGTCGTTCGGTGGGACCGTTGGCATAGATGAGTGTCTCTGGCGGTCTATGGCTTAAATTGACGTGACCCGAGCCCGGAAGACAAAATGCTCAAAAGGTTGTCCATCCAAGGGATGATGGTGAGACGAAAACATCAATGGCTTAAATTGACGTGACGTTGCCCGGTTCGCCGTGAATGTGCCCTGAGTGCACGGGGTGTGTGGTTGTGCGTGCTTGCACCTGTGATGAAGTGTGTTTAAACTATACCACTTGATTATGCTAACAAAATGCAAGAAAGAGCATCGCCGCCCCGAGTTGGGGGCGGGGTCGTTATAAATTTTTCAGCATAGCTGATCGTTGATTTTTTTTGCAACCATGCAGTGGTTTGATGCTTGCAGGTGCTGTGGAGCCGAGTGGTAAATAGCGGGCTAAAGTCCAAGTTGCTGAGCCGGCCCTCGAAGGCCTAATTTTGAGTGTTTTTCTTTTATTCTCATGTATAACCGGCATGCGTGGCGAAGTTTGGAAGACACTTACTTTTGGACAAACTATTATAAGGCAATAAGCCAGTTCTTGTGTATGGAACAATCCTTTTGTGTTGAGTAGTGGACATTCATACTTAGTTTGATTCTTTATTCTTTGTAACTTAATAAACTGCTTCCGCTAGATGCTCTGTGTAGGTCGTTGTGATTGGTTGATTAGTTTCAATGAGTAACCCACCGGTATGTCCATGGTATATGGCATCGGGCCCCTACCAGACCTACTGCTATATGCTATGTGACGTATAGGGGTGTAACAATTTGGTAATAGACTACAGGTTTCGGTCAAGCTTAAATGAATTCGTGGAAGAATTGACTTTAAGGGGCGGTGAGCACATGTGTGTGCGTCATCGTTATAACATGAAAAGAACCCATGAATGTCCACTTAGGAATGAAAATACACATGTTTGAGGAACCTGCACGTTTCTAAAATTGCTTTTTGTAATGTTGTGTGGTAGCTTATCGGTGTTTTGCATGATTATAGGTGACCAGGAGTGGTGTTGGGCCGTCAGAACGGCCAGCTTCTGAGGCGAGCAGTGCACCAAACGATGCGCCTGCAACACCCCCCCTCAGCCGAGACCATTCCCATTGGTAGTGGAGGCTGTGTTTGCGATGATAATTGCGCAGCCTGTGAGGCAGGTGCAGCAGCCTGCTCCTACTGTGGAGCAAGTACCGCACCAAGCGGCACAGCCAAGGAGGGTGGAACAGGTGGTTTTGGAGCCTGTGTTGCCAAGGAGAGCAATGGAGAAGCAGTTGAAGCACGTGATGGGCTTCAATCCTCCCGTGTTCTCGGTGACGGGAACCCCAACTCAAGCAGAGGATTGGCTCTCTAGAGTTAATAGAGTGCTGACAGCGACTGAGACTGAGGAGTGGCAGAAGACCACGATTACGACATTCTTGCTAGACGGGGACGCAAGGCTATGGTGGGAAGGCTTGGAGTTACACCATCTGAGGGGTAGGCAGTTGGCTGATGTCTCAATGGAGGAATTTTCAAGGTTGTTCTTGGCTTTATACCTCCCCTCTGCCCAGAGGATTGCTTTGGAGAATGAATTCTAGAAATTGGTTCAAGGAGACAGTACCGTGGACGAGTATCTCCATGAGTTTACTCACTTGGGACGATACGCAAGCACTACCTTTGCTGATGAGGAGCGCAAGACGAACCAATTCTATGAAGGCTTTAGAGATGAATTGAGATTGTTACTTTCGGGGCCTATGGCGCAGGGTTTCATGACCTTGGTCAACTCAGCCCGGTCCTTGGAAAAGGACATGAAGAACGTTCAGGAGAAGAAGGACTCTAGTGGCAAGAAATCGGAGTTCAAAGTGCCGACTACTTCGAAGTGTGGATATTGCAGATTCTACAAGAAGGCTAGGACGTCGGGTCAAGCTCCTTCTTCAGGTGCCTCGGGGGCAAGTACCAACCGAACCCCAGGCGCTTGTTTTACTTGTGGAAAGACAGGGCATTTTGCCCGCGATTGTTGGAGCGGACGTCCAAAGTCCAAGAGAAAGCAAGGAGCAACTTATGAAGAGAAGGGCAAGGCGGCGGTGCGTCCCACTATGCTCTACCTCAACCGAGAATCTATAATTTGGGCCAGTAGGAGGCCATCAAGCAATCAGATTTTGTGACAGGTACGATTTTATTTATAGCAAGTTAGCTTTAAATATTGTTACCTAGTGCTTGTTAGCTTAATACTGTTTGTATAGGCTTTGTTTTGATTGGCGATAGCCAGTCATGAGCACTTTTTGATACGGGAGCTTCACACTCCTTTTTGTCTGAAAGTTTCATAACGCGCATCGGAGTCCCTTCTTCGATGGCGAAGGACAAACATGACGTGTTGCTGCCGAATGGGTGTTCGATGCGCACGGATAGAGTATGTGCCTTAAAGTTTCATATTGGAAGCCAAGAGTTCGACTTGCTAGCGTTGTTGCTGTCGCTAGTAAAGTTCGACATCATCTTCGGTATGTATTAGCTTTCGGAGCAGAAGGCTTTTATTTATTGCAACCGTAAAGAGGTCAAGCTGGGTATTGGGCAGGAGATGACGTTAGCGGGATTATAGGGGTCGAGCAAGACGTTGATGTCTGCTCTTCAAGTGGTGAAGGCAGTTCGTTCTGGAGCAGAGCTGTTCTTCACGTTATTGGAGGTTGTAAAGCCTAAGACCACTTTGGATGGTATCCCAGTGGTATGTTAGTACCCCGACGTGTTCCCGGCCGATCTTCCCAGAGCCCCACCGCAGCGAGAGATTGATTTCACCATCGAGCTAGTGTCAGGTGCCAAACCTATGTCACGTTCTCTGTATAAGTTGGCGCCTAAGGAGATGGCGGAGTTAAAGGTTCAACTAGAAGAGTTGATGGAGCAAGGGTATGTGCGTCCAATCTTGTCGCTTTTGAGCGCACCAGTCCTCTTTGTTAAGAAGAAGGGCGGGAGCTTTCGGCTGTGTATCGACTACAGAGAGTTGAACAAGCTAACGAAAAAGAACAAATACCCGATCCCAAGGATTGATGATCTTTTTGATCAGTTAGTCGGGTCGTCGGTATATTCACAGTTGGATCCGACGAAGATTGTTGCGATATGGGATTGGCCTGTGTCTTCTTCGATAGTGGAAGTCCGGAGTTTTCTGGGGCTTGCCGGCTATTACAAGCGCTTCGTAGAGAACTTCTCGCGGATAGCGTTACCTCTCACGAAATTGACAAGGAAGGAACATAAGTTCTTATGCACGCAGGAGTGCGTGCAAGCATTTGAGGAGTTGAAGAGTCAGTTGAACACAACGCTAGTGCTAAGTTCGCCAAGTGGGACCGAGGGCTTCGAGATTTATAGTGATGCCTCAGGTAGTGGTTTGGGCTGCGTACTGCTGCAGCATGGAAGTGTTATTGCGTATGGATCGCGTCAGCTGAAAGTGCACGAAAGGAATTATCTGGTCCATGACTTGGAGTTGGTAGTCGTGATATTTGCGCTTAAGTTGTGGAGACACTATTTATACGGTGTAAACGTCGATATTTATACCGACCATAAGAGCTTGAAGTACCTGTTGGATCAAAAGGATCTGAACATGAGGCAGCGGAGATGGATGGAGTTCCTGGGGGACTATACGTTCAAGATTAATTATGTACCCGAAAATGGCAATGCAGTTGCGGATGCATTGAGTCGTAGGGCTCCCGCCAAAGCCAACTGGTTATCGGTTCATGATGATAAGTTAATTCGGGAGTTGGAGACGTTAGAGATCTGTTGTGTGGACAAGCAGACTAGCGCCAAAGCAATGTTGAACTAGACAGAAGTTTAGTATGACCTGACTGATCGGATTCAGCATGCTTTGGGGTTGGATGAAGGCATGAAGGAGCTCATGGATTAAGCATTGGATGTGTCAAATTCCCAGTTTTCAGTTTAAGATGGACTTCTAAGGAAGGACAATCGTTTGTGCGTCCCAAGCGTGGGAAATCTTCGGGCGGAGTTGATGTACGAGGGTCATCATACCAATTACTCAATCCACCCAGGGAGCACGAAGATGTACCGGGACCTAAAGAAGTTGTTTTGGTGGCCAGGGCTCAAGAAGGATGTGGTACTGTTTGTGGCTAAATGCTAAACTTGCGCCTTAGTAAAGGCAGAGTGCCAAAAGCCAGGGGGATTCTTGAAATCCTTGCCTATTCTAGAATGGAAGTTCGACGACATTTCAATGGACTTTGTGCATAGCTTGCCAAGGTCGCAGAAGGGAAACGACGCCATCTGGGTGATCGTAGACCGGCTAACAAAAGTGTCGCACTTCTTTCCGCATAGGAAGGATGATGCTGTAGAGAAACTGGAAAAATTATATGTGGATAATATTGTGCGCCTTCACTGTGTGCCCCGCAGCATCGTGAGTGACCGTGACGGGCGGTTCATGTCAAATGATTGGAGGTTGGTGCAACAGATGCTCGGAACTAAGTTGATGTTCAGCTCATCCTTCCATCCACAGACGGATAGGCAGACCGAGAGGGTCAACAGAACTATGGAAGACATGCTTCGCATGTGTGTTCTAGACTTCGGAAAGCATTGGGGAGACCACCTCTATTTAGTGAAGTTTGCGTACAACAATAGCTACCAAGCGAGAATTAAAATTACGCCCTTCGAGGCCCTATATGGTAGAAAGTGTCGCACGCCGTTGTCGTGGCTAGAAACGAGTGAGGCAAGGTTGTACAAAAAGCAAGAGGTGGAAGGCGCTACTTCTTTTGTGCGGATCATTCGAGAGCGTTTGTTGATAGCTCAGGATATACAAGCAAAGTACTACAACGCCAAGCTTCGGAACGTGGAGTTCGCGGTCGGTGATTGGGTGTACTTGAAGTTAAAGCCATTCATTGGTGTGTCACGGGTACGACGCTTGAAGAAGCTGAGCCCAAGATACCTTGGACCATTTGAGATTCTGGAGCGGATCGACGAAGCGGCTTATCGTCTGAGGATATCGGTGGACTTGAGTGGTCTACACAAGGAATTCCACATTTCAGTGTCGCAGAAGGCGGTGCAAGAGCCTTCGCAGGTGATCGCAGTTGATCAAGTGCTGGTGGACGAAGGGTTGACGACAAAGGTCAAGCCCGTTCGTATTGAAGACTTTGAGGTTAAGCGACTCCGTAATAAGGAGATCAGTATGGTCAAGGTCCGTTGGGACAATTGCAGTCGTGAGGAGGTCTCTTGGGAACGGGAGCAGACCATGTTGGAGGAGTACCCAGAGTTATTTCTCCCAGGTAATGCTTTTGGTTTTTGTTTATCTTTCATTGGTAATTTTGTGGGAGAAATTCTTTTAAGAGGGAGAGAGTTTTAACGCCCCAAAACTAAAAAGGGTGACGGGTGGCGTTTTGAGCCAAATCTGGGTTTTGGTAGAGGTGACACGACCTGGGACAGGGGCGTGTCGTGCTCGGGTTCGGCGTTGGTCGCGTGGTCGATGATTTTGGAGTCAACGATCGTCGGGGGGGGGGGGGGGGTGAACACGGCTTGGGACACGGGCGTGTCAGTCACTCAGAGCCTTGTACTCAACGACCGTTGAGTTAGGGACACACGGCCTGAGCCCAGGCGTGTTTGGGTCCGACACGGGCGTGTGTAATTCTACACGGGCGTGTCGAATACCCGTGTCCTCCTCGAGTCGTGTGGCGGTTTGTGCTAAGGCAGTTACACGGCCTCGGACACGGTCGTGTCACAAGGCGTGTCTAGCAAACGACATGTGACTCGGGCGTGTCGCATGGCCGTGTTGAGCTCGGGTTGTTTTGGCCCTGTGTCATTGAGGGAACACGCCCAGCAACACGGGCGTGTACTGGCTGACATGGGCATGTCAAGCCTGACACGGGCATGTTGGGTGCCCGTGTTCTTTTCGGGACGCGACGGTTTCGACGGCGAATGGGTGACACAGCCCTGAACAAGGCCGTGTAACAACCCGTGTTCGGCCCAGGAAGTTTATTTTTGGGCAGAATCTTGGCCATCTATTTCCTTATTTTAAGATCCGACGGCTGGGGGGTGTTACCTCAGGGATATACCCGGGCTTAGGGTTTAGAAATCCTCATTAACTTTGGTTCACTCTCTTTCTAAAAGCTAGAGAGAGGAGAGAGCAAGGAGGAAGAAGGAAGGCTAGATCCAGTCACCGGCAGAGTTTCAGAGCTCCAAATCGCGAGCCGACATCATATCTGTGGAGGCAAGGAGATTGCGATGCTTTTCATCCGCATAGATTTCCATGGCGCCAAGGAAAAATTCTAGGGTAACGATTCTCATCCTAGGACATGTGAAGTCCTCTTTTCCTTTGCATAGGAAGCCCTCTCGCGGGAGTATGCGGTGAGTTCGTGGCATTCCTTGGGGTAGATATGTGATGTCCCCCTTGTGTAGAGTCCGTATTCGAGAATGGACATAGGCATGATGTATGAAGCCTACCCAGACTAGTTTGTCTGGATCGGTGATGTTGCATTGCATATATGGCCGGAGAAGAATCCGTGCGAATGTTTGTTTTTCAGGTTTTCTACGGGGTAGATTGCAACAGGGAGCCTTGGGGACTAACTCACAGGTGCACCCGAAAAACTAGGCAGATGCATGATACTGCCAACATGATGGCTGGGGAGCCAACTTGAACATAACCAAGTTATGTGAACTTGTGATAAAAACGGGACTCAGGGAGTCTTGACCCGCGCATATGGCTTAAATTGACATTGCAGTGTGAGCAATGGGTCAGGCAGAACCGTACATGTTCTATGTCATTCGGTGGGACAGTTGGCATTGATTAGTGTCTCCGGCGGTCTATGCTTAAATTGACGTGACCCGAGCCAGGAAGACAAAATGATCTTAAGGTTGGCCGTCCAAGGGATGGTTGTGAGACGTAAACGTCTATAGCTTAAATTGACGTGACATTGGCCGGTTCGCCGTGAATGTGCCCTGAGTGTACGGAGTGTGTGGCCATGCGTGACTGCACCTGTGATGAAGTGTGTTTACACTATACCGCTTGATTATGCAAATAAAATGCAGGGAAGAGCATCGCCGCCCCGAGTTGGGGGCGGGGTCGTTATAATTTGGTCAGCATAGCTGACCGTTGCTTTTGTTTGCCACCGTGTGCTGGTTTGTTGCTTGCAGGTGCTGCGGACTCGAGTGGTAAATATCGGGCTAAAGCCCAAGTTGCTGAGCCGGGCCTCGAAGGCCTAATTTTGAGTGTTTTTCTTTTATTCTAATGAATGACAGGCCTGCATGCCGAAGTTTGGAAGACACTTACTTTTGGACAAACTATTGTAAGGCCATAAGGCCAGTTCTTGTGTATGGAACATTCCTGTTGTGTTGAGTAGTGGACATTCATGCTTGGTTGGGTTCTTTATTCTTTGCAACTTAATAAACTGCTTCCGCTAGATGCTCTGTGTAGGTCGTTGTGATTGGTTGATTGTTTTAATGAGTAACCCACCGGTCTGTACGTGGTATACGGTGTCGGGCCCCGGCCAGACCTACTGCTATATGTTATGTGATGGATAGGGCGGTTACAGTAAGATCCTTTCCCACATCTCCCCTCTATCCAACACACACAGTCTCAATAGGTCCTCCAATGTTCTGATGGTCCTCTCAGACTGGCCGTCCATCTGAGGATGAAATGTGGTGCTAAAGGTAAGGCATGAACCAAAGTATGCCTATACGGCCCTCCATTCCTTAGAGGTAAACCGACCATCCCGATCAAAAACAATTGTCCTTAGAACACCATGATACCATACAAACTGCTCCACAAAGAGGCGTACCAAAACATCCATATGAGCTTCTCTCTTCATAGGAATAAACCTGGCTACCTTTTTCAGACGGTCAACGATTACCCACACCGAATCATTCCCTGAGCGTGAGCGAGGAAATCCGTGGATGAAGTCCATGGAAACATCCTCAAACATCAACTCGGGGATGGGCAATGACTGTAAAAATCCACCGAGGCTCCTGCATTCTTCCTTCACCCTTTGACAGGCCTCGAATTGCATATTAAAATATCTTACATCCCTCTTCATTCCCGGCCAACACACGTTCTTCTACAAGTCGGCGTATGTTGGAACCAACAAAGTCGGTCCCTCCTAAAGCTCGGAACTGAAATGTCAGCTCTCCCTTACTCCCTTCGAACGACCCTCTAGACAAGGCTCTCAAAAGACTAGACCGGAGGCCTCAGCGCAGAGGTCCCACCTCTTACCCGGAAGAATTGGAATCCTTCCCCTCCCTAGCTAATGATGGGCTAGGTGCCTTAGAAAGAGAGAAGGAGAGTTACAGAAATCTGTCTCTTCTAATGCACCTTGCCGGTCTATTTATAGGCCTCTGAACTAAGACTGCTAATAACAACTGAAGCTATCTTGAAATTACTAGAATACCCTTAATCGAGTCTGCCAACAGCCATACACCGCTGTTTTGAAGGGCTACATGCAGACCACCCAGGGCAAAAGAGTAAAATCCTGCGGGGCTAAAAGATCGACCCGGCTGTTGATGCGCGAAAAGCGACGGGGAAAACGGGCACCACCAGCTAACTGTTCGAGCACTCGGGGAAGAAAAGAAAAACAAACTGCGAGCAGCAGTCTACTTGGCGGATAGAAAAGCGAGAGCCGTGGAGCACGGCAACACCAGACTTCGCCCGTCGCGGCCTGAATGCCTCTCCTGCGACGGGCTTGCTTTTGATTCCAAAGAAGGGATTACACAAAAAGAAAAGGAAAACAATGCAGAAAGCAAGCTAGAGACCGCAAAGCCAGAGATTCGAGTCCGCAGCCTTTAACAAGTGGGCTCCTGGGCTCGAGTCAGCGTGCTTTGAGTGCACCACTTCCCCCTATTTATAGGCTGGGGGCCTGCCCAAACGGGTAGGGCTAAAATAACCGGCTGCCCGGGGTACAAAGGAGCCGGGCAGCGGTGACGGGAAACAAAAAGGAAAGAAGAAGCAGTCTGCGCGGGACCGACGGACTGGGCCAGCGAGCTGGAATCCTTCCTTGGCCGCATCGAGCGCGATCCTGGCAGGCTAGTTGCGACCTGAGCGACCTGGGCGACCTGACTCAGAGCTCGCCGATCTGATCTTGACTCGCCGATG
Organism: Platanthera zijinensis; assembly: GCA_039513925.1. Lineage (NCBI taxonomy): Eukaryota > Viridiplantae > Streptophyta > Magnoliopsida > Asparagales > Orchidaceae > Platanthera > Platanthera zijinensis. The sequence continues at coordinate 167,595,172 of CM077082.1, read as the reverse complement.
GGAGGTCGACGATCCTGCTGACCAAGGGCGACCTTGGCGGACTGATATCTGGAATCCGGCCAAGGAGGAACGAGGCGCCTAGCTAGATATGTTGCGGATTCTAGGGTTAACATAATCCCCGCACATTTTTGAGTTTTGGAAAATTCCGAAAATGTTTCCTTAACCGCCGAGTCCGCAACTATCATTAATGCTGTTTGCACTATAAATACCGGTGGAAACCCTGTCCTCTGTCAGAATTGGCTGCGCGACGGGTCGTTACTCACCTCTTGCGGTCTCCACTTTCCAGTCCGGCATGACGAGATTAGGGGATTTCTTTGGAAACCTTTCTACTTTGACCGAGAAGCCCAAGGCCAGCTCCCGCCCTAAAAAGACCAGTCGCCGTCACGATAACCCACCCCGCAATCGAGGAGAGAGCTCAGGTCAAGAGAAATTAGACCCAGCCCGCGACATAGAGCTTGAGAAAGTCGCAACTGTTGCTCCTCCAAACCCACCAAATGAGAAATTGAATCCGTCATCTGTTTCCGACAAGAACCCTGCGAGCTCTTCCAGCATGGAGGTACACCGCTCTGCTTCTGGGACTATTATGTTGCGGATAGATACGGGCAAAGAAGTATCGTCGCCGAAAATCCAGCCGCAGATGATCGAGGAGAAGCTTCCTGCTGACGAACAGGTAGAGGAAAGGGCAGAAGAGGCTGCTGAGGAATGAGTTAAAGAGTCCGCCGAAGTCGCAGCTAAAGATTCCATTGAGCAAGCTAAGGAGCCAGTGGCTTCCCCGGCTCTGGTTGTCGCACCTACATCAGTCCGCGAACAGTAGCAGGTCGTCATTGACTTGGATGAGGCGCCTGAAAAAAAGAGAAAAAGAGACAAGAGTACTGTTGCGGAGCGAATAGAGAAGAGGCTGAAGGTTAGGAAGGAGAAGAATGTCTCCAAGCGGACCGGTGCTGCGAGCTTGCAACATAAGCCGAGAGAAAAGGAGGTTCATGATAGCGATCACGTCACCCCTGCCCCTCTGTCCACAGAAGGTGATCCCCCTTCGACGCTTAGCCTATCGACTACTGAGATCCTTGACTCAATAGATGACGAGCAGCTCGTGAGCATGAATCGCTCTCTGCTGGAAGTGCTGCAGCCGGATGCCGAGGTTAGAGGAGAGAAACTCGCTGATCCTTCTTTTTCTGCAGTTGTAGAGAGGGAAAAGGCTAAGGAGCAGCTTGTCGTAATGAAGGCAAAGGTCGAAGCGGTCTCGGAGAAGCTTGTCGCGGATAAGCGGGCTGAGGATCTTCGGATCGCTGCAGAGCTAATGGGGTCAGGTAAGTTGCAGCCGGCACCCAAGCGATTTCAGAGCTCATGGTTATATAAATATCCTCCCCGTAAATCGCGGCCGGTCAAGACCATCACAGAAACTGGTGATATAGTCGCCTCAAGCAGATCGCTGGCCGAGACGAGAGCGATAGTCCGCCGAGAATGGAGGCGTCGCCTAGACTCTTTTGACCCGGAGCGCGTGAGGCGACCTATCCTTGATAGTCTCCAGATCGCCGCAAGGATTACCAAAAGTGAATTGAACTTTTTTATTTTTTACCTTTCTGGGCCTATTGCGACTTGGATACTGAAGCGAATTTTATTCTTTGTCGCAGTTCAGAAGTCAACACCTGATTCCGTCGAGGCCGGTGAGATCGTGCCCACGCCACCAGATATATCAATGGAAACTGCGGCGCGGACTGATGCTGAACTCGTACAGGAGGGGCGACCTGCTAAGGAAACGTACACGTTATTAGCGAAAAAGTATGAGGAGGAGTTATGCGAAATTCGGGCCGAATTAAAGAAAAGTAAAGAGCGAGAAAAGATTCTAGAAAACGAGGTCGCCAGTCTTTCATCTGCGCTCGAAGGAGTGAAGAAAGAGAAGGATCGACTAAGCGGAGATGCCAGCCACTACAGAAACAAGTACTTGGTCTTGGCGAGAGAAGGGAAAAGACAAATGAGCGAAGCTGCTGGGATAAGGCCGCAACCGTCTTCTCAACCTATTGCTGGAGAGGGGTCAGCCCTGACGGCAAGCGGGCAGGCCGCGGTGGTCGCAGATCCGACCCCGGCAGGTGTTCACTTAATTCCGTTCCCGCGGGTAGCCAGGGATGTCGCTCATATGCACCGCACTTTTAACAATATGCACCACCTAGTTTCTCAACTTTACTGTGAGATCCTTCGAGGGAGCGACCAGGCGGTTCATGTAGGGGTGGATGAGGAGGAGCGACCTGCCCCGCGAGATCGCAGAAGGCGCTAAAGCCGAAAAAATTGTTGTATGATTCGATGTTTGACCGTCTTGTATAACTGTGTTTGTGCTGTGATGCTACTTCTGCTTGTTATGATGTTATTTTTTAAACTTTGGATAACCTTATTGTTGAACGCAAATTGTGCGGGCTGGCTTTATGCTCACTTACTTTGTTTACTGGAAAATTGTGGTCTCTGCGGGCACTCTGTGAGTTCGCGGTTACTTGTAGATTGCAAGAAAACAGGGAAGAAGCGAACTGCGCGGAATGCCCTTGAATCCGCAAAGCCTTTAGAATTGCTTGAATTTGCAGGAAAAACAGGGAAGAAGCGAACTGCGCGGAATGCCCTTGAATCCGCAAAGCCTTTAAAATTGCTTGAATTTGCAGGAAAAACAGGGAAGAAGCGAACTGCGCGGAATGCCCTTGAATCCGCAAAGCCTTTAGAATTGCTTGAATTTGCAGGAAAAACAGGGAAGAAGCGAACTGCGCGAACTGAGAAATCGGTCCGGGCGGATTTATTGCTGTCATGTCAGACGGTTTTCTATAAATAGGGTCTTAATCTTCTCTTTGTAAAGGAAATAGTTAGAGCTGAAGCCCTGTGGTCTGAAAACATGGTATCCGCGCGTACTGATGCCGCAGCTGCCTTCCATGCTGCCGAGCACAAACGCAGCAGGCTAACCGCAGTTGACTTGGAAACCTTTTTGGAGAAGCACATGGCGGGCTCTCTAGTACTTGCGCGGCTTCTGGAGCATCAGGAGCGATTGAACTTCTCCACAGCCACCCAGCTTGCGGTGCCAATTGATCATTTTGATTGCGGGTTCAAATTTCCCCTGCTTTGGGAGATCGCAGAGATCTTCGAGCACTATGGGGTGGTTCCAAGCCAGCTCGCGCCGAACAGCATGGTCGCCATCTACAGCTACCTCGCTTACCTGCGAGCTAAGAAGGTCGAGTTCTCCTTGAAGATCTTCAGGAAGATCTTCTCTGTCCGCTCTATAACCCCGCAAGGAGACCGCGAGTACAAAGGTATCATCTACTTCTACTGCAGGGGGATGAAAGTTGTGGTTTTGCCTAATAAGATCCACAACTAGACCTCTAGGTATCTTATCTTTGAAGGCGACCTTGGATTCCTTCACACCAACCCGCAGCTGCGCCCAGACGCCGATTTCAAAAGCGTGCGGTTGAATGACACTGAGACCGCCATCGTCAAGTTCCTTGAGGGAGCGAGGCTTGACATTGATTACTATATCCCACTGTTGCCCGGACTGGACGCCGTAAACCGTCCGGAGAGTAAGTTTCGCGACTTTCATTTGTATTCGCCGCGACCTGGAAGTTGCTAATTTTTCTTCTTGCAGCGACCTTGACGGTACCCGCAAATCTTCCCTTCACGCCAGCTGGACAGACTCCTACACAAGGAGAGAGAAGAAAAGAAATTGCGAGAAAAAGGAAAGAAGACGGAGATCCCGCCGCAAGTTATTCTTCTGATGATAGCTTTAATATCGCGGGCTTCGGCGAGAAGTAGAAGGATCTAAGGGGTAACCCTATGATCCATTGGCATGAGAAGAAAAAATATGTCCGTCTATCAACGGCTCTTCCCTCCTGGAGGAGCCCTCGCCCATCTCGCCATGCCCATGTCGCCCTCTCTGCCCTGTACGGGAGCAAAACCTTCGCGAACTGCAGAGTGTGGCTCCTGACGACCTTCCCCTTCTCGCCGCACAAGCCACTGCAAACTGCGTCGTCACTAACCATTATATGGGCAGGCTCACGCGCGAGCTGCTCAAGGAAGATGCGCGGCATAGGAAAGAAAGCAGCTCGCTGAAAGAAAGAAATAAACGACTTGGCGCAAAGATCAACCAATATAAAGAGGACAAGGCTGTAAGTGCCAGTTATTCGCCGTTTATCTCGCTTATCTTTCGCGGACTGACATTTTTGGTTTCTTCTCCAGACCGCATATGAGATAACGAATCCCGCTTTCCAGAAGGCTATGTTTCCTTTTGTTAGGGAAAGCGTGGAGGTGGCCATTGAACGCGTCATTAGCGGAGGGTATGCAAAAGCAGGGGTGGACTCCATTCCCTTCTTGGAGCTTTTCCTGGAGCTAAAGGACAAAGTTGCTGAATTCGAACGAGCGGCTAAGGGAAAAGCAGTTTCTGAGGACGACGAGGAGGAATCCGCTGATAAGGAATCTCCAGAAGACGCAGCCTCCAGTCAGCAGCAAGGAGGCCAGTCTGACCAATCTTCCAACTCCGGCTCTGATGAGAGCAGTATGCGGACAGAACCCCTGGCCGCTTCTCGTTCAAGCGGCAGCAGCAGCGGTGAGTCGGGCGGCTATTCGCCCGTGGTGGATGTAGACGGGTTAAGCCCGGAAGAGCCTGCAGACAAGAAGCAGAGGATCGAATAGAACAAATTGTAATAATTTTTTTTTGTTTTCAATGTAAAAAAAGGGGGGGGGCAGACTCTACGCGAGTCCGCCAGAACATGTATGTAATTCTGGATGAATAGAAAAAAGGATATTTTTTTACTTCTGAGATGCTCTGCTTATTTCTTGTTTATACATTAGAGGTCGCACTTCTTATATCAATCTTCGTTATAGCTTTATTGCCTGTTAAAAACTCTGGCTGAAATTTCCTAACCACATCTCGCTGCAATATGAACGGAATGCCTTTTTAGCGAAGAGAACGAATGATGTAGACTTGGGCGAGTTCGGTTTGCAGTCCGCATCTTGCAGAACTTTTCAGTTTTTGCGAGAACCAAGATGAAAAAACCATACTCTGCTAACTCAAACAACGTGAATAAGCGAACTGGGCGGACTAGGGTCCCCGCCCGCAGATATTTGCAGTGAATCTTTTCTAAGTAATCATTAAATTATATAAGTTGAATGAATCCTGCGGATTACGTAGATAAGATAAATGGAGTCCGCACTGTATTAATAATATCAGAAATGACCCGTAATTCATAATCAAGCGGGTAGGTGCGGCCAGAGCGGCATTGCTTTCCTCACAGGATTATGAACTACAGAATCAACCCAAGGACTGGCGGACTGAGCAGATAGGATATATGGAGTCCGCACTGTATCATCAATAATATCAGAAATGACTCGTAATTCATAATCAAGCGGGTAGGTGCGGCCAGAGCGGCATTGCTTTCCTCACAGGATTATGAACTACAGAATCAACCCAAGGACCGGCGGACTGAGCGGATAGGATATATGGAGTCCGCACTGTATCAACAATAATATCAGAAATGACCCGTAATTCATAACCAAGCGGGTAGGTGCGGCCGGAGCGGCATTGCTTTCCTCACAGGATTATGAATTACAGGATCAACCCAAGGACCGGCGGACTGAGCGGATAGGATATATGGAGTCCGCACTGTATCAACAATAATTAAAGACCCCTGTGAAGAAAAAAAGCTGCAGTCTAGAGGCTAAGCGGGTAGGTGCGGCCGAAGCGGCATTGCTTCCCTCACAGGACCTCAAGATCTGCAGACTTAACAACCCAATACACTGCCCTCTTGCCTGGAGTACAGTCTAAGTCGATCTCTCGGGCAGGTGCGGCCGGAGCGGCATTTCTTTCCTTTGAGATCGACAAGACTGTGGGTCTCCTGCAGGCACTGCTTGAGGGTACCAAGGAGTGTTCGAGGGTTATAACCTTAAGATGATCTAGGGGTAGGTGCGGCCGGAGCGGCATTGCTTTCCCCGCGCGATCATCTGGGTTGTAACAATATCCCTTAAGTGGCGTGGTAGAGCTGACCACCACTCTGCTCCTCCATAATGCAGAAGTGGGGTTAGGTACTAGCCGGGATCCGAAATCCAGTATCCTGCCGCACTAGAGTTGGTAGGCTCCCACTACACGGTGCGAAATCTCCCCGCAACACGTGGTCTTCGTGGTGTTACGCTGACACCAACGGTTCTAGGGGAGGTTTTTGCTGAACTCGGCGATATCTCTTGGCATTAAGCAACTGTCGGGAGTTGCTCGAGGAGGTAAGAGAGAAAGAGGCACTTGAAGAAGTGTTAGTATGAGTATTTAGAAAAACACCAATTTTGAGAAATTCATATAACATAGAAGAGAGAGTTCAGAAATAGAACCGTTTAGCGTTATCTTTGCTCAATACAGTAACTGTCAACACTTGAAACACAAAGACACTAGATGAAGCGTTAGCAAGGAGCTTTCATCAATAATGAACCTCTTAAAGAGTTTACATAAGAAGGAAAGAAAAGAAGTTCAGGAATAGAACCGTTTTAGGTCATCTCCACTCCACGTGTGCGGCATATCTTCTCCTTCAAATGTTTGTAACCGGTAAGCTCCATTCTCAAGTGCTTCCTTGATAATAAAAGATCCCGCCCAACTAGGATTAAGCTTCCCAACTGAGCTGGCTCTTGCAGCAGTGTCGACCTTTTTAAGAACTAGATCTCCCACTTGGAAGTGTTTGATCCTTACATTCTTATCGAAGTAACGGGCCATTCTCCTTTTAACTTCTTCCTGTCTGATGGCAGCCTTATCTCTGACCTCTTCAACATATTCCAAACTGAACCTCATCTCCTCGTTGTTCAGCTCAAGCCAATCCTCCGTACTTTGCCTAGCAAGCAGCACTCTAGGTGACAAAACATCGAACTCAACAGGAATTCATGCTTCGGACCCGTGAGAAAGCTTGAACGGGGTTTCCCCTGTTGCAGATGAGGGCATTGTTCTCAGGGTCCCGAAAACTGAGGGAAGTTGATCAACCCAACTGCCCTTGAGATTTTGAACTTTCTTCTTAAGCAGGTTGAGGATTTGCTTATTAGTTGCTTCTACTTGACCATTGCTTCTGGGATGATGAACTGATGCAAAGCGCAGCTCTGTTCCGATCTGTCTGCAAAAGTCTATCATCTCCGCATTATTGAACTGTGGTCCGTTATCAGTGATTATTGCCATAGGGATTCCATGTCAGCAGACTATCTCCCCCCAAATAAAATTCTTCACGACCTGGGTTGTTGTCTTTGCCAGTGCTTTAGCCTCAATCCACTTGCTGAAGTAGTCGATCATAACTATAACGAAACGCCACTGCCCACTAGCCATGGGAAAAGGACCAATGAGATCCATTCCCCAAACAGCAAAGGGCCAAGGGGTTGCAATCGATCTGAGAGATTGAGCTGCTTGATGCTGAAGAGGAGCGAATTTCTGGCATTGAACACATCTTCTCACATAGGTCTCCGAATCTTTCTTCATTGTGGGCCAGAAGTAACCTTGTCGCAGGATCCTTTTCTCCAATGTCCTTGCTCCCGAGTGACTCCCGCATTCACCAGAATGCACTTCTCGAAGGACAGTAGGAATTTCACTTTCTGAGACACATCTTGCCATTGTAGACAAGAAGGTTTTTCTATAGAGGATATCAGATATTAAGTAATAATGTGCTGCTTTCAACCTGAATTTCTTCTTATCTTCTACCGACTGATGCAGGTTCCCAGTCGATAGGTAGAGAACGAATGGGTCCATCCAAGAGGAACACTGATCGATTTGCATTAACCCCTCCTCCTCCACTGCTGGGTGAAAAAGTTCAGAGATGGTCCCTCCTGACGGGAGCCCATATTTGGCAAGAACGTCAGCCTCCTCATTTTCTGCCCTCAGAATATGCTCAATAGTAAAGCTTTTGAATCTGCCGACCTCAACTTTTACCAGCGCAAGATACCTTTTCAACACCGGCTCCCTGGTCTCGTAGTTACCAAGAACTTGTGAAGCCATTACCAGAGAATCCGTCTTAATATGGACATGATCAATTCCAAGCTCTCTTGCAAGCCTTAAGCCGGCCAATAAAGCTTCATACTCTGCCTGATTGTTAGTCACTGGAAAATAGAACTTGATGGCCTGCTCAAGCTTGACGCCAATTGGGTTTATCAGAACCACCCCTACCCCCGAAGAGTTTCTTCCAGAAGCTCCATCCACGTAGATGGTCCAAGCTAAAAAAGATCTTGCTGCTTGATCCGAGCCAGATTCCGTTGTGTCAATCAGAAAATCTGCAAGTACCTGTGCCTTGATAGCTGTCCTGGGCACATAGGAAATTTCAAACTCGCTCAGCTCAATTGCCCACTTAGCTAGCCTGCCTGAATGCTCTGGTTTCTCTAGCACATTCTTCAAAGGTTGATCAGTAACCACCTGAATTGAATGAGCCTGGAAATATGGACGGAGTCTGCGGGCAGACATAACCAATGCCAAAGCTAGCTTTTCAAGGATGGGATACCTTGCCTCTGCATCTTTCAGAATATGACTGACATAGTAAACGGGGAACTGTCTCCTGCTCTCTTCTCGGACCAGGACGGAACTAACTGCCTCGGGACCAACTCCCAGGTATAGGAACAACATCTCCCCTGCTCGGGGGCTCTGGAGTAAAGGTGTTGAGGTTAGCTGTTTTTTCAACTGCTCGAAAGCCAAAGAGCACTCTTCTGTCCATTGGAACTTGGACGCTCCCAGCAGAGTCTTAAAGAACGGTGCACTCTTATCCCCAACTCGAGAGATGAATCTTCCGAGCCCTGCCAACCTTCCCCCCAACTGCTGAACCTCTTTTGGAGAATGGGGAGGAGCCATATCAAGGATGGCTTTGACTTTGTCAGGATTGGGAGCAAGACCCTCAGGAGTAAGGAGATGGCCGAGAAACTTCCCCTTACTCGCCCCGAAGATGCATTTTAACGGGTTAAGCTTTATTTTGTGTTTTCGCAGAGTGGAAAAGGTTTCTGCTAGGTCAATCAAGTGTTGCGGAAGAGACCTACTCTTAATCAAAAGGTCATCTACATACACTTCGAGGTTTCTACTTTTTTGCTCTTTAAACACACAGTCCATCATGCGTTGATAAGTCGCGCCAGCATTTTTAAGCCCAAAGGGCATTACAAGATAACAATAGCAACCATCATTAGTGATGAACGATGTGCGAGGGATGTCAGGTTTGAGCATTCTTATTTGGTGATAACCAGAGAACGCATCTAGAAAGCTCATAAACGGATACCCTACCGCTGAATCAACTAATAAATCTATTTGAGGCAAGGGGTAGAAATCTTTCGGGCACGCTTTATTCAAACGGGTGAAATCTACACACATACGCCACTTTCCCCCAGGTTTCTTAACCATTACAACATTCGAGACCCACTCGGGATACTGAATCTCTTGAACGAAGCGTGCTTTGAGGAGTTTGGCAACCTCCTCTCGGATGGGCTCTGCTAACTTGACAGCTACATCCCTCTTCTTCTGCTGGACGGGCTTGGCAGCTGGATCAACGTTGAGATGATGGCAAGCCATGTCTGGATCCACCCCTGGCATGTCCTCTGCTGACCAAGCAAAGACATCCAGATTTTTCAACAGGCAAGATATCAACTCCGTCTTCTGATCTTCTGGCAACTCGGAGTTGATGGAGAGCTTTCTTTCTCCCCCCTCTGCAATGGGGACTTCTTGCAACACCTGGGCAGGTTCCAGGTGAGCACCTTCTCTATCCACAACAGTCTCTGACGGAGGAGTGGCTTCTGCTGCTGCTGGAAAAGCTGGGGGGGGGGAAACCTCAGTCATGCTGACTGTTCGGAGGTAACACTCTCGGGCCTGCCTTGGGTCGCTCCTGACCCTGCATTGACGGCCATCTTTGCAGAACTTGATGGCCAAATGGTACGTTGAAATGATGGCTCGATACTTGTTCAACAACGGTCTTCCAAAGATAGCATGATAGCTGCTTGGAGCATCCACCACTATGAACTGGATCTCTTTGACCACCCCTCCAGTACCACCGGGAGTGTGACATTCCCTTCAACTTCCTTTCTTTCACCCGAGAAGCCATAAAGTGGCCCCTCGGTGGGAAGCAGAGACTTTCCTGTCCTCAGGGCTTCAAAAGTTGACTTGAAGAGGAGATTTACGGAACTGCCAGTGTCGATGAGAATTCTATCGACCGTGAAATCTCCGATGGCTGCTTGAACTACGATGGCATCATCGAAGGGATTAACGGTCATAGGAAGGTCTGTAGGGCCAAAGGTGACGATTTCAGAAGGTGGGGCCGAAGAAGAAGTAGAAGCAATCTCAGTTCGGGAAAGCCTTGACAGAGAAGACTTCCGGGTAGACTCAGCCCCTGCTCCGCCGTGGATGAAAAAGAGTCTTCCCTGGGCCCCCTCGTCGACAACGTCAATACATTCACTTGGTATATCAACGAGCCCCAGATGGCCCTCATCCCTTATCTCTATACACTCCTGCTGAACTTCAGCCACCTCCTTGCCCTTGGAGGTGGAAGGCTTTGAAGAATCACTCTTCCTGCCCAGGTCCTCGAGTTTACCCTCGGCGAGCAACCTCTCAACTAGCTTCTGAAGAGCCTTGCAATCTTTAGTCAGATGACCCTTCTCCTTGTGAAAATTACAGAACTGAGAGTTGTCCCTGGGCTTCCAGTCTCTCTGAGGCCCTTGCCTCTTTTCTTCAGCCTTCCTCTGGATTATCTGGACGACCTCTTCAAAGTCGAGGCCCAGATCTGCAAGCTCTTCCATAGGGCTGCTCTCATGAGGATTTGAAGCTGGCAGGGCGCTCTGAAGAATGGGGAGCGCTTGAAGGGGAACGGCGGGAGTGACGGCCAACGGCAGTCTCTCAGCATGAAACTGTTGATGGCCGAGGAAGGGTTTCTTATGGCGGAGGTTATGCCCCCTCTGAGATGGAGGTTGGAAATCAGGCCGAGGAGGCTTGCTGTGATATTGATTGTTGGAGAAGTTGGAGGCATCCCTTACTCCAGCTTTGGCTGTCAGGGATGAGATATAGGTCGGGTTGGCATTTTCCCCCTCAATAAAGCGATTAGCCATTGCTATGAGCTCCTGATAAGTTGATGGTGCCTTTGTAGTCACTTTGAATTTCAATGGGCCCTCCCGGAGGCCGTGGATCAGGGCAACTTTGTAATAATCGGGGTTCACATTCCTTACCCCTTGGATTTCTTTTTGGAACCGATCAACGAATCTTGCCACTGATTCGTTGTCCCTCTGCTTGATGTCAAAAAGGGCTGCCGGCCCATCCTTTCTCTTCTTAGAGGTTGCAAACCTCAGGAGCTGCTCGCTGCGAAGCTCAGCGAAGGAAGAAATCGTGCCCGAAGACAGCTCGTAAAACCATTCTCTTGCTTGACCATCAAGAGTGGTCACCAGAAGCTTGCATTTCAAGGCATCGGAGAGGCTCCTTAATGCAACTGACCCTTCGAATGTCTGCAGGTGGGAGACCGGATCAGTCTCCCTTGAATAAAAAGGGAGACGAGGTTCTCTGAAATTGCTCGGCGCTGACTCCCACCGGATTCGATCGACGAAGGGAGAGGGAGTCTCTGAATCAGGAGAAGGGCGGACTGGAGGATGAAGCTCTGCAGGCTCTGCGGACTGCCGATCAGCATAATCTAGTCGGCGAGCCGGAGTTCCCCGGGCTGCCTCCCTGAAGAAATCTATCAGGGGGGCGAACTCTCCACTCTGAGGTCGCAGGGGAGCTGCGGGCTGGGCTTGGTGGAGAGGCGGAGGTGCGGTTGCAGGCGACTGCTGAAGAGGGGGGTGACGAGCTGGAGTCCGGCGGACCGGAGTCTGGCGGACAGGAGTCTCAACAACTTCTTCTGCGACCTGAGGAGCAAGTCGCTGAGTTAGCGCCAACAGGGCCTGGCTGATCGTATCGAGCCGTTGGTCAGTCTCCCTTCGAGATACTTCAGCTTCCCAGCGGGACTGCTCCAACGCTTCCCACAACGAATCATCAGGCGAGCTGGAACGATCGGAGCGGCGGGCTCGGCGGTCCGACATTTCTATCCGCGGTTTCAAAAATTGCTCGAATCTGAAGGTCGCGTGTTAACTGTTGATGCGCGAAAAGCGACGGGGAAAACGGGCACCACCAGCTAACTGTTCGAGCACTCGGGGAAGAAAAGAAAAACAAACTGCGAGCAGCAGTCTACTTGGCGGACAGAAAAGTGAGAGCCCTGGAGCACGGCAACACCAGACTTCGCCCGTCGCGGCCTGAATGCCTCTCCTGCGACGGGCTTGCTTTTGATTCCAAAGAAGGGATTACACGAAGGGAAAAGGAAAACAATGCAGAAAGCAAGCTAGAGACCGCAAAGCCAGAGATTCGAGTCCGCAGCCTTTAACAAGTGGGCTCCTGGGCTCGATTCAGCGTGCTTTGAGTGCACCACTTCCCCCTATTTATAGGCTGGGGGCCTGCCCAAACGGGTAGGGCTAAAATAACCGGCTGCCTGGGGTACAAAGGAGCCGGGCAGCGGTGACGAGAAATAAAAAGGAAAGAAGAAGCAGTCCGCGCGGGACCGACGGACTGGGCCAGCGAGCTGGAATCCTTCCTTGGCCGCATCGAGCGCGATCCTGGCAGGCTAGTTGCGACCTGAGCGACCTGGGCGACCTGACTCAGAGCTCGCCGATCTGATCTTGACTCGCCGATGGGAGGTCGACGATCCTGCTGACCAAGGGCGACCTTGGCGGACTGATATCTAGAATCCGGCCAAGGAGGAATGAGGCGCCTAGCTGGATATGTTGCGGATTCTGGGGTTAACACCGGCCCCACCTGAACTGGTCTTAAACCGAACCGAGGATTTGACAGGACCTCCCTCCAGGGTCTTCTCGCTTGGTGAGAGCTTCCTCTCGCTAGCGAGAGCTCCCCCCTAAAGTCCTCTCGTATGGCGAGTCGGCTACTCGCCCGCGAATTCCTCCTCCGTTGGCGGTGACTTGCCCATCTCATGATGCAGCTCTCGCTCAGGCCCTTCTCACCTGGGCCCTCTCGCCTGTTACCCTGGGCGGGATTTACTCGCTCTGCGAATTGACGACTGTATTTGGACGTCTCGCCTAGCCCCCCCTTTTTCAAGCCTCTGGTCCCTGTGAGCCCAAGGTTGTACACAATCCCCACTCTTTTCGAGGTTGTTACAAACTCGAAAAGATAGTCAAACTGAGGCTCGCATCATTAAAGAGGATTTATGAGGGAATCTTTTGGTGGGCCCCTTGTACAATATATAAATACCGGACTCTTCTCACTATAGGAGGCTGTTTCCTTCCCCCTATCCCCTCCAACCTTTCGTCCTCATGTCTCTCAGCCAAAGTTTCTGTGACCGCATCGCGGCGGTGCGCCAGAGGAATAAGGTGGCTATGGCGGCTCTGAACAAGATTCCGGTGCACGCTCCTCCAACCTTACCGTTATCTGCTTCCCCTCCCAAGAAGGCAAAAACCGCTGATCCTCCCCTCTCGGCAGGGGAGCCTTCTCGCACTGTCTCGGGAAGGCGTATCCCTCCTACCTCGGCCAATCCTAGAGAAAAGGAGGTAAGACTATCGATATTGACATGCCTTTATCTCTATCTCGCTTGCCTGCTTACTCGCTGCTCGTACTTAGAAGGTCCCGACACTTTCTCATCATCTGGAAACCATACGAATTAATATCTCTGAACATCACTACCAGTCCGTCTCGCCACAACTCTCTACTCCTTCCTCTGCTCTCGAGACGAGGAAGGATGATCCTCCTAATACCGAGGGTTCCCCTCGCCGCCTTGGTAAGACACTTTTCCTCTTGGGCCTTTCCTTGCTACAACTTCTCCACTTAACCTCCCAAGTTCTCCACGCAGGTGTGCGTGACTCGAATGCCGAGGACTCTCTTGCCGAGGACTTGCCCGTTGAAGATCACTCCAGGCAGATGTTCATCTCGCCCCCTTCTCCCATAGATGAAATTGAAGACTACCTCGGCGACCTTATGGATCCGTTGGAGATGAAACGTAGGGTAGCGGAGATGCTGCGGAAGCACACGCGCATTATTCAGGAGCTAGAGAAAGGGAAACAAGCTGTAGACCATCGAATAGATTGGCTGGAAGTGGAGTGCTCCCGCCATTCTTCGGAGATCGATGCTGATATTGAGATAGACGAGACTGACCCCCAGGTGATTTTGGGCGAGTTCGACCAACAGCTCCGTCTCGCTCGACGTGGTATCGACGCAGCTCGCTCTTTCCACCTCCCCAACTGCCCTCCCTGTGCAAGATTTCGCGGCGTGGGGCGCTGGAGGTGGCACAAGAATTGATAAGTTTATTTCGAGTCTCGCCTCTCTTCCCTTCGTCTATAAATGTAATAATCTTATCTATGTTTCCGTCCCGTCCTTACCATATGACCTGCGAACTCGCCCCCTGCTTTGCGCGGGAAGGACCTTAATGGTTTGATAATTACTTTTTTTTCGATTTTCTCTAACACAGCATTTAAATTTTGTACTTATGCTAATTTTTCCTTGATTTACCAATTTTTTTATTCAAATTTTTATTCCAATTTATTTCCTACTGCTCGGCCGTGCTGTGGGGGCCCACTTAGGGCCACGTAAATCAAGGTCTGGAGAGAAAAAGAGACCGACCGCCTCTTCCCCTTCCTATGCACAACTTCTCCGCCCGTATATTTTCCCGGATCTAATCATTATAAATACCCCCTTTTCCGGAGTCAAACCTACGCTTTCATAAGTCGCTGCACCCCAACCCTGCGTTCTTCTTCTTTGTCTGTCTCGCACGCCAACTGCTCGTCGGCTGCCTCTCCTCTTCTCTTTCCGGTCACCTCGCTAGCTCGCCCTGTCCCTAATTCCAACCGTCTCGCCCGATCATGGTAATGAAAATGTCAGAAGATGGTGAGGGACGTAGCCGCTGCGGGAAGCGATTTGCGGACCATGACTTTCCGCCCGGGCGCATCCTCGTGGACGAGTACGATGCTTTCACTCGAGAGTACTTGTCGGAAGGCTTTGAATCGCGCCCCCCCGGGTTGGCGAGAGCATAAACACATTTTATCCCGGAGAGCTTGCCTTCCCCGTCTCGCACTTCGAGGCGGGGTTGAGATTACCCCTCTGGCCGGAGGTGAAGCAGGTCTTGAAATATTTTGGTGCCATGCCAGCCCAGCTGAACCCTAATGCCATCTCCGTCCTGGTCTCCTTTGCGAGCTATATGCGACGAGAGCGAATAGAGTTCCGCCTCAACGTTTTCCGCAAGCTCTTCATTTACCACGCCAATCAGGACAGGGTGTCTACTTCATAGGGCAGGGTCTCAAAGTCTGCGAGACGCCCAACAAGAACCATCATTGGCTAACGCGCTTCGTCTTCATTCGCGGCAACCTGGGCGGAATTCCACTCGCGCCTGTCTCACCCGCCGAAGTCTTTTACGTAACCCCCCAAGTTGGAGGCACGGATAAGCTCCTCTGTGAGTACCACGCCGGAAAAAACTTTGAGGTCTAGTATCTGAGACGTGGTCTCGGCTCGCTCCTCCCCGTACTTCCTTGGTAAGGTATGCTTGACCTTCTTTTTTGGTCTCACCTTTACTATTTCCTTCTCGCTAATTATTGGTATCCATGATAACATTCTGTCTAGCGTTTACCAGGAGAGAGGAACGTAGCAGTTCACCCCCCTTACAAAAGTAGCATCAAGCCGTCCAAGGGTGTCGCTCTCGCCAGCATGGCGTCTGAAGCGGCCAAAGAATCGTTGACCCCCTCCCTTAAAAAGAGGCCGGCCGAAGACCCTGCTCCGTCTCGCCTCATCCCTTCGAAAAAAATGAAAATGAAGGTGAAGAAGGTGGTCTCTCTCCCCCCCGACAAGAAAACTCCTCAAAAGACTGTGGTGATGTCGGGATCGCCGAGCCCTATTTCCCTAGGGTCCCAGTCCCCCCGGTCCCCTCCTCGGGTTTCTCCTCGCAAGGCCGTCTCGCTATCTGGAGAGACGACACCCCTTGCGCAACACGCCAGCTCATCTCAACAACTGTCCAGGTCCCCTTCTCGCGAGGGGGCTCCCTCTCACTACCCTACACCGCCTACCCACTCCAACTTCAACATTGGCCCCACTGTCCCTTATGCTGCCAACGACCCAACACTTATCTGGGACAAAGGGGCGCATCGGGTCTCAATCTCTACTCTCCTCCCCTCTTGGAGGAAGCAGGACCAGCCTACGGGCCACGCCTTATCCTTGGGCTTTGGTCTTTACGGAGGTCACGGTCCCGATCCCCTTGACAAGACCTCCTCGCAAGATCTGGTCCAGAGGGCGACGCAATCCCAACTGCATACCTTGGAGCTTTCGCATAGGCTCTCGCGCCGCCTAATCTTCAACAACCAAAACTGGAAAGAATCTGAGGCTAACTTTGCCGCCGAGCGCGAGAAGTCGGGAGATCTGGCGCTCGCGGTGGTGTGGTGAGTTCTCCCTTAGCTCATTTTCGACGTACCTGACCCCAATCTAACAAGGACTTTCCGCAGGATGCCGAGATGGCTGAGAGGTTACACTCGCGCATAGCGGAGCTGGAAGCAGAGGTGAAAGAGCTAAAGGCCCAGGTCACCCAACTCAAGGGCGCCTCCCTTTCTACCTCTCGCTCGGCGATTCCCCCACCTCCCCCTTCTTTGTATTCCCATGAGGTGATCGAGGAGTTATGCCGAGACGCCAACATATGAACCGCCGAGCTGATCCTGAAGATGATGCGCGAGATGGGCGTCGTAAAGGATGATTGCGAGTACGTTACTTCTCGCGACCTTGTGCCAGAGATCTACGGCGAGGGAGAGGGTTCGTCGGCCAGCGAGAAGGATTAAAGCTTCCCGAGCTCTACTTTTTCTTTTACTAACAATGCTTTCTTTTTGCAACTGATGTAATTTTGTATCGGACTATTTTACTGGACATGCTGCGTATATATATATATATATATATATATTACCCGCATGTTGTTCTAGGGCTAGTCATCTCTTCTTCTTTTCT
The DNA here is from genome assembly GCA_039513925.1 of Platanthera zijinensis. NCBI lineage: Eukaryota > Viridiplantae > Streptophyta > Magnoliopsida > Asparagales > Orchidaceae > Platanthera > Platanthera zijinensis. Next base: position 167,578,239 of record CM077082.1, on the reverse strand, counting down.
TTTTGTTTCGATTGTTTGCGGGATCTAAGGATCCATTCATCCCTGAGAGGGTGTCGCCCCCCCCCCCCCCCCCGTCTCGCCTCCTAGCGAGAGCAGACCTGGATTCGGGGGCGAGTTGTCGTGTCCCCGCAGTTCTCGCGCATGGGAATGCCTTTTTCTACCCATCTCGCCTCGCTCCCTGATACCTCTCGGAGTGAGTGGCCTTTAAAAGTTAGACCCCTCTCCTTTTCCTTGGGGCAAGGGATTCTCCCACTCCTTTACGGTCAGAGCCCTTCCTCTTGTCGATCAATGGTGTGGTTTTCCCTTTGGGGCTTTCCATCTCTTGTTATTGTTTTGCAACCACTCATCGGTCTCACCCACTTGGTGGTCCCGGTCAACATGTGCTTCCCGGATCCTCTCCAAACAACCTCCAACCACCGAGATAGCCTACAACCCTACTAGCTTGATGGGAGCCTAGTCAGCGGGTCTGCTCAGGGTCTCCTCTCCAAACAACCTCCAACCACCGAGTGAGCCTACAGCTCTGCCAGCTTGATGGGAGCCTGGTCAGCGGGTCTGCTCGGGGTCTCCTCTCCAAACAACCTCTAACCACCGAGTGAGCCTACAGCCCTGCCAGCTTGATGGGAGCCTGGTCAGCGGGTCTGCTTGGGGTCTCCTCTCCAAACAACCTCCAACCACCGAGTGAGCCTACAGCCCTGTTAGCTTGATGGGAGCCTGGTCAGCAGGTCTGCTCGGGGTCTCCTCTCCAAACAACCTCCAACCACCGAGTGAGCCTATAGCCCTGCCAGCTTGATGGGAGCCGGGTCAGCGGGTCTGCTCGGGGTCTCCTCTTCAAACAACCTCCAACCACTGAGTGAGCCTACAGCCCTGCCAGCTTGATGGGAGCCTGGTCAGCGGGTCTGCTCGGGGTCTCCTCTCCAAACAACTTCCAACCACCGAGTGAGCCTACAACCCTGTCAGCTTGATGGGAGACTGGTCAGCGGGTATGCTCGGAGTCTCCTCTCCAAACAGCCTCCAACCACCGAGTGAGCCTACAACCCTGGCAGCTTGATGGGAGCCTGGTCAGCGGGTCTGCTCAGGTTCTCCTCTCCAAACAACCTCTAACCACCGAGTGAGCCTACAAGCCTACCAGCTTGATGAGAGCCTTGTCAGCGGGTCTGCTCAGGGTCTCCTCTCCAAACAACCTCCAACCACCGAGTGAGCCTACAACCCTTCCAGCTTGATGGGAGCCTGGTCAGCGAGTCTGCTCGGGGTCTCCTCTCCAAACAACCTCAAAAATAGTCTCATCTTTCAAGAACGGTCGCCTCGAAGTGCATTGTATCGAGAAATCGTGCCATGCATATAACTAAGAAAATCTTCTTAGAAACATGTCCAAATAAATACAATAGGGTATAACATTATGGGTAAAATCGCTTCAGATCGTCGCCGCTTCGGGCGCGATCCAAGGGTATCCCGTCAGCATCTAGGAGATGGTACCCCCTGACTTCAGGACCTCCCTTACAATAAAGGGACCCTCCTAGTTAGGATTGAGCTTCACCACGGAGGCCCCCCATCCGGCGGCATCTACCTTTTTGAGGACCAAGTCCCCCTTTTGGAACTGCTTTATCCTGATGTGCTTATCAAATTACTTGGACATTCGGGATTTGACTTCGTCCTATCGGATTGACACTAGCTCCCTGAGCTCCTCTACCAGGTCGAGAGAGAGCTTCTGCTCCTCCCCATTGTCCTCTTGCCATCCTTCATCTGCTTTCCTTGCCACTGTCACTCTGGGGATTCAACTTCAAATTCTACGGGTATGACGGCCTCCGAGCCATGGGAGAATCTGAAGGGTGTTTCTCCTGTGGCGCTATTCGGTGTAGTCCTGTGAGCCCAAAGGACGGAGGGGCGCTGCTCCACCCAACTTCCCCTCAGATTATCTACCTTTTTCTTCAAGAGGTTCACGATGATCTTGTTCGCGGCTTCTACCTGTTCGTTGCTTCGGGGGTGATGAACCGAGGCGAACCGAAGATCTATGCCAAGTTGGGCACAGAAGTCTACTAAATCCCTACTAGCGAACTGTGGCCCGTTATCTGTGACAATTGCAAAAGGGAGACCATGCCGGCAGATAATTTCTCCCCATACAAAGTTCTTGACCACCTGCATCGTTACCTTTGCCAAGGCCTTCTCCTCCAGCCACTTTGAAAAGTAGTCCACCATAACCAACAGGAACCTCCTCTGGCCACTGGCCTGGGGAAACGGGCCTACCAGGTCCATTCCCCTTATGACAAAGGGCAATGGAGCCGTTATCGTGCGTAGTCTCTATGCCGGGAGGAGTTGAAGTGGAGCGAACTCCTGGCACTTTCTGCATCTTCTTACAAACTCCTCAGCATCTTTCCTGAGGGTAGGCCAAAAGTAGCCCTGCCTCAGCACCCTCCCTTCCCGGGTCTGACTCCCTGAGTGGCTTCCGCATTCCCCCGAGTGAAGTTCCTCCAGTACCCTTGACGCCTCCTTCTCGAACACACATCGAGCTCGAAAGCCTGACAACGTTTTCTGATAAAGGATCCCTTCCCTCAGCAGGTAATAGGCCAACTTGTACCTAACCCGCTTCTTCTCAAGGTCCCCTTCGGGTAGATGTCCCTACGTCAAGAATGTCATAAATGGGTCCATCCAAGACCCCTCCCGGTCCACTTCCATTAACTCCCCTTCCACTATAGAGGGTCTAAAGAGCTCTGTCATGGTCCCTCCTGCCTGAGGGCCGTGCTTAGCGAGCAGGTCTTCCCTAGTATTCTCTTCTCTTGGAACATGTTGAATTGAGAAGCTGCGGAATTGCCCGATGATACCCTTCACCTTTACTAGGTACACCTGCAGGGTCGGTTCCCTCACCACAAATTCCCCGTTGATATGCCCTGCGACCACAAAGGAATCCGTGGAGACCCTAAGGTCCTGTATGCCCAGTTCACGAGACAGCCTGAGCCCGGCGATGAGGCTTCATACTCAGCCTGGTTTTTTGTAAGGGTGAAATGGATCTTCAAAGCCTGCTCGATCCTGGTCCCCTCGGGACTTGTTAAAACCACCCCGCCTCCAAAAGAACTTTTGCCTGAGGCCCCATCCACGAGCATTTCCCAAGCTACCATGGGAGGTGTCTCTACTATCTTGACCTCAACCACATAATCTGCTAAGAAATCTACCACCACCTGCGCCTTGATAGCTACCCGAGGTACGTAAGCAAGGTCGAATTCACTAAGCTCTATCGACCACTTGGCTAACCTCCCCGAATGCTCCACCCCCTCTAGAATGCGGCGGAGGGGGTGGTCTGTCACGACCTGAATGGAATGGGATTGGAAGTACGGCCTGAGCTTCCGGGCTGAGATGATGAGGGCGAAGGCTAGTTTTTTGAGGATGAGATACCTTAGCTCTGCCTTTTTGAGGACCCTGCTCACGTAATATATGGGGAATTGCTTCTTTCCCACTTCTCGTATAAGGACCGAGCTCACCGCCTCTGCCCCTACTCCCATGTATAGGAACAGATTCTCCCCCTCTCACGGCCCTTGAAGTAGCGGCGTCTGGGTGAGCTGTTGCTTCAGAGCTAGGAAGGCCTTCTCGCATTCGGGGATCCACTCGAATTCCTTCCCACCCCTTAGAGTTCAGAAGAAGGAGGAACACCTCTCCCCTGCCCGGGAGAGGAACCTGTTCAACCCTGCCAACTTACCAGTAAGGCATTGGACCTCCTTAGCGTCCTCCGGAGATCCCAACTCCAGGATTGCTTTTACCTTCTCTGGATTAGGCTCCACTCCTGAAGGGGTGAGGAGGTGCCCTAAAAACTTCCCCCTGCTGGCCCCGAATACACATTTTAAAGGATTGAGTCTCATTTTATATTTCCTTATAGTTTTAAAAGTTTACCGCAGATCCAAGGGTGGGACTCGAGGTCTCGACTCTTAATCATCAGGTCATCTACGTAGACCTCGAGGTTTCGCCCCTTCTGCTTCCGAAATATCTGGTCCATCATCCTTTGGTAAGTCGCCCCTGTGTTCTTCAATCCGAAGGGCATCATGTTGTAACTGAAACACCCATCCTCGGTGATGAAGGTGACGTCTTTGATGTCTGGGGGATGCATGCGTATCTGGTGGTACCCTGAAAAGGCATCTAAAAAACTCATTAGTGGAAAACCGACGGCTGAATCAACCAGCGCATCGATTCGAGGCAGGGGGTAACAATCCTTCGGGCATGCTTTATTCAAAAGAGAGAAGTCGATACACATTCTCCATTTACCCTCCCCTTTCTTCACCATTAAAACATTGCTCACCCACCCCGGATACCTATTCGCCGATACGAACCCTGCCCGAAGTATCTTCTCCACCTCTTCTCTGATAGGCCCGGCCATCTTGGAAGTGATGGCCCTCTTCTTTTACTGGATGGGGAGGACCTTGGGGTCGAGGTTGAGGCAGTGGCACGCCACGTTCGCGTTGACCCCCGGCATGTCAGCTGCACTCTAGGAGAATACATCGATGTTCTCTTGCACGCACCTCTGGATCTCCTCCTGATCCCTGGGGGTGAGCTCTCCATTGACCTTGATCTTCTCTTTTCACCCATCCTTTGTGAGGTTGTCCATCTCCAGAACCTCCACTGCTGCCCTCAGCCTTGAAGGCTCCTCCTCTTCTTCTTGCTCCCTTGGGTTTTTCTCCTGCTCCCTTGACCTTCCCTTCCCCACTTCCCGCTCCTCATCAACCGCAGCCACTCTCTCCAAGGTCCTCCCTCTTTATTTTTCGGGATTCATTCCTGGCGATGATCTCTTCCTCTCTTCTGGCTGAGTCTCCTTTTCGGACAACTCCCTCATCTCCCCCATCTTACTTTTCCTGCCCTTGGAACCTCCTGCCTCATTCCTACCTTCCTGCACTCCCGCCATCTCTGGCTCCACCGCAATGCCTCTCTCTACTCCAGCCACCTCTCTCTCCTCCTGCTCCTCTCTGTCTACCTGCTCTTCTGCCATCTCTGGCTCCACCGCAATGCCCCTCTCTACTCCAGTAACCACTCTCTCCTCCTGCTCCTCTCTGTCCACCTGCTATTCCGCCATCTCTGGCTCCACCGCAATGCCTCTCTCTACTCCAGCCACCTCTCTCTCCTCCTGCTCCTCTCTATCCTCCTGCTCTTCTTGCTCCATCCTCCTCTGTAGTTCTTCTGCATCACCATTCCATGAGATGTTGTTTGCTGTCGTCACATAGCATTCTCTGGCTGCCTTGGGATCTCCCCGCACCCTGATCTAGGTCCCCCCTGAATTGAGCTTCAAACACTAATGGAACGAGGACGGCACGCATATGAAGGCGCTGATCAGAGGGCGCCCAAAGATCGCGTTGTAACTGCTGGGGGCTTCAATATCACAAAGCGAACGTTTCTGGATAGCCCCCCCCCAGAGTTACCTGGAGCCCTACTCCTCCCTCAACCTCCTTCCATTCTCCTGAGAATCCGAATAACGGTCCGTCCGCCGCCAACACTCTCCTGGCTTCCACTCTCATCTCATTGAACGGCTTTTTGAAGATAACATTTACGGATCTCCCATTATCCACCTAGATTCTGGACACCGTGAAGTTTTCGATGATGGTCCTGATCACCAGTGCATCGTAAAAAGGATCTTCGTGATCTGGTAGATCCCTCCTGGAAAAAGTAATCTTCTCATCTGGGGGCGGGGCCTGCGACGTCGAGGCGACGCTCCATCGGTATATGGTGTGGAGGCTTGCCTTGCGGGTAGCCTTAATCCCAACCGCCGCCCCCCCCCCCCCCCCCCCCCCCCCCCCCCGTGGATCACCCCGATTCCCGCTCGATCTCCCGTATCTAATCGATCCACACACCGGTCCTCCTCCCCGGTTCCCGTCACCTCTACAATCCGCACCGATAGTTGTTGCTCCCCTGCTACCCTTCTCCCCTTCAATTCCAAAAACTCTGGGCACGTATCCGTCGCGTGGCCTTCCTCCTCGTGAAAGTTGCAATACGGGAAGGCTACCCCCCATCCTGCCTCCCCTCTTGGTGGTTCCTCCTTCTCCCCGCTCCTGCTCCCGCACTTCCTCGCCCTCTTCCTCGGCCGATGGCCATTGCTTGTTGAGGCAGGGGTGGGAGTGGCCTCGGACCATGCCCCCACCCTAACAGATTAAACCTCCCTGTCCTTGATAATAGTTTCTTCCTCCCTGGGGGGGCCTCCCTTGTCCTTGAACAGGACTCGTTGGCTTCCTCCAGCCCAGTTCCGGAGGCACTGGCCCCCTTAGCTCTTCCCTTCTCCTTCCCTCCTGCTTCCTGGCCCCTCCCAGCGCCCTCTGCTCCACATTCGTCAGTCTTGACAACTTCCTGGCAAAGGCCGGGTTCGCTGCCTCCATAGCTATTTCCTTCTCCGCCTTCTCCATCAACCCCTCGAACGACAACGGTGGCTTCCTGGTCAAGCTCATCTTAAAAAATCTCTCCTTTAGCCCCACTGTGAAAGCCATCCGGGGAGCGAAACCAGGCACCTCCTGGATTTGAGAATCTCCTCCTGGAAGCGGTCAACATAATGAGTCAAGGACTCATCGGCCTTCTGCTTGATCAAGAAAATGGACTCCGGGTTTTTCTTCCTCTTCTTAGAGGTCGATAAGCGCAGTTTGAAACTTCTGCTCAGATCCTCGAAGCCGTAGATCGACCCCGCCGGGAGTTGGTGGAGCCAATCCCTAGCCTTGTCTTATAGGGTGATGGCGAAAAGACGGCACTTAAAAGCGTCTGTCATTGGTCTGATGGAGATTACATCTTCGAACCACTACAGGTGCTAGAAGGGATCGTCCTTCCCAACATAGTTGGTCATCTCAGGCTCGTGGAACCCTTCCGGGATGGGTGCAGAGAGGATCAACTCGCAGAAAGGAGATCCTCTTGCTGGGGGTCTCGCCGCCTCCACTCGTGCAACCATCCCGCCAAGCAAGACACCACTCGTTGGGCTTGCGAAAAGTTCTCTACCCTCCAAGTCTCGCCTGCTACCTTCCTCCACTACCTCCTTTCCCGGTCGCCTCCCGGGTGCATTCTCGCCTATTCTTGCCTGGTTGATCCCCTCGTGGGGCGCAAGACCTGGCTCCTGGGGTGGAGGGGTCTCGCATTCCCCTCTCTGTGAGATCTGCTTCAGCATGTCCATGATCCCCCCAATGAATGTCATGAACTCCGCCCTCCCGACATAACCTCCCAAGTTTGGGGACTCGCCTCCATCTCATTCAATATCCCCCGCCATGAGGTCACCAAAAGATCTTCTGTGCAAGCTGCTGTTCCACGCTCACCGCATCATAAATGTTTGAACCAACAAAGTCGGTCCCTCCTAAAGCTCGGAACATAAAATGCAGCTCGCCATTACTCCCTTCGGACGACCCTCTGGACAAGGCTCTCAAAAGACTAGACCGGAGGCCTCAGCGCAGAGGTCCCACCTCTTACCAAGAAGAATTGGAATCCTTCCCCTCCCTAGCCAATGCTGGGCTAGGTTCCTTAGAAAGAGAGAAGGATAGTTAGGGGAATCTGTCTCTTCTAAAGCACCTTACTGGTCTATTTATAGGCCTCTGAACTGGGACTGCTAATAATAAACTGGAGGTATCCCAAAATTACTAGAATACCCTTAATCGGGTCTGCCAACAGCCATACTCTACTGTTTTGAAGGGCTACATGCTGACCACCAGGTCAAAAGCGTAAAATCCTGTGGGGCTAAAAGATAGACCCGACCCCACTTGAACCGGTCTTAAATCGAACCGGGGATTTGACAGGACCTCCCCTCTATGGTCTTCTCGCCTGGCGAGACCTTCCTCTCGCTAGCGAGAGCTCCCCCGTGAAGTCCTCTCGCATGGCGAGTCGGCTACTCGTCCGCGAATGCCTCCTCCGTTGGCGCTGACTTGCCCATCTCATGACGCATCTCTCGCTAAGGCCCTTCTTACCTGGGCCTTCTCGCCTGTTACCCTGGGCGGGTTCCACTCGCTCTGCAAATTGACGACTGTATTTGGCCGTCTCCCCTAGCCCCCCTTTTTCATGCCTCTGGCCCCTTCGAGCCCAAGGTTGTACATCGTACATCTTTGCAATCCCAGGATGCACAGAATACTGAGTGTAATTTGCCTCTCTCAGGATATATTCCCGAATTTTACCGCCTTTGGGAATTTAAAGCCATCCACGGAGATGGATGAGGCCATCTTTTAGTGAATACTCGCCTGTAGTCCCATCTTCAATTGACTTGATTGTTGGGGCCAGAGCCCATCCTTTCCTTGCTCTGCCCGGAATCGGTCCCGAATATAACAGACTATGCTCATTGTGGTTAAGTACTCTGTATACCCTTCCGATTGGTCTTTATATACCAGGGTAGTCTCCATCTCTTTGAGTATCCGAGCTAACTCCATACTCATCAATCAGGACTCAGGGTTTGATTCCGGTACCTTTCTGCTCAAAGCATCAGCTACAGACTTTGCCTTTCCGGGGTAGAGTTCAAGGTGAATTCATAATCGCATAAAAACTCTAACCACCACCGCTGTCTCAAATTCAATTCCTTCTGGGTACGGATGTACTTTAGATTCTTGTGGTCTGAAAAGATTTTGCAGTGGATGCCGTATAGATAGTGTCTCCAAATCTTCAAGGCGAACACCACCGCTCCAAATTCTAGATCTTGTACTGGGTAGTTGATTTCATGATTCTTCAGCTGTCTTGAAGCATATGCAACCACATGCCCATACTGCATCAATACCGCTCCGATCCCGTGATACGACGCGTCAGTGTTAATCTGAAATCCTTCCTTCCCGGATGGAAGGGCTAGGATGGGTGCGGATGTAAGTTTGTCCTTCAGTTCCTAGAATACAGCTTCACACTAGGGCGTACACTCATATGGCACAGCTTTCTTTGTTAGAGTAGTAAGAGGAAGGGCAATCTTTGAGAATCCTTTTACAAACATGCGATAGTACCCGACAAGTCCAAGGAAGCTCCGCACATCTACCGTTGACTTCAAGGGAGACCACTCCCTTACGGCACGCACTTTGGCCGGATCCACAGCTAACCTAGCCCCACTTATCACATGCCCCAAGAAGGCAGCCTCTTGGAGCCAGAATTTGCACTTGCTGAACTTGGAAAATAATACGTGCTCTTTTAGCTTCCTCAGTACCAAGGTTAGATGTTTGACATGTTCTTCCTTCGTCTTAGAGTATACCAAAATTTCATCGATGAAAATGATGACGAAGATATCTAGATAAGGCTCGAACACTTTGTCCATCAAACTCGTGAAAGCCGAAGGGGCATTTGTGAGCCCAAACGGCATCACGGTGAACTCGTACAAACCGTACCTTGAGCTAAAAGCCAATTTATGAATGTCCTGCTCTTGTATTCTCAACTTATAATACCCCGAGCGCAAATCCAACTTGGAAAACCAATGCGCTCCTACCAACTGGTCAAACAACTCATCGATCCGGGGTAGCAGTTAGGTGTTCCGTACCGTCAATCGGTTGAGCTCCCGATAGTCTATGCATAATCGTAAGGTTCCATCCTTCTTCTTAAAAAACATAATAGGGGCTCCCCAAGGTAATGAATTGGGGCGAACAAACCCTTATTCCACCAATTCTTGCAAATAAACTCTAAACTCCGTGAGTTTCTTCGGGGTCATTCGGCAAGGGGTCCGTGAGATGGGCTTGGCACCCGGTACTCGGTTAATTTTAAAATTCACCTCTCTATGCGGGGTAATCCTGGCATTTTCTCAGGAAATACCTTGGGAAAATCTCGCACCACCCACACATCATTGATATCCAATGTCATCTCTTTCAACTCAAAACAAATCATGTAGACTTCATCGCCCTCCATATGTGCTCTTATGGCCTGAATTGAAGATAATATCATACGAGGTTTGAATCAAATACCTTGAAAGATGACTTCTGAGTCTCCAAGACTCAAGGAAAGTCATTTCTCTGCCCAATCAATTCTGGCGTGGTACCAGTCCAGCCAAGCCATACCCAGAATGAGGTTGAATTCTGACATTGTCAGTACTGTAGCAGGGGTTTCGAAGAACTTTCCCCCAAGAAGAACCTCAAGGTCACACTTCGTGGTTGCAGTCATCTCAGAGCCGTCTGGGAGGCGTACTCTTCAAGCAATACCAATGAAGTATTTCACAGCTTATGGGTCTTTAATGAAGTCCGCAGACAAAAATGAGTGCAAGGCAACGATATCAAATAACGTATAGGCCGGTTTCCCGCCGAACACCACGGTGCCTAAGTACCAATAACAATACTCAAGGCTAGATATCTAGTACGTCTTAAGTAACTTAAGGTTAATAATGAAGATTTGATAACTAACTATAACATACCTGCAATCACCTCCTGAGGGTTCCACTCCTGTGTCATATCTAGCGCGAAAACCTGATTCCGAGCAGGTTTGGGGTTTCCTCCTTGTGGTCCTCTTCCTCGACCACGTATATGTCCCAGCCCTCGTGGAGCTTCCGGAGGGAGAGCAAGAGGAGCATTCCCAAATAGTTGCAGGCAGTAACGTCGAATATGGCCCGGTTGCATGCATTGGAAGCACACTCGCTCATTCCGGCCCTCGGGTTGCTGAAACTATTGAGGCTGTGGTGATGGGGCAATGCTGGCGGTTTTGGAACCGGGTGCTCCATTCTAAAACCTTGTGGAAATGCCTTCCACCTCTCTGATGTCCTCTTCCTCCTCCGTAGTCGTGAATCCTTTTATTGCTAGGGCCAGTATCCATCATACCCTCAAAAAGTCTTTAACCACTTCCCAAGTGGTTTGCTTCCAGACTCTTTGCCATGTCAATTATTTCCGCCAAACGTGAGTTCGCTATAAACAAAAGTGCTTTCCTCAGGGGGTCCTGTAGCCCTTTGTAGAAGCACTTAATGTATCCTCTGTCATCCAAGTCATATGAGTCAGCAAATCTCGTGAGATGTTGGAACTCTCGTTGATACTCCGTAAATGACTTCCATCCTTGCTTCAGCTGTAAAAATTAGTCTTCGAGGTCATGTCGAGCAGACGAGGGAATGAAGTGATCTGAAAAGGCTCCTGAGAACTCGTTCCAGCTAATCTCGGTATAAACTCACCCTTGAAAGGTGGATCCCATGAGGGACTTCCGCCACCTCTTGGCGTGAAGTTCTAGGAGTGTCACTACTAGGGTCACCGCAATATTGTTTGGACATCTAATTCTCGCTAGCAGTTCTTGCACGGAGTCGAGCCATTCCTCTGTACGCATTGCCGACTCTGTCCCAAGGTAGGCAGGAGGGGAGAGAGCTCGGAAAGTGCTCAACCAATTGAAGCCCGGAGCTTGTTGTTGCATGGGGACTTGTTGGGATCTAAAGGCATCCAAGATAGCTGTGAGTGTTTGCCCTAGCTCCGATTGCTGAAACTGTGTGGGTACGGACGGGGCGGGGGTGCCCCCTACTGGCTTAACGTGCACTGGGATCTATACGTAGAATACAAATCTATGGTCAGGTTAGATAATATTAAGGCCAAGTTGGACATACTTAGTGTGAATTACATATGGGCACACCACTGCTTCTGCTAAGTCAGTTTGTCCCCAATGGACTAATCAAGCAGGGGTGGCACCATTGTTGAATGACTTCTTTAGTTCAGGATCATAGCAAGCTGATACCATTTGTATAAACCCCCTCCCGAAACAAAAAAACACGGCACGAGGGAAGTCTTATGCCCAAAACAGCCGCCTTGCAGTAGCGCTAGCACTCGGGCTAACCTGTACCATAATATTCCTATCCTACTAGCTCTAACCAATATCAACCATTGCTAACCCAACCAATAATATAAAATAGAAGTCAATCTACACATAAGTAATAATAGTCCAAAAGTGCAACAAATAAAGAAGCTACTAAAAGCTTCTAAAATATTGGAGTACAGATAAAACTTGCCCAAAGGGCGCTACATCATGAGTAACTCAAACTCAAATCGGTGACTGATGGTAGCGATGACACCGTCCCTTCAGGCACTATCGTCCTGGCCTGGCTGTCCTGCTGCATAACCTTTTGCTGCTCTGTCTGCGTGGTTTTCTCCTAAAAAGAAAGACGTAGCAACCGTTAGTCATAAGGACTAAGTGGCTATCACATCCGCTCCCCCGATGACTCCTCAGTATAGGGTGGAGAAAGGAACAAGGGGACAATATATTTAAGTAGCATATAAGTACAAGCAGGTGGAGTAAAGATACATGTCATGAGTAGCAATAGGAGTAATGTAAAACAATATTAATAGCATTCCATTCTAGCAATTCTACACAAGCTATATCAATCCATCAAAGCATATAAATCTATAACAGGAAAGTAACTTAACTTATAAGAATGCCCATACAAACTTATAAGTTAAGGATCGACTTAACATTAAAGTAACTCATCGTATAAGAGTGCACATACAAACTCATATGATGAGGATATTGAGTATGTAATGTAATGTAATGATATGTATGCAATGCAAGACTCACCCATGATCACGCACAAGCAATTGCCATGTCGACACAGACCTGTAGTTATCGCTTTTCGATCATGTAGCTAACCTCTCGGGCATCAACAATCGTGACCAAGCGGTGATAGTGGAGCAGGATTCTCCACTACTAAGAAGGCATCCACACTACCAAGCCTAGGCCTCCGTACACCTCAACGCTAAGAACACAACAGTGGAGCTCACATGCGTACTACGGCTCAGCGGGAGTCTCAGGTAGATGTGCTTTGAGAATCAAGCCCCGAACTGGCCGATGTTTTGACACGGAAGGAGCCTCCGAAAAAACACGAGGACCAATCCCAACCATTCACTTGGAATGGAAGGAGCCCCGGTAATGAGCACCGAGGACAAGCCCAACCATCTAAGGTCTAACCGTCAACTCCCGTCGGTATGACGACTGGCGAGCCCGTAGACCTGCCACACTATCCTGCACCCAAAATTACGATATCGCGTGTTGACCCACACCACATGCAAGATCACATCATCGTGGCACGGAAGGAGCCTCGGGAATGTACAACGAGTACCAAGCCTAACCGTCCACTTACGTCTCTTCTCATCATTACCATACTTGTGCAGTCAAACCCCACACTTATTTTCACAATGCTACCCGTAGGGAGACACCACTCTAAGCATTGTACTGCTTAATACATTCCGTTAAACAACGATTCACATGGCCATAAATTAGCATCCTACAATTCATTCCCAAATGATATCCAACACATTGTTAATAGGAAGCGCATTCCTATCGATTCACATAGTTGAATCATTCTTACCATCCAAACTCATCAACCCATTCATTCACTAATTTCCACCAAACAATTTCTTTCAAGTTTGTTTCATTACGTCATTTGTTTACGAAGGATCTATCCAACACTCACTTCAATCCTTCACACTATTTTTCTACAATCTCTCCATCAAATCCTAACTTGGATTTACATAAACTCGAGAACAAAATGTGCAGGAAACCTGCTGGATAGCCACTTCGATTGGGAATTCCCGAGTCCATGAGACTCATATGAAGACGTATAACCATTCGTTGAAAAGTTATTTCCAAGAACCTCAACTTTTGTATTCGGTCCTTCACCCAAATCAGTCCGTAATACACATGAAATCGGCTTCTAAGACTGGTACGTTCAGAATACAGTTTCTGTACATTTAGATTGTCAGCCATAAAGTTCGATCAGACTTTCCCGTTGCTATATACTTTGAATGAAGATGTGTAACCACCCGTTGGAAAGGTATTTCCATGAACTACGACTTTTGTGTTTAGTCAAAAGTCTAGATCTGGCCGTATCATATCTGAAAATGACCATGAAGATTGCTGCGCGCAGAAAACAGATTTCTGCATGCATCTTAAGGCGGAATGAACGACATCGATTCGTCTTTCTCCTCTAACCGATCTTCCCAAATCACATCCAGAACTTCTTCTCCCTAATTTAACCCTCATAAGGCCACATCTCTTCATGAAACAAGCCCACCTTCTACTCAAGAAGAGAGGAGAGGTTGAAGACATCACTATTCATAGAGCACAGGCCCTAGAATGGCCACTTCCTAGGAAATCATAATCTCGCAAGTCAAGACTCTTTTGAGTCGAAATTTCACCTAGAAATACCTCCAGATCTACCACCAAGGGAGAGGGTAGGAAGCTCACCTCGTTTCCGGTGTTTCCACCATTTCCATCCATGGATCTTGTCATCCTTCTTGCCGACATCTTCTTTTCCTCAGTCGGTGTTAGTTCTTCATAGGAAAAAGATCGGCTCCAGCACCTTCATCCTCTCCAGCAGTTTCCTACAGCAATGGCTTTGAAGAGAAGAGTAGAAACGGCTAGGGTTTTCTCCCATTTTCATGTGGGAAGTGGGTAGCTGCATAACAACATGTCGACCTCTCATTGGACCGCCACTCACTCAGTAAATGAGTCCCTTCAAAACGACGCAGCCAGAAAAATTCATCAAACCACAAAATTGAACGACACGTGTAGGGACACGCCCATTTCACTACCCGTGTCCTGCTCGGGAGAATGTGGTCGACGATTCGTTTGTCGAGCTCTGCTCGAGGAATACTAACACACGGGTAGGGACACTACCGTGGGTAGGGACACTCCCGTGTCTCTACCCGTGTCTTGCTCGGGAAACACGGTCGATGATTCATTAGTCGAGCTCTGCTCAAAGAACACTCACACACGGGTAGGGACATGCCCGTGTCTCTACCCGTGTCCTGCTCGGGAAACACGGTTGACGATTCGTTAGTTGAGCTCTGCTCGAAGAATACTCACACACGTGTAGGGACACACCCGTGCCCCTACCCGTGTCCTGTATGGGAAACACGGTCCACAATATTAGTCTATCTCTGCTCGATGAACACACACACATAGGTAGGGACACACCAGTATCTCTACTCGTGTCTTGCTCAGGAATCACAACAAGGAATTCACATCATTGCAAGAGAGCCACACGGGTATGGACACGCCTGTGTCAAACACACACGGGTAGGGACACGCCCGTCTTACTACTCGTATCCTTCTGTGGAAATTTCACAAAGAAGACCCAAAGACACTAGAGCACCACACTGGTATGGACATGCCCGTATAACTACCTGTGTCCTACTCTGGACCAACTTATACTCCCTTACACAAGTGTAAGCCTAGCTACAAGCACTCCCAGAGCCCAAGTCAGCTCTCCTGACTTAAAATCGCGCACGAGGGGCCTCCCGCAAATTGGTACGTTACAGGGGATACCAATTCTTGATGGTTACCTTATTCAGCTCTCTATATTCAATGTACAACCTCATCGATCCATCCTTTTTTTTTCACAAACACCATAAGAGCACTCCACGGTGAAGAACATGGTCTATTGAATCCATTCTGCCACAACTCGTCCAACTGTGTACGCAGCTCCTCCAGATCACGCGAGTCCATTCGATACGATGCCTTAGCAATAGGATAGGTACCCGGCTCCAGATCTATGATGAACTCCACATCTCTCTTAGGTGGAAGACCATGAAGGTTATCAGGAAAAATGTTAGGAAACTCACCAACTACAACAATCTCCTCTACATGCGGCAAACTACTATCGGTCGCCAACACCGAAACCAAACAGGCAAAACATCCGGAATTTACAAGCTTCCGAGCACGTACCGCAAAAATAATTGGAGAAAATTGGCGCAGCAAACCATAAACGCTCCTAGGCTTGCCGTTGTCCATCTTGAAGTCCAAGCGCTTTACCTTGCATTGGATGACCGCATCATACTTGAACAACCAGTCCATGCCAAAAATCACGCCAAATTCATCCAAGTCTATCACCTTCAGATCAACAATGGCTAGAAAATAACCTAACAGAATCGGACAACACTGAATGCCTTGGTCGGACACCACTGAATCGCTAGACAGAAACTTGACACTAAATGCGTTGCCAACACGATCGAGTGTCAAACAGTGACGCTCTACGAAGGTTCTAGCCACGAACGAGTGGGTAGCACCGGAATCAAAAAGAATGCGCGCCCAGTGTTTCTTTACCTTAAACTTTCCTATAAAATTGTATATGGAACAAAGGGAACAAACATCAAAACTACACCTACAAATTAAAAGCTAAAACTAGGTTAAAATTTAACCTAAAATCACTTGAGTTGACGCTTGAGCTTCCTCCAAAGACACCACAATCAGCTTGCCATTCCCCTTGTCCAATAGTTATGGTGGCGGCAAGGCCTGAAGTGGAACGAGTGTTAACAGGTACTGAGCTTGCAGTCACTTAGACTTGAAATGTCCTTTTTGTCTGCACAGGTAGCAGACTCTTTCCTTTCCCCAGTAATGGGCAGTGTCATTCCCTCTCCGCATACACGCAGAACAAACCAAATCTCCCTTAGGAGCACTCTAAATCGCATGAACTTTCTCCTGCTTTTGGGCTCCTAACCTCTTGTAAAACATTTCAAAGGTATGCCCTGACCGCCCACAGAAACTGCATATCTCTTTAATCCTTTTCCTTGAAGCAGCACCGGTTTTTTGGGAATTCATAACCTCACAAGGCTTCCTCTTATCGTTCCTCATTTGTTGACCTCTGTTCTTGGCATTGTCAATCGCCTCAATTTTCAGAGCAACCTCCACTACATTAGCATAGCTCTCAGATCCATAAACACTAGCTAGCTGCTTGGTTTCATTCCTAAGACCACCCAGAAAACGTTTAACTCGACTAGATTTTGAAGACACAATGTGTAAGACCCCTCCCCTTACCAAGGAGGCTCCGGGTCTTATGCCCAGAACCGCGGCCTTACCGTGACACTAACTCACAGGTTAGTCAAAACTGAAAGACGCTGATCCTGCTCGATAGTACGATCATATAACCTATTTAGTCAATTGAGAAATAGAAGAATAAAAGCAGTGTATAAAACAGCTAGTACACAAGTCACAAAACTATCATCTATAATGAAAATGAAAGTACAATAGAGTCCAGAATGAGTACAACAAAAGAGAAAAGGGCTTATGCTCTGTACATGATATCAAATCTCTCTCTCTCAAAATGACAACGAAGCGGAAGCTAAACTATCATCAATAAACTCGTCCCACCTGACGACGGACTGTAGTTGTAGTAGTAAGTAGTGGTAGTATTAGCTCCTCGCATCCTGCCGGTCGTGCTGGA
This sequence comes from Platanthera zijinensis, assembly GCA_039513925.1. Lineage (NCBI taxonomy): Eukaryota > Viridiplantae > Streptophyta > Magnoliopsida > Asparagales > Orchidaceae > Platanthera > Platanthera zijinensis. Next base: position 167,561,183 of record CM077082.1, on the reverse strand, counting down.
GCTCCATCTCCTAGAGCTCTTAAAATGATTTGGTCACAACCGACCGTTAGTCATAAAGACTAAGCCGTTTCCTCCACAACTTGCCCCCGCAACTCCTAAGTAAAGAGCGGGAGGACGAAGTGGAGGAGGACAAGGGGTATGAAAGTATAGCAAGTGATAGTGGAACTAATCTACAAGGGTGATATAATAGCAAGTACATTTATACTCTAGTAGTTCTATATAGTACAAAAATAGTAAGTAAAGAACGGTACTGAAATGAAGTTCATTAAATAATAAAGAGCGGAGCAGAAAGTAAGCTAAGCTACTACCAAGCTATCATCACAGAAGTACCTTAACTTATATGAATGCTCATACAAACTTATATGTTAAGCTTTCCAAATATAATTTATCATATAAAAGAGCCCATACTATTTATATGATAAGGATCTATGGTGCGTATGACCTAGTCATGAATGTATGTTATGCATGCGTTTTTATGATTCATATAAGTGCAACTCACACACACGACTCTGTGATCACAGACCTTTAGTTCCCACTTTTTGGAGCTAGCATCACTCTCTGGTACCACCATTGTGGCTATGGTTGCAGCGGAACGGGCGCTTCCGGTTCCTAGGCGGGTATACACACTACCATGCCCAGACCATTTGTACGCCTATGTACACGTCCTATGTGCACTCTAGAGTCTCTGCGTACTAATGCTGGCGAACTGCAAGAATTTCTTGTTCGGGTGTGCGTTTTCGGGGATTGTCCTCCATACCGTAGTATAAACAACCTACTGGCCCTCAAACCCACACACCTCACCAGAGTCACCATACTGCAATCAGTGTGACGATTGGCCAAGTACTCCATGACCCGCCACTAGTTTTGTTTTTATGCACATGAAAGGTATCTCAACCCGAGCCTCCAGCTCGCAGGACCAAACCCATCCTGATGTCAAACTCTCGAGCCTCCAGCTCGTAGGGCTAACTGTCTTGAAACTCCCTAACCCTTCATCGGTGAGAATGTTTCCATGTTCTCTTAGCCTATTATACTACTCTTGTCTAATGTTTGTTATACCTAGCAATTTAGGGTTAATCCCAAGACTGCTCAGGGTATACCAATAAAGGGGTCTCTGGGGCACTAGGAACCAAGATGGGATGAAAGCTCAAAGTTCCCTTTCACAAGGAAATTTACTTTTATTAATGTCTACCCATTATCCATACCAAACTCTCATTATTACTCTGGGACAAACCTTATAACTTACGATGTTATTGGGAGAGCGGCGGTCTTCCGCCGATCTCCGTTCTAGTTACTATCCTTGGGATTTTGCACTCTACCACTCGTTATCAAGAAGTGACCTATTGGACACCAATCAGGGTTTATCTTCCCAACATAAGTTCCATATCAGCCGACAACCGTATACCCTGTGGATCCTAGTATTATATGTTATTCATGCTAAGCGCACCTATGACCTAATGTTGACTCGTATGACATGACTTCCATACTCTTTTGCCAACTGCCCCTAATTATTTATCATGATTTTCTATGATGTATGAGGTTGACCATCCCAGGTTTCACTAATTTTTTAAGGAATTAAGGGCCTAAATTAATTCTTTTAATTGAGTGACCTAGGTCACTTTTCACATGATGTAGTACATGTTATGGTTCAACCTACCTAAGGAATTTACTAGGTGTTCCACGAGGTTAAATATCAATGCCTATAATATTTCACAATTTTCCCATGCAAATTTCTTTTTCATTCCAATTTAATATTAAAATCCCAATTTGACCACTTTCCAAATAAAGTACATCAACTACACAACCAAAAATTCTAAGAAAATTACTAACGATCCATGTTAATATAATAAAATATAGGATTTCGAAATCCTAAACAGTGATTTGACCTAACATATATCCATATGAACAATATTACCAAAATGCCATTATTAGGGTTTTCAACATATAAAGACATCCAAAAATTCTCAAATAATTTAACAAGGATTTAATCACAGAAATAAACTACTATAAAGTTTTCCATAATATTTAAATAGTAATTTCCCTTATTTTTAATTAATTTCCATAATGGACAACATGGTAAATTCTACTTAAAATATAGTTAACATTATTTAACAGTCCCATAAATTTTTCCAGAGGTGAATTATGTTCTACTAAAGCTTGTGACAAAATTTCAGAATTTAATAAATTTATTTTTCCTAGTTTCAAATTTATTTCCTAACTAGGCATATTTTCCAATAATTCCAAATAATGGGATTCTTGCTCCCAAAAATCCCAACCTTACTATGGGAGGTGTATTTCATCTGTATAAGCCTCTGGCCAGAATTTTATATTGGTTCAAAAGGGCTAATTCGACATTTTTGCATTTGGCACAATAATTTACAAATCTACCCTCCAAATGCATGTTGGTTTTCCCCAACATGAAAGGGTACAAATGATTTGGAATTTCTACCATGGACTTATAGTGACTCTAAGATCATACCACTAAAATTTGGGGGAATTTGGAGTTGTAGATCTTCAAAAATTCAATATATTTAAGAAATGATATTTCTCCAAAAACTATAGAAAAACGTATCCCAAAAATTTCAAGTTTTTGTCATTACCTAAGTATGACCTAGCCACATGGATGACAAAAATTTCAGATCATGTGGACTTAGGGTTTGGCTTGGGCACTCATTTAAAGATCTTCCCTAGCCTAGGAATAGTCTTGGTAGAATGGCCCTACAGGGAGTAATACTGTACCAAATCTTTACTTTAGGGTGTGAAAACAAAGTTAAGACATAGATATATAATTGTTATGTTGGTGACCAGTTCTGAAATTGCCTCTAAGGGGCCTATATTTAACATGCGAGATTCTGTACAAAATGTGACAAAAAAATAAATGAAATTAATATAATCACTATAGTTTAATATGATGAAAACAGATGGCATCCATGCATCGTCTCCAACCAGCCAACGCTCCAGATTGCCCCGACTTAGGACGCCTTTATTTGGCTTTTCCCGGCCATCCGTCTATCTCCCTAGCGGGACACCACCACTACCTCCGTTGAGGTGAAGGCTAACGTTTGGAGGCGACTTGGCCGCCGGAGGCAGCGGTTTCCGACGAACCCGAGCACCTCCATAAATCCGAAATTTCAAGTTTTGCTCCCATGGAAACGGGCTCAGTTGAGCCCGATGTCTCTCCTATTTTATTTAGGAAGCTAGCACGGGGTGAGGTGAGGTGAAACGAACCTTGATCGGAGCCCGACGGCGGCAGCGGCGGCGGTTGGCTATGGAATTTCTCCTCTCTAGTGAGCTTGCTCCAAGCTCCGATTCTCAACGGTTTGCCTCGATTCAGAACTCGATTTCCACTCCTCTCAACCTTTTGAAGCTGATGGTGAGGTCAAATTGAGCTGATATTGGTTGTATAGTGAGTTTCCATTAAGGGGATTTCAGCCTTTACATTGGATTCTCCTCCTAGATGCCATGTGGCTTGGAGCATGATAGAAATGGATGGTAAATGCTGCTGGAGCTCAGAAATAAGCTTGGGAAGGGAGGAGGAGGGCTACATGGCCTCCATCCCATTATTTCCTCCTTTCTCTTTCTTCCTTTTCACCAAAGTTCCAAAACTACCCTCATGCATGTACTCTCTATCCTACTTCAGAGGGGTGGGGGCTGCCAATTATAATTTGGACTGGTAATGGGCCTTCGCTTATGGGCTTTGCCCATTGGGAATGGGCTTGACCGTCATTTTTCTTCCTTTAGGCCATTTGTTGACTTCTTCACTTTTTAGGTTGACTTGGTCAACTCGATGAGTGAACTGGCCCCACTTGAGGGGCATGGACCCTATGGCATCACCCAACTTGGGTTGGGCCATGTCGGTGCCCCACTTGGTCTAATTGGGCCTTTAGGTATGGTTTTGACCAATTTAGGCTTTAGGGTTGACTTGGGTCAACATGAGTCAATAGGTGACCCAATGATGTGTCTTTGGTTTGCTTAGATTTCTTTTAGGGTTAGGATCATATTGGTGGAGCCAATGTGTAGCTAAAATTCCAATTTGGGTTAGTTTGACTTGAGTTGACTTGAGCCCTATAGTGGGCCCTATGTGAATCCACCCTAACTCCATGGGTCAAACCTAGCCTAAACCCATTCACCCACCACATGTACTAACCTAATCTAAGTTAAGGGGTCTAGTAGGAAATGAGATGTTACACCATGTCAGGGGAAAAATGGCATAGTTTGCTGAACTCCACCTCATACTCACTAATGGTTAGCTGCCTTTGCTTTAGATGTAGAAAATCATTCATCAAACGGTCTCTCTTGACCAATGGCAGAAACATTTACAGTAGCAATTCCTTAAAGGATTCCCATGAACAACCATACTTAAGGTTTTCTTTTTCTCTCAGCCACCAACTATTTGCAAGTCCCTTGAGCTGATATGCAGCGACCATTACTCTCTGTTCCGCTGAAACTCCTAAATAAGCGAACATCTCCTCGATGGCTATAATCTAATCATCTAAAGACATAAAATCTTCTCTACCATCATAGGTAGGGGGTCCTAGTCTCTGAAAATGCGAATTAAACATCATCTATGTTGGCGGCAAAACCGAGGGCACTAGAGGAGTAGGAGGAACAAGAGCGGTTTGAACCATAGTCGGGTCCTGCACTCTAGGCGGCTGACTAGCAACAACCGAGAACAACACCTGGATCTACGACTGTATCTCCAACATTTCCCTCGATAAACTGTCATTGCTTTTCCGAATTCCTTCTATCATTGCCTCACTCTCGGCACCAGAAGATTCTCCCTCTGACTGGGGAGTCGACCTCGTCGCAGAATGTCTTGACATTCTAATAACACAATAAACAACTAATCAAAACTAGCTTATCGCTAGAACCAAACATCTTAGTTCAGACAATGCATAATTAAACACTTGATCTTGCTGCTAACTCGCTCTGGGATTTTCATTCATGATATCATGCCTAAACTTAGGATGATACACCGTCATCCAGCTGACTCATGTGCCTAAATCATGAATGCATGAATTCTTATTCCTTTTGACCCAAAATCATGTGTGTATGTATGTCATCATGTAAATGTTTAGCTTTGCGCGTGTGTTGATGCGATTTTATGTCATGCATGTTGTGCTATGCAATCATAAAGGGCCTTAATGCATGTTATGAGCGGCGTACACATGAAATATTATGCATCCCATACTACATAATATCGCTTTCAATGAAAATCAAAATCTAATGGGCATTCATGTAACGACCCCATCCGTTACATGACGTATAGTAGAAGGTCCGGCCGGGGCCCCACACCATATGCCACAAACAGACGGTGAGGTCACAGGATATTACCAAACCATACACGCATCCTAACTCAGAGCATGCTAGCGGAAGCTTTAAGTTGTAAATTTGAACTCTAACCAGGAATGTCCAATATATAAACCACAGTTATATATACAGCCACGGAATGTACAACAAAGGTTTGGCCTTAAGGCCTTATAGTTCCTCTTTCCATCAACATGGATTACAAACATCGGCGCGCAGGCCGGCCATACATGAGGAAAAGCAAACAAAACAAAACCATTCGCTCAGTCTTCAAGGGCTAGCCGCCGCAGCAGCAGCAGCAAGGGCTTCAGCCCTTCATTTACCACTTGGCTCTCCAGCACCTGCATAGGGACAATCCACCCAAACGGTGGTAAACAAGGCAACGGTCAGCATTCAGCTAACCCAGTTATAACAATCATACCCCTTTCTCGGGGCAGTAGCATTCTTTCCCTGTACAGCATGGTATCATCAATAGCAACTATGTGCGCGCAGGCACATTCAAGCCATCACAACCGTCGGCCACACGGCCCGACAGTCCGTGCACTCAGGGCACATTCTTGGTGTACCGGAATACCAGGGTCAACACCACCGTCTACACGGTATTTGAGCATTCTAGTCTTTTCGGCGCGCGGGCCTAAGACTCTCATTAGGAGCTCCAACAAAACCCATAACCAGGCTTCCAAGTCGGACGGACCTAACGCAGGTACGGATCAGCCACCCCCCGTTGCTCAAGTCGCCGTGCCACCTCGAATACGGAAGTATCCATGGCAATTTATAGGCGCGGGTCGGTTTCACCTTTCCTGTTCGGCAATCTGCCTTTTCATCGAGTTGCAGCCCAACGACTCAAACCACACACAAAGTGGCAACGCACAGCCACAAGAGTTGCATCCAACCCTCTTCATTTTCTGGACTTCATCCAGTACTTCCTGCTGCACCAAGCAACAGGTAGGCACAAGACAACACAAGCCATAACCACGGAGTCTTCTCCGATATGCAAACAAGCATCACCAATCCAGACCAACATGTCCAGATGGGCTTCACACAGCATGCCTAGATCCGTACTCCAATTCCGGACTCTAACAAGGGGGACTTCACATATCTACCCCAAGGGACACCACAACCCACTGCACACTCGCGGGGAAGGGTTTTCCCTATGCAAAGCAGAAAAGAAGGACTTCACATGTCCAAGAAGGGAGATCGTTACCCTTGTCGATCTCTTGGGAGCCATCGAAAACTAGCCGGTGAGGAAGAACCGCAGCAGCTTTGCCTTCACAACGCTGGTCTCGGATCACGAATCGGACCACGGGAGCTCCGCCGGTGGTTTGATCTCCTCCTCCTTCTTCCTCCTCTCTCTTTCTCTCTTCACTTAGCCAAGTGAAGAATGACTCAAGCTTCTGCTGACTTAAACCAGCCAGGAATCATCTGAGCCTTTGGATCCAAAGAGAGAAAATGAACGGCCACGATTTTCCCAAAATCACATTTTTTTTGGCTGACACGGCCTGTGACACGCCCGTGTCACAGGCCGTGTACCCTTAAGCGGCACACGCGGTATTCGTACCGACTGATATTTACCAGAACACGGGCATCGACACGCCCGTGTCGAACCTGACACGCCCGTGTCAGTCATGAGACACGCCCGTGTCACCCCTGCCTCATTGAGCTCCAAACTCAACCAGCAGTACACGGGTAGGCACACGGCATCAGACACGCCCGTGTCAACTCTGACACGGCCGTGTTCAAGGCTTGGTTCCAGGCCGTGTAATCTTCTGACTCAGATCGCCTATTATTTGCGTGACACGCCCTGGGACACGCCCGTGTCCCAGGCCGTGTACCCCCGACACGCCCTGGGACACGCCCGTGTCCCAGGCCGTGTAAAACAACCTGCACCTCAAATCCATTTTTTGAGATTTTTGGGGTGTTACAATCCTCCCCCCTTAACAAAATTTCGTCCCGAAATTTGCACGGTAAGGAAACAAGGAAAAACAATGCTATAACTTGATAACTCTGTTATAACAAAAGGTACACGGTCTACAGCTTATACAAACAACTCGGGAAAATCAGCTCGCATGGTCTGCTCTCGCTCCCATGTTAGCTCTTCACGGCCACAATTATCCCAACGGACTTTGACCATCCCGATCACTTTGTTCCGCAAATGTTTCTCGGCTCGATCCTCGATCCGAATGGGTCGAACCCTCGTCGTTAGCCCATACTCGACCGACAGCCGATCATTCTCCACTACTTGAGCTGGATCCTTGACAGCCTTACGAAGTACTGAGATGTGAAATACATCATGTAATCCACCCAAGTCTGCTGAAAGTGCCAGTCGATAAGCAGCTTCCCCAACTCGCTCCACCACCTCAAATGGACCAAGATACCTCGGACTTAGCTTTTTCAAACGCCGAATCCTGGACACGCCTTTGAAGGGTTTGATCTTCAAATATACCCAATCACCCACCGCGAACTCCACGTTCCGATGTTTGGCATTGTAGTACTTTGCTTGACGATCTTGGGCTATCAATAGCCTCTCCCGAATAGAGCGTATGAGCGAGGTAGCTTCTTCGACTTCCTTTTTCCCACTCAGCTTAGATTCGCCTGCTTCTGCCCAAGCTAACGGTGTACGACATTTACGACCATATAAAGCCTCAAATGGTGCCATACCGATGCTCGCTTGGTAGCTATTATTATAGGCAAATTCGACAAGAAATATATAATCTTCCCATCTCTTACCAAAGTCTAGGGCACACATGCGGAGCATGTCCTCCATCGTCCTGTTGGTTCGTTCAGTCTGGCCATCCGTTTGGAGATGAAAGGCCGTACTAAACGCTAATTTTGTACCCAACATTTGATGAACTAGCCGCCAATCATTCGATGTGAATCGCCCATCGCGGTCACTAACGATGCTCCGAGGAACACCGTGCAGTCGAACAATCTGCTCCACATAAAGCTTGGCCAAGGTTTCCACTGAATCGTCTCTTCTGTTTGGAAGGAAGTGCTCCACTTTTGTCAACCGGTCCACAATCACCTAGATTGAATCATGACCGCGTTGAGATCTCGGCAACCCGTGCACGAAATCCATCGAAATGTCATCGAACTTCCACTCCGGAATGGGTAACGACTTCAGGAAACCGCCAGGCTTCTGGCATTCCGCTTTCACCAATGCACAAGTATGGCATTCCGCCACATAACGTGCTACATCTTTCTTTAGTCCGGGCCACCAGAACAGCTTTTTCAGATCTCTGTACATCTTTGTGCTCCCTGGGTGAACTGAGTACTTTGCAAAGTGAGCTTCGTACATCAACTCTTCCCTCAATTTACCCACACTCGGGACGCACACTCGACCATTTCTTCGTAACAAACCGTTATCCCAAGAGAATTGGTCATCCGGCCCATCTTTAGCATAGCGCTGGAGACTTTCATCCAACTCCGTTGCTCGCCGAACTCTGTCCGTAAGGTCATATTGAACCTCCGTCCAGTTCAAGCATGCATCGGTCGACGAACCCTTGTCAACACAAGATATCTCCAATGCTTCCAATTCCTGGAATAAACGCTGATCATGCCTTTGCAACCAGCTTGCCCGTACCGGAGCCCGACTCAAAGCATCAACGACCACATTTCCCTTCCCGGGAGTATAGTGAATCTCGAAGGTGTAGTCCCCAAGGAACTCCATCCATCTTCGTTGTCGCATATTCAGATCCTTCTGATCCAACAAGTACTTTAGGCTTTTGTGATCTGTATAGATATCCACTTTACCGCCATAAAGGTAGTGCTGCCACAACTTGAGCGCAAAGATTACCGCCGCCAACTCCAAATCATGGACGGGGTAATTCCGCTCATGCACTTTCAACTGGCGCGAGCCATAAGCAATCACTTTACCAAACTGTAGAAGGACGCAGCCTAAGCCGCTCCCGGAAGCATCACTATAGATCTCATACCCATCTGTACCACATGACAATGTCAACACAGGCGCCGTGGTCAAACGACTCTTCAAGTCTTCAAAAGCTCGCGCGCACTCTGGCGTCCAAATGAACTTTTGATCTTTTCTCGTCAGCGTGGTCAGAGGTAAAGCAATCCGTGAGAAGTTTTCCACAAACCGTCTATAGTAGCCCGCAAGCCCAAGGAAGCTCCTGACCTCGGCCACTGAAGACATCACTGGCCAATCTCGAATGGCACTTATCTTCAACGGATCCACCGCGGTACCTTCTCCACTTACCACATGGCCTAAAAAGGCTACTGAAGAGAGCCAGAACTCACACTTTGAGAACTTGGCATAAAGCTTATTCCTCCGCAGGGTATGCAAGACCAACCGCAGATGGTTTGCATGATCCTCTTCCGACTGAGAGTATACTAAGATGTCATCGATAAACACAATCACGAACAAATCCAAGTACTCTTGAAACGTTCGATGCATTAGGCCCATAAATACCAAAGGCACATTACATAGGCCAAACGGCATTACCGTGAACTCATAATGACCGTAGCGTGTTCCAAACGCCGTCTTGGGAATGTCACCTTCTCGAATCCTCAACTGATAATATCCCGATTTCAAATCCAACTTGGAATAGACCGTTGATCCTGCCAGTTGATCAAACAGGTCATCAATCTGTGGAATCGGATATTTATTTTTCTCCGTCAGTTTATTCAATTCGCGGTAGTAAATACATAACCGTAAACTACCGTCTTTCTTTTTCACAAATAGAACAGGCGCGCTCCAAGGTGACATACTTGGGCGTATGTATCCCTGCTCCAACAACTCTTGCAATTGGACTTTCAACTCAGCCATCTCTTTTGGCGCGACGTGATATGGTGAGCGGGCCACAGGTTTAGCACCTGGCACCAACTCAATAGAGAAGTCAATCTCCCGCTGGGGTGGTAACCTAGGAAGATCTTTAGGAAACACATCGGCAAACTCTGACATAACCAAAACTTCACCGACACTGGCCTTTGGCTCAACAGCCTGAATTAGCGTGAAGAATAACTCCGCGCCCTTCCGAACAGCATTGACGACTTGGAGCGCAGACAACAACGTCCCGCCAACTCCTCGCATACCAGCGAACTTCGTCACAAGTCCGGTATTCAGGCCCAGTGTGATCTCTTTGGAGTTGCAATCAATAAAGGCACGTTGCTCCGAGAGCCAGTCCATGCCAAAGATCACATCAAACTCCGATAACGGTAGCATAGCTGCACTCAAACCGAAATCCCGACTTCCTATTTGAACATCCACATCGCAAGCCCTATCCGCAAGCATCACACAGCCATTCTGCAATAGCACCCTTGTACTATCAACCGTCACATGACTCAGCACCCCAATTCGAGATACGAAGTCCTCAGAGAGAAAAGAATGCGAAGCACCCGTATCAAACAGGGCTCTCGCCAGATTATTCCGAATCAGGACAAAGCCTGCAGCATACACATCATGCACAAGCTATATATAACAAAAGCAATAACACTTAAGCAAGTAAGCTATATTCACTCGTACCTGTGACGACGTCACTTTGCTTAATCGCCTCCTGCTGACCAAGGTGATAGATTCGGGGCTGTGCCTTGGACGCAGAGGAATCAACCACCGCTTTGCCCTTCTCAGCATAAGACGCACCCGTCTTCTTTTCCCCTTTGGGCTGAACAACCCGACAGTCACGGACTATATGCCCCACCCGGCTACAGTTATAGCATGTACGAGAATTCGGCCTTGATGTTGCCCCCGACACAACAGTCGAAGACACTTGCCCATACGGCTTGGACCTCTTGCCCCCTTTCTTCTGGTAGAACGATTTGCTAGGGCGAGGTGCTTGCTCTGGCTTCGACACAACCAAGCCCTTGATCCCTTGCACCCGCCGCATGTCCTTCTCCAACGCACACGCAGTATCAACCAACGCCTGAAACCCTTGGTTCACTGAACTCGAAAGCAGGAACCTCAACTCATCCCGCAATCCTTCATAGAACCGATTCGTTTTCCTTTGGTCATCCGCGAAGATTGTTCCCGCATACCGCCCCAACCTGGTAAACTCATGCAAGTAGATATCCACGCTATCCTCTCCTTGCTTTAAACGTTGGAACTCATTTTCCATGGCAATGCATTGCGCCGGTGGGACATGCTTCGCCAGAAATATTCGAGAGAACTCCTCAATCGATACTTGCGTTAATTGCCTGCCCACCAAATGGTGTACCTCAACCTCGTCCCACCACAACCGCGCCTCTCCTTCAAGCATGAAGGTGGCCAAGGTGAACTTTAGAGTTTCCTCCGCCCTGATCGCTGTCATTATCCACTTGACACGCGATAACCAATCCTCTGCCTACGTTGGGGATCCCAGTCCCATAAACGTAGGCGGACTGAAGCTCATGAATTGCTTTAAATGCCGGTCAGCTGCTCGTGGATCGATAGCCTCAACCGGCGCGGGTCTTACATCAACACGAACTGGCACTACTGCCGGCTGCGCTTGCCCGGTCGGCTGAATCATGGCAAATAGAGCCTCAGCAACTAAGCGAACAGTTTCCGCAGATGGAGGAGGTGTTGGCACCTCAGCTAGTGCCGCACTCTCATCAGAGCGCTGGGGCTCAGACTGCCTAGCACCACTACGCGTCACCTATAGGTGGACAAGACACACATGAGCGATCGTATGCAAGCAAAAAAACACAAAAAGGAACGCGCAGATTCCTCAAACAAGATTTTGTACATTCCTTAGTGGACATTCCAGAGTTCATTAGCGTTACAGCATGACGCATAAACACGCGCTCGCCACCCCATAAAAGAATTTGACCACGAATTCGAACGAGGAAGACCGAACAAAGCTGATACCAAAATGTAACGACCCCATCCGTTACATGACGTATAGTAGAAGGTCCGGCCGGGGCCCCACACCATATGCCACAAACAGACGGTGAGGTCACAGGATATTACCAAACCATACATGCATCCTAACTCAGAGCATGCTAGCGGAAGCTTTAAGTTGTAAATTTGAACTCTAACCAGGAATGTCCAATATATAAACCACAGTTATATATACAGCCACGGAATGTACAACAAAGGTTTGGCCTTAAGGCCTTACAGTTCCTCTTTCCATCAACATGGATTACAAACATCGGCGCGCAGGCCGGCCATACATGAGGAAAAGCAAAACAAACAAAACCATTCGCTCAGCCTTCAAGGGCTAGCCGCAGCAGCAGCAGCAACAGCAGCAAGGGCTTCAGCCCTTCATTTACCACTTGGCTCTCCAGCACCTGCATAGGGACAATCCACCCAAACGGTGGTAAACAAGGCAACGGTCAGCATTCAGCTGACCCAATTATAACAATCATACCCCTTTCTCGGGGCAGTAGCATTCTTTCCCTGCACAGCATGGTATCATCAATAGCAACTATGTGCGCGCAGGCACATTCAAGCCATCACAACCGTCGGCCACACGACCCGACAGTCCGTGCACTTAGGGCACATTCTTGGTGTACCGGAATACCAAGGTCAACACCACCGTCTACACGGTATTTGAGCATTCTAGTCTTTTCGGCGTGCGGGCCTAAGACTCTCATTAGGCGCTCCAACAAAACCCATAACCAGGCATCCAAGTCGGACGTACCTAACGCAAGTACGGATCAGCCAACCCCCGTTGCTCAAGTCGTCGTGCCACCTCGAATACGGAAGTATCCATGGCAATTTATAGGCGCGGGTCGGATTCACCTTTCCTGTTCGGCAATCTGCCTTTTCATCGAGTTGCAGCCCAACGGCTCAACCGCACACAAAGTGGCAACGCACAGCCACAAGAGTTGCATCCAACCCTCTTCATTTCCTGGACTTCATCCAGTACTTCCTGCTGCACCAAGCAACAGGTAGGCACAAGACAACACAAGCCATAACCACGGAGTCTTCTCCGATATGCAAACAAGCACCAATCCAGACCAACATGTCCAGATGGGCTTCACACAGCATGCCTAGATCCGTACTCCAATTCCGGACTCTAACAAGGGGGACTTCACATATCTACCCCAAGGGACACCACAACCCACCGCACACTCGCGGGGAAGGGTTTTCCCTATGCAATGCAGAAAAGAAGGACTTCACATGTCCAAGAAGGGAGACCATTACCCTTGTCGATCTCTTGGGAGCCATCGAAAACTAGCCGGTGGGGAAGAACCGCAGCAGCTTTGCCTTCACAACGCTGGCCTCGGATCACGAATCGGACCACGGGAGCTCCGCCGGTGGTTTGATCTCCTCCTCCTTCTTCCTCCTCTCTCTTTTTCTCTTCACTTAGCCAAGTGAAGAATGACTCAAGCTTCTGCTGACTTAAACCAGCCAGGAATCATCTGAGCCTTTGGATCCAAAGAGAGAAAATGAACGGCCACGATTTTCCCAAAATCACATTTTTTTGGCTGACACGGCCAGTGACACGCCCGTGTCACAGGCCGTGTACCCTTAAGCGGCATACGCGGTATTCGTACCGACTGATATTTACCAGAACACGGGCATCGACACGCCCCTGTCGAACCTGACACGCCTGTGTCAGTCATGAGACACGCCCGTGTCACCCCTGCCTCATCGAGCTCCAAACTCAACCAGCAGTACACGGGTAGGCACACGGCATCAGACACGCCCGTGTCAACTCTGACACGGCCGTGTTCAAGGCTTGGTTCCAGGCCGTGTAATCTTCTGACTCAGATCGCCTATTATTTGCGTGACACGCCCTGGGACACGCCCGTGTCCCAGGCCGTGTACCCCCGACACGCCCTGGGACACGCCCGTGTCCCAGGACGTGTAAAACAACCTGCACCTCAAATCCATTTTTTGAGATTTTTGGGGTGTTACAATTCATGTGATGATTTTATGCATCCCATAGTATGTAACTGTCATTTGTTGCCTCCCATAAGGATCCATGTACAAACACATATTATGCATCTCATAGTACATAATATGCCCCGTATACTTCTTATCATGCTTATAAGTGTATTGTTCATGCTTCAGCCAAGACGTACCGATGATACATTGGTGTGTGTATGAAATGAAACTAGATAACTAACATGAACATGAGATAGCTATTCGACCAATTGTTAAACAACCTATCCCTCTGATACCAACTGTCACATCCCGCATTTTCTCCGCATTTTACAATATATCAGAGTAAGGTAAAACGCGCTTCATAATGCCACATCGGCCAGGGAAAACTGCAGAACGCTTAGGAAAAACACCAACCTAATACTCCTATAAAAGATTTATGGGTTATTTAGAGAATATCTATGAGTACTAAGATGTTAGCCTAAATCACCTAGAGGGGGGGAATAGGTGAGGTCTGCGTATTTTTGCGGAATAAAAATTATAAGAACGATACACAGAAAATAACCAAGCAAGCCACAGAGAACACAGGATTTATAGTGGTTCCCCAACCTTGGGTACATCCACTTCCACCTCACCAATCTAGTAAACCACTAGACTTGGCTACTCCACTATCTAAGATCAAAATGATCCTACAACTTGGAACCACGTTCCTACAAATCTCGATCCCAACGGATCTACACTCGGAAGAAAACCTTCCTACAAATCTCGATCCCAACGGATCTACAGTACTCGGAGAAAAACTCCTACAGAACTCAGAGTCAAGACTCCTACAAGAATAAGAGGTTGTATGAAGAAATATACAAAAAGAATCGTTCAGATCTGGATCTTCAAATCTTTCTTCCTTCTTCGGCTTTTAGAGATCGGCGGAAATAAATCGAGGAAGACAAAGGCGAAAACCCTTGGATCTGGAAACCTGGAATCAGCGGGATCAAGTACGGGATCTGTCGATTGAGAATCACTTGATCTTCTGAAACTTCTTGTCTGAATAGCTGTATCGGAGAGGACCGGCGACGAAGAAGATGAACAGCGTTTAGTCGGCGTGACCTTGTCGGCTTTCCGATGTCGGCGATAAAATCAGATTCAGAAACTTATTTTTCTTCTTAGGGTTTGTCGACTTTGACAAGACTTATTTATAGCACTTCTGTAACGGTCATAAGCATAATCACGCACACGTGGACCAATCATAATAGAGGATTTGAAATAAGCTGCAATTTTTGGACTTAGAGAAATTCTGAAGGCAAAATCAATCTACTCGAGTATATGAGTGAGCTACACGAGTTTGAGCTGATCTACTCGAGTACTTCATTGGTCTACTCGAGTATATCGAACTCACATACTCGAGTACATACGAAACTACTCGGGTAAAGAGCTGATCTACTCGAGTACTTCATTGGTCTATTCGAGTATATCGAACTCACATACTCGAGTACATACGAAACTACTCGGGTAATCACAAGCCTACTCGAGTATGAAAATCATCTACTCGAGTACAGTCACCTACTTGAGTATATCAGGGAACTACTCGAGTATGAGTTATCACTTACTCGAGTAAAAGAAAGTCTACTCGAGTATAAGCTTTTATACTCGAGTATATTGAGAATTCACTCGAGTATGTGGTCCAATCTACTCGAGTATACTGAGGAAGTACTTGAGTATGTGGACTTAGAGAATTTCTTCTGAGATAGACTTCAATACTCCATAGTCCATTGGTCCAAATGTATGTTGATGAAGTGTATCCCAATAGAGAGGCTATACATGAGTCAACACCTTGGATCACACAATGAGGAATTACATTGTTTGGTCCTGTGTTTGGTGACCCATTATAGACTGACATTGGTCTACACATGGCCATAAGATCCTGCATACATAACTCAAACACAAAATCAAATACAACTGCAATTCACCTTAGTTTTAGGAGGACTTCTTCAAATTAAGGTCATTGTGGAAACAAGACCCAACAAAATCCAATAAAAGTTAAAGGATTATACATATCCCTCGGCTCAGTGGCTCATCTTGTCCTCAAGGAAAAAAAGGTAGTTAGACCTTGCGGAAAATACTTTATTTACAAGATTAGACATCCTACAAGAGTATATACTTCTCCAGAGGTAAACTCATGGTACGCAAGACTCTATATTTATAATAGTAGTGAAGGTAGCTTTTACGGTCGCTAAATATAGTGATTTATATTTCAAATAAGCTATGTATGAAGTAGTAATAGTAATTTTTATACTTTAAAATATCTAACATGCAGCCTAGCATAAAACCTTCCCAGAGAGCAAGCACAACCAATCCAAAAAGGTAAACTAGCAGCTTAGAAAAGTATTCAATATTCCAAAAGACAACTACCAGTGGGCGTTAGAACCTGACATGAACCCACTGAAAGTGTGCAAGTCTGAACTAAAAACTAAAAATAAGAACTACCTCACAATGGTGAGGAAACTACCTAAACAATTGTAGTCCAAAAGCTACCACCCAACACAACCGCTCCACCAACAACAGCCCTAAACATGAGGCATTCAAAAGAAGAACACCTCAACAAGAAAATATAAGTTGCAATGAAAATAAGCAGGTAATAAGTAAAAATGCAAGAAAAGGTTTAATAAATCTGACTATAAGAAATGCTGAAACCACAGCTGATTAGCAAAATATAAATCGGTAGAATAAAATTCTTCAATAAAGAAGTTAAAAAAACAATGCACCAAGTATGGAAAGAAGCCATGCTTCGACATAATACGCAAGGATTAACATGAAATATTATAAACTGATATATGAAGCAAACTGAGCACAAACATCTCAAAAATGTGAGTCATTAACACTTGGTAAAAATAACTGGGTCGGAGTCGGTGATTAAAACGTCCAAACCCGAACTACCAGATCCAAAAGTCTCACAAAGGCATTGCGCAGGTGGCTACCGGGCCCAATACAACCCAGCATGCCACAAAATAGAGACCAAACCACCAAGTGTAATGGCTCACAAAATGGCATCCAGTTGGTGGTCCTTTATCCACGGCCAACCTTCATAGCCGAAGAAATAATATACCCAAACACCCCAACCCAAAAACCAAGCCTAAACCCAAAGGAATACCCAAACAAGCCCTAAAATCACTCTAAGGACCATACACGACGACTCCTACACGAAACGACAAAATATTCTAAGTCCTGGCCAAATTCGGCGAGAATACCCGACAAATTATGATGAAAATCGACGAATCGCATGACAATACTCGCCGAATTCTACTATACTCAGCGAAAAGACTAGTGATACTCGGCGAATTCTACTATACTCGGCAAAAAGACTTGCGATACTCGGCAAATTTTACTATACACATCGAAAAGACTAGCGATACTCAGCGAATCGGCTTGATTTGGCTTGAATACTTGATAAAATACACTTAGACTAAGGATCTATACTCGGCGAAAAGACTAGCGATACTCGGCGAATTGGACTTGGCGGTTAGCTCACTCAACGCCTGGACTGCTGAGACTTGACGAATTCCATTGATACTCGCCGAAAAAACCTTAGACTAAACCATGATACCCGACGATTTTACCCTCGATACTAGCCGAATCCTACCATAGATACTCGACAAATCTGCTTTACGATATAAGCCGAATTTTACTTAAACAATTTTACCTAATTTCCATGGCTTGGCCGAAAACCTACACTACCATAAGGGGGGTTCTTCGAAAGCTCATCCTACACTACTCCTACACTCTAAGGGAGGACGAAGAGGAAAGAAAAGAAGGAAAATAATGGATTGAAATTGACATGCACCGGAGGAAATCCACTTTCCTTGAAACTACAGAAAAACGCTGCCGCTCGGACTTCGACAAGGATCGGCTGCCAAATGACCTTAGCAACATTTCCTGAAACTTTTGGAGTAGGAAGGAGGTCAAAATAAGTAACCGTAATGCCTAAAAATTGAGGAATTGGGAAAAGCATAACACGTTCGTGTAGCTCTCGGCGAGAGCTTTTCGAATCTCTACTCTGGCGATGCAAATGGACACTCGAGCTCACTCTACCGCCGGCCAAACACACGCGAAGTCTGTCGTTTCTCCTCTTTCGCAAAAATGGCTGCAGCTTTGTTCGGGAAGAAGGTGATAGGAAATAATGTTTGACGCGATGGATTTCCTACTTATACTTATATTTATATATATAATATAATATTAATTAATTAAATAACGTCAAAATGACCAGAAAACCAAACCAACTCGGAATCTTATGAAAATCGCACTGTAGCTAAATACCGACGCTACGAATCTAATGGAAAATTCGAAATCCAAACCTTACAAACCAAACTCGGGCAAATACCTCCCAAAGCCAAAACACAAACATTCCCAAAAAGTCTCCACCGTATCACCAAAACAGACTTGACTCGCAATGGAGTCTTGCAAACAGCCTAAAACCCAGCCATATTGAAAAACCTACTGAGCAAAACCACGCTCTAACCACAGCATCTGCTAAACACGTGCCAACGTAATGCCCGGACGTCATAAACACGCCAATAAAAGAATTAACATATATTCTGAAAAATCAGGGGTGTTACATGCCCTCCTTAGTACATCTTATATTGGGTCCATTTCTTACTAGCTCTTCACAAAAAGGCTTGTTAATTGTCTTGTAATTCAAGTGGGCAAGGCTCTTGTGCCATTTCTTATCAGGTTTAAACATACAAAGTTTAAACAGTAAATATTTCCACTCCTAGTGCATGTCAAAATGACCTCTTGGTCACTTGACTTTTTAATTAGACAGTCATCCTTGTGGAAAACCATGACATAACGAAGTTCACATAGATGGCTTATGCTTATCAGGTGGTGTTGCAACACTTCAACTTAAGAAACTTTTGTGATTGAGACTATGCCATTGGTAATCATACAATAGCCCTTGGTGTATCCTTTTCTAGAGCCTCTAAAGATCACTTTAGGTGTATTCTTTATATGATTGTATTCTCTTAGATGGCACCTTGTTACAGTCATATGCCTGGAACATCCACTGTCTAGTACTATATTGGTGCATGAGTACTTGGACTATCATGCAACCATAATTTAGTTTACCAAAAGACCGAAAAAGGGTTTGGGTCCTTGGTCTTGTTGGTCACATGGTGCCTGAGCATTAGTCAATGCATTTTTCTTCTTAGCGTTGAGTGAACTTCCTTCACTCAACGCTTCTAGACATAGCCAGATTTTTGTTTTGGCAATACTGAGGCTTTGACTGCCTGACCATTAGTAGATTCTTTTAGCCTCTTGGTGTTGATTGAATTGCCTTCACTCAATGCTTCTTGACTTAGCCATATTTCTGTTTTACCAGCATCCTATCATGAGTCTATTTGTCATTGTCACTCAGACTACCTGTCAAATCAGGTCAACAAAGAACAACCTGTATACATTGAACTTAGGGCATGCATTAAATACATTCATGTGTATACTATTGACTTGTGGGCTTTCTTCAAATCCAGTACATTGTGATCAATGTACCCGACACTAACAGGAAACTATGTTAAGTGTGGAGTTTGGTCTAAAAAAGAATAATCTTGGACACCTTCACCTTAGTTAATTTAGGAAATGAGGACAGGTGGAAACAATACAACATGCAGGAATGGCAGAAGCATGAGGTAACAAATGCTAAAATAATATTACACTTCAAGAAGTACAGAAGTAATGATCCAGATACTCCTCCTATTCTGCCAAAGTATTTCCCAAAGCCGTAGGCTTATTTTGACAGGCAGTACAAGAAGATCAACGGAAAACTAGTTTAAAGTTCTTATTTTTCTTGAATTTTGTGAAAACGGTTTGCCCAGATTGAACGTATATTTATATTTCAATGTTTTGACTGCGATTGTTCTTATTTATCTATTTTAATACTCTTTACTTGACTTATTATCTTGTATACAATTCACCTTAGTTTGTAGGGTCGTAACTTTTTCAAAGAGGTGGAGATTATTTAGGGTTGTATCCAAAATAATCCTTATTTGAAGAAGTGTCCCTTAAACTACGATGAATTGAGATTGTATTTGATTGCGTTTTTTTATTTATGTGCATGCAGGACTTTATTGCTTAATACAACCCAATATCACAGTGGGCCATGAAACACATGACAATATATTGTAATGTCTCATTTTGTAGGTCAATGTGGTGACCCACGTGTAATATCTCTATTGGAGTGTACTTTTATTTCAAGTGCATTAGAAGATTCAAGGAAGGATGTGTTGATGTATTTAAAAAGGAAAGAATTTTCTCTAACGAAAATTCATCGAGTATTGTAGAGTAGAATCGTCAAATTCGTTGAGGTTATCTATAGATACTCGTTGAATTTGTCGGGTATACCTACTAAGAATCATCAAATTCAAAGGAATTAACCTTGTGAATCTTTCCTGCTTCCTTGAGAATCGACCAATTTAAATTCATTGTGTATCACCAAGCTTACTCGTCGAATTTGTAGAAGATATCTTTCAATACTAGTCGAATTCGTCAGGTATGCTAGTCGATATTCGTCAAATATGTCGAGCCTCTCTAGGAATGCACTGAGCTCTCAAATCGATCTGTCTGGATTTTTTTAAGTCCTTTTCTTCGTATTTCAGAGTTATTTGACGAGTATACCATTATATACTCGACGATACTCGATGAAAATGACTTAGGGTTTATTTTCGGTTTTACGTTCATCTCATCCCGACTTGCATGCTTAGTAACTCATGAATTTCTTGATATGGAAGGAATTTCTAGCGGTTAGAAAAGAGGAGTTCCTATAAATATCTGGGGAAATTTTATTTCAACCCTAATTTTTAACTCCAGAATCCGCAACATGCCCAGCAACTCCTCTTTTGGCAGATTCAATCACCTCTGTCCGCTCAGGTCGTCAAGGCACCCCCAGAAGCAGACTCCAGTTCTAAGTCTGCTCAGGTCGCCCCACCATGGTCAGTTTCCAGATCTGGCATCACTAGGCGGACTCCAGCGTCGGTCCACTCAGGTCGCTCCCCTCCAGCCAGGATTACGCTATGCATGGCCAAGGGGATGCCCCAGCTCGCAAGCCCAGTCCGCCTATCTCGCGTGGACTACTTGTCCATTTCTTTTTGATTCCCATCACCGCTGCCCGACTCAGCTGTACCCCGGGCAGCTGGTTATTTTAGCCCTACCCGATTGGGCAGGCTCCCAAATCTATAAATAGGGGAAGTGGTGCACCCAAGGCACGCTGACTCAAGCCCAAGAGCTTACTTGTTAAAGGCTGCGGACTCGAATCTCGAGCTTTGCGGACTCCGACTTGCCTACTGCACAATTTTCTTTTCGCTTTTTGTAACCCATCGTTTGCAATCAAAGTCAAGCCCGTCGCAAGAGTGGCATTCAGGCCACGACGGGTGAAGTCTGATGTTATCGTGATTCATGGCTCTTCTGTTCTTTTCTCTCATCTGCTAAGTAGACTACTGCTTGCAGTTTGCTTCTTCTTCTTTCCCTAGTGTTCGAACAGTTAGCTAGTGGTGCTCGAGTTCTTTTCGCATTTCGTGCCTCAACAGTTAACACGCAAAGTTCAGATCCATGCAGCCTTTGAAATCCGCGGATAGAGATGTTAGACCGCCGAGCTCGCCGATCAGACCGCTCAAGCTTGCCAGATGATTCGTTGTGGGAGGCTTTGGAATAGTCTCGCTGGGAAGCCGAGTTATCTCGCAGAGAGACCAACCAACGGCTTGATACTATTAGCCAAGCTCTGCTCGCGCTAACTCAGCGGCTTGCTCCCCAGGCCGCAGGAGATATTGCTAAAACCCCAGTCCGCCAGACTCCGGTTCGTCGGACTCCAGCTCACCAAACCCCTCTCCAACAGTCACCTGCAGTAATTCCTCAGCCTCGCCACCAAGCTCAGCCCGCAGCTCCTCTGCAGCCTCAGGCTGACCAGTTCGCCCCCCTGATGGATTTTATCAGAGAGGAGGCCAGGAAGACTCAAGCCCGCCGACTTGATTTTTTGGATCGACAGTCCGCCGAGCCCGCGGAACCTCGTGCGCCAGTCCACTCTTCTGTAGAGCTTGAGACTCCTCCCTTCATTAATAGAATTCGATGGGAGTCAGCACCCAACAACTTCAGAGAACCCCGTCTCCCCTTCTACTCTGGGGAGACCGATCCAGTTTCACATCTGCAGGCTTTCGAGGGGGCAGTTGCAGTGAGATGCCTCTCCGATGCCTTGAAGCTGCAAGCTTCTAGTCACCACTCTCGATGGACAGGCGAGAGAGTGGTTTTATGAGCTGCCCTTGGGCACGATTTCTTCCTTCGCCGAGCTTCGCAGCAAACTCCTTCTGAGGTCTGCTACCTCAAAGAAGAGGAAAGATGGGCCAGCTGCCCTCTTTGATATCAAACAAAAAGACAACGAATCAGTAGCACGGTTCGTTGACTGGTTCCAGAAGGAGATCTAGGGGTGAGAAATGTGAACTCCGACTACTACAAGGTCGCCTTGATTCACGGCCTCCGGGAAGGCACGTTGATGTTTAAAGTAACAACAAAGGCGCCATCAACCTACCAGGAACTGATAGTGATGGCCAATCACTTCAAATAAGGTGAGAATGCTAACCCCACCTATATTCCATTCCTGACAGCTAAGGCTGGAGGAAGGGATGCTTCCAACGCCTCTTCCAGTAGCCACCACCACAGCAAGCCTCCTCGACCCGATTTCCAGCCTCCTTCTCAGAGGGGCAAAACCTCAGTCACAAGAAACCTTTCATCGACCATCAACAGTTTTGTGATCAGAGACTGCCGTTGGCCGCCACTCCCGCCATACCCCTTCAGGCTCTACCCATTCTTCAGAATACCTTACCTGCTTCAAGGCCACATGAGAGCAGCTCCGTGGAGGAGTTCGCAGATCTGGGACTCGACTTTGAAGAGGTCATCCAAATCATCCAGAAGAAAGCAGAGGAAAAGAGGCAAGGGCCTCAAAGGGATTGGAAGCCCAAAAATAACTGTCAATTCTGTGAATTTCACAAAGAAAAGGGCCATTTGACGAAAGATTGCAAGGCCCTTCGGCAGCTGGTTGAAAGGTTATTTGTCGAAGGCAAGATCAAAGATCTGGGCAGGAGGAATGATCCTTCAAAACCTTCCACATCCAAAGGCAAGGAGGTGGCTGAGGTTCAGTTAGAATGCGTAGAGATAGAGGATGAGGGCCGTTTGGGGCCCATTAATATTCGGAATGAATGTTGTGATATCTTCGACGAAGGAGCCTTGGGGAGACTCTTTTAAATTCACGGTGGAGAAAGAACTGAGTCCACTCGGAAGTCCTCCCTTGCAAGAGTCACCCGAGCAGAGATTTCTTCTACTTCTTCCTCTTCCCCATCTTTGGGAAGCGTCATCTTCGGTCCCGAGGATCTTCCCCCGACCGCTAATCCTTTTGATGATGCTATTGTAGTCCAAGTAGCCATCGCAGATTATACAGTCGATAGGATTCTTATTGATACTGGCAGCTCCGTTAATCTCCTCTTCAAGACAACCTTTAAAGCCCTAAAGACTGGAAAGCCTCTGCTTTACACCAAAGGGCCGCTCTATAGCTTTTCCGGCAAGAGGAAGGAAGTCGAGGGAAGCGTCGTACTCCCCGTAAGGCATGGGGGGGGGGTGACCAAGCAGATTCAGTTTATAGTGGTGGATGCTCCAAGCAGCTATCACGCCATCTTCGGGAGGCCACTGCTAAATAAGTACCAAGCAATAATTTCAACCTACCACCTGGCTATCAAGTTCAACAAGATGGTCATCAATGCAGGGTCAGAAGTTACCCAAGGCAAGCTCGAGAATGCTACCTCCGTATATTTAACATGACCGAAGTTGCATCTCCAATCTTCTCGGCGGTAGCAGAAGTATCTACTCAGTCAGAAGCTGCCATGGATAGCAAAGGCGCTCACCTGGAACCTGCCCAGGAGACGCAAGGGATCCCCATTGCTGAAGGGGAGGAGAGAAAGCTCTCCGTCAACTAAGAGTTTCCAGAATATCAAAAGGCGGAGTTGATAGCTTGCTTGCTAAAGAACCTGGATGTCTTTGCTTGGTCAGCGGAGGACATGCCGGGAGTCGATCTTGACGTAGCCTGCCATCATCTCAACATTTACCTAACCGCCAAGCCAGTGCAACAAAAGAAGAAAGATGCGGCGGTCAAGCTGGTAGAGCCAATCACGGAGGAGGTTGCCAAACTCCTCAAGGCGCGCTTTTTTCAATAAATTCAATATCCTGAGTTGGTTTCAAACGTTGTAATGGTTAAAAAAACTAGGGGGAAGTGGAGGATGTGTGTAGACTTCACCCGGTTTTAATAAAATGTGTCGAAAAGATTGCTACCACTTGCCTCAGATAGATTCTTTAGTTGATTCTGCGATAGGGTATCCTTTTATGAGCTTTTTAGATGCGTTCTCTGGTTACCACCAAATAAGAATGCATAAGCCTGATATCCCTAACACATCATTTATTACTAACGATGGTTGCTACTGTTATCTTGTGATGCCCTTTGGGCTTAAAAACGCTGGCGCGACGTATCAACGCATGATGGATCATGTGTTTAGAGGACAAAAGGGTAGAAACCTTGAAGTATATGTGGACGATCTTTTTGTTAAAAGCAAGTCTCTTCCACAACATCTGCACGATTTGTTAGAAACTTTTCCACTTTGGGAAAATACAAGATAAAACTTAACCCGCTAAAATGCATTTTTGGAGCAAGTAAGGGGAAATTCCTCGGTCACCTCCTTACTCCAGAGGGTCTTTCCCCTAATCAAGACAAGGTTAAGGCCATCCTTGACATGGCTCCTCCCCATTCTCCAAAAGAAATCCAGCAGTTAGGGGGGAGGTTAGCAGGACTCGGGAGATTTATTTCTCGAGTATGAGATAAGAGTGCGCCATTTTTAAAAACTCTTCGGGGAGCATCTAAGTTTCAGTGGACAGAAGAGTGCACTCAGGCCTTTGAGCAATTAAAGAAACAACTAGCTTCAACACCCTTACTACAAAGTCCCCGAGCAGGGGAGATGTTGTTACTGTACCTAGGAATTGTCCCCGAGGCAGTAAGCTCTGTTCTTGTCTAAGAGGATAGCCGGAGACAATTTTTGGTCTATTATGTCAGTCACATTCTGAAAGATGCAGAAACAAGGTACCCGATCCTAGAGAAATTGGCTCTTACATTGGTTATGTATTCCCATAGGCTCCAACCCTATTTCCAAGTGCACTCAATCCAAGTAGTCACTGATCAACCTTTGAAGAGTGTGCTAGAGAAGCCAGAACATTCGGGCAGGTTAGCTAAATGGGCGATCGAGCTGAGTGAGTTTTAAATCTCCTATGTGCCCAGGACGGCTATCAAGGCGCAGGTGCTTGCTGATTTTCTTATTGATACAGCAAAATCCAGTTCTAATCAGGCAGAAAGATCTCCTCTAGCCTGGATCATCTATGTTGATGGGGATTCGGGAAAAAAATTCTTCTGGAGCAGGAGTGGTTCTGATAAATCCAAATGGTATCAAACTCGAGTAGGAAATCAAGTTTTTTTTTCCGGTGACCAACAAACAAGCAGAGTATGAAGCCTTATTGGCCAGCTTGAGGCTCACAAGAGAGCTCGGGGTCGACCATGTTCACATAAAGACTGATTCCCTGGTAATGGCATCACAAGTTCTGGGTAACTTTGAGACCCGGGAGCCGGTGTTGAAGAAGTATCTCGCGCTTGTAAAGATTGAGGTCGGAAGATTTAAAAGTTTTACCATTGAACACATTCCGAGGATAGAGAATGAGGAGGCAGATGTTCTTGCCTAGTACGGACTGACGTAAGGAGGAACGACTTCTAAACTCTTCCGCCCGGTAGTGGAGGAGGAAGAGATGATGTAGATTGACCAGCATTCCTCTTGGATCGACCCGTTCATCCTCTACTTATCAACTGGAAACTTGCATCAGTCGGTTAAAGATAAGAAGAGATTCAAGTTTAAAGCAGCAAACGATTACTTAGTATCTGATATTCTCTATAGGACGACTTTCTTGTCCACCATGGCAAGATGTGTGTCGGAAGATGAAGTCCCTACTATCCTTCGAGAAGTATATTCTGGTGAGTGTGGAAGCCACTAAGGAGAGAGAACCTTGGAAAGAAGAATCCTGCGGCAGGGTTATTTCTGGCCTACCATGAAAAAAGATTCTAAAGCTAATGCAAAAAAGTGTGTCCAATGCCAGAAGTTCTCTCCACTTCAGCATCAAGCTGTTCAGTCCCTTAGATCGATCGCAACCCCCTGGCCCTTTGCCGTTTGGGGGATGGATTTCATTGGTACTTTTCCCATCGCAAGCGAACATCGGCGTTTCATCATAGTCATGATTAACTACTTCAGTAAATGGATCGAGGCCAAGGCATTTGCATAGACCACAACTCAGATTGTAAAGAATTTTATTTGGGGAGAGATAGTCTGCCGACATGGTATCCCAATGACGATAATCACTGATAATGGACCATAGTTCAATAACGCCGAGAAGATAGATTTTTGCAAGCAGATCGGATCAGAGTTACGTTTTGCATTAGTCCACCATCCTAGAAGCAATGGTCAGGTGGAAGCAGCCAATAAGCATATCCTCAACTTGCTTAAAAAGAAAGTATAGAATCTAAGGGGCAGTTGAGCTGATTAACTTTCTTCGGTTCTCTGGACCCTGAGAACAACGCCTTAATCTGCGACAGAAGAAACTCCGTTCAAGCTTTCTCATGGATCGGAAGCACTCATTCCTTTTGAATTTGTAGTCCCGTCACCCTGAGTTCTCCTAGCAAGGCAAGGCATGGAAGATTGGCTGGAACTGAATAATGAGGAAGTGAGATTCAGCTTGGAGCATATCGAAGAGATCAGAGATAAGGCTGCAATCATACAAGAGGAATCCAAGTGAAGGATGCCTCGCTATTTTGATAAGAACGTAAGGATCACACACTTTCAAGTGGGAGATATGGTTCTTAAAAAAGTGGATGCTGCGGCAAGAGCCGGCTCAGTGGGAAAGCTCAATCCAAATTGGACTGGGCCATTCATTGTCAAGGAAGTACTCGAGAGTGGAGCTTATCGCCTGCAAACATATGAAGGAGAAGATATGCCACATACGTGGAGTGGAGATGATTTAAAGCGGTTCTATTCCTGAACCTCTTATTTTCTTTTTTCCTTCTTATGTAAACTTTTAAAGAGGTTTATCATTAGTAAAAAGCTCCTTGCTGACACCTCTTCAAGTATCTTTTTGTCTCAAATGTTGACAGTTAACACATTAAACAACGGAGATCCCAAACGGTTCTATCCCGAAACTCTCTTTTCTTTGTTACACAAATTTCTCGATATTTGGTACTTATCAAAGTTTTCATACTAACATTTCTTTGGGTGTTTCTCTCCTTTGCTCCCTGAGCAAATCCAGCAGTTGCCTAATACCAGGAGACATCGCCGAGTTCAGCAAGAACCTCCCTTAGAACCGTTGTTATCAGCGTAACGCCACAAAGACCACGTGTTGCGGGGAGATTTTGCACCATGTAGTTGGAGCTTACTGATTCTACTGTGACAGGATACGTGACTTCGGATCCCGGCTTGTACCTGACCCCACTTTTGCATATTAGAGGGACAGAGTGGCGGTCATCTCTACCATGCCATTTAGGGGATATCGTTACAACTTTGACGATCACGCATGGAAAGCAATGCCGCTCTGGCCGCACCTGCCTGCAGATCGTCTGGGTTTGTGACTTTCGAACACTCCTTGGTACCCTCAAGCAGTGCCTGCAGGAGACCCACAACCTTGTTGATCTCAGGAAAAGCAATGCCGCTCCGGCCGCACCTGCCTGAAGGATCAATCTAGGCTCAGTCCATCGTGCCTTGGGTTGACCATATAGTTCATGGCCTAGTGTGGAAAGCCATGCCGTACTAGCCATACCTGCCCACTTGGTCATGAGTAATAGGTCATTTCAATGATTATAATAAGCACTTTGCCGGACTCCGGATTTCTAGTCCGCAGTTTTGTGGGGTTATCTATTATTGTATTGTTCATAAGTAAACCTTGGTTTTTCTAGTCCGCTGGGTTCATTTGGGTTTAACAATGTTACTTTCACAATGATTCGACTATAAGTTCAAGCGGGCTGTGGTCTTAATCTACCAAGGCCGCATGTCGACACTATTATGTTGGAACCAGCCAAAATCACAGCTCTTATTATCTTGGTAATCTTAAAACTTGCAAAGGGTGATCCGGTTTTTGCAAGGCGCAGATTGCTGTTCGAACTCGTTAAGATCCTGCTTAATAAAATTCATGTCGCAACGAGCTATGATT
Organism: Platanthera zijinensis; assembly: GCA_039513925.1. Classification (NCBI taxonomy): domain Eukaryota; kingdom Viridiplantae; phylum Streptophyta; class Magnoliopsida; order Asparagales; family Orchidaceae; genus Platanthera; species Platanthera zijinensis. The sequence goes on along the minus strand of CM077082.1, from coordinate 167,532,820 downwards.
AAACGATTTAGACAAGGATTTTTTGCGGACTGAAAAATTGCTTCGCGCGGACATCTATATGATGCGGATTGGTTTACGAAGTTCGACCTATAGTTACAAGCGAAGATCAGAGCATTACAGAAGACATCAAAATATCCTATTCATTTTATTCAAAAATTTTACATGTTTTAGCGAACTCGCACGGAGTCCGCACCCTTTATAATAAAAATAAAAAATTGCAATGTCCCTATTCTGTCCTTTGCTTCTTCTCGGCAGGCGCTTCCGGACTCGACCCGTCCACATCGATCACAGGAGAATAGTCTCCTGAGTTACTACTGCTACTGCCACCGGAGCCGGAGCTGTTCTGACTCCATCCGCTCGCATTAACGGGCTCCGTTCGCTCGCTGCTTCCGTCAGAATCAGAAGAAGCGGACTGTTCAGGACTGGCTTCCTGGTTGGTCTGAAGCAGAGACCTCTGGATTCTCTCCATCAGTGGGCTCTTCCTCTCCATCAACTGATTTCCCTTTGGCAGCCCGCTCGAACTCGGCGGCTTTTTCCTTTAGTTCGGGGAACAGTTTCAAGAAGGAGATGGAATCCACGCCATCCTTCGCGAACCGTCGTTGATGAAATGTTCAACGACGACTTCCATGCTTTCCTTCACAAAAGGAAACATGGCGCGTTGGAATGTTGGGTTGGTGACGTCGTATGCGGTCTGCAGAGAAAGTAAATAGATCAGTCCGCAGCGGATAGACGACAGACTGCGGTAATTTTTGATACTTACAACTTTTTCTTCCTTATGTTTTTGACTTTTGCTCCTAGTCGCTTATTCCTGTTTTTTAAAGACTTATTTTCTCGTGAAAGACGTTGATTCTCCCTGAGCAGCTCGCGTGTTACCCGACCCATAAAATGGTTGGTGACGGCGCTATTCGCGCTAGCTTGAGCCGCGAGCAGGGGGAGGTCGGCAGGGGAAACGCTCTCCATCTCGCGTAGGTTTTGCTTCCCGTATAAAGCAGAAATCTCCACATGAACGTGGAGAGAAGGACACAGACTCTTCTAGGAGGGAAGAGCAGTGGAGAGGCAGACGAACTTCTTCTTCTCGTGCCAGTGGATCATTGGGTTACCCCTTAGATCCCTCTGGTTCTTCCCGAAGCCCGCCATATCGAAGCTCCCGGATGAAGAATAGTCCGCCGCGGGATCGTCGTCCTCCCTTCTTTTCCCTACGATTTCCTTTTTTCTTTCTCCCTGTGTAGGAGTCAGCCCGACAGGTGTTTGAGGTGAATTCGCCGGCACCGCCAAGGTCGCTGCAAAGAAGAAACCTATTAGTCTTATAACATCAGTACGTGCGGATACGAAGTCAGGTCACCATACTTACTCTCCTGGAGGCTTATAGTATCCAGGACGGGTAACAACGGGATATAGTGTTCGATATCAAGCCTTGCCCCAGCCAAAAATTCCACAATGGCGGACTCCACCGTATTCAACGGCAAACTTTTGAAGTCAGTGTTCGCGCACACCTGTGGGTTAGTATGAAGGAACCCCAAGTCTCCCTCAAAAATAAGATACCTCGAGGTCTAGTTGTGGATTTTGTTCGGCAAGCCCGCAACCTTCATTCCTCGGCAGTAAAAGTAGATTACGCCCTTGTACTGTTGATCTTTGGACGGAGTTATCGAGCGGACAGAGAAGATCTTTCTGAATATGTTTAGGGAGAACTGGATCCTTTCCGACCGTAGGTAAGAATGGTAGCTGTAGATCACGGTAACAGTGTTGGGCGCGAGCTGACCTAGAACTACCCCGTAGTGCTCAAAGATCTCAGCGACCTCCCAGAGCAGGGGTAACTTGAACCCACAGTCAAAGTGATCTATGGGCACCTTGATCTGAGTAGCGGTGGAAAAGTTCAGTCGTTCTTGATCCTCGGGTAGGCGTGCGAGCACCGGCGTGCCCGCCATGTACCTCTCCCGGAAGATCTCCAAGTCAGCCGCGGTCAGTCGCCTTCTTTTGTGTTCAGCAGAGTGAAAGGCAGCTGCGGCATCAGTACGTGCGAACACCATTCTTTCAGACCGCAGAGACTTCAGCGTCAACTGTTTCTAATGCAGAAAGGAAGCGGAGATCCTATTTATAGAAAAATTTTGACAGGCAGATGACAGCCAATCCGCCAAGATTGATATCTCGATCCGCGCAGCTCGCTTCTTTTCAGGTTCCCTGCAAATTCAGATAAGGTTTTGCGGATTGATATCTCTATCCACACAGCTCGCTTCTTTTCAGGTTCCCTGCAAATTCAGATAGGGTTTTTCGGAATGATATCTCAATCCGCACAGCTCGCTTCTTTTCAGGTTCCCTGTAAATTCAGATAAGGTTTTGCAGATTGATATCTCAATCCGTGCAGCTCGATTCTTTTCAGGTTCCCTGCAAATTCAGATAAAGTTTTGCGGATTGATATCTCAATCCGCGCAGCTCGCTTCTTTTCAGGTTCCCTGCAAATTTGAATAAGGTTTTCCGGATTGATATCTCAATCCGCGCAGCTCGTTTCTTTTCAGGTTCCCTGCAAATTCAGACATGGTTTTGCGGATTCAATCTCAATTCGCGCAGCTCGATTCTCTTCAGATTTCCTGCATGTTCAAACAATAACAGGCATGGTTCGCTCAACTCGCAAACAATCAGCACACGAAAATTGCAGCTCGCACATAGCAGTTCACATAAGTCGCATTCAAACAGCCTGCAGAAAAGCATTCATCACATAGATCGCAACATAATATAAAGGGTACACAATAATACCATACAATACAATGTTATACAGAAGCCAAATGATGTCTACGTCACGACAAGAATAATAAATCCACATCAAATTATACAGTATTCAAAATAAGCGTTCGCGAGCTCAGCGGCTTGAACGATGAGCAGGTCGTTCCTCCCTGTTCGTCCGACGGCCAGGACGCCCCTCCTCATCCGTTCCAAGATAAGCCGCTTGGTCGCTTCCTCGCAGTATCTCTCTATACATCTGCTGGATGAGGTGAGGCATGTTGTTGAAGGTGCGGTGCATGCGGGCAGTATCCCTGACAACCCGGCTGAACGGGATCACGAGCTCTCCTGCTGACCTCGGATCTACGACCACTGCGGGCTGCCTGCTCACTGCCGGGGCTGATGCTTCCCCCGGAGAGGGCTGAGCCGGCATTTGCGACCGATCTCCGGCGATCTCGGCGACCTCGGCGAACTGCTTCTTCCCTTCTCGCACCACGACCAAGTATTTTCTTCTGTAGTGGCGAGCGTCCTCGCTTAACTGCTATTTTCCTTCTTTAATCTTTCAACCATGACGGAAATGCTGGCGACCTGTCCCTCCAACATCCTTTCTCACTCTTTCTTCTTGTTCAGTTCAACACGAGTTTCGTTCAGCTCCTCCTCGTATTTCTTTGCTAACAAAATATACTTGTCCAGAATGGACTGTTCATCTTGCGCTGGCTCGGTGCGGAGAGGCGTCACAGTTTGTGCCAGTGCATCTGCGGGCGATGGCACGATCTCACCAGCCTCCACGGAACCTGATAGCGACTTTCAAACTGCAACAAAGGGAACAAAATTCATCTCAATTTTCAGATCATGGTAGGCTTAAAAAGGTAAAGAAAAAGTCACTTTTTGTAATCATCGCAGCAATCTGGCGACGATCCACCACAGGTCGCCTCACACGTTCCAGATAAAAAACGATCAAATGTTGCTTCCACCTTCGAAACCTTCGCCTTCTGCCTGGCAATTTATTTACTAGAAGGAACTATGTCCTCGGTTTCCGTTATAATTTTTATCGGCCGCGACTTTCGCGGTGGAGACTTATAAAGCCATCAATGTTGAAACTGCCGGGGCAGTGGCTGCAGTTTGCCTGACCGCATCAACTCCACCGCAGTTCGCAGGTCTTCAGCTCGCCTGTCCGCTTCCAGCCTTTCAGAGACTGCCTCGACCTTGGCAAGCATGATAATGATTTGCTCTTTTGTCGTCTTCTCCCTTTTATCATCCGCAAGAGGGGCGGGGTCGGCAACTTTCTCTCCCACTATCTCGACATCGGAATGCAACACCTCAAGCAGAGATTGATTAATGTCAGCAAGCTGCTCATTGTAAATATTGTCAAGTATTTCAGTGGTAGACAAGCTGATAGTTGATAAGAAGTCGCCCCTCGAGATAGTTGCATCTGGGGTGACCAAGCTCACGTTGGGGACTTCTTTATCTCGTGGCCTGTGCTGCAAGCTCGCAGCACCCGTCCGCATAGAGACATTCTTCTCTTTCTGAGTCCGCAACTTCTTTTCCACTCGCTCGGCAACAACAGATTTATCCCTCTTTCTTTTATTCTCAGGGCCCTTTTTCTCCAAGGCCAGCACAACATGTTGAGAGTCCGGCGGATTCGCGCGGACTACGTCCTGATTGGTGTCGGCTACGCTCAAAGAAGTCGTTTGTTCCGTGACTTGCTCTTCAACTAGCTTCTCCACTTGCTCATCTTCCCCAACCTTTTCTGTTCGCTTTTCAGCCTCCAGATCAGCAATCTGCATCTCCTTAGTATGAGGCTGTCGGAATCCCGGTGACGAGACCTCCTTCTCGATATCTATCTACAGCATGTGTTTCCCTGAGGAAGAGACAATTATGGCCATACCCCCCGAGTTCGCAGGGTTCTGATCAGAAATCCGCAACAAGTCAAAGATCCTATCTGCACTCTGGGATGGAAGGTCCTGAGCAAGAGAAACTTATGACCGCTTGGGCTCCTGCTCCTTGTTTTTTTGGGCTGAGTCAGTGGTCGACTTTTCCTTTTGCGAACTCTCCCCAACGTGGCGGACGGCTGTCTCGCTCCGTTGATCTGCTTTCTTAATCCGAGTGTTCGTCTTAGGTTTGTCGGTATTGGAGGCAAGGTTGCCAAAAAAAGACCCGAGTCTCTCCATGCCGGACTAGAGAGTGCAGACCACAAGTGGTGAGTATCGGCCCGTTGCATAGACAGTTTTGGCAAAATGCAGTTCTTCTGACCGTATTTATAGCCCAGGCGACATTTATGACAGTTGCGGACTCGGCGGTTAAGGAAACATTTTTGAAATTTTCCAAAACTTGAAAATGTGCGGGGATTATGTTAACCCCAGAATCCGCAACATGCCCAGTGACTCCTCTTTCGGTGGATTCGATCTCCTCCATCCGCTCAGGTCGTCAAGGCACCCCCAGAAGCGGACACCAGTTCTCAGTCCGCTCAGGTTGCCCCACCTTGGTCAGTTTCCAGATCTGGTGTCACTAGGCTGACTCTAGCTTTGGTCTGCTCAGGTCGCTCCCCTCCAACCAGGATTATGCTCTGCATGGCCAAGGGGATACCCCAGCTCGCAAGCCCAGTCCGCCTATCTCGCGAGGACTTCTTGTCCATTTCTTTTTGATTCCCGCTGCCCGGCTCTCCTGTACCCTAGGCAGCCGGTTATTTTAGCCCTGCCCATTTGGGCAGGCCCCCAAATCTATAAATAAGTGGAAGTGGTGCACCCAAGGCACGCTGACTCAAGCCCAAGAGCCTACTTGTTAAAGGTTTTAGACTCGAACCTCAGGCTTTGCGGACTCCGGCTTGCCTACTGCACAGTTTTCTTTCTGTTTTTTGTAACCCATCATTTGCAATCAAAGTCAAGCCCGTCGCAAGAGTGGCATTCAGGCCACGACGGGCGAAGTCTGATGTTGCCGTGATTCACAGCTCTTCTGTTCTTTTCTCTCATCCGCTAAGTACACTACTGCTTGCAGTTTGCTTCTTCTTCTTTTCCCAGTGTTCGAACAGTTAGCAGGTGGTGCTCGAGTCCTTTTCGCATTTCGTGCCTCAACACTAATCATGCTTTTACATATTTAAATCGAGAAATTTCAAAAAACCTCTTGTTGGCATACCTCACACAGTTCTTCATGATTCCCTCGGCAGATGACTTGATGCACGATTCGTTTCTTGAACAAGTGAGTTTACTAGATCTCTGATCTCTGAAAGTCGAAGTACTCCTCGGATCTAGTTGATCTTGTTTTTTCAGATTAAGACTTCAATGATTTCAAGTTCCCTTTTCCCTCAAGGCTTTCAAGTTCAACATTTCAGAGGAAAGGATGATTGAATAGTTCAGATCTGAAGAAGATTATTGTTGTATAACTCGTTTTAAACTATTGTAGGAGGTCTTACCTCCAAGTGGTAGATCCTTATTTATAGGATTGAATTTGTAGAGAGGTTGTTCTCCGAGTGGTAGGAGAGTTGTCTCCGAGTTTGTAGGAGTTGATGCTCCAAGTTATAAGATTGTTTTCAATCTGAGATATTGGTGAAGTAACTAAATCTATCCCTTAATGGTAGATAGGCGAGGCGGGACAGTGGACGTACCCAACTTGGGGAACCACTGTAAATTCTCTGTGTTTCTATGTGCTTGTTTTGTGCTAATTTTTTAATCCTCTAAAAGACGCAGAACTCACCTATTCACCCCTCGCTAGGTGATTATGGTTGTCAACTTGACACTTTCAACTTCTTTGAGAGAAGCATTTGAAAGCATCAGGAACCCCCACAGTCAAGATTCCTTTAACTTTATAAAGATTTTGTTTGTTAGTTCATTTTCATTAGCTTATGCCGAAGTGATTCAAAAATCGAGTATTAATTCCTTTATCCATATTTTTAACCCTTTTTATAACGTGTAATTTAGCGCTCTTTTAGTTAAGAAAAACAAACAAAGGAAATCATTTGATAAGATAATAATAACCCCTCAAAGAAAAGTAATCAATTTGCCCTTGGTAATACGACCTTGATATTGAACTTAAATATCCTATACTATACACGATAAGGTACACTTACCTTTATCGAATATAGAATCGGAGAAAATTATCAACCTCATTCCCATCTCTTTTCTCAAGTCTCAACCACCTCTTCTTCTCTATGACACGTGGGAACAATTTTTGTATCATAAACTTATTTATATTTCTCAAATTATCAAGCTTTCTATAATCACTTAGATTTACCTTTGATTTTAGTTGCATTGAATTCATATTTCAATAATTTTTTTTGTACCCTAGATCTGTATCCTATATTTACCAAGAGGTTGCGGATACGAGTAGATCACTCAAAGGTAGAAGGAGTCGTATGCATATCTCGAGAGAGGACGACATAAATCTTTTAGATTGTAGTCAAATCCAATAGTGGGGTTCACCGCCTAAAGCATGCTTAGGGGTTTCGACAGGCCGACGGGTCTTAATCGATCAACCTATGTTTAGTCGAGAGCGTATTCTCGAGAGAGGTTCTTTTGTATTTTGAGAACCTCCATGGTTGAAGTAAATAATTAGAAGCTTGTATTTTATAATTTCATAAACATTTATTTTAATTCAAAGTGATTCTAGATCAAGTGTTTTATTTTATTTCATTTTCTTTCAATAATTTAATTAACCTCTTTTTATATTCCGATAAAATAATATTAATTTGTGTGACTAGATGTAGTCAACATGCTGAACGAATACGACACATTATATTTTATTTAAAATATCATATATTACGAATGATAGTTGTTCTTGTCTATTGTTTGTAGAATTTGGAGATATTATTATTAATCCTAAATTCCACACATCAAGTTTTTGGCATCGTTGCTAGGAGAGTTAATATTGTTGATATTTTGAAAACATAAATTTTACTAATTTTATCATTCTTTTTCTCTACCACCATTTCTCTTTTTAATTTCCTCTTTTAATTCAATTTCATTAAGAACAAGGTTGTTTTTAATTTTCTTTCTTAAAAAATGCTATCTAATTTGGTCGCTAAGGTTATCGAGCTTCAAACTAAAGTACATCTATTGGAAGCCACATGAAAATTCCAAATTTTTTGTTATTATTATGGTGCTCCTCCTCAAAGTAACACTTGTTATCTTTATTATTATTCTCAAAAATTTCCTTTTGAATATAATTTTGATAATAATTATGAAAAAAATTATTCTCACTTTAATGATAACTCTTTTTTAAATTTTCATTAAAATAAATTTTCTAATTTTTCTAGTTTTCATGAAACAAATTTTTCATGATTTAACGAGAATAATATTTTTGATTTAAATAATTTTTCTTCCAACTCGGATGTTAATTTTTCTTGTTCGCAAGATCACCCAGAAAAATTCCACAGTAATGAGAATAATTCTTTAGATCTGATTTATTATTCTTCTTCTTCCTTACCATATGTCGAGTCTTCTAATTTTGGGAAATTTGCCAAAATTCAATTTCATTCTCCTTCCAGAATTTGTTTATTTATGGACGCACCGGGAGAATTAGAAGAAAAAACATGTTTCTTCTCATAGTTCTCCCAATTTTTCTTCTTCTCTTCATGAATTTTCTTGCACAGCCTATAAATATTTAGGAAATCAAATTCATGAAATTTGGTGTCTAATGATTTTAATTTATTTAAAATTTTGATAACAATTTATTTTGGAAAAATAAACAACCGAAGCTTATTCATATAGTTTCTCAAGAACCTCCTCATTGCGAAAATTTCTCTAACATGCTTCTTTTCAATTTTTCTTGCACTAATGATTTTCAGGTAGAAGATAAGCCGTTGCAATCAAATGTCATCCCCGATCCACTTGTCGATCATTTACAAAAATTCAAATCATATTAGGTATGTATAGGTGATTTGGATTTACTTTTTGAAGCTGACTGCTACAACAAGGAAAATCAAGAATTAAGCAGAGGAGTAGTCGGGCGAGCATCTTTGGTATATTCACCTAAGCGTGAATTAAGGGAAGTGCCTGTTCACTTCAATTTTATTTTCCATTTTACTAACAAAAACCGTCTAGCTTAAAGATGGAAAAGGAAAAACGCTCTTGAGAGATACCCCTTGCTTATCTTTTAATTTCTTGCAATTTAATTTTCAATGCATTTTATTTCTTTTTCTTTTCCCCTCTTGCTTGTCTTGTAAAACTGGGGACAATGTTTATTTTAATGTATGAGGGTGGGATCTCCTATTATTGATTTTATTTACAAATTTAAAAAATGAAAAAATTTATCAAAAATACAAAAAAAATAGAAAATAAGAAATTTAATTTCTTGGAAAGGGTCATGTTGGGCTTTCATCCCACAAAATCGCATAGTACCTTGCAAACCCATTTTAGGGTAGTCCTTGGAAAGTCCAAGAATAAAAAAAAGGACTATAATTTTTACAAAAATATAAGAAAAAAAAATAATAATAATAAACCCTTGCTTAATTTCTTTGTTATTTTAAAAAATTTATTTTGTTGTTATTTATAATAATTTTTATAATTTTTGATTTGCTAGTCTTTGTTTCATCATTGTTAGTTAGATTTAATTTTTAGGTGATTTAATTTTAAAAAATATCTTATGAATTAAATTTGTTTAGAGTGATTTATTTAGCACTTTTTCTCTTTTTATTCTAATTAGTTTCAATTTTGTGGCACCATGTTTAACATCTTTAGATTTCAATTATATTCACTTCATGCTTTAAGATTCTTAGGAAAATTTATTTTACTATAGTTGCTCTCTATGTTTTTAATTTAATCTAAAAAATAGTCTAGCCTTTCCTTTTTTAATTTTCTTATTAGATCATATGTTATGGGGATAAGAGGATAAAATTCATTATCTCTTAGTAAACATATGCAATTTTCTTTTTATGGTTAGATCATATGTCATTGGAATCAAGCATTCCTTGATACACATATGCATCCCTCAAATATAAAAGATGTAGTAAGAGGATAAAATTCATTAATCCAATCATTTTTGTTTTTACATGAAGATATATCTATACTATATTAAAAAGAAATATCAAATACAACCTAAATGCCTAGCAAAATAAGACACTGCACTCATCCTAACCCTACATCACACGCCCCCACTAATCAACTGTCGGATAGAATCAATCACGGCTATCATAAACCCCCGCACTCCATCGCTCCCAACCCTAAAAATGCCTGCAGCCAATTCTACCTCCTCGCGAATTCCTTTCACTGGAATAGCGACCTCACCTTTGACTACCCGAACTTCAAACTCCTCCCGCCGCAACATTCAATATGGGCGACCTCTCTGCGCAAGAAGCTCATCCAACGATCTTCTCTCCACATAAGAATCTTCATTGTCCCTCTCGCCATCTCAGCGCCGGACGACCTCCTCTCTGCCAGAAAACCTCCTCCACGACAGAGACTAGGTAATTTCTCTATTTTTTTTCCATTTTTTTTACTTTCCCTTCTTGGTGTCCTTTTGAGCATATTAGTTTTTTAAGACATAACTTTTGATTTTGCGCATTCCCGTCGGCATCCTCTTTCTTTCTACCTCTTCTTCTTCTTCTTTCTGCTTCAACCTGCGGGTAAGTATAGTAGCAGCAAATTAATTTCATTTGTAATGTGCCGTGTGATATTCCTATTTCTCACAATCCTAACAATCATCCTACTTTTTTCACTTACTCTTCAACTCATCCCTAACTTCATCTACCTAGCAAAAGTATTTCTGCCGATTATCTTCAACATCATAGGTACCCATTGTTGGTTTTAAGTCCTTCGCATCACACTTTCCAATCAACATTGATTTATGTATCTTTTTATATTTTTTATACTTTTTCCAATAAATAGAATGTAGGCGTCCCTAAACTTCTCTGTTTTTTCCCCCTTTTTTTATTGATGCATCGCTATTTTTTTCGTTTTCAGTTTTTAGAACTCCGGTTTTCTAAGATCTCTATTTTTAAGTCTGTACTTTAGTTTTTGTTGCTATTTTTTAAGATCTCTATTGACTGCTTGAGTTCATTTTCTACCGCATCAAATAGATGCACTCAGAAAATACGTTCCTCTGTGTTCTGCTTCTTAGACACAATTTTTTATGTTATCTACTAATTTCGCCATGAATAATTTACATGTGAAATAATTAAGATTTTCTTCTAATTTTTCAACTTAGCTGTCAATGGAACCCTGTAAATGCCAACATTTCCATCACTACAGTGAATTTTTTTCTCATTTATCGATTTTGTACAAATGCCAATATTTCCTTCTAATATTTCACCTTAGCTGTAGTGGGAAAAAGTATGAGTGTTGTTGTTTGTACTGATTTTTTATATTTGCTAATGTGAAATAAAATGCATACATTTCCATGAATACGCAACCCAAATGTAGATGTTGATGACTGCTCAGCTTCAAGCATGTGCTGAAAGAAGACGCGAGCTTCGGCATCTACATGCAGCAAACACCACCGGCTTGCCACCGGGAACGTATCGCCCAAGAGGAAGGCCACGAATGTACGCATCATCGCAAGACCGACGTGATGCAACAAATGCTCGAAGAAGAGAAGCACGACAACTTCAACAACTCATGGGAACAACCGCTACAGCAGAGAATCTCTCCGAACAACAGCAAACTAATAACATGCTGACAAGTAATCCCACAACACCTTATGTTGAACATCCACCAACTCCACATACACTAACACTAGAGCGCGGAGAATCAAGTACTAGAAGACGTCAAGCAAACATACAAACACAAATTCAACAAAGAAGTGCACGTCTACAAGAACAAAGAACTACAAATGAAGCCGATGTAGAGATTTCTACGGCGCCGTCTACCCTTCTTGGTAGTTTCCCTTATGCCTGTGCAATTTCAACATTTGAACCTATTAATCACAACTGTTGCATAATAAATTCTCCATGTTAACATGCAGGCAACAACATAAATCGAAGAACGACAACTCATTTCACAGCAAGAAACTGTTACCCCGCACTTAATGTGCCCACAGTCACACTATCTTCCCCTACTATTTGTTCACATTGTCATGCAAAGTTGTTCCACACTGAGACATCAACTCTATGCTGCAAAGGAGGTTTAGTGAATCTACCTAATATCTCGGTGCAGCCTGAGCTACTTGAACTGTACACTGCACAAACTACTGAAGCACGCAACTTTAGACAGAATATACGTACTTACAACCATGTATACTCCTTCACATCTATGGGAGTCACATTTGATGAAAATGTGCGAGCATTTAATCAGGGCATCTACACTTTTAGAGCGCACGGTGCAATATATCACAAGATTGGCTCTCTCCTCCCAGAAAATGGTGCTCGCCCACGTTACTTGCAAATGTTCAATTACGACACTGAACATGAACTTGAGAATAGGTTGCTCGAGAGTCCAGGACTTCATATCCCAACACTTGAAAAGATCTCCAGCATACTGGATGCGATAAACCCCTTCGTACAGACTTTCAGGCAGTTTGCAAAACAATCAAACCTTCAACAGTGCAGATTATTAATTAAGGAGAGGCCTTCATTTGAGCATCAGTACTCACTCCCAATGGCATCACAGGTTGCGGCTATCTTAGTAGGAGCTGATGACTTTATGGAAACTAACGATAGAGACATACTCATCGAAACAACTTCAGGCAATCTAATATCTATCAAGGAGTACTCTGGCTATTACGACCCTCTACAGTATCCGCTACTACTACCGCACGGGACATATGGTTGGCGTGGAGACGAACTACTTGATCGCACAGAACGAACTAGCTGCTGCGACTACTACTCATACTTTCTTCAGGTAAAACAAATATAACAACACATAATATAAATCCTATTTTTAATATCTACCTGCTAATTTAGAAATTTATATGCAGCAACGCAGTAACACACCTTCTGTACTACTATATGCTGGGCGTTTACTACAACAATACATGGTTGATATGTACATAAAAGTTGAAACACAAAAACTGTGCTGGATTCGGTCCCACCAAAGTGATATTAGGGCCGAGCATTATCAAGGTTTACAAGATTGTTTATATAGAGGTGAAAACGATGCAGGTACATATAAAATCAATCAAACTTGATAGAAAGTCACCTTTAAAGGCTTAGAGTTCTACCGTACTTATAAAGTAATTTTATTTAATCATTTTACAGGTAATGTGGGGCGTAGAACAATCTTACCGTCATCTTTTATCAGAAGTCCCAGAGATATGTACCAGAGGTATCAGGATGCTATGGCAGTTGTGCGCAATTTTGGAAAGCCAGATATTTTCCTAACAATGACGTGCAATCCTTCATGGCCGGAGATAATCAACGAGCTTTCTCCCGGACAAACGCCTCAAGATCGCCGAGATTTAATCTCCAGAATTTTCCATGCAAAGCTAGAATGTTTAAAGGACGATGTTTTCCACAAAGGCATTCTTGGTAGAGTGGTTGCTCACGTTCATGTTGTCGAATTTCAAAAGCGTGGACTACCACATGCACATATGCTATTTATTTTCAACGAGCACGATAGGGCCAATAGTCCAGACGACTATGACGGGGTTGTAAGAGCAGAAATACCGATAGAAACGGAAGAACCTGAGCTATACAATGCAGTACTTAAACATATGATACACGGACCGTGTGGACGATTGAGACCGAACGCGCAATGCATGAAAAATAATGTTTGCAAAAAGGGATTCCCAAAACCTTTCATTGATAGCACAACGCACGGAATTGATTCATACCCCCTATACCGTCGTCGAGATGATGGCAGAAGAATAACACTAGGTCGTGATGACAACTTGGTAATTGATAATGGCTGGGTCGTTCCGTACAACCCCTGGCTTCTACTCAGATATGATTGTCATATAAATGTGGAAATATGCAGTAGCATTAAGAGCATCAAATAACTATACAAGTACGTATATAAGGGTCCTGATTGGGTTGCATTCGAAGTACGCTCCGGTCAGAACTATGACGAAGTAAGTAAATACGTCGACGGACGTTGGATTTGCCCTCCCGAAGCTTCATGGAAGCTGTTCAAATATCATATGTATCAAACATATCCTTCAGTTGTAAGATTACAAATCCATTTACCGAATCAACATCAAGTTAGGTTTCAAGCTAATCAGACTGTCTCTAATGTGCTCGCTGATGAACGTAACTCACGAACAATGTTAACAGAGTTCTTCAAAGTATACAATGATGGGTTAGAAACCACACAATATTTATATGTGGACTTCGCAAGACACTACCGATGGCTAACTCCAACAAGAAAATGGATAAAAAGACACCGGAATCGAGTAGTCATTGGTCGCATTTACGCCGTATCACCAACAGAGGGTGAGCTGTTCTACTTGTGTCTCCTACTAAATCACATTCCAGCACCAACATCATTTGATAACCTATACACTTTCCATGGGCATCGTTGTGCAACATTCAAAGAAGCTGCTGAGAAGCTCGGGTTGCTTAAAGAAGACAATAGCAATAGAGAATGTCTAGCTGAAGCCAGAAATTTCAGAATGCCTTCTGCATTACGAAGATTATTTGCAACAATATTGTTGTATTGTCAGCCGACCAGTGTCAGGACACTCTGGGAAGAAAATCATAAGGCAATGATCGAAGATCACGGTAGCACCATCACTTCAAACAGTAATTTTTTAATTAATAGATTACTTTGTGAGCTAAACAATATTTTTGAACAATATAATAAAAGCACTAAAGATTTCGACTTGCCAAGATTAAGCGACGGCATACAATATTCGGTAGACTTACTGGGTTTGATTGACAATGAACTTTCAATTCCAATATCCGATGTAGATTTAGATTCAACGGCACTCTTGAATAATGGACAACAAATTACGTACAACACTATATGCAAGAGTATAATAGAAGGAAACGAAGCTATTTTTTTCGTTGACGGCCCTGGTGGGACCGGTAAAACGTTCCTCTACCGATCTATATTAGCAACTTTCCGTAAAGAAGGATGTATTATTATAGCTACTGCAACTTCTGGTATAGCAGCAAATTTACTTCCGGGTGGCTGCACTGCACACTCACGATTCAAAATACCAATTAAACTTGAAAACGTGTTGAATTGCGGTTTCAGTAAACAATTAGATATGTGCAAACTGGTCGAACTTGCATCTGCAATTATCTGGGATGAGACACCCATGGCAAACAAGAAAACTTTTGAAATACTAGACTGTACATTGCGAGTTGTGCTAGGAAATGACAAACCTTTTGGGGGAAAGGTTCTTATAATGGGGGGGGGATTTCAGAAAGGTTACACCCGTTGTTGTGAATGGTACAAGACTGGAAATAATTAGGTCAAGCATTGTTGAGTCTTTCTTATGGCAAGAAGTGAAGTTGCTTAAACTAATAGAAAATATGAGGGCACGCGATGACGTTCGATTTGTAGGATACTTGCTCAGAGTTGGAAATGGCGAGGAGCCAACATTAGAGAATGATATGATTCGTCTTCTTGACACAATTTTTATGCCTTGGGAAGGAGAGCATTCAGTTGATGATTTAATAAATTTTGTTTTCCCTAATATGCAAATGTACAATATCAACAGTAATGATGTCGAGTACATGGAGACAAGGGCCCTGATAACTCCATTGAATGAAGATGTTAACAAGCTGAATGAAAAATGCATGTTTATGTTCCCGGGGGATAGCACAACTTACTATTCTTTTGACTCTGTCTCTGATGATAACCATAACTTATATCTCCCAGAATTCTTAAACTCAATTAATCCCGGAAATCTACCCCCGCACAAATTAACATTAAAGTGTGGCTGCCCTATTATGCTGCTCCGAAATATAGATCCGAAAATTGGATTGTGCAATGGCACTAGACTAATATGTCGTAGATTTGGAAGAAATATCATTGAGGCAAATATATTAGTAGGACATTTCAAGGGTCTAAGAGTTTTTATTCCACGCATACCACTTAAGAGTGCAGAGGATTATAAGATGCCGTTTGAACTAATGAGAAAACAGTTTCCTGTAAGATTGAGCTTTGCTTTAACAATTAACAAGTCTCAGGGACAGACAATAGGGAATGTCGGGATCTATCTTCCAAATCATGTATTCAGTCATGGCCAATTGTGTTGATGCAAAAAAATGCACCCTCAAGTTCCTGCAAGGAAGGAAGAAGAGAGAAAGGGACTGCAAGCAACCGCTAACTAATGGACCGAGGTAAAATGGGAGGTAGCGCAGATTTGAGACCGCGAATGTCTGAGATGTGAGTCCGCAGCCTTTACCCAGTGAATCTCTGGGGTTGAGTCAGCCTGCTTTGGGTGTACTCCCGCCCCCTATTTATAGGCTTGGGGGCCTGCCCAAACGGGCAGGGCTAAAATAACCGGCTGCCCGAGAGACAAAAGTGTCGGGCAGCGGTGACGGGAATCAAAAGAGGAAGAACAAGCAGTCCGCGCGAGGCCGGCGGACTGGGCCTGCGAGCTGAAAACCTCCCTGGTTACGTTGAGCGCAAACCTGCCAGACTAATTGTGACCTGAGCGACCTGGATGACCTGGGCGACCTAACCTGGATCTCGCCGATACGAGGTCGACTATCGCCGAACGAGGTTCGACTATATAGCAGAGTTGAACCTGACGATCTAAGCTTTACCTGAGCTCGACCATTGGCGACCTGAGCAGACTGAGCTTTTCGAGTCCGGCAAAGGAGGGGTGAGATGCCTAGCTGGTTGTGTTGCGGATTCTGGGGTTAACATAATCCCCGCACATTTTTGAGTTTTTGGAAAACTCCGAAAATGTTTCCTTAACCGCCGAGTCCGCAACTATCATAAATGCTGTCTGTGCTATAAATATCGCCGGAAGCCCTGTCTTTTGGCAGAATTGATTGCGCGACGGGTCGTTACTCACCACTTGCGGTCTCGACTTTCCAGTCCGGCATGGCAAGACTTGGATCTTTCTTCGGTAGCCTCGCCGCCCCGACTGAGAAGCCGAAGGCGAGTTCCCGACCTAAAAAGTCGAGCCACCGGAAAGATGTGCCTGTCCGCCACCCGGGAGAGAGCTCGAGTCAGAAGCAAACAGATCCAGTCCGTGATATTGAAAAGACTGTGATTGTTCCTCCTTTGAATCCTCCGCATGAGAAGCCGAATCCGCCATCTGTGTCTGACCAGAACCCTACGAACTCTTCCAGTATAGAGGTGCATCGCTCTCCTTCCGGGACGATTATGTTGCGGATAGACACGGATAAGGAAGTTTCATCGCCGAAAATCCAGCAGCAGGTCATCAAGGAGAAGCTTCCTGCTGACGAGCTGATAGAGGAAAGGGAAGAAGAGGTTGTTGAGGAGCGAGCTGAGGAGCTCGCCGAAACTGCGGCTAAAAGTTCCGTCGAAAAGCAAGCTGAGGAGCCAGTATCTTCCTTGGCCCTGGCTGTCGCTCCAACTTTGGCTCCCGAGCCAGAGCAGGTCGTCATCGATTTAGACAAAACTCCTGAGAAGAAAAAGAGGAAGCGAGATAGTACTGCCGCGGAGCGAGTAGAGAAGAAACTGAAAGTTAGGAAGGAGAAGAATATCTCCAAGCGGACTGGAGCTGCGAGCTTGCAGCATAAACCACGAGAAAAGGAAGTCCAAGACGAGCTCGTCACCCCGATCCCCTGCCTGCTGAAGGTGATCCTCCCTCAACGCTCAGCTTATCAACCACTGAGATTCTTGATTCTATAGATAGCGAGCAACTGGCGAGCATGAATCGCTCTTTGCTGGAGATGCTGCAGCTTGATACTGAGACTAGAGGAGAAAAACTTGTTGATCCTTCTTCTTTTCTTCCAGCTGAAGAAAGGGAAAAGACCACGGAGCAGCTCGCAGTTATGAAGGCGAAGGTTGAAGCGGTCTCGGAGAAGCTCGCTGCGGATAAGCGGGCTAAGGATCTTCGGGTCGCTGCCGAGTTGATGCGATCCGGTAAGTTACAGCCGGCGACCAGGCGATTTCAGAGTTCTTGGTTGTACAAATCCCCTCCACGAAAGTCGCGGCCAGTCAAGATCCTTACAGAAACTGATGATATAGTCGCCTCGAGCAGATCGCTGGCCGAGACAAGAGCGATAGTCCGCCGAGAATGGAGGCGTCGCCTAGAGGCCTTTGATCCAGAGCGTGTGAGGCGACCTACCCTTGATAGTCGCCAGATCGCTGCGATGATAACCAAAAGTGAATAAAAAACTTTTACCTTTTTTGGGCCTATTGCGGCTTGGATACTGAGGCGATTTTATTTTCTTTGTTCAGTTCAGAAGTCCACGCCTGATTCTGTCGAGGTCGGCGAGATCGTGCCTACGCCACCAAATGTGTCGGAGGCTACGGCGCGGACTGCTGCTGAGCTCGCACAGGAGGAGCGATCTGCTCAAGAAGACAGCGCGCTGTTGGCGAAGAAATATGAGGAAGAATTGTGCGAGCTTCGAGCTGAATTGAAGAAACGCAAAGAGCGGGAAAAGATCTTGGAAATCGAGGTCGCCAGTCTCTCATCCGCACTCGAAGGAGTGAAGAAGGAGAAGCAGCGACTGAGCGGGGATGCCAGCCACTACCGAAATAAATACTTGGCCTTGGCGAGAGAAGGAAAGAAGCAGGTAGGCGAAGCTGTCGGGACGAGGCCGCAAACATCTCAGCCTGTTGGGGGAGAGGGGTCAGCCCCTGTGGTGAGCGGGCAGCCCGCGGTTGTCGTAGATCCAGCCCCGGCAGGTGTTCTCCTTGATTCCGTTCCCGCGGGTAGTGAGGGATGTCGCGCACATGCACCGCACCTTCAACAATATGCACCATCTGGTTTCTCAGCTCTATTGCGAGATATTGCGAGGAAGCGACCAAGCGGCTCATGTTGGAATGGACGATGAAGAGCGACCTGCCCCGAGAGACTGGAGGAGGCGCTGAGGCTTTATTATTTGCTTTAAGCTGTTGTATAATTTTATTGCTCGAACATCTTTGTTGTATTTGTTCTGCGATGCTACTCTGCTTGTTGTATAATATTATTTTTTAAACTTTGGATATTCTTATTGTTGAATGCGAATTATGCGGGCTGGCGTTATGCTCGCATATTTTGTTTATGGGTAAATTGCAGTTTCTGCGGATTTCCTGTGAGTTCGCAATTATTTGTAATTACAGGGAGCAGGGAAGAAGCGAGCTGCGCGGACTGACTAATCGACATGTGCGGATTGACGGCTGTCATGTCAGACGGTTTTCCTATAAATAGGGTCTTCATTTTCTTTTTGTATAGGAAACAGTTGGAACTGAAGCCTTGCGGTCTGAAAACATGGTATCCGCACGTACTGATGCCGCAGCCGCCTTCCATGCTGCCGAGCATAAAAGGAGCAGGCTAACTGAAGTCGATCTGGAGGCCTTCTTGGGAGTACATATGGCGGGCTCGCCTGTACTTGCGCGGCTTCCCGAACACCACGAATGACTGAACTTCTCGACCGCTACCCAGCTCGCGGTGCCAATAGATCACTTTGACTGCGGGTTCAAATTCCCCCTGCTCTGGGAGGTCGCGGAGATCTTTGAGCATTATGGGGTGGTTCCAGGCCAGCTCGCCCCGAACAGCATGGTTGCCATCTGCAGCTTCATTGCTTACCTGCGAGCTGAGAGGGTTGAATTTTCCTTGAAGATTTTCAGGAAAATTTTCTCTGTCCGCTCCATCACTCCACCCGGGGACCGCTAGTATAAAGGCGTCATCTACTTCTACTGTAGGGGAATGAAAGTTGTGGGTTTGCCAAACAAGATCCACAACTGGACCTCTAGGTATCTCATCTTTGAAGGCGACCTGGGGTTCCTTCATACCAATCCGCAGCTTCGCTCAGACGCCGATTTCAAGAGCGTGCGGCTGAACGACGTCGAGGCCGCCATCGTCATGTTCCTTGCTGGAGCGAGGCTGGATGTCGATTATTACATCCCGCTGCTGCCCGGGCTGGATACTGTAAGCCGCCAAGAGAGTAAGTCTCGCGACCTTTACTTGTATCCGCAACGACCTGGAAGTTTAGCTAATAATAATTTTTTTTTTTACTTGCAGCGACCTTGGCGGTGCCCGCAAATTTGCCCTTTGCGCCGGCCGGATAGACTCCTACACAAGGAGAAAGAAGAAAAGAGATTGCAAGGAAAAGGAAAGAATACGGAGATCCCGCCGCGGGCTACTCTTCTGATGATAGCTTCAACATCTCGGGCTTTGGCGAGAAGCAAAAGGACCTGAGGGGCAACCCGATGATCCGCTGGCATGAGACGAAAAAGTATGTCCGCCTGTCAACGTCTCTTCCCTCCTGGAGGAGCCCGTGTTTATCTCGCCACGCCCATATCGCCCTTTCCGCCTTGTATGGGAAGCAAAACCTCCGCGAGCTGCAGAACGTGGCTCCTGATGACCTCCCCCTTCTCGCCGCGCAAGCCAGTGCGAACTGCGCTGTCACCAACCACTTCTTAGGCAGGCTTACGCGCGAGCTGCTTAGGGACAACGCGCGGTATAAGAAGGAAAATCATTCGCTGAAAGACAAGAATAAGCGACTTGGCTTAAAGGTCAATCAGTATAAAGAAGACAGGGCCGTAAGTGTTTAAGTTAATCGCCATTAATCTTGCTCGTCTTTCGCGGACTGATGTTTTGATTTCTTTTATAGACCGCATATGAGGTGACCAACCCGGACTTCCAAAAAGCCATGTTCCCTTTTGTAAAGGAAAGCGTGGAGGTCGCGATTGAGCGCACCATCAGCGAAGGGGATGTGAAGGCTGGGGTAGACTCTATCCCTTTCCTGGAGCTTTTCCCAGAGCTAAAGGATAAGGTTGCCGAATTCGAGCGGGCTGCCAAGGGGAAAGCAGTTGCTGAGGATGACGAGGAGGAGTCCGCTGATGAGGGAGCTGCTGAAGATGTGGCCTCAAGTCAATAGCAAGGAGGTCAGTCGGATCAGTCCGCTAACTCCGGCTCTGATGAGAGCAGCATGCGAACAGAACCCTCAGCCGCTTCTCACTCTGATGACAGCAGTAGCGGTGACTCAGACGGCTACTCGCCCATAGTGGACGTGGATGGATCGAGCCCGGAGAAGCCTGCGGACAAAAAACAAAGGACAGAATAGGAGTATATATTGTAATTTTTTGGTTCTTTAATGTAATGGGGCGGACTCTGCGCGAGTCCGCCAAGACATGTAAATATATTTTTGAATGAATAGAAAAAGGATATTTTTGATCTGAGATGTTCCGCTTTTCCCTTGTTTATCTTAGAGGTCGCACTTTTATATGCACATCTGTCATTGCCTTGCTGTATATTTAAAGCTTGTCGAAATTGCAAAACCACAGCTCGCTGTAATATGAAAATATTCTAAGCGAAGAGAACGTGTAAAGCGGATTTAGACGAGTTTGGTTAGCAGTCCGCACTTTGCAGAACAGAACCAAGAAAACCGTAATCTGCTAACTTAAATAACGAGAACAAGCGAACTAGACGGACTAGGGTCATCGTCCGCAGATATTTATAATTGAATCTTTCCCAAATAATTAGTATAAATTGAACGAATCCTGCGGACTGGGCGAACTGGAAAAACTGGAGTTCGCATTGCGCCAGCAATAACATCAGAAATGACATGTAATTCATAACCAAGCGGGTAGGTACCGCCGGATCGGGGTTATAAATTACAGAACAAACAAGGGATGGCGGACTGCTTAAACGGAGTCCTTGAGAAATTCATAACCAAGTTGGTGGAGGTTGAAAAATATTAATTTTATTCTAACAAAAAGGGAACACACCGCTCTCTTGCCTGTGATTTAGACCGATTTGATCAATTGGGCAGGTGCATGCGGGATGCATTGCTTTCCTCAATGGATCAACCGGATCGTGATCTCCCTGCAGGCACCGCTTGAGAGTACCAAAGAGTGTTCGAAGGTACGAACTTTGATGATCTATGGGCAGGTGCCAGGTGACATTGCTTTCCTCAAAGAGATCATCAAAGTGTACGTTATCCCTATGAAGCTTAGTAGAGCTGTCAACCATCCTGCCCCTCCAAAAATGCAGTGGTGGAGTCAGGTACTAGCCGGGATCCAAAATCCAGTAGCCCACCGCGCAAGAATCTGCAAGCTCCCACTACACGGTGCGAAATCTCCCCGCAACACGTGGTCATCGTGGTGTTATGCTAATGACAACAATTCTTGAGGGGGTCCAAGCTGGACTTGGCGATGTCTCTTGGTTTGGTGATTTTCGTTTTGAGTTTCAGACAAAGGAAAAAAGATTGCGCCATATAGAAAAGATCATTTAGCCAGAAATTCTTCATGAATATAATTGCCAAAATGATCAACAGATGACAAGTGTTTTGCTTAAGCATAAAAACGTTTCAGATCATTGCCGTTCCAAGTATGGGGTATATCTTCTCCGTCACAGGTGTGTAGTTGGTATGCCCCATTTCTCAGAACTTTCTTAATGATAAATGGTCCACTCCAGTTTGGGTTTAGCTTGCCCACGGAGCCAGTTCTTGCGGCTGCATCCACTTTTTTAAGGATGAGATCACCCACCGAGAAATGTTTGACCCTGACATTTTTGTCAAAATATCTTGCCATTCTTCGTTTGACTTCCTCTTGCCTGATGATGGATTCATCCCGCAATTCTTCAACTTGGTCCAGGCTAAGTTTCATATTCTCATCGTTAATTTCAAGCCAATCCTCCCAGCTTTGTCTGGCCAATAATACCCTGGGAGTTGGGACCTCAAATTCTACTGGGATGAGAGCTTCCGAACCATGAGATAATTTGAAAGGAGTTTCCCCAGTAGCTGTGGAAGGAGTTGTTCTGAGGGTCCATAGAACTGAAGGAAGTTCCTCTGCCCAGTTTCCTCTCAGATTATGCACTTTCTTTTTCAGCAAATTATGTATCTGTTTATTCGCAGCTTCCACTTGGCCGTTACTCCTGGGATGGTGAACTGATGAGAATCTCAGTTCTATGCCGACTTGCTTACAAAAGTTCTTCATCTCTTCATTGTTGAACTGCGGCCCATTATCTGTAATTATTGCCATTGGGATGCCGTGTCTGCATATTATCTCCCCCCATAAGAAATTTTCACGACCTGGGTTGTTGTCTTTGCCAGCGCCTTTGCTTCAATCCACTTGCTAAAGTAATCGATCATAACCAAGATAAAGCGTCGTTGTCCACTTGCTATGGGAAATGGCCCGAGGAGATCCATTCCCCACACTGCGAAAGGCCATGGTGTGGAGATTGACAAAAGCCGCTGCGAGGGTTGGAGTTGAAGAGGAGCAAACTTTTGACATTGGGCACACTTCTTTGCGTATAATTCAGAATCTTTTCTCATCGTGGGCCAAAAATACCCTTGTCGCAATATTCTTTTCTCTAAAGTTCTAGCCCCCGAATGGCTACCACACTCTCCAGAGTGAATTTCTTGGAGTACTGTGGGAACTTCTTCTTCAGACACACACCTTGCCATTGGCGAGAGGAAAGTCTTTCTATAGAGAATCCCGGAGATAAGCTTGTAATTTGCTGCTTTCATTCTAAATCTCCTCTTATCTTTCGAAGCTTGTGGCCATTCCCCTGTCGAAAGATATGATTTGAATGAGTCCATCCAAGAGGGCCGTTGCTCTATTTGCATCAATTCTCCTTCTTCTATAGCCGGATAAAAAAGTTCTGACGTTGTTTCCCCGGAAGGGAGGCCAAACTTTGCCAGCTCATCTGCTTCAGCATTGTGCACTCTTGAGACATACTCAATGGTGAAACTTTTGAATCTTCCAATCTCTGCCTTCACCAGCATTAAGTATTTCTTTAGGGTAGGTTCTTTGGTCTCGAAATTCCCCAACACTTGGGACGCCATTACTAATGAGTCGGTTTTAACGTGCGCATAATCTATGCCCAATTCTTTTGCGAACCGCAGGCCTGCCAGGAGTGCTTCATACTCCGCCTGATTATTGGTGGTTGGGAAAGAGAACCTTATGGCCTGTTTTAATTTGACTCCGTTGGGATTAATGAGGACTACTCCTGCCCCCGAAGAGTTTTTACCCGAAGCCCCATCTATATAGATTGTCCATGCTAGCGGAGATCGATCAGCTTGATCAGTATTAGACTCAGTTGTGTCTATTAAAAAATTTGCTAGTACTTGTGCCTTGATAGCTGTTCGGGGTACATATGAAATATCGAACTCACTGAGTTCAATTGCCCATTTGGCTAGTCTCCCGAAGTGCTCTGGTTTTTCCAGAATATTTCTTAATGGCTGATCTGTAATCACTCTAATTGAATGTGCTTGGAAGTATGGTCGAAGCCTTCTGGCAGACATTACCAATACTAATGCAAGCTTCTCAAGAATCGGGTACCGAGTTTCAGCATCCTTCAATATGTGGCTGACATAATATACCGGATACTGCCTTCTCCCTTCTTCTCTTACAAGGACTGAACTTATTGCTTCCGAGCCCACTCCTAGATAGATGAATAGCATTTCTCCCGTGCGAGGGCTCTGAAGTAAAGGGGTGGAGGTGAGTTGCTCCTTAAGTTGTTCAAAAGCTTCTATGCATTCTTCGGTCCATTCAAATTTAGACCCTCCGTGAAGAGTCTTGAAGAACGAGGCACTCTTATCTCCTACTCTGGAGATAAATCTCCCAAGACCTGCGAGTCTTCCCCCTAATTGCTGGACTTCTTTTGGGGAACGAGGTGATGGCATATTGAGAATCGCCTTAACTTTATCTGGGTTGGGGGCGAGCCCCTCTGGGGTAAGGAGATGACCGAGGAATTTTCCTTTATTTGCCCCAAAGATACATTTTAATGGATTCAATTTCATGTTATACTTTCACAAAGTAGAAAATGTTTCTGTAAGGTCTTGTAAATGCAAAGGAAAGGTTTTGCTTTTAATAAGAAGATCGTCGACGTATACTTCAAGATTTTTTCCTTTTTGTTCTCTAAATACAGAGTCCATCATGCGTTGATAGGTAGCGCCTGCATTTTTTAACCCAAAGGGCATTACCAGATAACAATAATAGCCATCATTTGTGATAAAGGATGTATGGGGGATGTCAGGTTTATGCATTCTAATTTGGTGATAACCAGAAAACACATCTAAAAAACTCATAAAGGGATATCCAACCGCAGAATCTACTAAGGCATCTATTCGAGGCAGCGGATAACAATCTTTCGGGCATGCTTTATTTAACTTGGTAAAATCAACGCACATCCTCCATTTTCCTCCTGGCTTTTTTACCATTACAACGTTGGATACCCAATCTGGGTATTGGATTTCACGAATGAACTTGGCCTTTAGAAGCTTTACAACCTCTTCTCTGATTGGCTCGGCTAGCTTGGTTGCCACCTCCCACTTCTTTTGCTGAACAGGTTTGAAAATGGGGGCGATATTGAGGTGATGACAAGCTATATCAGGATCTACTCCCGGCATGTCTTCTGCAGCCCAGGCAAAGACATCCAGGTTCTTTAGTAAGCACGTGATCAGCCTTCTTTTTTCCTCTTCGGGGAGTTCAGAGTTGATTGTAAGCTTTCTTCCTTCGCCTGCTCCAATTGGGACTCCTTGGGTTGCTTGAGCAGGCTCTAGATGAACTCCTTCCGGGGCTTCCTTCTGATTCTCAACCTCCTCTTGGGGAGCCTTCTCTTGGGGATCTTTCTCTTCTGAGGCAATGACTAGAGCCGCTTGGGGAGGTGCTTGCTCAATTGTGTTGACTGCTTTGACGTAGCATTCCCGTGCTTCCCTTGGGTTGCTTCTAACTCGGTACTGCTTTCCTCCTGCCAAAAATTTGATCGCCAAGTGATAGGTGGAAACCATCGCTCGGTATTCGTTAAGAAGAGGTCTTCCAAAGATGGCACAATAACTGCTTGTCGCATCAACTATCACGAATGTGATATGTTTTGACACTCCCCCGAGCGTTACTGAGAGTTTGACGCTTCCTTCAACCTCTTTCTTCTCGCCCGCGAAGCCATAGAGTGGTCCCTCGGTGGAGAGTAAAGTCTTTTCGGACCTTAGGGCCTCATAAGCATTTTTGAATATAAGGTTGACCGAACTTCCCATGTCGACCAAAATTCTTGGGACCGTATAGTTTTCAATGATTGCCTTGATCACGACTGCGTCGTTGAACGGGTTAGCTATCTTTGGGAGATCATCTGGACCAAAAACAACAACTTCTGCCGGGGGAGCTGTTGAATTCATGGCTACCTCGTGCCGTGAGATCCTTGCTAAAGAAGACTTTCTGCTTGATTCCACACCTGCTCCTCCGTGGATGCAAAAGAGGTCCCCGAGGGCACCCACGTCGTCCGCATCGACATTCTCCCCTATCTTAATGTTGCCATAGTATCCCGTTCTCTTATTATCTTTGTCTTCCCAAGAGACTTCGGCCACTTCTTTGCCTTTAGAGGTGGATGGCTTTGATGAGGCCTCCTTTACTCCGAGGCCCTTCATCTTTCCTGCAGCAAGCAGTCTCTCCACGAGCTGCCGGAGAGCTCTGCAATCTTCAGTCGGATGTCCCTTTTCTCTATGGAATGCGCAGAAAAGATCCGCGCTTCGAGTCTTTCCTTCCACTTTTTGGAAATCCTTCTTTGGTTCAGTTTTCTTTTGCAGGATCTGGAGAACTTCATCTATTGTCAAGCCCATGGCGGCGAGCTCTTCCAAGGGATCATGGTTCTGATGATCATCTGAAGATGAGCTATCTCGAATTTAAAGGACAGGCAAGATTCGAGGAGCAATTGGGACAGGGGTAGCGGCCAGCGGTGGCTTTTGCTCATGAAATTGTTGATGGTTTTGATAAGGCCGTTTGTGTCGGAAATTTCTTCCCCTGTGCGCTGGAGGCTGATACTCTGGTAAGGAAGGCTTGGATGATCGATTGGCTGTATAGGAATTGGTGACGTCTCTTTTTTCCGCCTTCGCAGTTAAATTGGATATATAGGAAGGGTTAGCGCTCTCCCCTTCTATGAAGGTGTTGGCTAAGGCTATCAGATCTTGAAAAGTGGCTGGATCCTTGGTGGTTGCCTCAAACTTCAACGGTCCTTCTTTGAGTCCGTTAACTAGGGCAATCTTATAAAACTCGGGGTCTACATTCCTGACTCCCAGCTTTTCTCTCTGGAAGAGATCCACAAACTGCGCCACTGACTCATTATCGGCTTGCTTGATCTTAAAAAGGGTAGCCGGCCCACTCTTCCTCTTCCTGGAAGTGGCAAACCTCAACAGGAGCTCTTGCCGCAACTCAGCAAAACTTGCGATGGATCCGGGATACAGTTCATGAAACCATTCTCGGGCCTGGCCGTCGAAAGTAGTCACCAAGAATTTGCATTTCAAACCATCTGTCAAACAACTCATCGCTACTGCATCCTCAAAAGCCTGGAGATGAGCGACGGGATCTGTGTCCCCAGTGTAAAATGGAATGCGAGGTTCCCTGAAGTTGCTGGGAGCTTGCTCTTGACGGATCTTATCCACAAAAGGGGACTCCCCGATTTGGGCTATAGCCGAAGTCACAGGAGGTCGCACGGCCTGATTATCTTCCGCAAAATTAAGTCGGCGGGCTGGACTTCCCCAGGCTACCTCGCGGAAAAAATCCATAAGTGAAGTGAGCTCATCGGCTTGAGACTTCGGTAGGGCTGCGGGCTAGATGGGCGAGTTCACGAGCAGTGGCATCGTAGTTCACGCTTGGCGGACTGGGGTATTGCGGACTGGCTCCTGCTCGGCCACCCTAGGTTGATCGAGTCGTTGAGTGATCGCGACCAAAGCCTGGCTGATCGCGTCAAGGCGCTGATCGGTCTCCCTCCGGGACTGCTCGGCTTTTCTCCTGGATCGGTCGAGCGCGTCCCACAGGTCGCTTGAGGAGCTTGAGCGACCTGAGCGGGCATGATAATGAGTCGATCGACGATCCGACATCTTGGTCCGAGAACTTCAGCGATAGCTTCAATCTGAAGGTCGCGTGTTGATGTTGATGCTAAAAAATGCGCCCTCAAGTTCCTGCAAGGAAGGAAGAAGAGAGAAAGGGACTGCAAGCAACCGCTTACTAATGGACCGAGGTAAAATGGGAGGTAGCGTAGATTTGAGACCGCGAATGTCTGAGATGTGAGTCCGCAGCCTTTACCCAGTGAATCTCTGGGGTTGAGTCAGCCTGCTTTGGGTGTACTCCCGCCCCCTATTTATAGGCTTGGGGGCCTGCCCAAACGGGCAGGGCTAAAATAACCGGCTGCCCGAGAGACAAAAGTGCCGGGCAGCGGTGACGGGAATCAAAAGAGGAAGAACAAGCAGTCCGCGCGAGGCCGGCGGACTTGGCCTGCGAGCTGAAAACCTCCCTGGTTACGTTGAGCGCAAACCTGCCAGACTAATTGTGACCTGAGCGACCTGGACGACCTGGGCGACCTGACCTGGATCTCGCCGATACGAGGTCGACTATCGCCGAACGAGGTTCGACTATATAGCAGAGTTGAACCTGACGATCTAAGCTTTACCTGAGCTCGACCATTGGCGACCTGAGCGGACTGAGCTTTTCGAGTCCGGCAAAGGAGGGGTGAGATGCCTAGCTGGTTGTGTTGCGGATTCTGGGGTTAACAAATTGTACGTTGCTTTATCTCGAGGGGTTTCAGCACATACCACAAGGGTATTAGTAAAAAACTATATTATCGAGGGTCATGAAGGTGTGTTCACTAAAAATGTGGTATTCAGAGAAATATTTGATCGGGTTGACTCTACAACAATGAGAAGCACGGTATGATATCAAAAACAACCAAATTTTAGTTCATAAATAAAAACTACTTCAATTGGTTGGAAAAAAAAGATTCATTTTCATTGCTCACTGCAGAATCATGACGTTGATTGTTTTTAGTTATATTTCCAAGTTCGCACTAAACTCGAACTCATGCTGCCCCTGATTGGACAATGCACAAGGTACAGTAAAGTTTTGATATTCTGTATCATTGTAGATTTTTTTTTTGCAGAAGAACTGAAATTTAAAATTAATGATTTATTTTTATAAATCTCTATTTTTCAGATCATACGTTTTGTTAGATAATTAAAAGACTACACTTCATTTGGGTTAGAGGTGATGGATATGACATTATCCATTGTGGTATATGTTCAGGTAAGATTCAAGTTTGTTTTTATTAATGTTTTTATTTATCATATCTTTATTCAATTCAGAAACTCCATCGTCATTGTCATTTTTTATATAACCAAGCTTTTGTTAATATGATTCGTAGTTGAAAGTCATGTCGAGTAGATGGTTATTGTTGTCCACGACAAATGTTGCACTTACGACAAAAGTCGCACCCATGACAAATGCCACATCCACGACAAATAACACCCCCACGATAAATGTCACCGCACACAACAAATTTTGCCACCACGACAAATGGCGCATCCACGACCAATGTCGCCCGCACGACCAAAGTCGCCCCCACGACAAATGTCGCCCCCACGACAAATGACCCCCCACGACAAATTTAGCCCCAACGATAAATGTCCACCCATGACAAATGTCAGCATCCACGGAAAATGTTCCCCTCACGACAAATGTCGCATCCACGATATGTCACACCCACGACAAATGTCTCACCCAACGACAAATGCCGCCCACACAACAAAAATCGTTTCTGCGACAAATGTCGCCGCCCACGACAAATGTCGCCGCCCACGACCAAAGCCGCCACCACGACCAATGCCGCCCCCACGACCAATGTCGCCTCCACGACATATGTCGCCGCCACGACATATGTCGCTCCCACGACATATGTCGCCCCCACGACATATGTTACACCCACGACATTTGCCGCATCCACGACGAATGTTGCACCACGACAAATGCCCCCGGGCTGAAGGCCCGTGCCTATCACTCGTATATATATATATATATATATATATATATATATATATATATATATATATATATATATATATATATAATATATAATATATATATATATATATATAAATATATATAAATATATATATATATATATATATATATATATATATATATATTACATATGTCATGGAAAATGAAAGGATAAAATTCATCATTTTCCTCTCATTATGTGGGGTGAGGGGATAAAATTCATCACCTTCAATAAAAACCTCTTTATTTTCCTTGTTCCCTATCCTTATTAGACAATATACTTATTTTAGAGTAAGATTAAAATTTTAAGAGAGAATAAGTAGTAGTTTGAATTTTTTCCTTTAAGTCTCTTTTTGGTTATGGGTGTTAATAATTCTAATCTAATTTTGTTTCCTAATTACTCAATTTTAAATGCTAATTAATTTATTTGAGAAATATTTACTAAATATTTTGCTCTTCTCATATTAATTTCATATCTTAGGACTTAATCTTTGAATCCCAAAATTTTATTTTTAACTTTCTATTGATTTAATGAATTTTGAGTTTAATTAAAAATTACATTAATTTCTTATAAATACTTCTCATAGTTTTTCTCTAGAATAACAAAATCTTATGTATGGGTGTATTTGATAAAGCAATAATTATAGTTATATTAAATATTTTTTAATTAATATTTACTTTTTATTTTGTTTTATAATAATATTTTTCTAAATTGCTTTATTTTTATATTTCAGTTAATCTGGGCTGCAAATAACATTTTGAAGCTTGCGATATTGATCAGGAGATTATTTTGAGAAAATTTGGAAAAGCCTAAGTGCATGCCCCCTAGTCACGGGCATGACATGGGGGTGTGACCATTGTCACGATCTTGCCTTCTCCAAGATGTCCTAGATGTCATTCCATGTCATTCTAATTTACACACTCCCTTATCACGGGCGTGACATAGGGCATAACCACAGTCACGGGCATGGACGACCGAAGGAGCTCCAGATTTCATTAACACGTCAGATTATAGTTACATTCCTAGGTCACGGGCATGACTCATCGGGGTGACAGCCAGCTCAGGACATGATGCGACATTAAGAAAGTTTTCGATCAAGACGGTTCCAAGTTTACACGCCCTAGGTCACGGGCGTGACATAGGGGCATGACCTCTTCAGCAACCGCCAGATTAACTCCCACCATTTCAAGTTCTCACCATTTCCAGTAACACACATGAAATGTCCAAGGTCGCAGTCATGACCTAGGGGCATGAGCCTCAAAACAACAAATTTTGGCGGTTTTTCTCCAACTTTCCCATGCTTTCAGGATGATGGTTCCGCACCTTACACGCCCCATAGTCACGGGGGTGACATAAGGGCGTGACTCGCAAGCAAACTTCACTATAAATTCAAGACATTGTCAGGAGCTGGGAAAGTCAATTAGAGTTAGTAGGAGTCAGTTTTGAGTAGAATTTGAGATGGATTTTGAAGTTTATTTTCAACATTTCTTTTCTACAATTTACTTTTCATAGTGTAATCTTTAGTTTTCGTAATTTAATTCAAGTACCTTACTTTTATGCAATCATGTCCTACTTTTCTTTCTATTATAATTTCACTATCATATTGAGTAGTTAATCCCCATTTAGCACTCTATCATGATGAACATTGGATGTAATAGGCTTATTTATATTTCTCAATTTTCAAGCTTTCTTTTATCACTTTGATTTATCTTGGATTTTAGTTGTATTGAATTCATATTTCATGAAAATATTTTTTGACCCAAGATTTGTATTCTTGATTTACCGAAGGTTGTGGATATGAGCAGTGTTGAAACTGGATATCGGTGTCTTTGGAGTTTGGGGTCCCAACAGGTGTGTACCCTCACACTTACTTCCCGCAAACTAGAGCGTTAGACCAAAGACTCAGAAAATGGGAAATAGAATCGAGATCCCAGCCAGGAGGTCCAACCACACACCCGGAAGATCAAAGAGCACTTCCCCTCCCAAGCTAATTTTGAGATTGGGCACTTTGGAGAACAATCTTGGCTCGCTAAGGATTGCCTGAGGAATAAGAAACAAAAGAGTTCGTCTATCCAAAGGTGTCCCCTCGGTTCTATTTATAGATTTCAAAACCTAGTCTGCAAACAGCGTAACTCCACTGTCTTGAATTACTAAATGTAACCCAATTGGGTCTACCAACAACATAACTTCATTATCCTGAAAGGCTATTTGCAGACCCTCAAGGGCATCCAGGTCATTTTACCACTAGATCCCACTGGGCGAGTGGCCAATAGAAGAACCACTCTCCTGAAGCAGCGAAAGCTGGAGGAGCCACGCATTCGCCTCCCAGGTGAGTACGGGCCTTACCCATCACTCGCTGGTCCTAGAGAGAACCTTCTCCTTTGAGCAACAAGGCGCTGACCTTTGTCGAGTGTATGATGAAGATCACACTCGCATGAGGACTTGACTTCCCCTTTGGACTGGGATAAAGCCCCTTAGGGTGCGGGGCGAGTGTAAGTCAGCCTACCCCACTCGCCATTCTATCTATCCAGAACCTGAAGATCCTCGTGGAATGTCATGAACTTACTAGAGGGGCCCACCCAACTAATACGGGGTTATACACAATCCCAACTCTTTGCGAGCTAATCCCATGCTTGGAAATAAAAGTCCAAGCCCAAGTATTTAGTGAGTGTTTGCTTACTTGTAAATCATTATATGTGGAGTTCAGGGTCATAACAGGGTTGTGGCATCACACTTACTTCCCTAGAACTAGCCCGTTAGACCAAAGACTCAGAACACTAAGAATAGAACCGAGATCCCAGCTAGGAGGTCCCACCACACACCCGGAAGATAAAAGAGCGCTTGCTCTCCTAAGCCAATGCTGTGCTTGGGCACTTCGGAGAACACTCTAGGCGCGCTAAGGATTGCCTGATGAATTAGAAACAATAGAGTCTGTCTGTCCAAAGGTTCCCCCTCAATTCTATTTATAGATTTCCAAACCTAGTGTACCAACAACGTAACTCCGCTATACCTACATTACTAAACTTAGCCCAATTAGATCTGCCAATAGCGTAGCTCCGCTATCCTATACGGTTATTTGCAGACCCTAAATGACATCCAACTCATTTTACCACTAGATCCCACTAGGCGAGTGTCCTATAGACGCACCACTCTCCTGAAGCAGCAAAAGTGGGAGGAGCCATGCATTCACATCCCAAGCATGTGCATACCCATCTCTAAACCATCTTGGCGAGAACCTTCTCTGTCACAACCTGCATTTTCTCAGCAATAAATAATATATCAGAGTAAGAGGCAATACAATTCGTGATGTTACGCCGTGTAGAGTACAACGGCAGATGCTCAGGAAAGAACTTACTCCTAATACCTTTCATGAAATTCTTAATTTTTTTTTTGTGAAAATACATTTTGAGTTTAAGTTTTGATGGTCGTGTCCCTCGGGTCAGTGGATCTACTAGTCCACGGATAAAATATATATATATGCGGTGGAAATACTTTATTCAGTTCATTTATTATCCTATATGAGCATGTAAATCCAATAGAAAAATTCAAGATATACACACTTCAAGATTAATATAAGTACTAAAAGAGCTTTTATGTTCCATAAAAATAGTATAACATTCGACTTAAAGAGATCTTATAAGTATGAGATAAGAAAAATAATCTTTTATATTTTTTAATTAATTAACATGCAACCTAGCATAAATCTTCCCAGAGAGCAAATAGGTCAAACAAACCAGCAAGAAACCACGTAGCGGCTAGCAAATAGTGTTACCTCTTAAATAATTCACTGTAGCGTCAACCACCAGAAACGAACCCACAAAACAAAAAGTGTGCCTGAATTAAAGTGACAACAACAAAACAAACTCACGAATGTAAGGGAAGAACCACCACTACTACTACAGAATGCCTGAGGCCACCAACTCTAGCTACTCAAACCGCTACTACTCCGAGCCTGAGGTATTCACAAGAAAAGAACGCCTTAGCAAAAATGTATAAGTGGTAGCAAGGATTAAATCAAGTAGTTAGGCAAGTTAAGAGAGTTACCAAACCCAAAAAAATAGCTGTCAAATTACAACATCTAAATCTTAAAATAATAAGCAATGAATAATTTACGGAGGTTTAAATATGATAAGTTCACCAAATGCAATATAGAGCTATGCTTCATTAACATATGCAAGAGTATGCATAAGAACATATGTGTGTATACATATATATAAATAGAAGAGACTGATCAGCTCAAACACCTGAATCATAAATAGAGGTAAAAACGGTACTTAGTCGGAGGACACATTGTCCAAAACAAATCATCAGATTAAATTACTCGAAAAGGCACTGCGGTGGTGTCCACATTTTCCAACACAACCCAATAGCCCATAAGAAGAAGAGAAAACCCAGTAGGTGTAATGAATCACAACAGGCACTGAGGTGGAGGACCTTTATCCACTGCCAACCAAAGGCCACAAATAATCATACAATATATTAATAAACAAAAAGAAAGACTTAGCATAAGATTTCCACGACTACGCAAAGGAAAGAAAACCCTAAAAATTTCTAAGGTATACTCGACGAATGTCAAGTTGACTCGACGAAAAGTTCTAAGCACACACTAATTCGTCGAGTATACTTGACGAATCTCCCTTACCTAAAATGGAAACTCGATGAATTGACTCGACGGGTTCAATGATACTCGAAGAATCTACTCAACGAATTCGGCTAAACCCAAAGATACTCGACGAATCAAACTTGGTGAATTCAAAGACACTCGATGCCATTACTGTAGGCACTCGATGACTCTCTGCTTCACTCAGCGCAAAGGCAACACTCGACACAAAGGCAACACTTGACGCCAACACTATAGCCACTCGATGAATTACACTTGGCGAATTCAAAGACACTCGACAAATTGAGGTCATACTCAACGAACTGATTCGACGAATTCACTTCAGACTCTATAAATTGACTCGATGAATTAAGATACTCGATGAATTAAAGTAACACTCAACGAACTTACTCGACGCATCAAGATAATCGACGAATTCAAGTCAAACAAAATGAATTGAGACCCTCGACATATTTGACTTGACGAATTTAACTTGGCCTCATGAGTTTACTCGATAATTAAGACTAGGACTGATCTCTAGATGATATAGATTCAACAAACACTAATCCATACCCTATTCCTAAGTTTTGTTGCTAGAAAAAAAGAAATAATGTGAACAAAAGAACAAGAAAGAGGGAGAGGAACCACCACTTGCCTCAAAATCTCCTACACCTCGTACTCCCAAGCTCCAACCTCAAGATTCGGCCATAAGAACTCCTCATTTACGATCTCTGAATCTTTTTGGTTCAAAAAACAAGGGTTATGCTACTACCTAAAACCACACACTTGAAGTGCTCGACAAGAGCTTTCTGGATCTATGCTCCGTCAAAGATTTTGTCAACCGAAGCTCCCGAAACAGTGGCAGAAATTTTCATGGTGGAAGGTCCCCGCCCTCTTCTTTCCAATCTTTGGACCGATGTTTTGGTGAAGAAGGATGAATAGGATTTCCTTTTTATAAGTATATATATATATAATATAATATTATTAGTACAATAACCAGAAAAACTCAAATGATGAGGGTGACCAAATCACCTCAGTTTACGATGAAATTCACACCAAAGCTAAATGGCGGTACTACAAATCCAACGACGAATTCGAAATCATGATTCGACAAACCAAACTCGGGTTAAAATTCTACAAAGTTAAGACAACAATAATCCTGATAAAATTCAACGAGATCCCAATTAAGACTGTATCGCAACGAAACTTC
Organism: Platanthera zijinensis; assembly: GCA_039513925.1. Taxonomy (NCBI): domain Eukaryota; kingdom Viridiplantae; phylum Streptophyta; class Magnoliopsida; order Asparagales; family Orchidaceae; genus Platanthera; species Platanthera zijinensis. The sequence continues at coordinate 167,497,583 of CM077082.1, read as the reverse complement.
AAATGCAATCTTTAAATTTATTACTTTAATTTTCCAAGTCAAAACTCTAACTCCGATGAGTCTAAAAATTGGCTGACTCGCCCCAACGAACAAAATCTCGGACTAACGATGGCGCATCGTTAAATTTTCATCAACGTAATGCCCTTACACAATAATTACGTCATAAAAGGGATTAAAATAATTATATAAAACTTAAGGGCGTTATATTCTCCTTTGCGCAACAAGGCGCCTGTTCATGCCGAGAATGTCTCTTGGTCGTTAGAGAACCTGCAAGAGAGAAAACGATAAAGAATGGACTGCGAGTTGTCAGTTACAAGCGGTTAGATGAGAAAATGGAAAAAGGAGAAGAGGGCCGCGGGAAGCGGCGACAACAGAATTCGCCCGTCGCGGCTAAAACCACTCCTGCGACGGGCTTTGCGATTGCCATAAATGAGACGATTACAACGGTTACCAAGGAAAACCCGATCGGACAGTAACTCGCTCGGCAAAGGATTCGAGACCACTGCCACAGACGGCGAGCATGAGGATTCGATTCGCGATGCCTAGAGAGTACTATTCATGCCTATTTATAGGCTCGGGGCCTGCCCGAGCGGGCAGGCGCTAGAATCACCGGCTGCCCGGGGGACAGGAGAGCGGGCAGTGGTGACGGGATGCAAAGCCGAAGAGACAGAGCAAGCTATTAACCGCATGATTATGCGGTCTTGAATAGAGAGACCGGCAGCTCTCAGACGGAAAGAACAACTTGCAGATTATTCCTCAGTCGCACGGTTACGCGGTTAGGGGTGAAACAGGGTAGCGGTCTTCTGGGTAAACATTATCCCCGCACATTTACGAATGTCAGAGAAATTCGGAAATGTTAGCTTTATCCGCCAGACCGATATTATGTTTAATGCGCCTCAGAGCTATAAATATCGCTGGAAAGAGAGTTTCAGATGTTCTCCGGGAGATTGCTTGAATTGCGGTTACCCCTTCGCTTGCCGCTATGCCGATGAAAAGTTTGCTGGGAGACATGTACAGGAAATCCGGTTCGAAAGCGAAACCGCTTGCTCGGGAAAAAGAGGACAAAATATCCAGTTCGCCCGACATATTGACAGAGAAAACTGTCGCCGCCTCTACCTCCTCCACCGTCCTAGCCGAAAAACCGAGCGAGGTGAGCGATATAGGCGGGGTAAAAATTGACCTAACTGCCACTCCTGAGACCGCCATTACCCCTGACGTCGACATCACAAGCATCACCCCACGCAACCAAGACAGCGAATTGCCTTCGTCGGCCGATAGCCTTACTGATGCCCGCGAGAAAGCTATGAAAGCCGCTCTGACCGCGGCGGACAAGCTAAAAACTGGGTTGGGAATGAGCGGGTTTACTCTGTAGAAAAGAAAACGTCGATCCGGCCTGACCGTCGAGGATCGGGTAGAAAAGAGACTTCGCCAAAAAGGGAAGGAGAGCAAGAAGTCATCTATTCTCAAAGTCGCCACGGCCCCTATATCTACTCTTTCTGAGGAGGGGGAGGTATCCGCGGATTCGCAAAAAGAGATTGAACAACCGTCAGAGGTAACCGCGATGGCCAAGCTAGAGAGATTTCTTATCCTGGACGAAGATTCTCCGGGAGTTGACCTCCCTGATAACGCCGGTTATTTGCAGGGGATGGAGGAGATTCTTCATGGCATGCAAGTGACGAGCGATGCGAACTTGGCAACTGGATCTCTCGCCGAGCCTCACAAAGAACTTGTCGTTGAAGAAGCACTCTTAGCCGCTGGGCTTGCTGCTGACGATAAGACCCATTCGAACATGTCCGACCGAGTAGGCAAGGTTGAGACTTCCCGGCCAGGTAAGTTTCTGATAGCTTCGAGTAGGGAAAATTTGGTGAAGAGGGTACTGGGAGAAAATGCCCAGTCTGCTTGATCTCTGAAGGTAGGGACGTCCCGATGACTAAAGAGATATACGAGGCGGGAAGAACCAAATCCGCGCGACTTTGGAAAGCCTAGATAAGAGAGATTGTTCCGGAGAACGCGCGCCGACCAATATTTTCCGATCGTGAATTATCGGCCGCAAGAGAAAGACTTGAATTTGCCCCATTGCTCCAAAGTATCGCTCTAAACTGCCATACCTGCCGATGGTCTTTATTCTAACCGCTTATTGTATTGTCTCTCCAGCGGAGAAGGGTGCGGACTCGGCGACCATCCTCGCGAACAACCCACCTCCCCCTGATGAGGGACAGAGGTCTCCTGATGACCCTACCAGTAAGATCGTGTGGTTAGAAGAAAAGCTTCAATCTTCGGAGAAGGAAAAAGACGCGCTGAGACTGTTGGTGAAGGAGTTTGCTGAAAAGGTGAATTTGATCCAGACCGAAGTCGTTGCGGCTTTGGAGGAGGCCAAAGTTGCACGAGAAGAAACAAGACGCGGGAAAGCGCAGCTGATTGCCCAGGCCGCTGCGCACGAGAAGGAAATGAGGGATCGGGACCAGCGGCAAAGACAGTTACTTGATGATGTCGCCCATTATCGAAATCGGTGCCATCAGGCGGAGAACGAAATGCGACGCCGATCTTGGAACAAGGACGATGGCATGGTTCGGAACGAGACCTTGTCGATGAATCAGGCGGTTTCGACCTCACGGCCTGACGGACAAGCGGCCTCTACTGAGATGGGAGTGCATCTTGGCCGTGTAGGCCGCGATGCTGCGAAGATTCATCGGCACCATCATACTGTACTTCACCATCTGTCCGCTGCGATCTCCACGATCCTGCACGCGGGTGATTTGGTGGCTCATATTGGTGGGAACCTGCCAGATCGCAGCGAACCAACGAGTGAGGAGAGAAAACAAGAGAAAGTAAAGGGAAAATAACCTTGTATGTTTATTCGAATTTGATGATGCCGTGCGGTTATTTTTATCCGTGTATTGTTGTATGAATTTTAAATTTCCCTTGCTATAATATCTTTCGACCGTTCAGTTTCCCATTCAGATGTACCCGTGCGGTTTTAACATTATGTGTCCGACCATTTATACTTTCGATTATAACTATAAATAGCATAGAAGATTCTTCCCTCTTAATAAAAATAGAGTTCGACGCTTTCACCGGATAGAAAAAATGGTGTCCGAGCGATCTAGTGCTTCTGCTGTATTTCTCCGATCAGAATTCAGGAGCTCTTCTTTAACCGAAAGCGAGCTCATTCAGTTCGTGCAAAGGCATATGCATGATGAGTCTGTAATCGCGCGGTTACCTTCGATGGCGGAACGGTTAAACACAGTTGGAAATAACTTCACGTCATACCCATTGATCATTTCGAACACGGCTTTTCTTTTCCGCCATTCATAGAGCTCGTAGAGATTATGGACTTCTACGGGGTCGTCCTCAGTCAGCTCCCCCCGAACACGATAGGCGCTATAATGAGCTTTCTGATCTACCTGCGATCGGAGCAAGTAAAGTTTAAATGAACCTTTTCCGAAACTGCTTCGTGGCTCGATCGATCCGAGCGGGTAAAAAGGAGAACAAAGTCTTCCGTGGCATAATATACTTCGGCTGCAAGGGTTTGAAGGTAGTAAACCTCCCCAACAAGGTTACGGACTGGTCGACCAGGTATCTGGTTTTTACTGGTAACTTAGGAATCTTCCCCTAAGTCCGCAAGCCCGCACGGCTAGTGTTTTCAGAAGAATAGAGCTCGGGGGAAAGGAGTTGGAAATCGCCAACTTCTTTAAGAATGAGCGGCTGAACGTTACCTATTACTTGCCACTGCGGCTAGTCGCGGCCGATTACAACACATCTAACTGTAAGCATTCTGTTGTTCTAAGAAATTTTGCATTCGTGCGGTATTGTTAACATTTTTTCTACAGTTCGGCTAGAAATCCGGCGGGTAAGCCGATCTCTCCAGAAGGTCCGGTGCTGACCCAAGGCGAGCTGCGCAAGCAGAGGGAAGCCGATTGTATCGAAGCCGATGAGCCTGCTGTACGTGAAAGTTCGGCAGTTCCCTTAGTTCCGGATTGGATCGAGAAGCCCCTGACGGATTTGTGCGGTAAACAGGCCGTGCGATTTCATCGGAGCGGGGGAACATATTTCGGTTTCTACTTCTTTCTCCGCCTTGTCGAGTTCCAAACTCACTCGTCATGCCCGGCGGTTGGCTTTGCCCTATATGGGAAGAAAAATATGGCTGAAATGAAATCAGTTCGACCGCGCGCTTGCCTTACCTTAGCCGCACAAGCTCGAGCGAGAAGCTTCACCTTGATCATTTTATGGGTGA